>OX465592.1:26756848-27956848 GCA_950022655.1 Alentia gelatinosa
ATATCCGAGTGTGCGCGAGTGCGGATGATCAGCTGTTTGGCCTCCTCACGCCCAGTGTTGCTTGATCGGATCATGCTGTATATCATATCACTAAGCTGTTCGCATCTGGCATGCTCTACATGTTGTTGGGCGCATAAGGCGTTGGCCGTCAGCTCAGTGATACGTTTGGCGGATTCCATACGTTCCGTAGTGATGCTCTCAAGGAGTTTCCCTTCGATGTAGGGTGGCATCGGGGCAAGGCCAGCCGTCCATGGCTCAATGTGGTGGTACTGTGCTCATGCCTCATAGAACCTGGCTCTTGCTTCGCTCTTATGGTATCAGCTATTTGCGTCCCTAATATCTCTCCAGGCGAGTCGAGCGATCTCTGGTAGCAATTCATCGATTATCTGGTGGGATGAAAAAGAAGAATCAGTTTTTTCATAACACCAGTTTTTTGAATCGACATGGTCAATGGTAGCAAAATCATAGTACAGGTTATTTTCATAATAGCGAACGTGCCTAGAGTTAGGGTCATCGTTACTTTTTATTGGCTGTTTGATTGTGCTTGTGGGAATCCCACTTGACACTGTGTCATGGTGATTGTCCATGTTGCGTGTATGGGAGAAACCTCTATGACCGCCAGCATCATCGTGCTCGGGTGAGTGCGAGGTTTTGTTCTCGTTGATTTGTTTGACATATTCTGTGTCGAGATATTGTAGCGTGTCTAATATGCCTTGATCCATCAGATTTGTGGTCAAGTCATTTACCCTATTTGTGACAGTATTGTTGTCTCCAAATTGGGGCAGACTACGTGGTCTACAGGTTCTGTGAGTTGTATGGCTCGCAGTACTGGCTTGGCTAGCTGTGTCGATGTGGTTAGCATTGATGGCGTTAGCCTGACTGTCCCTTATGCGATGTGCATTGTTGTGACAGCGGGTATTGACAGTGTGGATGTCACTGTCTTCCATGAATAGATTGGCATATGAGGGTGCGAGTCTTGTTCCCATCGCTGTGCCTCCTATTTGGAGATAGTTATCTCCGTTGAACTGTATGTTGTCAACACCAGTGTGAGAAGATCTGTGATGCTTTCATTTCTGGGCATGTTTCTGCCCGTCCTTGTCATGTTTAGCTTGTTCCGTACGACCTCTATCCCTTCGTCATTGGGGATGTTGGTGTAAAGGGCCCCTACGTCTAGGGTCCCTATTATGTCCGATGTGTCCACATTTCCGATGTCACTTAGCATTTTGAGGAAATGGTTTGTGTCCTTTATATAGGATTTAACTTTGGGCACTTCTGGCTTGAGGAAGTTGTCTACGAATATGGATATTTTCTCCGTAGGGCATCCGTTTGCTGAGACTACTGGACGTCCCGGTGGGGGTAGTACCCCTTTATGGATTTTTGGGAGAAAATATACCTGGGGTGGTCTCGGGTTACTTGTTTTGAGGGCCCTACCCATTTTCTCACTGATCTCATTGTTTTCTACCAGCTTTTCCACATACGTGTCTATCTCGAGATTGAAAGACTGTGTGGGGTCTTGTTCGAGTTTTTTGTATGTGTTCGTGTCTTGTAGCTGGCGGAGGCTTCTGTCATGTAGTCTTTTGTGTCCTGAATCACTAAACCACCTCCTTTGTCGGCAGGTTTGATCGTGATGTCGGGATTCTTAGAGAGACTCTTCAGTACGGCCCTTTCATCCTTGGAGATGTTGTGGCGTACTTTGTGTTTGTTTAGGTTTCTTCTGGACAACTCGATTTTATTGACGGCGATGAACCCTTCCAGATTGGTCGACCCCTTCTATAATAATCTTGTATTTTTCTATGTTTCCCTTCTAGATGTTCATTAGTTCTTTATTACACACTTGGCCTGCCATAGGGTCTTATAAGATTTTATTTCTTTAATGAGTCTATGCTTAATTGGATTTAAATACATAAACTTGCCTTTAATTTATAAAATGTCAATGATTATAACCTATAATTAAAATCATTTCCATACCTCCTTTTAATTCAATCTCTGAAAACTGTTCCTGTATTTATTATTACAATTTTTTATTTTAATTGGACTATTTCATTAACAAAATCAAAATGTCTTGATTTGTAAAGTCTGAAAGTACAGCCAAAAGTTTTGTTCTAAGTATAAAGTTCCTCACTGTTAGTGTATCCAATAGTTTTTAACATTAAGAGCTATTAATTTGCTATGGCATCATCAGACACTTATCGGACACTCATCCGGATGTGGAGCTTGTTCACCGACACAAACAGAGCCATTACTTAGACACCAGTATGCCCTCTATCAGTAAGACCAATTTTTATAGACATGTAGGGGACTTGTTCACATGCTCTCACTAAAAGGTATCATAATTCTCAATCTCAAATTACTTTCCCCTGTGCATCATCAGTACTAGCAAACTAAATGGTGCACTGACTAGTATTTCCGGTTACTAGCTTTCTCTGTTAGAGGCTGACAATTAAATCTCACCAGCTGGCAATGAATTTACAGGATTCTCTCTATGTTTCAACTTTAAGCCAGCTTAACCCTTTCAGCCAATACTTTATATTATACTGTAGTCTTTCTGGGATGTAAATACCATTTCAAACAAAATAACACAAAACATGTACATTTGGCTATACAACATGGATAGATGTATGTTCATAACAGCATTGACACTTTATCTTTCAATACTCTAACTTCAAGTCAAACACATATTTTAATTCAATATACTTAGAACCACATATTTCAGATTATTTCAAATAATACTTGATTATTCTGTCTGTACTTGATACTTATATTTATTGAATTCCAACCTTTACTTTAAGTTTCTTCCTTAAATAAGAAAGACAGCATTCCCATACACAGAACCATCCAGTTAACAACCTCCCTCACGTTTTAGGGGGTTCACTACCTTAATTCTTACAGTCTCACTTATTAATTTCAAAATTACTGTAGTATTAACCTCCTAGTCTTTATTTTCTCTATAACATCTTAATATTAATCAGCTAATGCAATTATCACGTCTTATTTCACTAATTTCCACTATTATTTCATACCACACTTTAGGATTATTTAAAAGCACAATTCTGCCAGTGAATACCAGCAGTAGGCACTCTCATGCCTTTCTCAGAGCCACTCATCGTCGCTGCCTCGGCCGGCACCCTCTACTCGGCGCCATTTTATACTCATTTATGGAGAAATCTGTCATAAATCCTGGTCACGGCACCAAAATGTATGTAACAAAATACATACACAAGTTCCAGATTTGATATAGATGTTTAATAGTTGTACTTCTTCGTTGTGTTACATTGTAGTATGTTCTGTGAGAGGCAGCACAGGGCAGCTGTCAGTGCCCTGCCTGCTGCTCTCAAGTGGCCGGCTGGTATTCGACTCCCTCTCTGGACAAGGGATGCGGTTCTCTTTATAGGAGGCACATTCCACAATCTTCAGTCGTAGCCACACTCTCCACCCATATTATACATTCTAATGGCGCACTGTGTTACAAGGCTAAGAGAGAGTTTCTCAATATCTTACATTTGATCCCGTCCAAGCCAGACGGTTTATCAATGGATTTTTTTAAATCATCTTAGTCGTTCCACTATTTGTTATTTGGTAAACAGACCTCAGACTTGTTGCCTGTAAGTATAATTATCTTATTTAATTCATTCCAATATTGTTTATGTTGGAAGCTTTCCGTTTTCCTTTGTTGATGTCCTTTCTTATTCTTTTACCCAAAGATCTTAGCTCTGTTTTCATATCAGCCATTTCCAGCTGTGACTGTTTTCACAAGTTTTTACATACTTTTCTACATAGGCCTTGCTTGCGTTCAATGTTTCTCTTGATAGATTTTGACATCCATTCATCTTCTTGAAATCCATCGAGTCGTGGTTTAAAAAGCGCTTTATCGTCTAGATAGTTATTCAACTTGGTTTCCCATTGTTCCCATAATCCAACCTCGGACATTGAGCCTCGGCCTGCTTTTAACTTTTCTTTCAAATTATTGTTTACTTCATTTTGGTTAACTCGAGAATAGCACGTATTTCTGGCCATTTTTTTACGTGGAAAAATGATTAAGTGATTACTAAAATAGATGTTGAGGGTCCCTACATCCTGAATGTAAGGCGCATTTGTCAAAATTGTGTCATTACTCGAAGAACTACCGATGCCTATCCGTGTTTCAAACTATGTACTTTTGAAACATCTAGGATCAAGTCTATCGCGGGCGTCAAGGTTAATATATCCCATGAACCATAAGTCTGTCTTAGTAAATCTTTTATCCGCACAAATTTCCTCAATATAATCAAGCAATGGTTGTACATTATACCCAGGTTTATTTACCTTTACCACAAGGGATTTTAAGCTCTGGGGACATAGGGGACATATTGCTCATATCATACACAATAGCATGTGAGGACCACTTATTATTTAAATAAATACCTACGCCCCTCCCTTCCCTGCAACTCTATCATTCTTCATGAAACTAAAGTTTTTAATATTTACATGATTTGATGAAATGTTATTTTTCAACAGTGTTTCTGAAATCCCAATGACGTCGAAGGATGTAATGGAGTTTTGTAAATACCTCACCTCACAAAATAAACTGCAGGTGTTCCAGTGTGTCACTTTGAAGCCCTTTTTCTTTGTTATTCGCAAATAGGACCAAAAAAGAAATATATTTATAGGTACTATAATGTTTGTTACTCACAGTCTTTATGATTGTCCAGTTTACCTCCACCATTTCCCTGTGATGGCCTGACCATGTTTTCATCCTTCAGTTTTGTCTGTACGGAATTGCTGGTCGACATGACCAATTTAATAGATACAGAGAAAAAGGTAATAGATTTCCTCAGATATAAATAATCTATATTAAGAAACTTTAAAATTTAAGATTGCAATACTTGTTGGTATTGAAAGTAAAAAGAGTCGGCTTAAAGCTAGGAGCTAAGGGAGCATTCATTAATTATCGCCCAGGGGGGGCACAGTTTTTCTAACACCGATCGGTCAAAAGAAGTTGGCCCCCCCCCATGGGAATACCTAAAAAAAGTTGGCCCCCCCCCCCCATGGGAATACCCAAAAAAAAGTTGCCCCCCCCCCCCTTGGAATGCCAAAAAAACACATCGCCCCCCCCCCCCCCCCCCCCGATCGGAATAGGGTAAAAGCACAGAGGAGGCCTAATTGATGTGGCATTTTTTCCATAAGGCTTTCCTTCTTTGCTTTAGAACAAACCCAGCTACAATCAGTCATTTGTCAAAATCTTGACCAATCTCAGTTGCTAAGTGGTAGGGGTGTTCACCTTAAGCATGGTAGGTCATGGCTTCAAACCCCGGTCGGGTTATACCAATTACTTACACAGTACCTACTGCTCATTTGGCTTGACACCTGCCATTAGAACGAGGAGTAAGGGGCTACTGCCCGAGTTGGAGAATGGCTGTACCACCAAATTTGGTGATGGTACACACAATATTCACTTCATAAAAATTGCTCAAAAAAGAAAATAAATGAAACAAGTAGCAAATGAACAGCTGTTGTTGACGGAACAGCACTGATGCAAAAAAGATGGGGGGGGTCTTGAGCAGGACTGGAACACACACCATGTGGAGGCCAGTTTCAATGTCAGTCATTGCCATCTGGAGTCGACTCTGTTGGAGAGGTGCTCGCAGTTGCACCACTGGCAGCCAATAGCAGATAATGTCAGCTCTTAGGTATTCCTTGGCCAGTTTTACAGGAGAGTCCCTGGAGAGCATATATATGAGAGGTTTCTGTGTCCTGCTTTTAACATATGAACTTGAATCGTATATCTGATTTGAATTATAAGATTCTGTAAGAATCATATACATGATTTGAATGGTAAGATTCTGCTAATGTTCTAACCTGAAATCAGTGAATCAACCCCTGCCAAATTGAGGCTGTAGTTGGCAGCTAGCAGTCTTGCTGGAAGCCCCATCTCTCCTGTACCCATATAATCAATCACACATAAAGCTTGACTACCTAGAACCTAATTCTCAATGAAGTCACTTATTGAGACTTGGTTGTTCACATTCAAATATCCAGCAGCAACTGCTTTCTCGATTTGTGCCATCAATTCATAGTCATCAGGCTCCCTTGCAGAATCTCAAAGGACCTTCGGTGTTTCTTATAGCAGTATCATTGATATGCAAATACAGATGTTCTGGCAATTTGTTATAGTCTGGCATGGCGTGAGGGATCTTTGGAATGAGTGGATCAATCTATGGTGTGGCCCTCAGAAGGAAGTCCCATTTTCTTGCATGCAGAACCCCTTTAAGTACTCAATGCTCTTCCATAAATATGGTAATCTTATTGAAATAAGCAGCAAAAGGGGCATTTTGTAGTACTTGATGTTGTAGTAAATGCTCTTAATTCATCAATGTTGAAGAAAAAAAACTAATGATCTTGTGAGACTGCATTGATTCTGGGACAAATGTTAGTGTTTGTCCATTGTTGTCTTCCCCCACATAAGTCTGTCAGACTGAGGGAGGGTGGACACCCATCTCGAATTGGCAAACAGAAACTGAACTCCAGGGAGTGAGACAACTATAGTTACCCTGTGCATTAATCATTATTATAGTTGTACAACTAAGCTGATTTCTTGTGATATGATATGAATGCATTTCATAACATCAATTTTTGTCATTGAACACAAACATGGGAGTTTGCCTCCATGTTTAGCTGAAAACATTGACCCCATGACAGAATTAGTGGAAAATTTTGGCCCCCCCCCCCCCCCCATGGAAATACCCCAAAAAAAGTTGGCCCCCCCCCCCCCCCATTGAAATACCCCAAAAAAAGTTGCCCCCCCCCCTGGGAATGCCCCCCAAAAAGTTGCCCCCCCCCCCCTAAAAACTGTGCCCCCCCCCCTGGGACATAATTATTGTACGCTCCCTAAGATTTAATCGTTGTCTACTATTGGCAGCGATAGCCTGGTATGGAACTATCCGCTCTGTAATGTCCAGACAATTATACTATGGCAATAGTGTAAGTAGCATTAATAAACATAAGGTAAAGTAAGTGCGAGAGTAGCCTTGTATTGAACTATTCTCCACCAAACTTTGTCTGCGTCTTTCTTTTAAGCGTGAACTCCATTTCGATGATTTTCAGGTAGGCCCACTGCACGAAACTAACAGTATCGGCTGTAAATCGACTTGTTTTCATTTATATATGCCTCTAATCCGCACCAGCGTATGAGGCGTATACAAGACTGCTTCCTTTGGTATACGGATGCGTCTTGGCTGTATTTCACCCCTGGCGTATACAAGAGGAAATATCCTCTATCCCAGGTGATAAAAATGACCAACACTCATGGGTGTTTGTAGAGGATTTAGGGAGCATTAGGGGAGGGTTTCTCACTTAGCGGGTGGCAGCGGCGGGTGGGTCGGGGGGAGGGGGGGGGGGGGGGGGGGTCAGTGTTGGCACATAGGTTGATATCTGAACAGACCTTGTGTTATATATACAGTACCCAAAGTATGACTTCAGAAGAGTGGTGTTTTGATAGTGTGTATAATCATAGAAAAATTGTAAAAAAAAAAGACGAGAATGCCGGGTTTATTAATGTAATTAATGAAATGATACTTATTAGAGTCTTAGAAATATTTTATAATCAAAATTGATAATATAACATTGGATTTTCCATATACCAAGGACTTAAAGACTGATAGCAAATGAAATATGCTAGATTGGTGTCCCCAGGTGGCAGATATTGGAATTATTGGATAGTGGTTTATGCCTACAGGTGAGGCATATACACACGGGAATAGGACGATCTTGTATACGCAAAAGCATACCTATATACGCCGGTTGCATTCAGAGTTCGCAACAAGTCTCTGCACAATAGTTCCATTTCTTGTAGCTGGAGATGCGGTTATCAGACCGGTTCTCGTTTATTTGTGTGTGATCTCATTGATTCCGACCACCACATAGGCAACTAGTATCCCCCTGTCATCAGTCACTATATCGAATAGCTTGTCAGTAACCATTTTACAGTCCGCTCTGGGAATACAAACTACGCTTTTGAGTTCCTTTACCTGATCGCGGATAGAGTCTTATAGACCCCGGTCCTCAAATCACCAAAAACGATTAAGTTCTATATTGTACTCTCTTATGTTGTCGTGTTCGTTGGTTTGTTTACCAGATTACAAAGTATTGTAGGACGAGGCGTGTTGAAAATCTGAGTATGACTGCACAACTGACCAGGTAAGTCATTTGAACCACAGAATTTCATGCATTTAGACTGATTTCTGTTTTTGCTCCTTCCCTCATTGGGTGAGACCGTGGTTGTCTGTGGTGACTTGTACACACTGTTGTTTAGGGGTTGTGGTTGGTTGTTTTGAGGGGTGTGTCCCTTCTGGTTGACCTTCACCTTAGATCACTGTCATGGTGGTCTGTATTTTGACGTGGCTTAGTTGATCTCTCATCCATATTTGTTGTCCATTATGCTTAGACCATACGGTGCTACATTTTGTAGTCGATGGATCCAGTTATGTTCTATCGTGTTCCTAAGCGTTTTTGCTCTGTTACTCTCAGGATGCTCATAAATGAAGTCCAAAATGTAAACTTTCATGTCTGAGGTTCCCTCATGTGGATTATTGTTAAAATGATACCTAATGTCTGAGTCTATTTTAGTCTTTACTGAGTACATGTGTTCACGGATTCTTTCCTTTATTTTCCGTTTCGTTTGTCCCACATATCTTATACCACATCTTTTGCATTCTATGCAATAGATCACATTTGAGCTGTTGCATGTTATGTTCGTTTTGCATTCTAGTTTTCAGCCTTTTTGGTCTATGACACCTTTGCCGTCCAGGTTTTGGCAGCACTTGCAGTTGGTTTTGTTTGCACTCGTTGCTCGTGTTGGTTTTGCCCTCACCTTTGTTTTGGTTACCATCTGGGTTATAGTTCAGCCTTGAACTGACTTTGTAGTCACGTACATTTTCCGGGCATTGGTATCCCATCATTAAATCTGCCCGATGTATATGTTTCGTAGTTGTGGGCTTTCCTAGTATGTCCCAGTTTTTTCTGACTGCTTTCTGGACATGTTTTATGCTCGGTCTGAAAGAGGTTGTTAGGCCACTCAAAAACAACAACTTGTTTCTCATCAACAAGCCATGAAAAATATGATGAGGGTGCTTTTTTTTTTTTTTTTGCTGGATTGTCTAGACACTAGTCTACCGGCCTGTAGACTACTACCGGCTATTGTAGGTGTCAGGTAAGCATCTGTGGGGTGTCTGTGTGGTTATAACAGTATATCTCACCCCTGATATTTTTTCTCCATAGACCTAACATTAGGAAATTGTATCCAATGCCTATTGAATATTTAGAAAAAGTAATCAATGGGGGATTTTGTCACTATTCAAACTTCATGGGATACAAGCTCTGAACCCAAACTTTCATAGGTTTCCTCTATAGTATCTATGCCATAGTATCACCTATATAAGACCGGGCACCCACCAATGCCGGTACACACCGATACAAAATTACCTATCGGGAGGCATATCGAAGTGTATCGGTGTGCATCGTAACCTGTTGGGAGGGTGCATGAAAAAGGTACCATGGTCCCGATACACCCCGATATAGCTCACGATGCAACCAGTGTAATCAACCATTTTTCCTTATAATTCCAAAAATAATGCATATTTATGATTGATATTTTATTTGTAGATACAAAACAATATTATATGATATTTCTTAATAATATTTGATGAAAAAATCAGTTCCGAGTTAAAGTATAAATGATCGATTTGAGATCCTTTCCTTTTTGTCATCTCCTTTAGGTTCTGTTTTCAGGAGGTCGTTTCTATCTTTTTGTGCTACCTTTTCTTTAGCTTCGTTGAAAATGCCTCTATGGTAGGCTTCTTTTGCAGCTAGGTGGGTGGGCTGATTCCTATCTCAGATATGAATTTGTCTCAGTTGGTTTGAGATATAGGTCCGTGTAGAGTTTGCCTGTGTTGTCTTTTTTCACCCAGGTGTCAAGGAAATTGATTTTGTCCTTGGACCATTCTGCAGTGAATTTTATGCTGTGATGAAAGTCATTAGTGGATTTGATCCATTCTTTTAGATCCTTTTCTCCGTGTTCCCAGATAAAGAAAACATCGTCTATATATCTGTACCAGGTTTTTGTTTTTTTCCCAGGTCTATGAGGTAACATGGCGTGCTAGGTGACAGTCGCGGTGTGTGTGTGCTAAGCAAAAAACAACTCCAAACGGACTAAATACTTACTGGATCGCAAAATATACTGCAATAGATATTTGCACAAAGTAACCCTGGATGTGATAGGCATATCAAAAATTCGGAACGATAACGGATTTTGCTAGAAATCGTGGTTTAGTCACTGGGACTGGAAGGTGAGTGAGCGAAATACGGAGCAGGGAGCGCCGAGGGCTACACTATGGCGTTCACACGGGGGAAGACCGCAAGCAGCGCACAGATGCAAGAAGCGATAACCTCTGTACTTGAAAAACTTGATGTGTTAAGTGAGAAACTGGACAAACTAAGTAATGATAGAGACAGGGATAGCAAATAAATCCAAGATTTGAACACAAAAGTGGAAAAACACTTTACTGAAAGCAAAGAACTCGTAGGGGAGGTATCAAATCAATCAAAAAGAATACAGGACCTAGAGGCAGACATATCGGAGGTAAAGGCAGACAGGAAAAAACAGGAAAATGAAAAGATAGGCCTAAATCTAATCATACGGGGTATTGAGGAGAATGTTGGAGAGAAAATGTATGAAGTAATCGGTAACTTGTTTGAGGAAATGGAGCTGTCTTTCCCTTTCACACTAACGCATGGGGAAAAGCTACGGGCAGGGTAACTTCAATGACCTACCGGGTGAGTACACTCAAGAGGCATGTTCAACGATACAACGTGACGACTGCCTGTATTTCCAGGGTCACAAGAGCCCTTATAGTAACCTCTTCAAGTGCGAGGTCTTTGACCAAGAACTAGACTACACAGGCTCGTCAGTCGAGCAGCTGTTCACGATAAAGTTAGCAAAAGCCCACCGTGATGAGATCACGGCCAGTCTAGCTAGGAGGGAGGACAATCCCTACAAAGTAAAAGCGTTAGCCAGAAGGGTTATCAAATCTGATCAGTGGAAAACTGAAGAACAAGCAGTCCTAAAAGATATCGTATGGGCAAAATTCGATCAAAATCCCAGTTTAGCAAAAAACCTCACAGACTCTAAAGCGAAGTACTTTTTTGAGGCAACGAGCGACACCACATACGGATGTGGTCACCAACTAACAGAAGTCATTCGCAGTAAAGACCCACCAGCCACCAAACCACACTGCCAGAACCGCATGGGGATTATACTCCGTGAAATCGTACAAGACCTCACCGAAGCTAACCAGTGAAAATCGCCACCACCCCTGAAGCTAAGTATCGCCATCAAAGTACTTTAATACTCTAAGAACCTGTGTGATAACAAGAACAATATGCCTAAATTCAGGATTTTACTTATAGCAGACTCAAGGGCACTAGGTACCAGATCAATGGTGTTGAATGAAATGTGTCGACAAAATATAAATGACATACACTTCGATCTGCTGTATTACCCAGGAGGAACAATTACATCTGTAACCGATAAAGCCATTGAAAGTATTCAATATAGACGGTGTTATGACGTAATATACATTGCAGCAGGAGTGAATGACCTCTCTATACTCAATGGGTATAGGGACATTTCACCAGCGTTTAATAACAGTGATAGTATTATCTCACACATGACCAAAGAACTAGCCTCAGCGCGTGAAAAGCTGGAAACGCATGGGAAAATTGTGGTATTATGCGAAATCATAGGTTTGAACTTCCAGATGTATAACGCTGCACGTACCCAATTTGCACCCCAACAAAAACAACTCGACGATGCAATTTTTGATGTCGCAACTGCAATAAATTGTTTAAACTCAATGAGGAAAGCAAGCACACCACACTTCCTGCAACATGTCCATAAGCCAAGACCAAATAACCACCTATCACACAGGTATCTCTCAACGACGACAGATGGTATACACTACACTGTGGCAACCAAAACCAAATTTGCAAGGAATTTGGTCTACACCTTTTATGATAACATACACTGCACATGTAACTGACTTGCCGACCGACCCAGATGAGGACCACGAATAACTCTGGCAGAATCATAAAAAGGGACTTTCATTTGTAATGCAGACTGTTGATTAAGAATCCTGACTGTAAAGCACTGAAACATTTATATACTATTAACTGGTAATATACTATAAAAACAGATGACGCTGCAGTCAACCGTGATAAGCACTACAGGTGATATACTGTGGAAAACACAGTCTGTTTGAAGCCTGTATCATGAAATGTACTTAAGTGTGGAGAAACACACAAAAACCTATTTCTCTTATAACTGATTTACCACATGTGGAAATACACATGCAACACAAATATTAATGTGGAAAAACACATAAATCTCCTACCAACACATAGTTTAGTGTATATGTGGAAATACACATATACTTTAAGTAAAAATGTGGAGAAACACATCTATAGGCCAACTTAAATAACAAACTGTAATAACCTAATGTAAAAGACTACCAAAACTGCCTATATTAAATATAACAGCTAAAGCCAATTAAAAACACACTCACCTGCTTATATATATGTCTTATCTTCTTTTCTCTTTGTCGGTATGCACTTCAGCTTCGGTCTGACGTGGTATAAATGGATACTATACTGTGTATATAACCTGCTTCAATATCTTAAGATACTCATAACAAATGACAGAATAAATGTGGAGTGTGGAAAAAAGGGAATGGAACAGCCAAAAATAACTGATCATGGATGAAGAACTAAAAGTCCCGGGTAAAGGTTTCCACATAGTGCACCAAAATGTATGTAGTATGAAAGGGAAAATCGATACAGTAAAGATACACGTTGAATTATCCCAGGCAGATATCTACACGATATCTGAATCATGGCTAACTCCTCAATATCCAGATGAGCTATTACAGGTGCAGGACTACCAACATATGCGACTTGATAGAAAGACACTAAACGAAAAAGGTGAACTAAAGGTGGGAGGTGGTATATGTGCGTATATAAAAAATGACTTGACAAACACCAGTAATGACATTGAAAAGTACAACATAAGTAACGACAAAATCGAATGCCTATGGCTTAAGTTAGAACCTAAAGAACAGAAAAAGATTATTGTTGGAGTAATATACAGACCACCCGAAAAAAACCCGCAAGAAGCAGTGGACTACCTCAGTGATACTTTGGAGGCCCTGACAGGGCAATATGGTGATCATGATATAACTATAATAGGAGATTTTAACGTGAACTACAAGGACAAAAATCACCCAGAAACAAAAACCCTAAGACAAATCGAAGATAATCTAGGATTACTTCAATACATAACAGAGCCCACGAGAAATGAAAATATGATTGACCTAGCCTTTTCAAACCAACGGTATATAACAAATAGCGGAACTTTACCATTTGCAATGGGAGACCACAGAGGTATATATATAACCAAAAAGAAACCAAAAGAAAGGTATATGACAAAACAGATAAATGGAAGATCCTATAAAAACAACAACAAAGATAACTTTCAGTCAGACTTAATAAACTCAAACTGGGAAAAATTCTATGAATGTGAAAACCCTAATGAAGGATGGGAGACAATGTATAACCTAATAGAGAAAAATCTGACCAACATGTGTCCAATAAGAAACCTACAATACAAACACCAAGATAACCCCTGGATTACACAAGAAATAATTGAGAAAATAATAGAGAAAGGTCGAACATGGAAAACATATCTTATTAACAGAACAGAAGAAAATCACCACACCTACTGTATAGCCAGAAACGAATGTAAACAGAGTATTATAAACGCTAAAAGGGCATTTATACTGGGTAATGAAAATGAAGATCAAAAACCTTTTGGAGAAAAATGCAGGAACTACTTCCAGAAAAAGGTGCTCGATCAAACATATTACTAGAAAATGAAACTACAAAAGAGAGAGAACCTATAAATGAGACATCAGATTATATAAACAATTTCTTTACGACCATTGGTGCTAAACTAGCTGAAGAATTTCCAGCCGAGTGGAAAAACACTCTGGATGAAGCAGTGACTAACGCACCTGATCTTCACATAGACGAAGAAGATGTACTAAATCTCATTAAGCAAATAAACAACAACAAATCATCAGCCATTGAATACCTGCCGAGTAAAATACTAAAGGATAGTTTTCTGGTCCTAAGTAGGCAGCTAACTCACCTGTACCAACTAAGTGTGACAACCCAGATCTTCCCTGATAAATGGAAAACTGGAAAAGTGACCCCTATCCCTAAAAAGAAGAATAGCTTGCAAGTAGGTGATCTACGACCGATCTCTGAACTGCCACTACCAGGAAAAATACTAGAAAAGCTGATACATAAATATATACTAACCCATCTAAACGAGAACCAATTGCTAACAGAACACCAAGGAGGATTTCTACCAGGAAAGTCTACAATAAACACAATAGCTGAATTCACTGACGCCATTTTTCAAAACATGGATAACCACAAAATTACAATAGCCATATTTATTGATTACGCAAAAGCTTTCGATACCATAGATCACAATATTCTAGTAAACAAACTAAATATGTATGGACTACCACTAAACATAACTCTCTGGCTTAAAAACTACCTGTCAAATAGAAAACAATATACATATGCAAATCAAATTAAATCCCAAACTAGCAATATAACCCATGGAGTCCCCCAAGGATCTACTCTAGGCCCCTTATTATTTTTAATCTTTATAAATGACATAACTAATATAATCAAAAGCAGCCAAATCAAACTATACGCAGATGATGCGGTTATCTTTACTAGTCATGAAAATGCTAACATAGCGAATGATAGGCTACAAGCAGATGTTAAAAACCTAGAAGCATGGTGTAGGAACAATAAAATGACAATAAACGTGGGTAAAACCAAAGCAATGAAATTCGGAACATCACAAAGGCTTAAAAACTCGATCACAGAACCGATCATCCTAAATGGTCAAACAGTGGAAGAAGTGGAAAACTTCAACTACTTGGGTGTTAAACTTGATAAACAACTACTTTTTGATAAACATATTAATAATCTGATACTAAAAGCGAGCCACAAAACCTATATGTTATCTCAAATTAGGAAATATCTGACCACAAAACAGGCTATTCAAGTTTATAAGGCCAAAGTATTACCAATAATGGAATATGGTGACATTCTTATACAAAACTGTTCTAAGACATTACTTCAAAAACTGCAACGAATCCAAAATAGAGCCCTAAAGATCTGTTTGAAAGTACCACCTCGCACCGAAACAACACAAATACACAAGAAATGTGATCTAAATCTGCTTGAGGAACGAAGACATGCTCATGTCCTTAACCATGCCCATCGCAGAATAAAAATGGAGAAATATGTCGACCCTCGACCAAGGAGAACAAGAATGGGTAATGCCCCGGTAATGACAGAAAATAATTTCAAATTGGAATCATATAGGAGAAGTATCTGGTATAAGACCAGTACTGCCTGGAATAATCTCAACAATGACATAAGACTTCTAGATACAAGTGATAAATTAAAAAATTATACCAAAGGCAACCTCACTGCCCAACGCCTAACCTACTGAGTGCTGTATTCTTCCATATCCCAACACCACACCCCACTACATTACATTAACATCACTAAGTAAAAATGTCAGTTGACAATTCCCTGTATATTGTATATAGTATTATGTACCTATGTCTGTACTATGCGGCGAACTGTATGTGCCTACTGATATATATATTTCTTTTCCATTACTGTAACACCTTGTACTATATGTTACCTTTTATTTCTAAAAAATATCCAAAACAAGACCGAATTTGAAACATGGCCCTGGAGCCTACTGAAAACAGGGTGACCTTCCACCCTAGTAGCTTACTCCAGAATAAAATCAACTCAAAAAAAAAAAAAAAAAAAAGGTCTATTTAAGATCTCGTTATGTCGCCATTGACCACCATTTCCTCTACTAGTTTCTCTACGTCTTCAGTGTGTTGTTTTGTTGGGTCTTTGTCCAATTTCTCATATATGTTTTTCTCACTTAGTTGTCTTTGTGCCACTTTTATGTAGTCTGTTGTGTTTTGGACCACAATCGCTCCCCCTTTATCCGCGGGAAATATCACTATTTCTTGGTTGCGTTTTAGGTTTTTGAGAGCACCTTTTCCTGTCCTTTTCACATTCTGATTTTGTTGATTTTACATTGTATGATTTCAGTTTCAGTGTTACTTATGAAGGTTTCTAGATTTGTGGGCAGAATTGTAATCCCTTTCCTAGGATCGATTTTTCATCATTGGTGGGGACATAATTGGACAGATTAAATATCTTTTGACCTGAGATTTTGCACGATGACACATTTTTTTCAACATTATTCTGTTCTTTATTTTCATTTTCATGTATGGCATTGTCATTTTTGGCAGGAAGTGTGGGTTTCTTTTGTTCCACCTTTCCATGCCTGTTTTTGGTACCGTTCTTACTTTGCTTAGTTTCATCACAGTTCCCTGTTTTTGACAATTTTTAGACAAACTGGAAATAGATTTTTATCTATGACCAGCAATCTAGAAATTTAGAAACATTGTTTACCAGATTAGTCCTCAACGCCATCAACAAGTGTCCTAGCTGCTTTCAACCCTTGTAAGTACCGGTACCAGACTCGTAAAGGCGGCTTCTGCGCAGACAATGCGAAAGGCATCGCAGCGGAATAATGATTTAAAATCAGCATTGGAATAAACCTGTTCTAACCTTACATGGTAAACGCCATTGGTATATAACAAAATGTGTGTGAACTCACCAAAATTCAGATATAATCGCGTTGTTCACCTATGTATAGGCCACCAAAGCAGCTACTTGTCACACACTTGGTTTGGTCTATCCCGCCGGGCAGGCTTGCAGTTGAAATCCATTTGACGTTGTGGTTAATATTAATATCAATGCGAATAGTCCACACAGATCAGTGTATACGTCTTCTTCTCTTCATAATGAGGTTAGCAGATTAGTATGGTGGTTTAAATTGAATGATCCAGCATGTGTATAACTCCCCGATGGGTTCCCTCAGTCTCACAGATTCTCTGGTTTATCGCTGTGTAGTTTATTTTTCGAAAGTATGCCACGAAGGGTTTAGCAACTTTTCACCCCATTGAAACCAATGTTAAACCCGCTGTACATATCTGGTAATATTAGGAAACGTCCTTACTGTAGGCGAAACATTCATTGTTCATGGAAATTTTTGTTTTTTTGTACGGCCTTCCGCCTACGGCGTCAGGCCGTACGAAAAACAAAAAAATGACCGAGAACAAGAAAAGTTTCACCCACAGTCAGGATGTTTGCTTATTATTATATACCTTAAGATAATTAAAAGCTCCATTTTAATGACTTATAAAGTCAGTCACAGCGGGCATGAACATTATTATTACTGCACCCCTAGCAGTGGGCATTATTTAATAGACATTCGGACACAGGTATATGATAATAACTCCTTAAATATCCAACATAGCGACACCAAACAAAAAACGGTATGGAGATGAAGAGCAGGGGAAGATGTTTTTTTTTAATATCAATTCGAAGATTTTTATATCAATTCGATTTGCAATGATTGTTTTATTTGGACTTTTTTCCAGCAATCTGCCGAAATTGCAGATAATAGGCTGCTGCAACTGTCAAAAAAAAACTTACTCAAAAGTAAATAAATCTGCAGATTCAATCATTAATACTTCTATCCCACAAAGTTTATTGAACACAAAGTTTAGAAACACATCAAACTACCTTTAATTAAGCATATTAATCACCTACTGTGAGTTTAAACTTCGATTTACGTTATGCTGGTCGAGCGATAATACAAGAAAGCTAGGGTGATCGAAAATGGCAATACCCTTTGCATCGTTTTGGTTTGTACATTCCGCTCCCGAGAATACTAACAACTTTACACGGGCTGCTCCTAAGTTTTGACGTCGTAATTTCCAGTCTATTGGTATGATGTTGCAAGCCAAATACCGCTGGCAGCGTTCACATAATATCCGTTTTAAGATGTGTTTGTCTCTTGCCATTCAGAATAAGGTTCAAATCCATTTGATGTTGTGGTTAATATTAATATCAATCCGAATGGTCCACACCAATCAGTGTACATTCCTCTTCTTCCAGTCATGCTGAGGATGACGTTAAATTTGTGTCCCACTTAAGGGGGTATTCCACCAACCAGACAAAAACGTCGTTCAGCGTTCATACAACGGTTGCTAGGGTTGCTGGAAAATCCCACCCGATGAATTTTTTTCGTCTGGCTGGTGGAGCAGGTCCCAATCCTGCGCGATGGTCATCTGGCCGACGTTTGCCACAGTTGTTGGGTTCGCATGGGCGTCTGTTGGGCGTCTCTTTGCCGTGACCGGTGCATCGCCTGAGGGTTGCTGGCAACGTCGGTTGTGGCTTCTTCTGGAATCGCCCAAAACACGCTTCCACCAGCCAGAGTTTTCAGGCGACGTTCCAGCCGAACCTCCTACAATCCTCCAAGAGACAGAATGTTCCCATCGCGTGAAAAACTGATTCATTAGTCTTTTATCGGCTGGAATTGGGCATCTGGCCGATGCATTTGAAGAGGTACGACACCCGCCCGCGGGCTCTGCCGGAAGTTGCGGCGAGGGAACGCCGGCAACATAGTGTGAGCGATACCGGCAATACCCGAAGCCGCGAACGGACATAGAAAACTCCGACACTTTCGGCAGAATTCTAGCACCATAGCGTGCCATACACATTCATAACATCAATCCTTATCTTTATTTACCTTCATTGTTCGATTAAATCCGTAATTCCGCTGTTATTTGACGTTTTCTGACCGTTCCCGTACAAATCCCAACATGCCGATACACCGCTCCGCTCGATTCGCGGCTTTCGCGCGTTCCAGAGTGTCGCAGTGTATCAACGCACGCCGCGCCGCCTATTGGAGAACTCGATTACTACGTAAAATGCGGCCAACGTCCACCAGTTGGCGCCACAGCAGGGGCGTCGGCTAGGATCTGCTGGAACTTTGAACCCACCAGACGCTCGTATGGCGACCAATTGAGCGTCTGTTGGGGGTTTCGGTGGAGCAGCGATGCATTTTGAGGCCATTTTCCCAGACGATTCAACCGACGTCGGCTGAAAGGTCGGCTGGAACGTCTGTTGACGTTGAAAAAGTGGTTGTTTGGTGGAATACCGCCAGGTCACATCCCATACCACCGGACGCAAGCACCAATCAAAATGGAATGTGACCTGCAACAGCTCCAACGTAATCTACTGCATAGAATGCGAGTCGTGCAACATGCAGTATGTGGGACAGACCAAGAGAAGAATAAAGGAACGAATCAGAGAACATCTGAACTGCATCAAAAACAACACAAGAATGAAATACCAAACCACTTCAACCAAGATACACACAAGGGTACCGATGATGTAAAGGTACACATACTGGACTTCATATACAGACACCCGGAGTCCAAAGAAGCCACAAGATTGAGAAACAAGATAGAATTTAATTGGATACACCGACTAAAGACACACTCTCCACACGGTCTTAACACTCTGGACAACAGGTACGGCAAGCCAAAAAAGATCTACTCCCGAAAAATACCACGTCAAATTTTTTTTTCCCCAACCGCGGAGTTAATCCTCCATCGGAACTGAAAGAATTATACGAAAAAGATTGCTCAAACCCAGGGGATGAATCTAGACGATGCTGGGACTACACTAAATAGAGAGAAGCAAACTACAGTTTGTTTGTTACACCGGTAAAAAACAAACGAGGGACTGTTGTATCCGTCTACGGGGCGAAAAAAAACCCGCAGGAAAGACCACAGAAGAATACCTACCGTACTTTGCCTGACGAGACTGGAGAACAGTCGAAACCACAAGAGAAATCCAAATAAAAAAAAATACTCACCGCGCTCCCGTGCTGGACATCGTAGCCTAATCCTGACAAACTTGGTTTCTGTCAGTATGCACTCCACAACTTGTATAGAGGCCTCCTCCCAGCTTTGAACAAGGCTCAGCCTCAGTCATACAGTCGAACGTCCGGCAATAACAAGCAGGCCGCACCCGACCCGCAACCAATGGAAAGCAGCGCTGAGGGTCACGTGCACGCCTCAGCCAATGAACGACGCTGAAAGTAGGGTACACAGCAGGACGCGGGAACCTCCGCGCATCCGCTTCCCTTGTCTCTCTATTCCGTGGTCGCAAGTGGTGGGAGACGGTATTGGATTTTGAAAAGCCTCGTTATTTCACACACTATGTTCTACTATCACCTTCTTCCTCACAGCCTTGGATCCGTAAATACATACTTTTGTTTTCTCAATATTAATTTTCATTTTATTTATAATAGGTTAGCCTCTGAGAATTAATATCTCGCTGAACCTGACCGGGTGAAACAAAAATTATCGCATTATATCGTGCCGCTCCACATGGCACTACATAGGATACAGTAATTACATTACGTTATCATACTATCGTTATTTCCTATATATATTCCCATCAATCACAACTAGAAATGTCAACTAGTTCTGGTTTACCGTTTTCTTTAGTAACTTATACAAGTTTTTCTCTTTTTAAACCCATATTACTACTTACTTGCTTACGCGACTATGAGAAGCCGGCTCTTAAACGATTACATAGACTCCACGTAATTATGTTTGCGATCTCCATAAGGATTCTAAACAAAAAGTAATACTAGATAAGGACTAATATGGATTCAATTATTCTTCCACATTACCTCAACAAAGTATTGAAACATAAAATCAACATACACCTTTTGCTGTTTAGTGGACAAATTAACGATTATGGCAAAAACTCACAATATCATAAACATTAATCAAGAAGTGAAAGTAACTAAGTGCTGATTGTTAGGCTAGGAAAAGCCGAATTAGGGATCATCATACATAGTAACATATCCATCGCCTATGTTCAGTCGGTGTGATTCACTCATTAGATGTGGCGTCCAGCATTTATATTATTCAGTTGTGCTCGAATCACTATTCCCACGATCTTGTGTACAACAGGGCCGGTAGCGTGACATCCATCGGTCAATCGATAGAGTGAGTGAGTGTAGGCATGTGTTGAACATCTGAACCTATGTAAGGCATGGTGAATGCGGGGGGTAAAGAAGTTCATCCTGTCATTGATTCTGCCAAGTTCAGCAGAGAGATCCAAGCATCTGTCAATGATGCCGTGTGTATATCCTGTTTCCCTTTATTATAGACAGTAATGTCCATCGCGTAGCATGTAGTAAATATTATCTTCGTGTTGGGAGACAGGTCGCTGACGTCTCTTCTTATAGCCAGGCATGTTTGAATTACCCTGTCCAATAACTCCTGCGATGATTCCCGGCGAAGCGAGACCAGGCCCGTGTGCCTACACTTGGTAGTAACCTCTGTAATCCCACACGATATATATACTACATTGATTCCGACGAGGACGTTAGGTCTGTGTAGGTAGTTTCTGATTCTGGCAAATCCTGC
Source organism: Alentia gelatinosa (assembly GCA_950022655.1). NCBI lineage: Eukaryota > Metazoa > Annelida > Polychaeta > Phyllodocida > Polynoidae > Alentia > Alentia gelatinosa. The sequence goes on from OX465592.1 coordinate 26,778,358, forward strand.
GCCTTTCAGAGATACACAAACAAAGTTCTGTACCATTCGTATGTCATTACGTATGTAATTGACCCGAGAATCTCCGATAAACATGCGAACCATTGTCACTACTCAGATGTGCCACTACTGACCTTATTTTGTTGAGAGGACTCTTTTCAACTGCGCTCTCACCCTTTCAAGGATACGGCCGGTGTGGTTTTCTCCTCTGTGACCTGACTGGTCATAAATTGGATCGTTGTACTTGGCGCCTCCACCACAGAGGGGTCGAGGGTGGCCTCTACCAATCTACTAGGATAGGTTGCCATTAGACGTTCAGATAGTGCCTCATTTTGGGTGAACTTCATTGCAATGATCGATTCCAGTATCAATATCTTTATACTGTCCCAGCCATTAGATTTTATTTGCTTGCTTAGATGTTTGATGTACTTCGCTGAGCTTCTATTTAAGATGTGATTCCCCATATCGACGTCCCCTGCTAGGCCTGCTTTTGTGTAAACGAAAGCCTGTTCGACACTGTTAAATGTATGGGTTTGAATTACTTTGTAGATTTCCTCGTCCTTCTCATTATAAGTTTTCCATTGGTCAGACAATCTCAGATCACTATTGTAGAAGTTGCTCAGGAAGGAAGTCTCACCGGCAAAAAGAATCACGCCCAACTTTGACTTGCGAGTACCCTCCCTCTCCGAGGTTCTACAGATTGGCCTTGACCGAGTCTCATTGACATCTATATTTACGCCAGTTTTAGCACGGTCTGCTTCAATAGTCTCGGCTTGGGGTGCGATAACTTTCTTCCCCGGTCCAGTGCTTTCTTGAGTGCGGTCAGCCACTGAAATCTCGTCTATATCCCTTTTTGAGGTGTCGTCTCTCTCTTTGCTGGTGACTGGTACTAACGTGTTGGGTCTGTCCTTTGCCATTGCATTCGTTATGTCAGCAATTATGGACTTCCTTACATCGGGGTTGGACAAAGATGGGGGGTGTGTAGTTCTCGTACGGGGATCATTCCGACCTTGGTTTTGCTCAGGGTCCCAGTCCGGGGGGGAAGTAGCTTGCTGGAATCAGATTTAGGTCTGCAAAATTAAAGACATGGCCACTGACTTTAATACCCTCTGGGACTAGTTCGGCATCTCTGCCGATCCTCCTTTGATAACCCGCGATCATTTTATAGATTCCACGGGTCCGCCTGACATTCCAAGGTTCATCAGGTCTAACCACAACATTCCAACCTTGCGATGTGCCTGAGACACGGTATGCATTTGAGAGAAATCGCTCACATGCTGCTATGTTCGTAAAGGAAACCAATATAGGCTTCGGACGTCCCATTTGATCTTGTGCTTGATTATTTTTACCCACTAATCTCGTGATATTTAGAATATCATCAGGCTTGAAGTATAGTCCAGTTTTGCTTACCAAGTGATGAAAAATCATCCTCAAGTCTTCTTGGGAAAAGAAAGGAACTCCTAAGATCACTATGTTTCTATCTCGTTCAGTAAAGAAACACCTTGTAAATCGATCCATTGGCTTAGGACCTGTTAAAATGGCATTAGCATAGGTACGATTGTCCATGGGAGGTGAGGTCTTGGGATTAGTTTCAGACGGGGAGCCGCCTCTGATTTTATCCCTTGATAGCAAATAATCTAGGTGCTGTTTGTTTCCATTCATTGACTTGGTCAGAGAGTTGTGTGATTTTTCTAAGCCAATATGTAATGACTCTAGATGTCCCAACTTTTAATCGACGTGTATCATAGCCGACTTTATCTCTGACTGTGTGTCCCAGAACATCTCCACACATAGCTGAGATAAATTGTTTGATATCTCTTCTCTCATAGAATCCATTTTATGACCGATCGTCTGCACTTCTTCCTTCATCTTCAAGCCAATATCCAATATTAGATCACGCAGGCTTTGGTCCTCGTCAGCCGTGACCGGTTTAGGCAGGTTGTTTACGCTCCCTTTACTCTCCTGGCGCTTTACTATCAGTATACTATTAGCAACATCTTCTTCTGCTACTGTGCCTACAGCATCAGATTTGGAGATATCACTCCTGTAACGTTTTTGATCCGCCATCGAGGTCAGTATTCATCGAAGAGGTGAGTATATGCAGTCAGTGGATTATGCTTGGAAAGAACCTCGACCAGGGGAACAGCCACGTTTAAAGCTGCCCTGAGGGATTAGTCCCTATATACCCTCAGGGTCCCCTGGGACGTTAAACCACAACAAACACAAGCCCTGGGGGACTGACCTATGTGAACCATTCTGAAGAAAGTCAAGTTGACAAATGCTAATATGTTTGCCAGGCTCTACAAAAGGACACTCATCTCCGATGACAACACCTTCCAGGATATGATTCTTCAGTCAGAGAAAGACTCCTAGATTACCAATCGCCTGCAAACCTTTCTCTGAAGGAGCAAAAGATAACATATCGAAGTCCCTGCTAGCCTCTGACCAACTACTTTTCTCCTTCACCCCCAGCAGTGGTAGATTTACTGCTATATTAAAGGCCAATCCTTCCCATACCATGTCTATGTGGTGTGGGAAGTAAAAGAACTCTCACCTCGGTAAATGTGGAGGGGTGAGATTTCTACCTGAATTCATCACATAGTTTCGATCGCCACCCTTGTGGTGTAAAAGAACCTTGAGAAAGTGGTAAAGACCTATAATGGTTGACTGAACGTCAAATCAAACAAAACAAAACAAATAACCAGAAACAAGAAGTAGGTTAAATGAGACTTACCTTTATATTTGTGATATAAAGTTTACAATGTTACAAGGTCATCCGACAGAGCAATTCTGTTGCTCCATCCAACGACCTTGTAACATCATAGGCTTTGGGTCAAATGTCACCTTTTACCGGAAAGTCTCATTTAACTTATAAATTATCATTATTATTATTGTTCTTGTTACTTTGATTTTTATTATCATGCATGAAATAACCATATATTTTCTCTGTATTTTCAGACGAGAAGGAGACAATGAATTCATGAACATCATTGTTAATGAAATAGCTGATGAGGTAAGCTTTCTCGCACATAAAATCAATACAAAATCTTTCATAGACTAGGAAATAATACAAATTTGGGTTAAATAAGAAAAAAATCTCTCCTATTGAATGACACAGTAAGAATGTGTTCCACCAACCAGGCGCTAGCCCCAGCTGGGGGCCGTACAGGGGTTGCTGGCAGATTTGGCCCCTTGTCGGCAACAACCAGCCTGGTGGAAGTGCGCGGAAGTGCCACCAGTTGCCTGTGAAGCGCTGACTGGCTATAATGACCATATATTGGGACAAACTCTTCTCCTCCACCGAGCTGACCAGCAGGTTTATGAAAGAATATTGAAACAATATCATTCAGGGCCAACTGCACAGGACCGCCTGGAAAAGCTGATTAAACAGCTTTTGTAAGCTGGAATACAAGGCTGGCCAGTAGGTTTGAGTGAACAGAGACCGACAATTCAGACAGTTTTGGTAGTTTGGGTGGAATTTTAGTGCCAGAGTGTGCTATATGCATTCATAACATCAATTCTTATCATTATTTACCTTCAATATTTGATTAACCACAACATTCAGTAAAAAGTTGATGAGCGATGCATTTGTTAGCTTTGCAGCCCACGTTCATTGCTCTCAGCCAACATCACAGTAGATGTGGTTAGAGATCCCAGGCCATACCCAGGTACCGCAAACCTGTGACAGGAGGTAGAAAGTTTGGACAGTTTTGGTAGTTTGGTCCGAATTTTAGCACCATCATCACCAACATCAACCCTTATCTTTATCTACCTTCAATATTCTTTAACTGCAGTATTCATTGGAAAATTGAAGAGCTTTCACTGATCTGTACAAATCCCAACATAGCGGAAATGGCCCTAGTTCTGCGCAGCCACATTTGAGGTGCCATCCTTTTGAATGAACAGAGAACACACTTAGCATGTTTGTAGCCAACGTCCACTGGACAGCATGGTGGTAGTACCACCTTCACTGGCGCCGGTCAACTGCCCAGCTTGGTGGAAGTGTTTGCTATGTGGCCTATGTGTGCTCGTCGGCTGGCTAAAATAAGGAAGTTGGTGGAAGAGCTCTGACAATTTGTACACTTTCAGACGGCTGATTGCCTGGTGCCAGGTAGAATAGCAGGCTGCATCACCCCCTAAACATGTGTTCAGTGCCTCTCTGGTGGAATAGGCTCTTTACTCTGTGGCAGCTGTTCGATAGGCAATACCACATGTAATAGGGATTAGATGATCCCTGTTGGATTTCCTAGCTGGGTGGTGAAAGGGATAAGGTGATTCGTTGTTCTAACTATAGCATCAGTTTGACAAGATCTGATTGGTTCCGACGAATACACACTAGACAGCCCTCTAAACACGCAAGCAGTGAGGAGGATTTTATGTTTGATGATCGACTATACTTCTCAATTTGGCACAATTAGTCCCTGACGAGTTCTATTGTACAAGTCGGTCCGCCGGCTTAGAACTGAGTCGAGGTATTCAGTGAAATCCAACATGGCAGATTTGTACGTTGAGAAGGAGTCTCTAGTACCCCGAGTAGGGAACAAGCAGGTGGAATATGCTGGTATTCAGCAATATCCACAAGTCCAGGCTTTGACCTGGCATAGTTCCGCGATTTTTGAACGGCCTCCGGGACGAGCGCAGATCGGCAGATTCCGCACTGACAGTGCAGCGCGAATGGTGACTCATGTCAGCCTAGCTGTCAGTCACGGCTATGGTTTCCTGCTATCACGCTGTCAAGGCTAGGCCAAGATGCCAGATTAGCCGACTCTCCAACCAACCAGGCAAAGCAGAGGTGGCATGAGTTGTCGAACAATGAATTATACACCTCTAAGTGTATTTCGCTTGAAATATGGATAACTTTCGTGAGTTCGTCATTTGGGACGAGCAAAATTGAAAGTGTGACAGAGCACTGACAGCATTAATGACTCTCAGCATTGATGACTGGCGGTAATACTCAGCGCTGTCATGGTTATTTCGAGGCTTTGGACATGTGTAGTGTTTGGGTGGTGCTAGGAAGGCATTGAAGAGGCCTAGAGGTTGATTCACGTTGCATCTTTATTTCGGTACCGGCAGGAGCACGGAAAGTGTGGGTAGGAAAGCATTACATGATACACCATCAGTTTCTATTTCTGGTAGCAACAATAACTAACGCTCGGCGCCTACAGCCTACAAATCTAAGCAATTGCGTGGTTTGACAACACGGGTAGAACGTGCACATGGTTCCACTCGGGGTGCTACCTTGGGTGTGAGGCTCGGGAGGCTTAGGCTGTGCATCAGCTACAGGCTGTGGTGATGATGGTAGTGCAGGGATGCAAGTTCTCCGTCAATTATCGGAATTCTGACTTTTCATAATTACTTACAGCATTCCTAGTTTTAGGATGGTTTTGACACCTTGACGGCCGCACCACGGGCCGGCAACGAAGACGGCACTACCCGGGAAACAGTGCCGGACTCCAGGCCTGAGTTGGCCGTGCTATGGGCCGGCAATGAAGGCGGGTATGTATGGGAATGGGTGCCGGCCACAGGGCCTCATTTGGCAGCTGTAAAATGCTCCCATTGCCGTGCTCACTGCCGACCTCGCTCTGTCCAACTCCGGCCTTTTGGGCCGGCATAGAGTTATTCAAGTCTTACAGTCTTATATTTTATTTATTTGGGGATTTACAGTAAGGGGCAATGACTGAAAATATCTTCTATAATAAGAGACTGAGGCTAGTCTACTGTTTCGCTGTTGAGCAAGAAGGGGATTCCCCAGCTCACTGAAATAGAAACAGTATCATAAGGGTTTTATATTTCTGACCTTTTCCTAAGTCCCTTGTACCCCTGTTAGTGGTGGATCATGTGCGGTCGGAGCAGGCTCAGGAGCTAACAGAGGTGGTGCGTCCAGGTGAGCGGGCGACTTGAGTACTGTCTGTTCCTGAGGCAGTGGCTCGGATGACTAATCTGGCTATTGAGGAAAGCGGGCTCGAAGATGGTCAGCGTGGTGCTTCCAAAAGCGTTCATCATTTAGGCGGAACTGGAAGGTGATGGGTCCGACCTTGGTCTGGAGAACTCCGGATTTCTGCAAAGTTCATGGCCCAGACAGTGTCTCCTGTGTTGAACACTCTCTCATGGACAAGGTCATGCGCGGCTTTGTCAGTGGCTTGGCGCTTGATCACTTTGTCCGCGATGGTCGGTGTGATGAGGTCCATCAGGAAACGGGGCTTCAGGCGCATCAGCAGCTCTGCAGGAGCGACTCCGGTCGTAGTCTGCAGGGTGATGCGGTAGTGAGCAAGAAAACAGTAGAGCACGGTCTCTAAGTCTGGCTCCTCACCCCTTTCAAATACCATCTTTCACGGTCTGTACTGCACCCTCAGCAAGTCCGTTGGAGGGTGGATGGTACACACAAATATGTTTGATATGGTTCTTCTTGCAGAATTCTTCAAACTCGTTGCTGATGAAACAAGAACCATTATCGGACACGATGCATACAGGCAGACCATGTGTCGCGAATGTCTGACAGAGCTTCTTGATGGTGGCGCCACTGGTGGCCCTCTTCACGACATGAGCGTTGATGACCTTAGAATGGCTGTCCACTATGACGAGCACCATCTGTCCATTCATAGGTCCAGCAAAGTCTATATGCAGGCGGTGCCACAGTTTCCCGGGCCACTCCCATGGGTGGAGCTGAGCCGGAGGTGGAGTCTTGGCATGTTCTTGGACACGACACAGGCTTTCACATTTCGCTCGATATCATTGTCGATTCTGGGCCTCCAGACGTAGCTGCGGACGAGGGACTTGATGCCCGGGTGGCACATGTGGAGTTGTTACATCATGGTTTCCCTACCCATGGGCTGGATATCTTCTGATGTCAACTGATGTTAGCCAGCTGTCCATGACACATCAGTACACTTTTGACAGGATCGAGTCGCAGTTGGTCCAGGTAGCCACCTGAGCTGCCGTAACCGGAGTGGTGTCAAGGATGTCCATCGAGAGGACCATATCTGCAGGAACGGGGATGTCTCCCTGGGTCGTAGAGATCGGAAGATGGCTGAGTCCGTCGGCGTTACCGTTCTGAGCACCGGGTTTGTAATGTAGCTCATAATTGTAGTTGGAGAGCACAAGTGCCCAGCGCTGGATATGTGCACTGGCCATGGGCGAGATCATCTTATCTTCCATCAGCATACTGAGCAACGGTTTATGATCAGTCTTGGGCTTGAAATGGCGCCCATACAGATACTTGTGGAACTTTGTTGTACCGAACACCAGGGCCAAAGCTTCTCTCTGTATGTGTCCATAGTTGCGTTCTGCTGGTGCAAGCGAGTGTGAAGCGTACACGGTCGGACAATCCAAGCCATCAGGCATGATGTGTGACAGCACAGCACCTACACCACATGGTGAGGCATCACAACTGAGCAGGAGTGGGAGCTCAGGGTTGTAGTGCACCAGCACTTGGGATGAGAGAGGCAGCTGCTTGGAGTCGTTGAATGTGTGTTGCTGCTCGGGGCCCCAGTGCCAAGTTACGTTCTTGTTGAGCAGGTGGTGGAGCAGTGCGAACACGGCACTCAGGACAAGAACACCCTCACTCACAAGTCGATGAAGCTCAGCATCAACTTTGTCACGCAAAGCAAGGGGTACGGAGGTGGTTTGAAGCACCGAGGTTGCACATCAGGGTTGACATGCAGAGTGGCTTCAAAACCCTTCATCTCACCAAGTCCGGGCTTAAACAGTTCAGGAAAGCATTTAGCATAGTCTATGTGGTGAGTGTTCAGGTTGAGGCAGTGGTGGTGAGAGAAAACACACTGGTCCAGTCTAGCTTCAGGTACTGAAGCCAATCATGTCCTAGCAGGTTCGGACCCTTACCGCTGACAACGAGGGCCTGGAGATGTGCAGACTGACCACCATGCCTCACCAAAGTCTAAACTCTCCCAAGGGGGCTGATAGTGTCTCCGGAGTAGGTATGCAGGGTTGGGACATCTTGGTTGCTAAGGAATCGGTTTCAGCGACTCGTATGTGTCTGAGTGAATAATAGTGGCAGCGGCACCTGTATCGATTTCAAAGGTCACCTCTTTATTATTAATATTACAAGAAAGACAATATTGTTTTACTGAGGAGGTACGGGTGGCTCTAGTAATGAATCTGGTTTACTAGACACTGGTGAGGTAGTACGGGACTCCACGTAATTTGTATTTGCTTGCCTGCACACTTTGGAAAAATCTCGGTGACATTTATTACATGATTTGCCTCAGGCTGGACAGTCAAGAGCACGGTTCTCATGGGTGTTACCACCACAACCTGGGCAAGCAGAGGGCTTTTTCCCTTTGTTTTTACCTTTAACATAACTCTGGAATTTACCACTACTTTACCACCAGACTTGTTACTGTTCGTATAGTTCACTTTGTTGACTTGTGGCTGCGCAGGTGCGATCTGAAGGGTCGCAGCCATAACTTTACGCTGAGGCGCCGTTGACTCAATACCATGAGGGTAAACCTTCAGGTTGTCTAGAGTGATGTCGATGTTCGTGAGACCCTTCTCAAGAACTTTAGCATTCGAGCACTTCTGGATCAGTTACGACTTCACCTCGGCCTTGATAGCCTCATCGTCGGCAAAGCCGCAGTGCTTCGCCATCTTGTGGAGTCGGGTGCAAAACTGATCCATGGTTTCTCCCGTTTGCTGAGCGGCCTGGCGGAACTGATTCTTCTGAAACTAGACATTTTGCGCTGGTGCAAAATGCGTCTCGATCTTAGTTTTAACTTTCCAATAGGGGTCAGTGTTATGTATGTTAAGTGCATCAGTGATATCGTTAACTTCCTCCCCCGCATACAAAATGAGAGCACATTTGTCTGCCTCTATACCCTTGAACTCGGCGAAATGTTTGAACCAACGCACCCACTTTTCCCATTTCAGGGCAGCAGTCTCCATAGGTTGGACAAGGAAAGTGGGTAGGGCAATCTCACAGTTGGCTGCCATGACTGGTTTTGCGAAAATGACAGGGAGGATAAATCACTGTTCCTAATATTTATCACAATATGTAGGAAGGCCTTGTACTGTTCATCAAGGGATGACACTCACAGTGACACTAGTTACTGTCTGCAGGAGGGTTTCAGGGGTGGCAGTTTGATACTGTAGTGGCAGTTGGCTGATGACACAGTTCACAGTTCACATCAAAATTTTAGCACCAAAACACAATTTTAGATAGGATAAACTGTACTCAGAGAATGTTCTGGGTGAGCACAGAAACTTCCAGTTGTCCTCATCGCCATTTGTAGTGTTTGGGTGGTGCTAGGAAGTCATTGAAGAGTCCTAGAGGTTGATTCACATTGCATCTTTATCCAGGGTCTGCTGGGGTGGACAGCAATTACCAATCTGTTCACCCTCTTAGTCGCCTTGCCTCCTCGTGTTGCAAACCAGATATGCTTGCATGCAAGCATAATGAAAGTGACTGGGATGGGGAGTTAGCTCAGTGGTAAAGAGCATTGGACTTTGTTGATTCAAGTCCCACTACAGCCACTTTTCTCCTTCACCCCCAGTAGTGGTAGATTTACTGCTATATCAAAGGCCAATCCTTTTCATACCATGTCTATGTGGTGTGGGAAGTAAAAGAACTCTCACCTCGGTAAATGTGTAGGGGTACGATTTCTACCTACATTCATCTCATAGATTCAGTCAAACCCAAAATAAGTTAGCTGGTCTGTGCTGTAATGTAATTGAGTCCAATAATTCTCCTCTATTTATATTCCAATATATGCTATATTGTGATCATTAATGACAACGACAACATTAGGCATAACGTACAATTTGAATTAAAACTCTTGTCATATTCCTGGAAATTCAATATACCCCCGTAATGAGTGTAGTAGGACACCTTTCTAATTCAAACATTGTAGTTGGGTAAAAATCAAAAGGCCCTTGATGGTGACTTCCAAAATTCTATATCTCACCTTGGTTGTTTAGAGGGGACCATTTTCATAAAATTTAGCTCCTATGTCCCTCTGAGAAGGTGGGGCAAGACTCTGAAATAATACGTTTTTTTTAAATTCATCCCGAGGATGGCGCTGATAGCCCAAAATGGTCACCCACATACAGTAAAACCCTGAATAAGGGACACCTTGCTTAAGGGAACACCCCACGTAAGGGGACTTGAGAGAACAGAAATCTTTATTTAGTTTATTTCAACCCCGCTTAAGGGGGCACCTTGCTTAAGGGAACACTTTGCTCGGAAAGGAGGGAACCCCCTTAAGAGGGGTTATACTGTAGATCTAGATGAGGTAGAGAGGCAGATAAGGTGTCATTTCCCACTAAACCTGACATGAGGAATTCAATAAATTGCATTTCAAATTGATGGGATATGTTCTACATCACTAAATTCAGTAAAAAGCAGTAATACAACACTACACAAAGGCATTATATGTTGGAGATAAGCAACATAGTTCACCCTCTGCAGATGAAGGTCAAAAGTGTCCTTGTCGGGTGGAAAGGTACATGGTCTTTTTCTTCATTTTTTGGCTCTTGCTTCTCCCATGCTTGCACTTTTAGTGTCACCATAGACAAACTTAAGAACAAACTTCTCTAGCTCATTAATAGTGTTTGGCATGATAGGAAGATGCTGCCCACAGTTTGAGAGTAACGTTTGAGCTTCTATGGACTTTCTGACCCTTTCAAAGATCGTTTTCTTCCCTATGCCATAGAAGCCTGAGGTGTGGTCACCTCCAGTTAGCACATGTAAAGGAATTAGACACTGACTCATGGCACTTGAGCACAATTCTTTTGCATCAATCAGTTGATTCCTTCTGTGTATGTAGAGTGAACCCTATTCAATATGGCCAATGTATGATGCTTGGACATAATTTTCCGTGTCCTCAGAATCAATCACAACAACTTTACTATATCCATTGGAACGGAGTGTTCTGTACACAGTAAATGTTGCAGTGTCAGCCTCAGCATGTGTGATTTCAAGATCAGCCACTGGTTTTCCAGATTTTAATTCACAGTAGATCATTTCAGTGTCTGTTGACTGAGCAGCATGAGACAAGCCTGTCTGTAAGAGGTACACGGACGTCTCAGCCCCTTTGGCATCTCGGACCCCTTTTTGTGCGGTCATCTCGGCCCCCTGAAAGCCATGTGTCACACTCCAGCTTTCGCGGGTTAAGGATAGGGTTAATGTTAGGGAAAGGGTTAGGGTTTGGGATAGGGTTAGGGTTAGCGTTAAGGTTTGGGATAGGGTTAGGGATAGGGATAGGGTTAAGGTTTGGGATAGAGTTAGGGTTAAGGTTTGGGATAGGGTTATCACACATGTCTTGTAAGATATGCTTTTGTTTTGTACAATTCTTTATTGTGGATAATAGACAAATAATATAATACAGCAAAGCTTTTGTCTTTTGGAATCCATATTTTGGATAAGTAATCAAATTGGAAGACATTCCCTGTTTTTGCGCATGAAGGCATAAAAGCTTTGAAAGCGGGGGCCTGAGGTGTGGATGGGTCCGAGGTGCCGTAGGGGTCCAAGATGCCAAAGGGGCTGAGACATCTGGGAATCCTGTAAGAAGGCTTGAAGACGCTCTGCAGACTATCATATGTATCATTGACACATATGATTGCATCAGCCCCTTTGTGGTGAGAGGCTACTTTTAAATAACATTATCTGAAATGCATGAGCTGCCATCAACCTTTCTCTTTCCTCTTTGTTTGATAATGCAATGCGCCATATGAATCCCATGTCTATGATAGATACATAAATGGGAGGCTCAATCTGTGGACTAAATGTTAATTTGTTGTAGTTTACTCTTCTGGGTTTTTCTCATAGTCCCATTTGCATTTAACATTGACAGACACTCAGTAGTTATGCAATGTTGCATTACATCTTCTAATCTAAGCCCTCCACTTTTCTCAATGAGCTCTAGCACTTTGGCCTCCATTTCTTCACTCATTAGTTTTGCATTTTCTTTTTGTTCAGTTGTGATTTCTCGACTGGAGGAATTCTTTCTCTTACTCCTTGGAAGTCTATCAGAGATTACTTTATCCTTGGCAAAAACTCTTTTCTCAAGCAAGTCAATAACTTTGACTCTGCAATCCTCCCTAGCTGACATAAAGTCTTCCACAAGAGGTGAGTAGTGTAGGAACTAAAAAAACTCACCTTGGTAAATGTGTGGGGGTCAGGTTTCTTCCTAGATTCATTACATAGATTCGATCACCGTCCATGTGGTGTAAAAGAACTTTGAGGAAGCTGGTGAGAACCTCTAATGGTTAACTGGACTTAAAATCCAACCAACCAACCAACCAACCACAAGAGGTATTTATGCAGGTGACCCCAATTGTAAGTGAGCACAGTAGTTGGTTCTTTTCATCAAGCGATCTGCTGGGGTGGACAGCAATTACCAGTCTGTTCACCCTCTTGGTCGCCTCACCTCCTCATGGTTCAGACCGGATATGCTTGCATGCAAGCATAACAAAAGCGACCGGGGTGGGGAGTTAGCTCAGTGGTAGATAGCACTGGACTTGTAATACCAAGGTTGTCAGACTTTGTTGATTCGGGTCCCATTGCAGCCACTTTTCTCCTTCAACCCCATCAGCGGTAGATTTACTGCTATATCAAAGGCCAATCCTTCTCATACCATGTCTATGTGGTGTGGGAAGTAAAAGAACTCTCACCTCGGTAAATGTGTAGGGGTGAGGTTTCTTCCTAAATTCATTTCATAGATGTGATCACCACCCTTGAAGTGTAAAAACAACCTGGAGAAAGTCTGGTGAGAACCTGCAATGGTTAACTGGACGTTAAATCATACCCAGAAACCCAAACCCTTTTCATCAAACAGATCACACTCAAACTCTGTGAGGCAGGCATCTATGTCCTGCTCATCAGCCTGAGCATACATGCTGAAGCACCAGCACGCTTTCCCTTCATCTTTTTGCACTTTATTTGTTGATGGACAACAGCTTTAATTCTATTGATATTTTTCACAATTTGCACATCAGACAGAAGTTGCTTCTCATTACGTAATATAGCTGACCAACCAGACTTGAGCTTTCATCCTTTGTTCATTGTACACTCAATCCACATATCAAGTGCAATACAGGAATAAGGGTTCCCTTTCATCGAATGTGCAAAGAAACCACCTTCCATTTTTGCTCTCTGTTCTTCAGGCATGTTCTCAATCATAGATACAGAGTCAGGCAAATGACATTCATACCTTTTATCATCATATATTTGTACTCATGGTAGCATTTGCCACAAGGAACTCTTGGATTCCTCCCAATTTTTTGTCCTTAAGGCATGAATGTTTAAGAAGAGCACTTCTATCATCTCCATAAAGGACATCCAGAACCGAGCCTGTGGTGTGTTGCTGTACCCATTGAAGAGCTTGTCCACTAGGGCACTGACTTCAGTAGACTTTGTAATTTCATAATGTGCTACATTTGCATCTGAATGCTGATGGGATGGTGTAATCTCTTTAGAGGATTCTGCACCCCCTCAGAAAGAGGTGTATTCTCAATGTTCTTGTCTAGCACCCTTTTCGGAAGTGCCTCATAGAAAGGTCGTGAAAACCATGTTAGAGTGTTTGCCTCGCAAGGCCTGATGAACTGAACCATCTGCAATCACACCTGCTTCCACTATGACTTCATCCAAGCCTGAGCCTTTGAATCTTTTATATATTGTGTACATGTAGCCCATTTGGATGTAGAATGTACCCATAAAGGATATGATCTTTGAAAACCTGACTGGATTTTCATACTTTAGTTCTAAAAGAAGAACATATACTGGATAATCACCAACTACCAATCCAAATGGCATTCCTTTTTCTTGAATTGCCCTTTCAAGCTTGCACATGACATAAAATAAGATTATTTTGCTTGGTGGCTTGACATATGTTATGAAATATATTGCCTTGCTTCTTTCATCTGGCATGGACTTGTTGGCTTGAAAACCAGAAAATCCAGTAACAGTTCATTCTTCTGATGCTGGATGTCCTATCCTCATTTTTCCTGGCCAATACATGTATGACACTTCACCTGCACTGGGCTTTTGTGTCTCCAGGGGCCACATGGGTGTTTATCCTATGCGGTGATTCACCCTTCTTTTGTGTCTTGTATGGGGCTGTTGCATGCATTTCCTCTCCAAGTTCCATCAGCTTTGACGAAACCTCTCCTGGATTGCTGGATAAATATTGGGGCCAACCAGTGTAATTAGCTGTGTTACAGGCACCAGCCTGCACAAACATGACATTTGTATGGTGAGACTGTCAGTGTCTCATTCTTAAAACCATCATTTTCCACTACTGCTGCAGCTGATTCACCATCCTGTTACTCAAATGGGCAATTGATTGATTTTTTTCAAACTGGTTACAGCCCAAAAGTCATGTAGAAACTGGAGATCTTTGTAGCTGATTCCCAATTTCTTACTATGCAGAACAACACCAGTCTCTCTACTTTTACTAAGGCCATGCAGCATGGCAGTCAGATTAGTTACAGTTGCTGTACATTGTTCAGTTATGTAGTCAGTAAGTATAGATACAACAGACAGATTAGCAGGATTGTCATCAACTATTGTCATGTTTGGATGCTTTAGCCAGGTAAGGAACCTCAGTATATTAACATTTTGGTCTTCAGCATCTTCTAATTCATGTATGTATGGGGGCCAGATGATGGTCTTTGAAGTCAGCACTGCTTCTCTCTGTCTGGTAGCACAGTTCTTGGCAAGCTGGTCAGTAGTAATGCCAAGTGAGGACAGAGTAGCTTCCACATAAGGCCCTGATGGTGTTGTGTTATACACCACTTCACTCATATTCCTTTGAGGATGAGGATGGAACTGAAAAGTTTCACCAAATTCCTGTATGAGAAGTTCCTATATGAAGCGGGATTTGGCTGTAGACCCATGGCCAAAGTTTGAGAGAATCCTCTTGTAGTCTTGTACAAGACTTTGTGAGATGCAAATTTCATGATCTTCCATGACAATCTGTTCCACATGGCAAAAGAAGAGAGCCCTTGCTTCCCTAATGGTTACATTTTGCAAGTGCATCTGGTTTTCCTCAGTGAAATCAGATGTGTGATTTATATACTCTAGCCAACAGCCTCTATATTACCCAATTTCTGCACCTTTTGGAAATCAATGAGAGATGAAATTAGAATATTGAGTTTTTCTCTGGATTCTGTATGTGGATAGTATGCACCTTGAACTTTGCCCATGCAGCTCTGGTACAGAGACATAGCATTTTTCCATTTCGCCTGCCCTTCTTATCCTCTCCTTTCATACACCAAAAGTTTATATTTTCTTCGGATTATGTTTGTACATATTGTATGAAGTCAAGCCAATGAAAGATACCAAAGATATCATCTCAGCTACAGCTATAGCTTGCGCTGGTTTTCAGCTGATATCCAACATAGATGTACAATGATGCAATTTGAGTAGTTAACAATCTCTCATTATATATTATCAGGTACCATTTGTGAAAGAAGAACTACTAAGTTTTACCCTATAAATAGAAAAGCAAAAAGTATATAAAGGTATACATAATATTAAATATCAAATAGGGCTTATTTCAGTATGGATTCATATAAGAGCGTTTTAGTGAGCCGTTTAAATTCCACATACGTCTCCGTCCTCCTAACCACAGGGGGTAGTAAATTCCAAAGGGAGGCACCAGTGTATTCCACACTTTTTTTATAAGTTTGAATATTTGGCTGCAAAATTTTCAAAACAGGGGCTGTAAATAGTCTAGTATTGCAGGCTCATACATCAAGATATTTTGCCTTCCTAGATCTAAGATACATGAAGTTACTCAGGTGTGATTTTCTTCGATCACACAAATATGGTATATTTGCCCAAGCATGTAAATTGTCTATTCTAGTATATTGGTTACATTGCAAAATAATCCTTAAACATTGATTTTGCGCTCTCTGAATCTTATCCAACCAGTGTTTAGTTGCATTATAGTATAAAATATTCCCATAATCAAAATAAGGTAATATGTAGCATTTAAAAATTCTCAAGGCTGTGGCTTTATCAAGAAAAGGTCTAAGCTTACCAATTTTATACGTACGATAGCCAACTTTCTTTAGTAAATCTTTAATATGGGGTTCATTATTCAGTCCCTGATCCAAAAGGTAGCCCAAATACTTATAATTTTTGACGTTCTGCAATTCAATTCCTTTCATGTATAGGGGTACATGTCCGATTTGTTTACACCTGTAGGCCGAACCAAAAGTCATATATTTAGTTTTCCCAATATTAAATGTAAGTTTATTTTGGTCGGTCCAGAGGTCAAACATATCCAGTGCAAGCTGGAGTCTTTATCTAAGTTGTTCAGTTGTATTACCTTCTACAAAGATTACGGTATCATCAGCATATAATTTGATGTTAATATCTGGAATACATGAAATAATATCGTTTATAAATAATAAAAATAAAGTAGGCCCTAGATTAGACCTCTGTGGAACACCGCAGACCACTCTATCCTCCCCCGACAAGCTACATTGGCTTTAGTCTGCTGCGTTCTGTTGTGAAGATAGTTTTCAAATAATAATAAATTACCATTCCTAATACCATAGCATTTAAGTTTTTCCTAGGAGGATAGAGTGGTCCACAGTGTCAAAGGCCTTTTTTAAATCGATAAATAGCATTCCCGTAGCCATGCCAACATTCATAGATCGTAAAATAGTATCAGTAAAATCAGAGACAGCTTGCAATGTAGAGAAACCTTTTCGAAAGCCGCTCTGTTGATCGCAAATGTTGATATGGTCTAATAGTCTATTATTAATAATTTTTTCCATAATTTTAACTTGTAAGGGGAGTACTGATATTGGACGCAAATTAGTGCAATCTGTTGGGTCCCCTCCCTTAGGAATTGGTGTGATAACGGCCTTTTTCCAGCTGTCAGGTATTATAGCCTCGCTGAAAATTTTATTTAAAAGCTTAGTGAAGGTTTCTTTTACTATAGTTAGAAAGTCTTTTAGTATGTCCGTTCTAATATTCTCAATACCTGAAGGTTTTTTACGTTTAATAGATTGAATGAATCTAGTAACCCCTATCTCGTCTGTTACAATCAGAGGCATCTCATATTCAATGCTTTGATCATACATCTTTCAGGGGGTAAATTTCCCCTTAGTTAAATTAGGTCCTATTTTGGTAAAAAAAAACCCAAAAAAGTATTAATATAATCCGGAACCTGGCTTTCATCATCTTCAATTTGTGTATCTTTATCTTCAAGCTTAATTTTATTTTCAGATGTACTATGTGTACCTGGTATTATGTGGTTAATATGTCGCCAAAACTGTTTTTGATCATCTTTATAAATAAAGGTTTGGTCCTTTAGATACGTTTGCCTTGCTTCCTTTGCTATTCTATTTGCATTATTCCTTAATTCTCTTGCTCTTTCTCTACTTTCATGTGTATTTAATAGTCTAGCTTGTCTGATTTGCTCATTTTTCTCTTTTAGTAAAATTGCTAAATCTCCTGCAATCCACGGATCATTTTTAGTTTTAATATGATATTCTTTAATTGGGCAATTTTTGTCTAAGAATTTTGTCAGCAGTCCAATTAAATTATTCCATTGCTCATTAGTATCATTAAGTTGATTATACATTTTCCAATTTATTTTATTTATATAAACTTTTAACTTCTCAACGCTATAGTGTTTGTATGATCTACCATTAAAGCTTTTGGTATAGAATTTCTGTTTATCTTTCTTTCTGGCTATAAAAATTATCCTATGGTCACAAATTTCGTTTGTAAGAACTCCTGACGAATGAATATAGTTAGAATTTGAGAAAATTAGGTCTAGGATTGACGGGTTATCACTATATCTGGTGATGTCCTATAGCAGGAAGAGTGCATAAAATACCCATTTGACCCCATTTCCGAGGGATCTTGTCATAGTCATGAGTAAATTTATCCATTCCATTCTAGGCAAGACATTTATTTTTGATGGACAGCCATTTGTTGTGTGTGATTTTTTTCTGTAGTATCTGCCACAGTGTATGAATTACCACAATCCAGGAAGCAGTCATATGTAGCTTGTGAGTTCTGTTCAGCCATTGTTGCTTTACAATTATTATAAAAAGGAAGAAAATTGTCTTTAATTTCTCTCTCCAAACTAACTTAGCCATAAGGATCTGCAGCTCTAAGTGTGAATTTCAAGGGTAGAATTAATTAAAATGACAAAATAAACACAAAAGACTTACCAGTAGCCTCCATAATTATCATACACATGTTTTAAAGCATGCAAGAAAGAAAAAAACCCATCTAGTTTACACAAGATAAATCACATCAAATCAAAATACATTTTATTGAATTCCTCATGCCAGGTTTAGTGAGAAATGACACCTTATTTGCCTCTCTACCGGATCTAGATCTATGTGGGTGACCTCTTTTTGGCAGTCAGCGCCATCCTCGGGATGAATTTTAAAGAATATGTTATTTCAGAGTCTCACCCCACCTACACATCCAAGGAGATATGGAGGTTCGGGAGTCAGTCATGGGACTATTGATCTTTACCCAACTAGTGGGGGTAACCGTGCTAGTTTTTGATTTAGAGATTAATATTACTATCATATCATAGTAGAATATATAGACATCCTGAAAAGTGCGATTTCACATAGTAAACCAACGTCATTTCATTCAAATCTTTACATAATATAGTAATTGTATAGTATGACACAAGTAAGTTTTTAAAACCACCTTACTTGTTCTTGAATTAATCACGGGCTTGGATGACAAGTCTGTAAATTAATCAACGAAAACCAGACATTTCAGCAGAGTTCTCATATGAATCAGTCCAATGTAAATGGGCCTATTTTACTTATTGGGTTAGGTCAAACTCGACAGAATATTAAATTTCACCCATTTGTTATCATGATAAGTAACAACGAACTAGTTTGAATTTATACTTTTCAGTTTTGAATTAAATTTGTTGGTGTTTCTTGAGCAGAAGGTCACCATCTTACTGACAACAGGAGACGACAAGGGCGCCGGACTTTTTCTGTTAGCGGGCACTGAGGAGCTGGTGGCTGAAATAGGACCCAAGTAAGTCAGCCCAATATCTCTATAACTCTATACATACCGCATAGTAGTGGTTATGTCTGGTATTGTTATAAAGATTGCAATGAGGAAGAGTTAATAAATATGGGTGCACATTGTTTCCGCTGAAAACGTGACACAGATCCCATCAGATCGCCCTACGCACGAGGTAGAGGGAATTTTACCTAAATGCAAGTTTGCCAACGAGTGACAGAATTCTGATTTTCCTACACACCTTCAGCACCCTCAATGTTAGAATGGCATTTCCTGTTTAGCCTCAATTACTCTTCAAATACTATGAGAAAACGTGTTTACTGTGGGCGAATTGATGTCAATTCATGGCCTTTTGTCCTGGCATATTTTGCCTGTGGTATCGGGACTTATTTTCGTGACAGGAGACCGAGAACAGCATCAAATCCCCCACAGTGAATTAGCTTTTTAGCTCAGAATTCTATTCTGCACTATAAGGTGTTACACTGTCACACTAGTTCACCATCACACTAATACTTTCACATGTCTCTTTTTCTACAGAGTTGCTGAGTTGATAGAAGGCAAGGGCGCTGCTAAGAGGGGTCGCTACCAGGGAAAAGCCACCCGACTGTCAAAGAAGGCTCAGGCCAAGAAACTCATACTAGAGCGACTAGGTATTAACCAAACAGCACCATCTTAACCAGTTCTCTGAACTTCTCGTTCAAATGATTTTGTGAATAGACAGCTCTGTAAACCAATAGAGCCTAGACATGTATTGGATCGATGAGGGAGTTCATTTCCTATGACCGGGGTAGGGTCCAGTTTGCAACATGAATCACATTTTCAAATATAGGCCCCCTATGGGAATACAAGAAAAAAGTACCCCACCCCTGTTCTGGTAGTGGTTATGATTAATTAATGATATATGATAAACGTAATAATATGTTATTATCGATGCATATGTAAGTGGTGTAAGTGTTTAATAAAGTAATGTTGGTTGACGTCATCTAGCGGATAATTATTAAACTATTGAATAAAGTTCTGTTGTGAATATATTCTTACTATCGGTGAATAATTGATATATATAGTAATGTATTCAGATTATATGAATAGATTATTAATATGATAACTACATGGTAGACGTACTAACTTCAGTGATCTGAATTACAGTACGTTGCGACACTATATATGTCTTACTTTATATTACTTGAAGTATTACGTAATGCATCATTAATATGAATATATTATGTTAACTCATCTTAATTAATATAGATAAATGTGGGGAGGTAAGAGCTACTCTATGCTGTGTGTTTTGCTGGGTACCAGAATCTAATTACTTCCAACCAACAACCAGGTACTACTTTAGGAATCTTAGTAATTGTTAATTAAATGTTAATTAATTACTTACTAGCGACTTTGTCGAGTCAAAGTCCGAAAAATATTTTTAAAAAGAGCTGTACGACTGCCATGGCGGGGTTCGAACCCCAGACACTCGCCTTCCCAGACGGACGCTTTGAAAGCACAGTTTTGAAAGGGCTACCAGCGAAAGTTGAGATCTCATTGGTTTCTCACGAGAAAAGTAGATGAGAAAACTACAATACGAAACTTTGATTTCGGCATGGCTTGAAATGAATCATAAGAGAAAAAGCATGTCTGTCTATCGATCTAGAAAAGAAGAAGAGCAGGTTCGAATTCAACCTTCCTCAAGATTCTCACTCTTGTGGGTCTTCAGTCTCCAAGCCTAAGTCTGGTTCACTCTGTCCTTATGTTCGGGAAGATCTCCAAGCAGATTCGCCCAGAATCGTAGTTTTTTAGATATAGTAGGTAATAATAATATGTAATATGTTACTAATCGATTCTGCGTATCTTTGTATCAAAGATAAGGTCTCAGAGTGAATGCTTTTCAACAAACTTTAATGATTATATTCCAAACGTCACACAGATGGTTACATGAAGTTCAGCATGGCATCATGGGTAATAATTAAATAATCAAGTAAGTTGGCAATGTTCCAGTAAAGTCTCAGTTCAATTAAAGTTCATTAATAATGTCAGCAACGTGTCATATCAATATTTATATCAATGTTAGTCATTTGACTCGCCTATATAGCATGGCATCATGGGTAATAACTAAATAATCAAGTAAATTGGCAATGTTCCAGTAAAGTCTCGGTTCAATTAAAGTTCATTAATAATGTCAGCAACGTGTTATATCAATGTTTATATCAATGTTAGTCATTTGACAAACATAAAACTGTTCATAAGATATTTGAGTCCATGTTGGCAAGTTGCCAAACTTCCATCAAATGTCAAATAATGATGAGATATGGCACTGGATTGTTCATGGGTCTTCATAACAATAATCAAAGTTTATAAAGTCATTTCTTGAAGTCAGTAATTATCAGTTAATGTAAGTCATATAATAATTATAAATTGTACAAAGACTCAACAATATAAAGTTAGGTCCATAGTGACTCAATCACATCCTGTGAACTTGTCACTAATATGACACATGATCTTATATCCATACGATATCACCCCACAAATCACCAAGTCCATTCACTTATCATAATTGAGAATTGCACAAGAGATTGATCCTCTGTAATCTCAATGTGAAGTCTGTGTAAAGTTGAGCCTATTAAGAGATAGTGAGAACAGAGAGTCCCTTAAATCTGAACCACTCTGCACTGTGTCCGTGATAAGCAAGGTTGTATAGTGTTAAGCATACAGGGGGCCATTTCACTAGGAGGGTAAGCTGTCATAGTGAGACCACAGTGATAGTGTGCGTCATGAGAAGGTGCAGTCAAGCGTGAACGCGAGTGAGGTAAGAAGTGAGACCAACAGTGAGAGAGTATGTTTCACTAGAAAATTAGGTCTCACTGTACCTATCACTGTTGAGGCACTATTAGTGACGGGGTAGTCCCTGTCGCTGTTGGGTTTAGAGCTTTGTTTATGTCAGAGTAGGGCATGTTTTCACCCACTTCCCATAAGAGTTAGACAATGAAAGTTACACAACTAAGGTATATATATAACCTATAACCGTACCAAATATGAAGAAAATCGGCCGCACCGTTCCGAAGATTACGGCGTTTGAATTTTGTCATAGCAAATACTGCTCTGGTGGCCAGTGTCCTGCTGGCCTCCGGGGGGTGACAAAAAGAACAGCCGAAACCCCGCCGCACTATGGAGGGAGTGAAAAAGAACAGCGACCAACAGAGCAGACGTTTGCAATGACGAAATTCAAACGCCGATTTCGGCAGATTGCTTCATCCGATCTTCTTCATATTTAGTACGCTTATAGGTTATATGTATACCTAACTCGTGTTAAAGTTTCATCGCTTAATTCCTATGAAATTCCACGTCATCCCGGCCCGTCGACGAATAAATTCGAACATCAAATGTGTGTGCATAGCGAGACCTGTGCCAACAGTAAGAGTTGGTCTCACCTCAACAGCGAGACCACTGATGAAACGCGAATTTGGGCTTGACACTGTTGGTGTCACTGTTGGTGTCACTGTTGCAGTCCTACCTCTGGCTTTGAGCCCCCTACTAGTGAAACGGCCCCCAGATCTATTAGGAACAGCCAATTGCGCACTCTGCCACTCCGGGAGTAAAGTGATACACGTCTTCACTTCGGGCTGCTCTCGGAGACTGAGCATCTGAACGCCATGGAGTCAGCTCACTAATGAGAATTTGGAAGAGGCTCATGGGAAATCATGTTTGAAATCATAGAGGCTCGAGTACTGCACGAAAATATGTTAATTCACTTTTTACCAGACATCAGAGTGACGTGGTTAGGTTACAGATCCGGAGTACAGGGAAACTATGACTAACACTCTGAAGTATGCGTTTGTACGTATCAGTGAAATACTCATACATGATATGATAGTAATAGTCAATTTAACTATGGTACACCCTGCTTAGAATTCCCCCAGTGGTAACTGGACTGGTGGCACCATGAGCTGATGACACTGTAATAGTTCAAAGAAGAACATAGACTGTAATTTTCTGATCAAGACAATAATTCTAGTTACAATAGAACTGATACATTACACCACCTCTTATCTGTTTCACCTGGACTGACGGCACCACATTTCAGTTACCTGGACTGAAATCTAGGAGGGGTTTTCAGACAGTGATGTCTTTATAAGTTGTGATTGAAAAAGATTGACTGTTTGGGAAACCGAAAGAGTGATCATGACTGCAAAGTGTTCCTCAAACCTAGGGCCTGTTTCAATATTCTGTGGGACGTCCGTGTAGTGACACAATAGTGACAGGTTGCGTTGCAGTAGTTTAGTGACAACCGATTCTGTGACTCCGTTTTACAGACGGGTGCTAATAGTCGCCTGACCATTTCATAAGACTGATGTCCGGTCACTGTAGTGGTCCTAAATAGCGAGAGGGTATACCCTCTCGCTTCTATTGTCACAAACGTGTAACTTTACTTCCTGTAGGAATTAAGCTATGAAACTTAAACCCCAGTTAGGGACACATATAGCTTATAAACATGCCAAATATGAAGGAGATCGACTCATGCAATCCAACAATATTCACATTTGAATTCTGTCATAGCAAATGCTGCTCTGGTGGCCAGTGTAGAATTATTCAAGCGCTGTCGCTAATTTATGCAGTGACCTTCACCTTGATGGCACTTGTTCCCGGTAGGACATGAGTATGTGAGATGGGGTACCCCACATGTTTTTCTGCTATGCTGTCGCAAACTAGGGACACGTCCACAATAGTGACAAGACACCTCTCTTACAGTGACATGCCTTATGAAATGAGACTTAAATTTTGTCACTATTGCTGTCACTAGTCATGTCACTAAGTGGCTTAGTGACGCATTCTATTGAAACGGGTCCCTGGTCACTGTTGGGCTGATCACTGTTTGTCCAAGGCCCTTTCAATAACAAAAAAATGTCTCATATGTATATTGCTTAACAGAAAATTATGAAATTTGGGAATTAGATATGACAGACATGGATAATTCAGCACAGCAAATACTGGTTCATTTGAGTGAAAGTGTATTTATAAAATGAAATATTCCAATCAGAAGTATGAGACTATCACATCAACTTAGGGTCAAGTATAGCCAGTGTACAGGGCCAGGTTCCTCTTCCATAGAGCCCTCCACCGGGATCGTCATTTCATACTGCGCACACTCTGGCATATATGAAAAAATATTGATTCAATGAATATATACCCATTTGTCTTTGCCAACCTTCATGATAGCTGTCTCTTATGTTATCACTGTGTATTTAGAGGTAGTTTCCCAGTGGAGCCTAGCTGGTTCTCACTGGTTCCCTAACTGCAAAGTGCCTCACCTATTTACATAGAACAGCTGTTCACCCCTGAATGGAGATAGGGGTGAATACTTTACCTAGGTCGAGTACTGCAGTAGATTGTAAACAAGGCAGTCAAGCAGAGAAGTGTCAGCAGTTGTGTCTGGCTTTGGTGAAACAATTCTCATGAATGAAATAATCACTGGAAAATTTTAAAATTTGGCATAGATGTATGACATCTATATAGAATCCTCTACTGCAAAAATCTTTTAATTTTGATAAGTTTTAGTATGAATATCATACATGTATGACACGTCTGACCCTGTCACTGTTTTGGACCAAGACCTTTTACCCCTCAAAATGGTCAATTTATTATGACCACATGTCTTGGGAATACAATGCCCTCTAAATGGTCACTAACTGATCACTAACACATATTGTCTCAACTGAAAGAAAACCTTCCTGGTTGTATAGGTGGCCGGTGGACAACAGTACGGCCCCAATAGTGGAGGCTGGCAGCAAGCTTCTTCATAGTGGGTGTAGTGTGATGGTTTGTTACCCTGCAATAACATGTTATTATTGCCCACTAGTATCTGGTGCACATGCGTGAGCATGCGCAGTTTTGAAGTCTATGATTGGAGAGTGAAAAATCTGCCGATATTAAGCATATCCCAACATGTAATTCTCATGGTGAAATACTATTCTTTTCATTTATTTATATTAAAATCACATCAAAGAACAAGCCATATTTATGTACCATCATGCTTGACAAAGGAGAAATATGATGACAATTTGGGAATTAGATATGATCACAAATAGGTAAGTCTGAACACTTATCAGTCCTGTGGCCAAATATCGCATAACTTATTATATATCATACTACCCTTATAACCTATTTCCATTCACACATCCTCTCACTGCCCTTGATACCCACGCCAAATACTGCATACATTAAAACAGACGCTATCCACGGCCATCACCCGCATCCCTGTTATGCAATAACATACTCAAACACCACCTGGTACCCATGCGCTCATTGCACACCTCCCAGTGAAACCTTTAAAACCTATTAAACCTATAAAGACCTATATTTTGATTCTTGAGCCTTTAATTTTTTCAAGGAACCTATATAACCTATAAAAACTTATATTTTCACTGCCATGCAGATTGATGTACAGGAAATCTTAGAAGTTATCTTGACACAATGTTAGATTGTCAAATGACAAGAAATCTACATTATCGGTTTATTTAAGAGATCATAAAAGTGTTTAACCCTTTGGCGCCGGGTGATGCCTTAAGGCATCGCCGCACGTGGCCGGATGATATCTTAAGGCATCGCCGTGTGTGGCCGGGTGATGCCTTAATGCATCATTTTCTAAGACCTATAAAATCATAGTTTATGTGTAATAACTATGTAAATAATTGATCAATGGTGATCAATTTTTCACAGAATGTTGGTATAATATCATACTTATGATTCTGAAATACTCATAAAATAATATTAAAGATCACATGTTTTATTACGTGATCAAACAGTAAAATTATTAAAATTGGCTTGATATGATCCGTCCCCTGGTAGTATGTACTAACACCCTACCCGGCCTTACAGACATTGCTTCCCCATAGGTGCCAGGCATTAAAGGGTTAAGAATCAACAGTTGGTGTGACTTTTTGCCGGGCTGGCTTGCCTGTTGGAAACTCAACACGTGTATACATGCTTGCTGGGTATAACCTGATGAGCCAGACATCCTGACGTCTTGCAATTTGGTACTAGTTACATTTTTTAGAAAGGCCAAGGCCATGCAAGTGCAAGGCCATGCAGCGGATCTTCCTGACACCATGCCCCTTGGTGTTTCTCTCCATCGACTCCTTCCCAGTCTGCATACTTTGCTGGCATGTAATCGCCTGCAGCTTTCTCGCGAAGAAGATTGTGCAGGACAATACTTGCCATGGTGACGACTTCCACACTGGGGGGCTCCATGTCCTGTTCCCTCCGGAATATCCTGATGCGTGTGGCCAATATACCAAAGGCATTCTTGACAACACGGCGACAGCGCGACAGGCGATAGTTGTAGACGCGCTCTTCGGCGGTTAAATTGGCAGAAGGGAACGGCTTCATGAGATGCTCTCCCAGCGCGAAGGCGTCATCACCCACGAAGTAGTAAGGGACTGGTGTGGAACCGGCATACAGTGGTCAAGGATCAGGGATGTGCAGGGGGTTCTCCTTTGCAGTCACGTCGCGGTAAAATGGACAGGACGTCCGGAGTCTGAAGCACGTCCTTCTGCGCCCACGTCCACATAGAGAAATTTGTAGTCTGGTCCAACCACAGCCAAGAGCACTATTGAGTTGAAGTTTTTGTAGTTGAAGTAGAGCGAACCGGACTTGTGCGGACAGCGCATGCAGATATGCTTGCCATCAATGGACCCTAGCACGTTGGGCATGTTCTACCGATGTAGGAAATCCGTAGCAATAGACTCCCACTCGGATTGTTTGGTAGGCGTCTGAAATCAAAGAACATGCAATCAAGTGTAAAATTGGTAGTGTGAAGGAATAACATCTTTTACTGCAATATCGGCCCCTGTACACACAGAACGGCGACAGCGAGCTCACACGATCGGGCAACGTCACCAGGTTGCTAGGTCAGAGCAAGGAAAAGCATCATTAGCAACCAATCAACGTCACGTAAACAACTACACTCGACCAATGGGAAGAAACGGCGGATTCGTGAACCTGATCGGTTTCAAATGCTCAGGCAGTCAGTTGTGGTTGTGTTACCGTAGGGTAAACTCTCCGTCCCCCACACACATCTTTTACTGCAATAAGAAGTGCCACAGACGATTATCGCATGAAAGAAATTAAATTTTTAGATGCTCTTTAGGTGTGACTCCTTACTTGTTAGGGAAGGTATTTTTCTTTCCACACTACAGTGAAAGGAGAATATCATACAAATATTTTAGTAAAAGTTGTTATCCTATAAATTGTATGGCAAATTCAAAATTAAGCTTTAGTAAATTGACAATTAACAGAACCACAGTGGTTGTGAGAAGACATTACTAGACGATTATCGCGCAAAATACAAAATTCAAAATGAAACGGAAGGTGGGTTGTGGGGGGGGGGGGGGGGTAATATCAAGACCCCCCACCCTAGAATTTTGTGTCATATCAGTTGGTATTTTGAGAAAACAGGAAACAAAAAAAATATCGCCTTGCATGTGTCATGGACTAGAGGCAGTACTGTGCTTCAGCCAACCAGGTAGGCGTGGTGCAGCGTTACAACTGAGTCCCCTGTAAAACACAATGAAGAGGGAAACTGCAATGGTTATAAGATACAGAAACAAAACAAATCGGGTAATCTCCATATTTATTCATAATTAATTATCGATATAATAGCCACACGATAGAATTAATTAGTCGGACATACAGAAAGAAGCAGGCAGTTCAATTTATTGAGAAATTTGAATTGCACTCCTAAATATTTTAATCTCTAATATAAGTATTTGTGACTTGTAAGTTAAATTTATTGATTCCCCTACACAATGAAATCACTCACCCAATGCCAGATACCGCATGGTCAGTGAAAGCCGTTCCTCCGGGGAGATGGCTCGCCGGTAGTTTGTATTCATTCTGAACAGAGCTGGTCGCAGCTTCTCCAGTAGCTCTGCGTACAGATGTGGAGGCATCCGCAGCGTGCGACGAAACTCCTCCACTTCTCCCAGCTGCAATACAAAATGAGCGACATAAATAAACATATTAAAAAACAAAATACCTGGAAATAGACAAAAAATATATAACAAATTTAGTCATAAGGAATCTAATTTATGTGTGGCATGGTACAATACATCCTGGTACATAGTATCTAGTGAAATAAATACAGACGAAGGGTTGAAGAATAATATAAAAATTGGCACGAATAATATAAAAATTGGCTCGAAATTAAGACACAATGCTAATTAGAATTATGCTACATGATAAATACATACATGTGTGTAACCTGAAACCTACTCCGTCACACAAAAGGCCGCAAATTTAACAAATGGAAGAAAAAACACAGAATATTTGACATGATTTCTCTTGGCACGAAGTTGTGCCTGCGAAGTTGTGCCGTGAAGTTAAGGAGCCATTTTGGAACACCATCGCAAACTTGTAATTGGCAAGGAGTAGCATGAATTTTGGAAGGTACCTACATAAACTACATGACTACATCCAAAAATGATGCAGGAAGAAGTTACTACACCTTTAGTCACATGTTGGACACACACACAACTGATATCGTTAAGGATATACACATACGACCAAAGAAAATAAAATGTAAACATGGCCACTCACACGAAGGAAATCCACCTCCAACTTCGCCAGCGTGCTCCTCAGGTCCATGTCCACTTGTCTGCTTAGATGTGGTGCCATCCAATACTGATGTCGACCAGCGTCTGTCCAGGTTGTCGAAAATAATTCGGTTACTAATAGCCAACAGCAGGAAAAGTCGCAGAAGTAGGTCATACGCATGCACGGCAACTTCGCCTGTACCTGGTTGGTACCAGTATATACAACAGAGGCACCCAGCATAGGCCTGGTAGTATTGATCAGGAGTTGCCGCAGTGGTGGAACGCCAAATAATAACATCGCATCGCACGCGATGGGTTGCGACAAGGAAGGTAAGGCATATCCCGACACTACGCGACACCACAAGCTTTGGCAAGATCGGTCGCGATGTGTTCATCGCATTGGTGGAAGTACCCCATTAGATTAGCGTCTGTTGGGGGTGGCTGGTGCTTTGCCCGAGGGTTGCTGGCGGTTGCCGGAGGGTTGCTGGGACGTGGGCCATGGCATCTGCTGAAAAGACCAGAAATTTCACCCACCAGATTTTTCAGGCTATGTCCCAGCCGGACCTCCAACAATCCCTCTACAAGAAGAAATTCTAGTGTTGGCTGAATAACTGATTTATTTGTTTTGATCTGGCGAGATGCTTCAGCCGACGTTCAGTGCCAATAGATAGTATATATCTTTTAATATTACCATGTTTTCTGTAAAAAGCTCCACTTCTCATGGTTCACGTTTATATTTTGATCATTTCATGTTTGTTTCGATTGTTTTTGTGGTTCTCACACACTAGGTGGCACTACGATCGGCCACCTGTGTAGTGCGATTCCTTCTCGTGAGTGGCATTGCGGTCGACTACCCCTGATATGGGAGATACCCCCTGGTGGGCTTATCTAATAACGAGTGTCCAGGTGTCTGGCATGTGCCGGATCGTGTCCTCATTCGCATGTACACTTCGCTTGACTGCACAGCTACCTCTTCAAATTTCCACATACTGCACAAAAAATCAACTATGGCCAGGAAACGCAATGGACCCCAGACCTGCAAGAAGAAAAAGGTTGAGGAAACCACAGCTTCTCCTCCTCCCCCTACTGAGGTACAAGTGGAGGCTGTACCTCCAGCCCCTATGCCGACAGTTCGCTGCTTGGAACTAAGCAGTTCCGTGGATGTAATCCTCTTGGTGGTACAAGAGGTCTCATTTAACCCCCAGGAGCAGAAGGCCGTCCTGAACCCCGTTGGCAATATGCAGGACAATGAAGAGGCCTCTGCGGATGATGGTGATGAGGAAGATGGAGATCAAATCCCACCCAGCCAAGCCATCGCCAAGGAAAAGGATATACATGTCGCCTCAAAGAACAGCTGTTCCAGAGAAGCATCCCTTTAGCAATCGAGCGAAACGAGCCTCGAGGCGGAGAAACTGGAGCGTGCACGGGAGCAGGAGAAGGATGAGCGCCTTGAAACAACTGTGCATGTTGTGGGAGCAGCACCCAAACCTGTACGACATGCATGACCCCCAACATCAGGACAGCAATGCCAGGAAGATGACACTCAAGGTCATTGCTGAGGAGCTGGACCTTTATGGTAAGTTTAATTATCTTATTGTCTGTCGTTTTGTCGCTTGTTTTCTCAATTGATGAACTTTATTGCCCGAAATTTCCACTTTTTACTTTTGGCGGGAAAGTGTGCAGGCATGTGCCTTTCATGGATATTCTTTCTAAGTCCTACTCTTTATAAATAATTTCTTCCCAACCAATGTTAGGCACTTTTGATGTAAAACTGCAGTGGTTTTCTCAATAGATAGACCTTATCGCATTGTTGCCATAAATTTCACAGGCTCTAATTTTGGCAGGAAAGATGGCGGTGTTCAGTGCGCATTACAAGTTATTATATATAGGACTACATACTCTACATATAATCCATTAATACAATCATGTAAGCATCTACAAACAGTTATTCCTGGTTTTGTGCATATGATATATAGTATGATATATTTGCAACATCACCTCCCAGGAAAGGTGGTTACTTCATGGCCAACTTGGTTTGTTAATTATCAATTAATTATCTACGGGCAAAACAGAAAGCATCAAAGCATGTTTAGCAGGATTTCAGATTTATATTTTGAAGGGCCTAGCGTTCCATAATCGCCTTTACACATTTGTCTCTAGCTCTGTTAAATACTCGTAGTTTTCATTTTAAAAAGAGCGGGAAAACGCATATCTTCTATTCAGGCTCTTCTCACGCAAAATGTAAATCTTCTGTGAGTATTTTTTGTACTTGTTTATCCAAAATACTCAAATTTAATTTAGTTAATTTTCGCTGGACATTTTAGGGAGAGGGATTTATATCCAAAGCCAGGGGTGGGTGTTAGACCGTTACTACTACTAATCCTATCACCTCCTATCAATGTTGTTCCAGTAGCATTGCAACAACCAGCCCTGTGTGTTGGGGGAAGAAAACTATGTCTACTGTGAAGATAAGGATATTGTCTTGCTTGTCAGTGAAATTATATCTAGAATTATATGTCCTCTGTGATGATAAGGTGTGTTGCTTGTAGGTAACGTTTTATCTAGAATCACATGTCCTCTCCATGTTATTTCAGTATCTTGTATTGCTTATAGTGCAAATTATATTTACAATCGCCTGAAATCTTGTTTATATAATGTATCTTATCTATATTTATATGCAATACCAATTAGATAATGTTAATTTACTAACACGTTTGTGCTGAAAAATAAGAATTAGATTTTGGTTCATCATGTGTCCTATAAATTTATATACCATCCATTTCATGCAAGATGTTCATATCTGTCAAATGAGTGATCAGATATGACTGACATGCAACTCATGTGGTTCTTTACTTTGATGATGATGGGTAGGATGGAGCCGGCAGTGCGGGACGAGTTCCAGCAACACATTTTAAACCTGGCGATGGATGCTGTGAGGGGCAAATGGCCAGAAAACATCTAAAATCTAGATTTCACATGCTCAGTTGCCAATCTACAGACTCTTCTAGCCTATAAAACTAAAGAATATACTATGGCTAGCATACTACTACTTGGCTTCATTTTGATATAGTAATTGTATATTTCTTGTACCAGATATTTACAACTACTTCAGGGAACAATCGCCTAATCCTTACAAATAAAGAAATGTATGTGCTTTCTTTGCCCAACAATATCATATAGCTTCACCAATAAATGGGCGATATCAATATCACATTTTCTACACATTAATAATTTTGCTTCTTGTAGGTTTCCCTCTTTGGAAGACTTTTTCTGCTGTACCTTGTGTACACGGTTCTCCGAGTGTATTGTCGCTTTTTATAATTTCCTTCCTTGTAAAACTCTTTCCTGCTGTACCTTGTGTACTCAGTTTTCTCAGTGGTAAAGAGCACTGGACTTCCAAATCCCACTGCAGCCACTTTTCTCCTTCACCCCCAGCAGTGGCCAATCCTTCTCATTACGTTTATGTGGTGTGGGAAGTCAAAGAACTCTCACCTCATTAGATGTGTAGGGGTGGGATATTTACCTACATTGATCTCATAGATTCGGTCTCATTGAACAGATTGGACGTTAAACTACCCAAACAAACAAATCTCTTGAGTGTAACATCGCTTTTTATAATTTCCCACTTTTCCTGCTGCACCTTGTTTACACAGTTCTCCCAGTATAACGTCTCTTCTTTTAGATATATTACCCTTGGTAACAATTTTTTTGTGGTGTACACGGTTGTCAGAGCATCACGTAGCTCTGTGATAAATTCAATTTGGTACTATTTATTCTTTTCCTAGGCTACACAGTACCAAAGTGTGCATATAGTTTCCTAAAGTGTAGATTCTTCTAACTTCAACTTTATTTGATTTTCCCCCTAAACCTGCTCTACACTATTCTTCGAGTGCAGGTAACTTGCCTGTTATATTTTATTGCGTGTGAATTGTACCTATATTGAATGCTAGTCAACTCGTGCCTTAGTCAACTCGTACCTTAGTCAATTCGTGCTTTTCGTCCTTTTTCTGGTCAACTCGTCCTTTTTCATTCAACAGTTCTGTCGGTTCGTTCTGTCCACAGTCTGGTCATTTTCTTATTATTATTTACCTTTATTCTATCAGAAAGACGCCATTTATCGTCATAACCCCTTCATGTTGGTCACTTTTCGCTTAGATGCGATTAAAGAGCGTTAGGCGTGTAATATACCCACTCAATCCCAGGGTGAACAATCTAGGTGACTCTTTCGGGAGGGTCTCTGGACGCCCCGCTTGCAAGCCAGCACGCCTCCGTTTTCAGCGACTGACCGACGGACGCCCCGCTTTTTCGCGGTTGGACGCCCCGCTTTTTTTCGAATTTATATCATAAGTCTGTAAATATCAATCTACCAGCTGAGGACGAACAATTATGACACATATATCCAGCTATCTATAAGTCGTTATATATGGTGTTTCTATGCTAAATATCCACAGAGTTATGACCTGAGATGTACCCGATGTATACACGGCCCCCTGGCTGCCCGGGTATCGTTCAAACTTAGATGACTTTCGATGTCAAAATTGGATTTTTCAGATAGAAAAACGTAATGAAATTAGAAGATATTTGAGGATATAATTTCTATATATATGATATGCATAATCATCAAGTTTCATAGTCTTATTATGCTTGTTTGCTTTAGATTTTGTCATATAAAAAGACCGACACAAGGGTGAGACGGTAACTGACCAGTGAGACAACTGACACACAGTTTTCGCATATGTCACTTGTCTTGTGTCAGTTGAGATTCGGTCGGTTGTCCTGCCCCCTATTGACGCTATCATATTGACAACGCCAGGCTGTGGAGTTGCGGTTCTGCAGTTATAACTTTGCTGGTGTCATACCCATACAAAATGCGTTGACATCATTAATCATCGACCTGGGAATATTCTACAAGTCTTCACGATTCTGCCAGTGCCTGGTTTATTCAAATAGACGCCAAATAACGGGAGAAAATGGATATTTACAAAGTCGCACAACCTATCAACATGCTACTCAGTGCAGTGTCAATGAAGCCAATACTACGAAAGCCGAATCGTTTAGCCATCACCTCACTTCGGCTTTGGTTGATTTCCCCAAGACGTTATGACATCGCTATTGGATTATACTGGAAGAAACAAAAAAACCTGCTGAATCTCCCCCCCCCCCTGTGAAATCAACATGATTATAAATATTCTTTACTGGACTCGTCTGACTATTCGAAAAGCGGCCGCCGTTCGACGCTCACCCGCGAACATAAACATGAGATGTCAAGTCAAATCCATATCGCGGAGCAGCGGCCCATAACTTCGCTAATAATTGAAGTAGAGACATGAGATAACCACCATAAAATAGCTAAAGACATCCGTAATACATTTGGTATGTTTATATTTTCATTCAAGAAAGACAACTTATGATAACATGCCATTAAAAAAAAAAGCGGGGCGTCCGAGGCGGCCACCGCGACAACTCCCGAAAAAAAGCGGGGCGTCCAATTTACGATGCGGGGCGTCCAAAGCGTGCTGGCTTCCAATCGGGGCGTCCTGTATTCCACGGGAGCCGTGTGTGTGCCTCCCGCTGCCGGCTGCCGGGTCCCCGCTAGCGGCCGCCGGGTCCCAGCTAGCGGCCGCAGGGTCCCCGCTAGCGGCCGCCTATATACAGCACAAATTTTGGATATATATATGTAGAGCCTACTAGAGGTGAGGATAATCCCTGAAATCTTGAAATTCCCTGATAACAGTCAACCCTGATAGGTGTAAGACAATTGGAAAACAAAAAGGACGAATTGACTAGGGAAAAGGACGAGTTGACCAAAAAAGCACGAGTTGACTAAGGTACGAATTGACTAAGGGACGAGTTGACCAGTCACCCCTATATTATCTACTAAAGTGGTCTGCAACACTGTTCACCATATGCCAGGCGATGGATTATAAAAGGCTCCTATTTGTAATACACCACGTTTGGCATACATATCGATGTGACTGAGGCAACTTCATTGTTCGTTGTGAATAATTTTGATTAAAAGTGCATTTTATTAGTGTCTATTGAAGTTATACACATAAGCGACCGATAGCTGAAACATGTATTGCACGGCAGTTAATGTAACATATTGACTTACCTTAATTGAGATAGATTACCGGATTTAAAGTTACGAAGTGTGGAGCGTCACTTGCCATGAGCATGGACAGTGTATCTCTGACATTTTTAAGATGTTAATCTTGGGGACCACTTTTGATGTATTTTTATCTCGGGCAACAGTCTCAATACGGTTATTCTGTAGTGACAAAAAGTTTCCCATTTTTCTTGAATACTTAGAATGAAGATAGAGGCACAATTCAAAATGTTCCAGAAAGGCCAGTAAAAACTCTTTTGTAAGGGCTAGGTTTCATAAGGCTGAGACATTTTCATAATTTTCATCTCAGGGATCACTTTTGATGTATTTTTATCTCGGGCAACAGTCTCAATACGGTTATTCTGTAGTGACAAAAAGTTTCCCATTTTTCTTGAATACTTAGAATGAAGATAGAGACACAATTCAAAATGTTCCAGAAAGGCCAGTAAAAAAATTTTTTGTAAGGGCTAGGTTTCATAAGGCTGAGACATTTTCATAATTTTCATTTCAGGGACCACTTTTGATGTATTTTTATCTCGGGCAACAGTCTCAATACGGTTATTCTGTAGTGACAAAAAGTTTCCCATTTTTCTTGAATACTTAAAATGAAGATAGAAGCACAATTCAAAGTGTTTTAGAAAGGCCTGTAAAATCTATTTTGTAAGGGCTAGGTTTCATAAGGCTGAGACATTTCTAAGATGCTAATCTCGGGGACCACTTTTGATGTATTTTTATCTGGGGCCACAGTCTCAATATGGTCATTCTAAAGTGACAACAAGTTTCCCATTTTTCTTGAATACTTAAAATGAAGATAGAGGCACAATTCAAAGTGTTTTAGAAAGGCCTAGAAAAGCAAATTTCACCCACTAATGTAAGACTACCTCGTATTGTTTTATTGTTGCTTTTGACCATTATGCAGTCAGCATTTTCCACACTTGTTCGGGGAGGTCTAATCCTTTCCATATATCTTTGATAGAGGCATTATCAGTAGATTGCATTTCCCTGCGAGAGGAAACTGTTTTCTCGGGTCTCCCGGCCATGTCAGGGTGTCGGACATCACTGGTATTCTGATCATCTGCTCGTGGTCCCCGATGTCTCGTAGTAGGGGGAACCAGGCTTGTGATTCCCACTCCGGGCAAATCATCAATCCCGTCGGTTGGTCCGGTGGAATCTTCGCCACTGTCCTGCCAATTAGATTAAAGGGAAGAAAGAAGAAGCCATTAATTCCAGTCCAGCATAATGTAAACGCATCTACCGCCCATGCGTCCATGTCCGTTTCTAGCGATACATATTTCCTACACCACTTGTTATATCTAGATGCAAACATGTCAATTTCTGGCCATTCTATTCTAGAACATAAATCCATCACCACCCTAGAATTCAATGTCCATTCCCCCGAGGTGGAAAATGATCTCGAAGCCCTATCTGCCAGCACATTCTCAAGAATTGGGCAGTACTGCACAATTAGACTAATCTTTTCCTTCCAACAAAATCTCCAGATCCTTTCAGTTACCTCATTGCATTTCTAATACATGCCAGGGCTGTCGTGTTGTCAACATATAACAGTACCACCTTTGATGTAATATCTGTTACCACATGTAATAACGCTCTTTCAACTGCTTTCAGCTCTAAAACATTTATATGCTTGGAGGTCTCGTTGTCCGTACCCCAGGCCTCTCCATATTCATCATTCTTATTCTCCAGATAGCACCCCCACCCAGTCAGGGAAGCATCCGTGAACAAGGTAACCTCTGGTAATTCCTCATTATAGTTTCGAGACGCCTCTGGCAAAGTAGATGCCCACTCCTTGAAACACCTCTTTATACCCCCATCCAAGTACATGGATGCCTCGAAATTACCCTTATTCTTCAACAATTCTTCATTCCTGCGCATTAATAGAGCCTTTTCCAACACCGACGCTCTGTCTTTACCAGGTGCCGTTGCTGCCAATCTTCCTACTATACTATACTATGTTCTACCGATAGTCATGTCAATCACAAACCCCAAATATTCCACCTTCAGTGAGGGTTCCAGATGAGATTTTTCAAAATTAACTGAAAACCCTAGCCATTGTAGAACATTAATCAAGAGTATCACCGCCCTTTTTACCTTGTCAACCGTTTCACCAAACACTAGTGTGTCATCAATATAGAAGAACATCGAGACCTGGAAGCTACGGCTCAGAAAACTGACTACCGCCTTCATAATTCTTGTGAAAATGCGGGGTCCAGGACTAAATCCCATCGGTAAACAAGTATAACGATAACTTTTCCCCCTGAACTGTAGCTGGAGTAAATTATGATCTCTCGATTTTGAGCTAAGTGAGTGATATGCCTGTTGTAGGTCAACACTAGCCATAAACGATCCAGAAGGAATACAATCAACCACTTTACGAATGTGATCCATTTTAAAATGTTTATATGGTGTGAATTGATTAAGAATTGAAAGATTCAGGATGGGTCGGTAATTTCCCGAGTCTTTTTCCCTCAGAAACATATGAGAGACATGTTCACGACAGGACGTAGTAGTGGTCTCTAAGATTCCCTGATCCAACATTTTGTCAATCTGATCTCGTATAACCTCATTTTTATCCTGAGAAATACTAGCGGAATCCGATATTGATTCCTGGCGCGGAATCATTGATAAATCAATTGTGATACCCTTCACCTGATTTAAAACCCATTTATCCTAAGTAATATGCTTCCAATTCTATGAGCATCTTTCTATGCCACCAGCACAAAAAGGCAAGCCATGTAAAGAGGAATCAATATAATCCTTACTCACACGGTCTAATAGTCCTTGCGAGGTTTGCGCCGTCCTCGTCCCGCTGACTTCCTTCCTCTGTCGTTCTGCTTGTTTTGATAGTCCGCTTCTGCATCCCGAGCCCTGTCGTAGTCCCGGTAACTTCTCTTGTTGAACTGTCGATGCTCGTTCCTGTGGTCCCATGTCCGGTACTGGCCCCGGCCCCGGTACTGGCCCCGTTGCCCATTTCCCTGGCGATGTCCTTGGTAGTCTCGCTCATGTCCCGTTGAAGGCTGTTTTGTTTGATTGAACAATCCCTTGACCATCTTGGCTACCTCATTACGAGCACAAATGTTGTCTTTCAAATTTGGCCCGAGTAAGAATTCGAATCCCTTCTTACAGTCATTTTTAGCAATGGAATGGGCCGATCCTTTAATATGTTGCTTCAGGGCAATTCTGCGTAGATTGTTCATTTTGTTTGTCGCCCTACTGACTAATTTTAACGCGTCTACCACGTTTTTTACTAAGCCGTCCCTGTCAAAGTCTGTGCCTGGTTCCAGTATTTCAAAAGCCTTCACTAAT
Source organism: Alentia gelatinosa (assembly GCA_950022655.1). Taxonomy (NCBI): domain Eukaryota; kingdom Metazoa; phylum Annelida; class Polychaeta; order Phyllodocida; family Polynoidae; genus Alentia; species Alentia gelatinosa. The sequence goes on from OX465592.1 coordinate 26,816,333, forward strand.
GGTCAGGCAGCAAACTGTAATGCCCATTGTACTGAGGCAAACTCATTATCGCGATTGACCGCTCTCTCCGGCAAGTCACTAGCGACCATCTCAGAATTTATACGAGTCTTATGTAAAACCTCCAGGTTTTTCGGGCGGGGAAATTCTTCATATAATGCTGATACGTGGTCTTTGGTAAGAGGATTCTCCCAGATAGTATCAATGATTTATTTGAGGCTTGAAGAAACATCCGGACCTACCTCGTCCAATTCCTGTTTGGGTGGAAGTTTAGCTGCCTTCAATAAAAAGTTTCCCGTTGCCGTCGCCGCCGTCACTGGAGTCACCGCAGGTGGAGCCGCAGTCACTGGGGCGACTCCCGTTGACATCACCTGTGTCATAGAGGCGCAAGATGTGACAGTAAGGGAACTAGTCACCTTGTTCACTGTCGAAGTACCTGGCAGTAACCCCTGTACTAAGTTCTGCGTAGTTAAAACTCTAGTAGCTTCACGAAAGTTAGCGATTGGAACCCGTAGATTCCCCATCAGAAGATAGTGAATGTACATTTACACGCTGCCCAGCTGTCAAAGGTCCCTGATCCTCTCGCAAAGGGGAGTTTGTTGGCGTTAACTGTTCACAAACTGGTGCGTACACCACCTCCGTGTGTCGAACTCCCATTGTATCTGTCACACTTCTCCTTTTCCTGAAGCCCCACTGTTCCCAGGGAGACTCTGAAGGTTTAGGTGTGTCGAATCAGATTCGATAGCACGAAGGTCCTTCCTCCTCCGCAGCTGAGAGCACACTGACTCTAGCGCAGCATGACGAGCCTTATAAGCCCAGGGGTGACACCCCACGGCTCCTTTGTGAACCTGCAGGTTAGATAAGGCTGAGAATTTTTTTAGATTTGAATCTCAGGGGGCACTTTTGATGTATTTCTATGTCAGGCACCAGTATATAAGAAAAATGGGAAACTTCAGAATGACCATATTGAGACTTCTATCTTCATTCTAAGTATTAAAGGAAAATGGGAAACTTTTTGTCACTTTAGAATGACCGTATTGAGATTGTTGCCCAAGATAAAAAAAAAAATCAAAAGTGGTCCCCGAGATGAAAATTATAAAAATGTCTCAGCCTTATGAAACCTAGCCCTTACAAAAAAGTTTTTACAGGCCTTTCTGGGACATTTTGAATTGTGCCTCTATCTTCATTCTAAGTATTCAAGAAAAATGGGAAACTTTTTGTCACTTTAGAATGACCGTATTGAGACTGTTGCCTGAGATAAAAATACATCAAAAGTGGTCCCCGAGATGAAAATTATAAAAATTTCTCAGCCTCATGAAACCTAGCCCTTACAACATAGATTTTACAGGCCTTTCTAAAACACTTTGAATTGTGCTTCTATCTTTATTCTAAGTATTCAAGAAAGATGGGAAACCTTTTGTCACTACATACTCACTTTAGCTTAGAGTATGAAAATCATAAAAATTAGCACCTGATTTAAAAAACTTGTAAACATCCAAGCAATATAATCTATTCACCATTCATTACATATTTCAATAATCTTTCTAAAATACTTAAAATGAGGATAGAATTCTAACTTGTTAAATAAATATTTGTAATGACTGTAATAGATTGGGTGTGTATTCCTGCACCCCTATCTAGTGGCAATTCACGGAACTACGAGCGAAACGGTGGCGGGTGTATGTATTAAAGTTCGGCAGTCATTGGCTCGCAGCAGGGGCTGCTTTAGTATTTGCTCAGTAATAAAGAGAAACAATACATAGAGCTTTAGAACACAACCTTGCTCGTCGCATGCGGTCCCAGAACCCCCGTGCGCGGCCGTTTATTCCTCCACTACCGGTCTACAACTTTCTCTCGCTCCGTCCGCCGCAGCGTCGATACACCACATTCCTCCTTTCTATTTACCTTTTACTAGATACAACAGTAAATACAATCAAGTATCAAATTGACAGTTTTATGGGAGCGCACACCACTCTCCCTGACCTTGTAGTTGTCACAGTAGCAGTCTTTGTGGGAGTAGATTTATGTGTCCTTAGGCTTTGCCTTGGAGACCTAATAGGTACTTTGTTAGGAGTCTCTACTGAAGTAGGCTCAGTGTCCATGTCTGGTAGTATAAAATTTCCATCACTGGGAGGTGTATTTACAAAAGGCTCAATAACAGGAGGAGCCACTGGAGGTTCAGTGGGAGCACACACAGCTGTTACCTGGTCATCTTTTTCCAGTGTCTCTGTAGCTTTGGCTACCGTGTCGTCAGGTATAATATGATCAATATGTACAGAACGTTCTTTACCATTTACAGTTCTTACTACATAGGACCTTGGTCCCTCAATGTGTGTAATTACAGCTTGTAACCACTTTTCTTTTCCCCCTCTCAAATTAAGGATTCTCACTTTTTGGAAAAGATGAACAAGCTTATCTGGAAGTCCATATCTACCAAATATAGTGTTCAGTACACTGATTGTGGCTTCTGCCGTAGTTGAATCCATAGGTACAACTTCTAACCATTTAGAGTAGCTGTCTACCAACAGTAAAAATTGTTGACCTTTAATCTCCAAAAAATCAACATGAACTCTTTGCCATGGTCTAGTGGCCCAGGGCCATAATAACAAAGGAGTAGTTTTAGGAACCTGAAAAGTTGTAATAACAGCACTACAACCCTTTACATAATCCTCAATGTCTGAATCCAAGTATGGCCACCATACATAAGATCTTGCCAACGCCTTCATTCTACACATACCAGGGTGGCTAAAATGTAACTCTTCAAGAATTTCTTTTCTGAATTTTTCAGGAACAATAACTCTTCTGCCCCATAACAGGCATAACTCTTCACGTCTACTCCAATAAGGTTGAACAGACTCATCTTTACACTCTCTGGACCAGCCATTTAAAGTATACTCATAAACTTTACTGAGAACTAGGTCCTTCTGAACATCTTTTGCTATCTGTTTTGCAGTAACAGGCAAAGAGTCTACATGTGTATGAAAAATATAATTTTCATCGATGTCTATACAAGCCCTCTGTTCTACCAGTAGTCTACTCAACAAATCAGCATTCGCATTTTCACCTGATGATCTATACCGAATATTGTACTGATATCCTGTTAATATTAGCACCCATCTGGTCATTCTGGCTGCTGCTAATGAAGGAATACCTGTCTTAGGCCCAAAAATTCTGGTTAATGGCTGATGATCTGTTATGAGCGTAAAAGGCTTACCATAAAGATACAAGTGAAACTTCTTTATCCCAAAAATAATGGCTAAACCTTCCTTTTCAATTTGGGCATAATTCTTTTCAGCCTAACTCAAAGTCCTAGAGGCATAAGCAATGGGTCTTTCTGAACCGTCCTCCATCCTGTGACTCAAAACAGCACCAAGGCCATAAGGGCTAGCATCTACACTTAATATAACCTCTTTCTTTGGATCAAAATGAACAAGAACTCGTTTTCCCATTAATTCTTCCTTAGCCCTACAAAAGGCCTGTTTGCAATCTTCTGACCACACAAAATCGATGTTATCTTTTAACAAGTCGTACAGTGGTTTCATTTTTGTAGCTAGATCTGGTATAAATTTACCATAGAAATTTACCATTCCTAAGAAGGACTTTACTTCTGTAACATTTGTAGGTGTGGGCGCCTCACTTATCACTGCTACTTTTGACTCAATGGGTCTAACACCCTCCTTACACACCGTGTGCCCTAGATATCTCAACTCATGTCTAAAAAACTGACATCTTTGTACCGTACTGTTACCATGATACTGCCTAGAACTGGAACCTTATCACCAGTATAACTTCTTAGTTTTACATTAGATCTGCACAACTTGTAACGAGACAACTTATCGCGATAGACCTTTTCTCCAATAGTAGAAAGGGAGGCACCCGTGTCTAACTCCATACTGATAGGCTCACTACCTATACAAACTCTAACTGTGTATGGCTTTACTTTTTTTCTAATAGTAGTTGTGTAAATTTCAAATACTGGATCCTCACACACTTTGGAATTTGCCTTACCACCGTTTACCACTTTTTCTGGTGCTACCTCTGCACCAACTTGGCCTAGTCATTCACTGTCACTTGACTGACCAGGGTCCAGCGTAACCTGGTTGAGTTCGAAGGCCTCGTCAGATGACCCCTCACTGTAGTCTGTCGCTGCCTCGTCGTTCGACTCGTCGTCGTTGACATACTTTGTTGACCTTGAATTGCCCGATGGGGCCTTTAGTGGCCTGTTGTGACGCGCTGATGCACCACCTTGACTGTCCTTAGCGGTGCACACCTGTTGTAGATGCCCTTTTACACCGTACTTGTGGCACCTATCGTTCCGCATCACACAGTCGCTGCTGAGGTGTCCCTGCTAACCACAGCAGGTGCAGGATTTATGGTTCGTCGACGGCCCTCGTCCGCGGTGTGACGACCCTCCGCGTTGTGACGATCCTCCGCGTTGTGACGACCCTCCGCGCCGACCACCTGCTTTCCTTAACAGGTGTACCTCGGAATCATCCTTTGCGGCTGCCCCCATGTAGAGGTTGTTGGCCTTCATAGCCAACTCATCGGCCACACACTTGTCTCGCGCGGTCTGGAAATTCAGATCCCGCATTGCCAACAAATGGCAGTCTTTTTCATTTTGCTGTGAAGGCCTGACACAAGCCTGTCCCTCAGGGCCTCTGGCAGAAATGCCCCGAACTTACATGTCCTAGATTACTTCTGGAGTCTTACTACAAACTCTGACACAGACTCACTCCCCTCTTGGTAAGCTGTCCAAAACTTATGGCGCTCAGCAATCACTACCGGTTCTGGGTTATAATGGTTGTTCATAAGGTTCTTTAGTTGGACATAGGTCTTGGTATTTGGCTTATCTGGCCCACACAAATATTTCACCAACTTGAAGGCATCAGGGCCCATAACAGCAAGAAACAGATCTGTACGCTTGTCTGCTACTATAGAATTTGCTGACATGAAACTGTCCATCCGGTCAACATAATCATCAAAGCTCTCAGTTTTCTCCTCCAAAACACCTACATTGCCAAACACAGCCATGTTGACACTCAATGACAGTGATACTCAGTGACTGACTCACACAATCTGTCTAATGCTTAAAACTGGGAAGCTCCTCTAAACTAACCTGAGTCACACACTATCTAGAATGTCTCTCCTCCCTTGTGGATTCTTTATCTCGTCGCCAATTTAGTATTTGCTCAGTAATAAAGAGAAACAATACATAGAGCTTTAGAACACAACCTCGCTTGTCGCATGCGGTCCCAGAACCCCCGTGCGCGGCCGTTTATTCCTCCACTACCGGTCTACAACTTTCTCTCGCTCCGTCCGCCGCAGCGTCGATACACCACAGCCGCTTCCAGTCCATAGAGTTTTATGTCCATGCCATGAGTGACAATCGCTCGATATTTAGAAACGTCATGCTTGTGTGCAGGTAGTCTAGTGACATCAGCACTTTATGATATACTATACCAAGCAGTGGCATCACGCAAAAATCAAATGGAGACAAGTAGAATTAAGATATCAAAGTTTATTAGTGTTTCCGGCTACAGGCGATAGATGGCGCATATGCATAAAACTTTCACAATACTCTCCAATCATTCTTTAGTCACGACATTCGTAACTTACGACACAAATCTGCTGTCAGTGTGCTAGAGAGCTACGATCGTAGAGCGGGTACGACACTTAGTGAAGATACGACACTTAGGGAGCTAAAAGGTGTGCTATAGTCACGACAGTCGGTGGCCAATGGAGCGGAAACAGGGGTCATAAGTGTCGTATGTCTAATACCACTCTGGACATGTCGTACCAAACGCGGAACTTCACTTCCCGTAGGAATTAAGTGATGAAACTTGACCACGAGTAAGGTATACATATAATCTATAATCGTACCAAGTATGAAGAAAATCGGCCGTACCGTTATGAAGATATCGGCGTGTGAATTTCGTCATAGCAAACGCTGCTCTGGTGGCCAGTGTAGCTCTACCCTCACTCTGCGCTGACTTCACTCTCCCAGCAGAGATTCTGCGCTCTTTACTGCGAAAGATCTGCTAAGAGAGTGCTTGTACGATATCCGATCGATAGCCCGATGTTTCAAATTCAAACGCCTATATCTTCGGGACGGTGGGTCCGATTGTCTTCATATTTGGGATGATTGTAGGTTATATGTATCCCTTACTCGTGTTAAAAAGTAGTATACATAGCTGTATAGACCACAGAATCAATTGTTTAAAATCAGTCATGCGTGGTGCTCCGCACTTTGTTCTTTCGTTTGTTTATTGCCCAATCTATTGTCTTTTGGTCGAGGTTGTTTGTATTATGAGCAGACCGTGCCGGGAAGTCGGCACCGGGTCACCTCAAGGGATTATCTCGGGCATTGTTCGCGTTCACCGGAGCGTGGTGCTCCGCAGGGGCAAACACGGCCGAGCACACATTTCGGAGTGCCTTGAGCGCAGGGGCAAACACGGGCGAGAACACATTTCGGGGTGCCTTGAGCTGCGGGGTAAACGCGTCTCGGAGGGGTACGGTGTTTACCGTCCGTAATTAGTTTAACTAGAAAGCCTCTGTGTATGTATGTATGTATGATCAACAAGGTGTTTAACTTATGCGCGCCCCTCCTGTAGGTGAAGTACGGAACTAAATTGATAACACTAAGTCTATGGAATATAAGTATTATATATGTATATATGTATGTGTACATATGTAAATGTATATATGTATATGTATATGTATATAGTATATATGTATATATTGTATATAATGTATATATGTATATATTGTGCTTATTTATATATGTATGTATGTATATAACACATATTAGACAGAATTAGAGTATAAGTATGTATATGACACGTATTAGATATAATTAGAGTAATATATACTGATATTGATATAGATAATGTATAAGATATAACATTATATGTGTATTACATATATATATAAATAATATAATGATGATAAAACCTAACAGAACACATCTAGTTAAGTATTAATACTTTATTACTATATATATCCGTCCTTAATTAGTTTAACTAGAAAGCCTCTGTGTATGTATGTATGATTAACAAGGTGTTTAACTTATGCGCCCCCCTCCTGTAGGTGAGGTATGGAACTAAATTCTCTCCACTCATGACCCATATGAGATCAAAAAGCTGTCGGGAGAGATTAGAGTGACGCAAGCTTGGGGTCAACAGGAGACCCAGGTTGTAGGTGAAATATTGCGTGAGAAGTTTGACCAAAACAAAGGCCTGAGGAAGGCCCTCCTACATACAGGAAATAAGAGACTTGTTGAAGCTACGAGGGACAGAAAGTGGGGAGGCGGCCTGACGCTACGAGATGCTTGATTGGGTACCAAGGTAACGGGTCGCAACATCTTAGGAACACTCCTCATGGACTTGAGACGTGACTTGAGGCGTGACATGGGTGATGCTTCCCTTGATAGGGACTCTGAGGGGTCGGACAGGAACGGAGCAGGAGAGGTGGTGGGCCACGGAAATTCGGGCAGTGTGTTAGAGATCGGTAATGACTTGTCGAGACGTCCCGCCGAGCACGGAGGAGAGGGGCTGCGGGAAGGCCCCACACTTACTGATGACGCGGTGAGGGGAATCCCAGCAACTACTGATGACGCGCCAGGGGAAACCACTCAATGTGGCGACGTCACCACCTCCACAACGGTCAAGGAAGTTGGTGTTTAGGTCGGGCGGATCGAGTTTGTTGGAGGCTGACAGTCAGTACTCTGCTTGTGTTATGATGACGGCGCTGTTGGTGTTCACGGATTTGAGGGGCAGATCTCTGCATCAACACATCCATGATACACGTATCCTTGTTCAGTTCTTCAGTGGAGCAACTTTACAACGTACTGCCGACAAAGCCATGCAGGCCGTGAGGGAGTTCCCCACTTCTCCGGTCCTGATAGTTGCGGGCGTAAACAACCTGACGGTGAAGGGGAGGAGGAAGAGGGATTTATCGCTTTACAGAGAGTCAGCAGAAGAATTGATGGAAGTAGTGCTGAGACAGACAGAGGAGGTGTGCAGCATCTGGAATAGACGTCTTCCCTACAACAGAATGATCCTGGCTCCTCTGGTGGGCTTGGATTTTGCGGTATGCTCGGGCCTGCCGGCTGATGATGAGGGAGTCGCCCGTAAACAACACACAATAGACGAGGCAGTAATGGGCATCAACAGGGGAATTGTCGTGGTTAACAGGGCCAACTCGGTCCCATCGGCGTGGCTACAACGTCTGGTCCACCGGCGGCGGGATGGAAAGGTGAAGTCTTACTACGATCTGCTCCCTGATGGCCTCCATCCGGGCCCTGAGCTCTTGCAAGACTGGGGAGGTAAAATAATGAGTCTGGTTGACAGACTGTAGGTACGCTGTGGGTATGCTGGGTTCCACAAGGTAAATGATCACGACCACAGTCCACGATTGTGACCCGGATGGATTCAATTCCTTGGCACTAGTAGAGAGCGAAAGCGGAAAACGGTCGATTGATAGTGGCCCGCTCTTCTCTTGACTGACTTCGGCGGTTTTACGGATGCCAGTAGGACTATGGCAAAAGCTGTTGGCCAGTTCTTTCCCTCACTAATAAGGTTTTGGCAGGTGAGCTGACTAGAAGAGAGTTATGGGGAGTGCTGTTGATTGGATGTATGGGTTTTGTGAGTGATATTTTGTGGGTAAGGCGTTTTACAGGGGGGGGACAAGAAGGGGAGAATAACTGTTTGTTGTACAATTTGATTTGATGTACGGGTTTTGTGAGTGTTATCTTGCGAGTAAGCCGTGTATAGGGGGGGGATAAGAGGGGTAGAATAGCTGACTGTTGCACAATCTGATACGAGAAATTATGATAGTAGTGCATTTTGCAGGGGGGGAGGAAAACGGAATGCTGTACAATTTGATACAGGGAATTGTGGTATAGTATTAAGCGTTGGTATTATGCGTTTGTTAAATGTTTCACCTGGTTCAGCAGTAATTACCAAAGCTCCTCTTTGTGACAGTATCGATGAACGTTTGTTAAGGGCCCCGAGCCTGGTTTGGTTCTGTAATATGATGATCTGATATGAGGGTTGATGTTGAGATTGATACACATGTTTATATGTTGATGGCCCTGAGCCTGGTGTTGTTCAACAATATGTTGGTTTAATTTGAGGTTTGATGGTGGGATCGATGCACATCTCTGAAAAGAAGTGGCAATTATTATATTAGTAGATCCATGATGAAGGAGAATAGGGATGTTGATTGTTGATGCAATTCTACCGAAATACTTGGTTGAATTGGTTGAGTTTTTTTTGGTTGTTTTTTTTGTTTTTTTTGGGGGGGAGGCTGCACGGTCGTTTGATAGTGTGCTTCACCCCCTTCTCTTTTCCCTTGTGGTATTCCTTTTGGTTTGTTCTGGAGTTTGGGGGGGTACCTGGCTCCGGAAGAGACTTGGGAAAGCTGGAATACTACCAGACCACCTCGAAGCTGAGGGAAAAATTATCCGTACATACGGTTCGTAACATGTGTAGTTTTTGTGTGTGTCTTTCATGTTTAATGCGGTGTTTATGTTTTGTGTATAGAGTAGAACACGGGGGGAGGGCTAGAAAAGGGTTACAAGCTACAGCCCCCATCCCAAGAAAGGGAGACGGAGGGGGAGGAAAACCTTACATTGAAGGGAATATGTTTCTTTGGAGTCTGGGGCTCTGCCAGCAGATGGTGAGACGATCGATGGTTTTAAAATAGGGGGGCGTCAGAGATGGGGAAGGGCTAAGGGGAGGGGGGAAGAAAGTGGAAGGCCTGGCCTGCAGTCATGGGTGGGATTAGAGACGGTGAGAGAGAGAAGAGAGGCAGGGACCTCCGTGTGGGATGCCTAAACGTGAATGGACTAGGAGATAAGATCAAAAGAAAGGCCGTCTTCTCGCAAATCAGAGCGAAGTCAGATATTTGCCTCCTGCAAGAAACACACAGCGAGGGGGCTTCCAACAAACTGTGGGAGATGGAATGGGGGGAAGACTGGTCTTCTCCAACGGGACTTCACAGTCCAGGGGAGTTGCCATAGCCCTCCCTCCAGACCCTGACATAATATTAAGAGAACAATTTTCGGATGAAGAGGGGAGACTGCTGGTGGCCCTGTTACAAGTTGATGGGGATGACATGGTGGTTGCGAATATTTATGCTCCCACTAGTGACAAACAACAACAACAATTAGAGTTTTTGGTTGGTCTGAAGGAACTGCTATCTCGTTTTGCTGATTTACCTATATTACTGGGAGGGGATTTCAATGTTGCCCTTGATCCAAGCTTGGATCTTGGAGGTAAAAAGACACAGAGGAGTAGCAGATACAGACAGGAGCTTCGGGGGTTCCTTGAGATGGTGGAGCTGAGTGACGTTTGGAGGGAGGCTCACCCCAATAAAAAGCGGTTCACCTTTCGCAGGGGTCAACAGTGCTCCAGGCTGGACTATTGGTTTGTTTCCGAAGACTTCAAGAACAAAGTCAAATAATAATCTCAGTGCAGACTTTAAATGGGACTTTATTAAATATAAGATTAGGGATTTTACAATTACTTATGAGAGGGATAAAAGGAAGAGGGATTTTGAGGAGAGGGAGGCCAACACAAAAAGAATAACGGAATTGGAAAACAGTGATGCTCCACTGGACGAGAATGAAAGGGAAGAGTATTCTAGTATAAAGTCAGACCTTGAACGGGCAGAGAAAAGGAAGGCCATACACTTGCTGTTCAAAACCAAATCCAACTGGGCTTTACACGGGGAAAAACCTACAAAATATTTCTTGAATCTAATGAACCACAGATACAATAGTAAACTAGTTTCTCAGATTAAGACTGCCACGGGCGAGATTACCTCTGACCCAAACCGCATCTCACCCGAAATCTTCTCTTTCTACAAGACATTATACTCAGATACCGGAGAGGGGGGAAATCTTTTGGATCATGTTTCTGACATTATGGATAGGGAGGCCATCCCTAAAATATCCGAGAGGGATAGGGATTTTATGGACGAGCCACTGAGAATGGAGGAAATTCGGAGTACGCTAAAGAAACTAAACAATAATAAGTGTTCGGGAACGGATGGGTTAACAGCCGAATTTTATAGATATTTTTGGGATGAGATTGGAGAGTTGGTTTTCCAGTCTTGCAAAGGAACGCTGCTCCCTGAGTACCGAACAAAAGAGGGGAGTCATAACATTGATTCCTAAGAAAAGGGTGAAATGCTATGCTGAACACCGATTATAAAATCCTCACAAAACTGCTAGCATTAAGAGTTCAGGGATGTTTAGACTCAGTCATTTTTAGGGATCAAACGGGGTTCATGAAGGGAAGGTTCATCGGGACTAACATCAGACTGTTAAGGGACAGTATCTCATACCTCAACAGTAAGGGCCTAGCAGGTTTTATTTTAAGCATAGACTTTGAGAAGGCATTCGATTCAGTGCGCTGGGATGCCATCGATAACGCTTTGAGACTTTTTGGGTTTGGAGAGGGCTTTTGTGATTGGGTAAAAATCCTGTATACGGATCCAGAGGTTTGTGTTTCAAATAATGGGTTCCACACGGAATGGTTCAGGCCAGAGAGAGGTACCAGACAAGGGTGCTGCCTTTCACCTTATCTTTTTATACTCACCATTGAATTGTTAGCGATTGCTCTGCGGGAGAATTCGGGGGTTAGGGGGATACATCTTTCCCGGAGGGAAATCAAATTATCACTATTTGCTGACGACTTGTGCTGTATAGTGAGGGATGTTGCGTCTATACAAAGGGTAGTGGATCTCATAAGGATTTTCGGGAACTTGGCAGGTCTGAGGATCAACGAGGAGAAATCAAAGGTACTCCTAGTGGGTAGGCATCTGGGGGATGGCCAGGGTCCGCTCCCACTTCCAACTGTAACACAAGTGGAGATATTGGGAGTCTGGTTTTGGAATGGGTCTTCCACCGATAGGGATTTTAGGCTTAACTTTAGAGACAAGTTGGATAAATGTAGAGTATTAACAGAATTATGGTCACACAAGAACCTTTCCCTCAAAGGAAGGGTGACTGTGGTAAATAGCTTATTAATCCCACAACTTCTATACTGCTCATCAGTGTTATTTACTCCTGAGAGAGTCTTCGTGGAATTTAGAAGGATTGCTACTGCTTTCATTTGGAAAAGCAAAGCTAGTAAGGTCTCTTTCAGGGTGCTGAGGCAACCAATAGAATTGGGCGGGCTGAAATTGTTGGACTTAAGGACCATGTATGAGGTTTCTCGTTTAAAATGGGTGGTTCGCCTATGTGAGGAAGATCATTTTCCTTGGACAAAATTCTTCCGTTTTTTTTATGGCATCAAAAACACTATTTGGGATTTCTTTCTGGAGAAGGAGGAGCCAGGAAATCCCCCAGGGCTCCCTAAGTTTTACAGGCAGATTATTAAACAGTGGGCTGACATATACAATGTAGCTCCGCATAGCGAAAGGGAAAAACAAAATGACCCCCTACTGAACAATAGATTTATCACTTTGGACTGGGAGGTGGAGATATTGTTGATCCGTAGTTGGAAGAAAGCAGGGATTGTTCAGGTTCATGACTTGATCCAGAACAGAAAATTTATGTCTAGAGAGGATATAGAAAATACATATAATGTTAAATGTAGTTGCTCAATATGGGAAAAGTTGAGAGGTAGTATACCTTGGCTAGATAGTATGTCTTTTGAAGAGTTCAGAACTGGGTCTATGTGTCTCATGATACGAGATCATGATGGAGGGTCTTTCAATGTTATGACTTGTAATAATAAGAAATTGTATGGCTTCCTTATAGGGAGGGAAAAGGTGGTATCCCCGGGTATGACACTTTGGAAAGAAATTGCTAAACAAAGAAAGTTTTCTGACAAGGACTGGGAGAAATTGTATAGAAATGCATGTCGAGCCACTAGGGAAACGAAACTCCAGTCTTTCTTTTTTAGAATAATTCATAATGTAATCCCGACCAATCAGTTTCTTTTTAAGAAGAGGATCCTTGAGTCACCGAAGTGCTCTTATTGTGATGAGGAAGACTCCATTCTACACTTTTTTGTCGAGTGTCCTCAGGTGCTAATTTTCTGGAAAGAACTACAGAACTGGCTAAAAGTATGTATTAACTATGACTTGAGTCTTGAACCATTAGACCTGGTTATGGGAACAAAGAACTCAGGTAAAAATGCCGAGGTGTTGCACTACTTGTGTCTCCATGCAAAGTTTTTTATTTACCGGCAGAGGCTGTTTTATAGTAACAAACTATCTGTATATGAATGGAGCAGGGAACTAAGGAATTGTTTGTGTATAGAAAAGTATATTTGTGGACTCCTATATGGGAAAGATAGGTTTGGGAAGTGGGAGTGGTTCCTGGAAGCTATGATGTAGATAAGATGATGTTTTGCCAACAGGGAACCCGGTAGGGACCTGTCATTTCCCTTAAACTGAAGTTAGGGGTAGAAGATATAGACTTGCTCAGTTAAGGGGGGGAAGGGGGGGGGCAGGGGGGGAAAAGTAGAAACATGTGCTTCTTTATTTACTCCCTTAATGCGTGCCTACTGTTTGTGAATGTTATTGGTGTGTTTATAATTTGTCAATGTTACCGGGTATTACATCTCTGGAAATTATGTTTAGGGCATGTACTTATAATTCTCCAGAACTTGATGTCATGTGGACATATTGATTTCTTAAACTCGGTGCTCATCCGTCTGTGGGAGGAGCAATTTCCCTCATCAGGGCCAGGTTCAAAGGCGGCTTTACGAGACCTCTCTATAAATGTTCTTCATAGCTGGTTTGATATTATGTGACCTGAGGGATCTCAATGATTAGAGATTTACTTTATGAACTGGAATTGATGATTCGTAAGAAATGTTCTGTACATGCTCTCTATGTATTTCAGTACCACGTGTGTTATGTCATGTTTTGTTATGTGTATCGTGAAGAAGAGATGAAAATGAAAAATAGAGCTTTCCCTATTTGTTGCTTCTGAATGAATGCAAAGGGGTTGATAACCATACTGGAAATGGCAGAGAATACTTGTAGGTATCTGGAGGAATGGAGGAGAAGGAACAAGGCTGTTTTATGATTTTTTGCGTATAGTAGAGACTCTCCACCAGCGGTATTTAAAATAATCTAAGATTGTAAAGAATGGATTAGAGGAGGATAGTTACACGGAACTCCCAAACGACTTTCTAATTTCAACTGAGATATGGTACATTTCCCTTCTTTTTTTTTTCTCACGAGGATAACCTGCTGAATAACCTAGTTATTGGTACAGAGCGTATCAGAAACTGAGATAACATGGTTGGGAACTACCCATTGGTATGTATTCTTTTCAGATGCCGGCATTGTTCTACGTTGGAATGATCACTTGTAGCTTGGGGATATTCAAGTTTACTACGATGGAGAGCTCACATGTCACTTAGTGATAAGAACACATTGTATGCTGATTCGGTTCAATAAATAGAGCTAAGCTCGTGTTAAAAAAAAAAAAAAGATAAATATAATAGAACATCCATAGTTAAAGTATTGATATTTTATCATCATTATACTATCATCATTTAACATGTACATACAGAAAACACAAGATCTATTATTACATTGTCTTTTACCACATCAGAGTTTAACAATCTATATGCTATGATATAACATGATATGTTATGTTATATTAACAATATGGTATGGTATGGAATGACAACATAAAATGAAGCGATATGATATGATATGTTATGATATGATTGAACTTACAAACTATACCTATACAAGGTTTTTTCACCAAAAGCTAAAAGCTAAAACTAGCTAGCTAGGTAGCTACTATCATTTCAGGTGTACACACGCACACAGTTTGAAATGTGAGGGTTTCACCCACCTATAAGGATTTAACTGTACTGTGGGATAACGATCTATGTATCAATTAGGGGATCATATACCGTCTTTTAGACATGGTACAGTATGGTACGGTATGATAGGCTGAGACGTAGTGTAATATAAACCGCAAACTGTCCGTACCCAATCAATAGTATTCAATAACTTAAGCTAAGATAAGCTAAGCTAAACTAAGGCAAAACTAAGTCAAATGCTATTTATACTATCTTATGGTATATATCATACTGTCAGCACCATCTGTTTGAATATCAGTCCATATGGCTCTGTGAGAACCGCCATATCAAAAGAGCTAAAGCTAAAGCTCAGACTAAAGCCATAACCAAACCTAATACTATTCACATAGCCAAATATATCACTGGTCTGAATCGCTATTTTCATAGAAGTGGTCCAGGTGTGACACTTTATCAGGAGGTGCCATACCTGTTGGTGATCAATTACGATGTCTTTTGAAACCACAACACTTAACAACGCCTCTCACACTCCGACGTTATGTGGTTTCTCGGCCGTTGAAGATGACCCATAGGGTTTAGCCTGCTGCCTCTTGTGGGAACCGGGTACAGGACCAGGACCACACAGCTTTGATGGTATCGCATCCGTCGATGACACATACTCATGCTCACAACCTTCCACCCGATTTAGGTCATACCCTCCTCCAGTCACACCCCCGATGCGGTCGATTGCTTAAAATAGACCTGACTGAGCTCTTTGTTGCCTTGATGTTTCCCGCGCATCGGGACATTTCCCCGCGCATCTCCCGTCCCAGGACAAGCAGACTTGCAGTCAGTCAGAAAGGGTCAGAGAGGGTTACTCATTGTGTCACTAAGTATGTGTCATTTAGTGTTTGTCACTTAGTGTGTGTCACTTAGTGTGTGTCACCTAGTGTATGTCACTTAGTGTGTGTCACTTGGTGTGTGTCACTCAGGAAGGGTCACACAGGATGGGCCATGTATTATGTGTCACTCAGAAAGGGTCACCCAGAAAGGGTCACGAGTATGGGTCACTCACCAAGGGTCACGAAGCATGAGTGACACATACTAAGTGACCCTTTCTGAGTGACACATAGTAAATGACTGGTATACTTAGTGACTCTTCCTGAGTGACACATCCTGAGTGACCTTTTCTGGGTGACAAATAGTAAGTGACCCTCCTGAGTGACACTTACTAAGTGACCCTTTCAGAGTGACTCATACCAAGTGACACATACTAAGTGACACATACTTAGTGACACATACTAAGTTACTCATACTTAGTGTCACACTCAGAAAGGGTAATAAGTATGGGTCAATCACAAAGGGTCACCAGGTATGAGTGACACATTCTAAGTGTCCCATTCTGAGTGACCATACTAAGTGACCCTTTCTGAGTGACACATACCAAGTGACCCTTTCTGAGTGACACATACTAAGTGACACATACTTAGTGACCCTTCCTGAGTGACACATACTAAGTGCCCCTGAGTGTCACACTCAGAAAGGGTAATAAGTATGGGTCAATCACAAAGGGTCACCAGGTATGAGTGACACATTCTAAGTGTCCCATTCTGAGTGACCATACTAAGTGACCCTTTCTGAGTGACACATACCAAGTGACCCTTTCTGAGTGACACATACTAAGTGACACATACTTAGTGACCCTTCCTGAGTGACACATACTAAGTGCCCCTTTGTGAGTGACACATAGCAAATAACAAAAACTAAGTGAAACATACTTAGTGACCCTTCCTGAGTGACACATACTGAGTCACCCTTTCTGAGTGACACATACCAAGTGACCCTTTCTGAGTGACACATACTAAGTGACACATACTTAGTGACCCTTCCTGAGTGACACATACTAAGTGCCCCTTTTTGAGTGACACATAGCAAATAACAAAAACTAAGTGACACATACTTAGTGACCCTTCCTGAGTGACACATACCGAGTGACCCTTTCTGAGTGACACATACCAAGTGACCTTTTCTGAGTGACACATACTAAGTGACACATACTTAGTGACCCTTCCTGAGTGACACATACTAAGTGCCCCTTTTTGAGTGACACATAGCAAATAACAAAAACTAAGTGACTCATACTTAGTGACCCTTCCTGTGTGACAAATACCGAGTGACCCTTTCTGAGTGACACATACCAAGTGACACATACTGAGTGACACATACTTAGTGACGCATACTTAGTGTCACTCAGAAAGGGTCACTCAGAAAGGGTCATAAGTATGGGTCACTCACAAAGGGTCACCAAGTATGAGTGACACATACTAAGTGACCCTTTCTGAGTGACACATACTAAGTGACACATACTAAGTGACCCTTTCCTAGTGACACAGACAAAACACAATAGATGAAGGGACTTTTGCAAGGTTGTTTTCCTGCGCTCAACACGGGGTCAGGGGTCACGCATCGAGCCCCTCACCACCCTACATATGGTGTTGAGTAACCGGTCTATATATAACCCACAATTTGAGTGAGTGAGTACTGGTGAGTGAGGCCTGGTGAGTGAGTACTGATGTGTGAGTACTAGTGAGTGAGTACTGGTGTGTGAGTACTGGTGAGTGAGTACTGGTGAGTGAGTACTGGTGAGTGGGGCCTGGTGAGTGAGGACTGGTGAGTGAGGACTGGTGAGTGAGTACTGGTGAGTGAGTACTGGTGAGTGGGGCCTGGTGAGTGAGGACTGGTGAGTGAGGACTGGTGAGTGAGGACTGGTGAGTGAGGACTGGTGAGTGAGTACTGGTAAGTGGGGCCTGGTGAGTGAGGACTGGTGAGTGAAGACTGCAGCTGTTTGGCCAGGAAATATCTGTTTTTCCAGACTTACACTGGAGTACATCTGGACTGGGATATACATGTGTTGGTGGGCGGATGTCACTGAGGTTGATAGGGTGTTGCGCCATAAGTCGGAGCAATGGATGAGAGGGCCAGATGGCACGAAAGATATGCCACGCGACGCCCCTCAGTGACACCGGCGATTAAGTCACAACACACCGCACACAGAGGCCAGTACCGCTGCAGTCAAAGGGGACGGGGCTGGTCAACATCTGGACCTCCCACCCAGATGGGCCGACGCACTACAGAGACACTACAGTCCCAGGCCCGATATGCTACAGTGGTGGTGGGACCTCCTCCATTCTAACAACGTGCATCAGATGTGGGTCAGACACACACCAGTCGGCTGAAACTAAAATTAGGATGTAGTGAGTTGTGGGTGAGTTGTGGGTCAATTCGGCTATATGGAACACAGCCTTAACTATATCTATATGTGCAGGAGGACCTCCAAATTGATCTGACAGAATGCTAATGTTTTATATCTGGTAGGTAATGATAATAAAAAGTAGATGTGCTATGATATGATAATAGTATTATATAGTAATATACATCTACAATGAATAGATGAATCGTCTTACATGGAATTATGATCTTTAAGTGCTAATAACAATAAACTTTTGATCAGAGTACCATAACCAAAAAAATAATAATAATAATAATGATCCCTCACCTTATTCCATAGGCTGGTTATGTGATGAGCCTCTCCCTCCTCATTTCCTGTGTCAGTATCAACCTTTTCCGGTAGCTGTACCATGAGTACAGTATCATCAAGATGGAGGGACTCACAGGGTTCTGACGGGGGGTACTACACGTTTCACATGCGTTGTTGATGCTCCAATGCCATGATCAAGTTCAGGTGCATCACCGACGCTGCTGGACTCTATAGCAAATCCACTTTTGCTTGACGATCCAGATGTATTGATGTTAAGTATTAATCCCTTCCGGTCAAGATGAAAATTATGAAAATGGTAAATACCATGCCTATGCCTCCTGCACTGGTCGTGCTGACAAAGGCAACCATCATCCGACTAGATCTGTTATCCACTCTGTCAACGCCCGTCACGTTAGATTCAGCCGCTACGGTGTTTGGTTTAACAGTGTTATCCTTATCCCCACCAGCGTTATTTCTAACCTCAACTGTATTTTCACCCACCACAACTTCAACACTGTCTAGGACTTCACTGGCAGATGTATTGTCATCCATGACATCTTCACTATCTGTGCTAGTGTCTACCTGCATAGGTGTTTCAGATTCATTGACCGATGCTGCTATTCTCCTACACTGGTTGGGTCAATCATGCTTCACAATATACTTGAACACAAATCAGTTATAGGGTTCCTTCTGAGGTCTATTCTGGTGAATTTGTCCATAGGGAAATCAATATCCAAGATATTGTTGCCATGGAGATCAAGTACAGAATACCTGGTGGATTTTCTGTGACAGACATCGGGCATGCTGTATAATTTGATGTTAGCATCCGAAACCACTCCATGTGATGTGTAACAGACACACCTCCTGCCCTGTCTACATTTCAGTGAGGCTTCTATCTGTATGAAACATACTTTGAAGTATAGTATGAAGGCTGGTCTCATGACGGTTAATGAAGATGACCTACTCTACTCTAGTGATGTTCCCAGTATTCTGAGTCAATAAGGTTAATGACATCTTTCTTATACCGATCAAAGAGGAAAGGGGTGTCACTAGAGATAGTGTCAATGAGGAGGTAGCGATACCTTAGAGGGTGACACTATCCGGTGACATCTTGATGAGATTGCCCTTCAGCAGCCACATGTGTATCCAAAAGCTTGCGGTAGCCACCTATAATACATGCTCATTCATTTGTAGCAGGCAGTCACTGATTTCTATCACTGATCTCAAAATGTGGCATTGATATTGACATTGACATTGACATAGGAACTGTCATTTAGTACGTTTCCTGAATGTGAATTTGAATTTGAATTTGAAATTTCCAAAATTTAGAGTTCTATGGATTCGAGTCAAACTACTCATTAGATATATAATTAATATTATTATTAATCCTAAAAGAGTACTTATAAGAGGAAACTTCAAAGGACAACCAAACATTGCCTGAAGAAGTCTGATAAATCAGACGAAACGTCGCAACATTCCCAAATTCTACCACCCCTATCTCGATGAATTATTATCCCCCAATAAAACCTTTTGAATAAAATCAGTTTGTCTGGTTTTTTCTGTGGAAATTTCTACTATCTAATTATTTATTTCATGATTAAGATTCTAAACTATCCTATTATTCATCTCATTAATTCAGATGTTCGCCTTGCTAAAAGTAATTATCCTCAACATAGTCAAGATTACATTACCTGAATGTAGACATTACTGTGTTAAGGCATACACCTCTAATACCATCTTAATTAAGGAGGTGTAGTTACTCAGTATTTAAAGGATACATTACATAAAGTTAAATACTCTTCTTAATGTACAACTAAGGTCCGTGTATACAGTCTACCCACACAGCTCCAAGCTTCAAGTAGGTGGTGTGTAAACAGTGACACATTCTGACGATATTGGTACAACTCATAGAGGTGTATGGTAATTTTACCCTCTGCCGGAGAAACACACCATTTTTTCCAGGGAGGTGTTCTGTACCAGTATACAATCAAGAGTTTTTTTGTACCATTATCACTAACACACTGGTAAAAATTACTCACCATTGTGGAGAGTACCAGAAAAATTCCCAGACCTCACAGGTGTGAATCCTCTATAGAATCCACAACCATAAGGTCTACAACTTTACTTCTTTCCATAAAACCTGTGTTTGTACCTTGAAAATCTAGAGGTGTTATATCTTTTGAATACAACTGTGATAATAAATGAGTGCATTTAGGTTTTTCACCGAAATTCAACACATTGAGTCAAAGGTGCAGGGCCTTGTTTTATATTTTGCCTGAGGAGAGTTTACATACCCAAGGAGGGGTCGTACGAGGTTTTGAGTTTGATAATTGAAAGAATCATGCGTGTTATTTTTTATCATTTGGTTGGGAGACCTAGTCCAGGGTCTCCTTCAGCTCTCATGGAGGGCGACACCTCTAGGGGTATGGTGGGTGATTTAAAATAACAAATAAAAGCTATATAATTCATTTGAACTATCAGAAATATATCTATTATGATTTGATAAAAACTGGAGGTCGCAGATGGAGAATTAATGTGCTATTTACTTAGATTTACATATATTCATAAATGATGAAAATAGTTCCCAAAAATATGTCATCACAGGGCTGACTAGAGAAAAGGGTCATTAGCAACCAATGAGAAACCAGTAAACATGTGAATCTGACCAATAGGAAGAGAGTGATTATGAGACCTTGTTAAACTCTCCTCCAAAGTCTCTTACAAGCCTATTTTGTCCTGGGATTCTCTCCAAGGACGAGGATTTCTCTCCCTACGGATGAAGGATAAAAGGATGAATGCCATGGACGAGATCTTTTCCAATAACTCGCTCATGGAGGTCTCCCTTGTGGGGACTCTCCTGGTTAACGAGAATTGAAAATAAAACAGGGCCCAGGTATCAATTCTGGGTGTATACCTTTTTGAGTGTAATATCCACCTCTTTCATTACCCTTGAATGTATTTTATTTCTATGGTGAATAACGTGTTCATTCTGTATTTGTTCCAGATGTTCTTGTTAATGTTGCTGTTCATGGCAATTATATACACCAATTCTATTTGGGGTCTTACAAAAAAGATAGAGATAGCTGCAGCTAGATAAGAATATATGATCTAAATTTCCACTATACCCATCACGCTCCAGGCTTTATGAGAGTGTATCGTTTTCAATATTCTGTTAGTTTTAATAGTTTCTAATAGTTTTACTTCTTTTGAAATACTTGCCTCCTCGCTTAATATCAGGAATGACACAAATTATAAATCTGATATCAGAAATGAAAAGTCTGCCTCTTTTACATGAATATACCAAATTTCAGGCTGATATTCCAATTAGAAATAGGTTATATTGAATAGTAATAGGTGAGCTGTAACAAATTGTAAAATCCAATATAAAAAATGAAGAGCCTGCCTCCTTTTACATAGTAATACCGAATTTCAGGCTGATATTCCAATCAGAAATAGGTTTTATCAAATTTTAATAGGTGAAATTTCAGGCTGATATTTGAATTAGAAAAAGGTTATACCGAATAGTAATAGGGGAGCTGTAACAAATTGTAAATCCTATGTCAGAAATGAAAAGCCAGGGAACCGTTTCACTAGGAGGGTAAGCTGCCATAGTGAGACCACAGTGATAGTTTACATTTCATGAGAACGTGCAGTCAAGCGTGAACACGAGTCAGGTAAGGAGTGAGACCATCAGTGAGAGAGTATGTTTCACTAAAAAATTAGGTATCACTGTACCTATCACTGTTGAGGCACTATTAGTGACAGGGTAGACCATGTCGCTGTTGGATTTAGAGTTTTGTTTATGTCAGAGGAAGGCATGTTTTCACCCACTTCTCGTAAGAGTAGGGCAATGAAATTTTAACACGAGTAAGGTATACATACCACCTCTAATCGTACTACATATGAAGAAAATCGGACAAACCGTTACGAAGATATGGGCGTTTGGATTTTGTCATAGCAAATACTTCTCTGGTGGCCAGTGTCGAGCACTTCCTGCCGGCCTCCGGGGGGAGACAAAAAGAACAGCCGAAACCCCGCCGCATTTCGGAGGGAGTGAAAAAGAACAGCGACCAACACAAACACATAGAGGGAGTGAAAAATTCAAATGCCGATATCTTCGGAACCCGACATCCGTTCTTCTTCATATTTGGTACGATTATAGGTTATATGTACCCCTACTCGTGTTAAAATTTCAGTGCTTGATTCCTATGGGAAGCACGGAAAATCCTCTTGGTGTTGGTGCCACCTCAACAGTGAGAGCACTGATGAAACAGGATCTTGTCATTGTCACTGTTGCTATCACTGTTGCTGGCACTGTTGTGGTCCTAGCTCTCGCATTTACCACCCCACTAGTGAAACGGCCACCTGCCTTTTTCTACCTGTACGAACCAAATTCAAGCTGATATTCCAATTAGAAATAGGTTATAACGAATAGTAATAGGTGAGCTATAATGAATATACCAAATAGTAATAGGTGAGCTGTAACGAATTTCAGACTGATATTCCAATTAGAAATAGGTTGTACCAGATAGTAATAGGTGAGCTGTAACGAATTGTAAATCTGATGTCAGAAATGAAAAGCCCTCCAATCTTTACATAGATATACCAAATTTCAGACTGATATTCCAATTAGAAATAGTTTATATTGAATAGTAATAGGTGAGCTGTAACAAAATGTAAATCTGATATCAGAAATGAAAAGCCCATCTTTTTTTTACATAGACATACTGAATTTCAGACTGATATTCCAATTAGAAATAGGTTATACTGAATAGTAAAAGGTGAGCTGTAACGAATTGTAAATCTGATGTCAGAAATGAAAAGCCTGCCTATCTTTACAAAGATATTCCAATTAGAAATAGGTTATACTGAATAGTAATAGGTGAGCTGTAACAAATTGTAAATCTGATGCCCAAAATGAAAAGCCTGCCTTTTTCTACCTGTACACACCAAATTTCCGGCTGATATTCCAATTAGAAATAGGTTATACTGAATAATAATAGGTGAGCTGTAACAAATTGTAAATCTGATGCCGGAAATGAAAAGCCTGCCTTTTTCTACCTGTAAAATCCAAATTTCAGGCTGATATTCCAATTAGAAATAGGTTATAACGAATAGTAATAGGTGAGCTATAATGAATATACCAAATAGTAATAGGTGAGCTGTAACGAATTGTAAATCTTCTGTCAGAAATGAAAAGCCCTCCTATCTTTACATAGATATGCCAAATTTCAGACTGATATTCCAATTTGAATAGGTTATATTGAATAGTAATAGGTGAGCTGTAACGAAATGTAAATCTGATGCCAGAAGTGAAAAGCCCGCCTTTTATTACATAGACATACCGAATTTCAGACTGACATTCCAATTAGAAATAGGTTATATTGAATAGTAATAGGTGAGCTGTAACGAAATGTAAATCTAATGCCAGAAATGAAAAGCCCGTCTTTTTTTACATAGACATACCAAATTTCAGACTGATATTCCAATTAGAATAAGTTATACTGAATAGAAATAGGTGAGCTGTAACAAATTTTAAATCTGATGTCAGAAATGAAAAGCCCGCCTATCTTTACATAGATATACTGAATTTCAGACTGATATTCCAATTAGAAATAGGTGATACTGAATAGTAATAGCTGAGCTGTAACGAATTGTAAATCTGATGGCAGAAATGAAAAGCCCGCCTATCTTTACATAGATATACCGAATTTCAGACTGATATACAAATAGTAATAGGTGACCAGTAACAAATTGTAAATCCGATGTCAGAAATGAAAAGCCTGCCTTTTTCTACCTATATGTACCAAATTTCAGGTTGATATTTCAATTAGATAAAGGTTAAACAGAATAGTAATAGCTGAGCTGTAATGAATTGTAAATCTGACGTCAGAAATGAAAAGCCTTTTTTTTTTTACCCATATACACTAAATTTCAAGCTGATATTCCAATTGGAAAAAGGTTATAACTAATAGTAATAGGTGAGCTGTAACAAATTGTAAATCCGCTGTCAGAAATGAAAAGCCTGCCTTTTTCTACCTATATGTACCAAATTTCAGGTTGATATTCTAATTAGATAAAGGTTAAACAAAATAGTATTAGCTGAGCTGTAACAAATTGTAAATCTGACGTCAGAAATGAAAAGCCTGCCTTTTTTTTTTTACCCATATACACTAAATTTCAGGCTGATATCCCAATTGGAAAAAGGTTATAACTAATAGTAATAGGTGAGCTGTAACAAATTTTAAATCTGCTGTCAGAAATGAAAAGCCTGCCGTTTTTTACCTATATAAACCAAATTTCAGGCTGATATTCCAATTAGAAAAAGGTTATAACAAATAGTAATAGGTGAGCTGTAACGAATTGTAAATCCGCTGTCAGAAATGAAAAGCCTGCCTTTTTCTACCTACATGTACCTAATTTCAGGCTGATATTCCAATTAGAAAAAGGTTATAACAAAATCCATATTCCCATAGACTTAGCATTATAAATTTAGTTTCAACCTCTACCAGTATTACTACGGGTCAACCCCTCATTGTTTATGGTTGCCTGTCCACATAACCATTGATTATTGTCTATATATTACATGAGTTTCAATATATCTCCCAGTTCTCAGCATATTCCTATAGACTTAGCATTATCAATTTAGTTCCAACCTCTACCTGTATTACTACAGGTCAACCCCTCATTGTTTAAGGTCGTCTATCCAAGAGATGTATTATATTATATTCCCATAGACTTAGCATTATCACTTTAGTTCCGACCTCTATGTATAGGGGGCATCACCATCTGATCTCTAATCTTTTCAATGAAAGTTATAACAAATCCTTGATGAAATATCAATTTAAAAGCAGTTTTAGTTATAAAATCTTAATAGATAATTGCAAAATATCAAGACCATCATTTGTTAATTTTTGCAAGTCTTCTTGAAGCATTCTTGAGGAAATTGTTGTGTAAACACCATTTCATAGTCATATCTTATTAATATATATATGATCCCATTCTGGATCATTACTGAGCACTCTGTGCTGGTTGTCATCTCCTGCACTGAACGACCATGCATGTTCATGAGGCAGCGCATCTGCTTGTTTGGTCCATACATGTACAGGTTCAGAGATGTCAGCTTGTACCATGGCGGCCGGGTACACACGCTAAGCATAGACGCTAGTGCTGGTAATTGGTGTTGAATGTTTATTCACACCCTCTACACTGACCAGCCAATGTGTACCTGGCCGTGTTTACCTCTGCGGAGCGGAGCACAGTGTTTGCCCTGCGGAGCACCATGCTCCGGTGAACGCGAACAATACCCGAGATAATCCCTTAAGGTGACCCGGCGCCAACTTCCCGGCACGGTCTGCTTATAATACAAACAACCTCGACCAAAAGACAATAGATTGGGCAATAAACAAACGAAAGAACAATCTGCGTGGAGGAATATTCAGGGGGTTTTCCGGCGATTGGACATCCTTGTAGAAATCGCTGTGGCGCCAAAGACCCGAGTCTGATGAGCGGCCCTCTGCACCCGCGTCCACATACAGAAACTCGTTCTCCGGGCCGATCACGCCAGTAGTACCACCGAATAGTGTTTGTAATTGTAGTAAAGTGATCCCGACTTCTGGGGACACCTGATGCGGATGTGTTTCCCGTCAACCTTCCCAAGGGTATTTGGAAAATTCCACCTGTTGTAGATGCCTGTTGCAATCCCCTCCCAAGCCTCCCGAGTGTCTGGCACTCGAAATGTAAAAGCAACAGAAAGAATGTTAGGTAGGAAAGAATTATATGATGTCTAAATGTTCAATTGGGAAAATGTCTATGTTTGCTACCAGAGATACAGGTCTAGGTAATGTTTTTAGAAGCTGAAGTGAAAATACTGAAGATATTGTTTACCTTAAGATATTCGCCTGACAGCGCATCGGCAATCGCCCGGCATGTGTCGTGCACGGCGGAGAGGATGGTGCTCCTACCGTTTAGGTATGCCTGGTGCAACGTAGTCCCCTATGAGAAAAAAAGTACAGAAGGATAGTACTTAATTTAATGATGATTGCAATATTTTATCCGAACTATCATGAAACGTACTATGAAATATTTAAATCTATGTTCCCATCTGGTATGCAAAATTTACAAGACTGGTAAAATACTATTCATTTATTATGAATTTTTTTAGAAATATTTAGTTTGAAGGTATATTAGTTCAATGTTAATACTTTAAATGATACAGTAATTGCAACTAGCAACCGAGAATAATACCTAATACCGAAGAACCAGGGACCCGTTTCAATAGTCTATAGGACGTCCGTTATTGGGTTTAGTGACACAATAGCGGTACTTCGCGTTGCAATAGTTAAGGGACAACCGTTTGTGGGACATAGGGTAAGAGACAGCCGCAAATAGTGGCTTGTACCATTTCAGAAGTGGCTGTCCGGTCACTAAAAGGGTCACTATAGTGTCTATAATAGCGAGAGGGTATACCCTCTCGTTTTTGATGTCACAAACACCACGGACCTATATCTCTGGATAGGAAACGCGGGCCATTGCCGTGTTTGTTCAACGATCTGTTCGCCTCGGCTATGCTTGACTGCATTTCGCGGGTAGCGCGCTAATTTCCGTGTGATCCGCTAGGGGGCACCGATACTGGTTCCATTAAAATCCACCAGGGTTCAAAGTGGCGCTGCTAAAAAAAAGTCTGTTGCACTTAGGACCCTAATTCCAACTGTCCCATGTAGGTATATATCTGGAATCAACCAACAAATACTTTATTAAGGCCTAGGGGCTTGGGAATAATTTAAGAATCTGGATCTTTTGGATTTCTTCCTGGAAAATCAGAGAAATTTGACACAAAATGTGCCATAACTTAAAAGACATCTAGTGCACTTAGAACCCTAATTCCAACTGTCCCATAAACATGTAGGTAGATAGCTGGAATCGACCAACAAATACTTTATTAAGGCCTAGGGACATGGGAATGTATTGAAAATAATTTTTTCCCAAGACTGACTGCCTGAAAATCAGGGAAATTTGCCTGCCGGCCCCAACTATTATAAGACAAAATGTGCTGTAACTTTAAAATAATCTATTGCACTTAGGACCCTAATTCCAACTGTCCCATGTAGGTATATATCTGGAATCGACCAACAAATACGTTATTAAGGCCTAGGGGCATGGGAACAATTTAAGAATCTGGACTTTCTGAATTTTTCCCTTGAAAATCAGGGAATTTTGACTGCCGACCCAACCCAAACTGACACAAAATGTGCCGTAACTTTAAAAATATCTTGCCAACTTAGAACCTTAATTCCAACTGTCCCATCTAGGTACAAACCTGGAATCGACTGACAAATACTTTATTAAGGCCTAGGGACATGGGAATGTATTGAAAATAATTTTTTCCAAAGACTGACTGGCTGAAAATCAGGGAAATTTGCCTGCCGGCCCCAACTATTCTAAGACAAAATGTGCTGTAACTTTTAAAAGATCTATTGCACTTAGGACCCTAATTCCAACTGTCCCATGTAGGTATATATCTTGAATCGACTGACAAATACTTTATTAAGGCCTAGGGGCATGGGAATAATTTAAAAATCTGGATTTTGTGGAATTTTCCCTGGAAAATCAGGGAAAGTTGACTGCTGACCCCACCCAAACTGACACAAAATGTGCCGTAACTTTAAAAAGATCTAGTGAACTTAGAACTCTAATTCCAACTGTCCCATATGGGTAGATAGCTGGAATCGACTGACAAATACTTTATTGAGGCCTAGGGACATGGGAATGTATTGAAAATAATTTTTTTCCAAAGACTGACTGGCTGAGAATCAGGGAAATTTGCCTGCCGGCCCCAACTATTCTAAGACAAAATGTGCCGTAACTTTTAAAAAATCTAGTGCACTTAGGACACTAATTCCAACTGTCCCATGTAGCTATATATCTGGAATCGACCGATAAATACTTATATAAGGCCTAGGGGCATGGGAATAATTTAAGAATCTTGATTTTTTGGATTTTTTCCTGGAAAATCAGGGAAATTTGACTGCCGACCCGACCCAAACTGACAGAAAAATGTGCTGTAACTTTAAAAAAATCTAGTGCACTTAGAACCCTAATTCCAACTGTCCCATATGGGTAGATGGCTGGAATCGACTGACAAATACTTTATTAAGGCCTAGGGACATGGGAATGTATTGAAAATAATTTTTTCCCAAGACTGGACCCTAATTCCAACTGTCCAATGTAGGTATATATCTGGAATCGACTGACAAATATTTTATTAAGGCCTAGGAGCATGGGAACAATTTAAGAATCTGGAGTTTCTGAATAGTTCTATTAATGGCCCTATGTGTGCTGGGGGTTTCCAAACAATTGGCACAAATTGGGTGACTTTAGTCCTGAGCGCCCCTGAGAAATCAGTCATTTTCACATGGTCAGCTACAGAAAGTCAAACTTTTAAAAATATTACCCATCTAGCAGGCCTTAATTAACTATTTGTTGGTCGATTCCAGCTAAGTTCCTATACAGAGCAGTTGTCTTTATGGCCCTATGTGTGCTGGGGGTTTCCAAACGATTGGCACAAATTGGGTGACTTTAGCTCTGAGCGCCCCTGAGAAATCAGTCATTTTCACATGGTCAGCCACAGAAAGTCAAACTTTTATAAATATTACCCATCTAGCAGGCCTTATTTAACTATTTGTTGGTCGATTCCAGCTATGTTCCTATACAGAACGGTTGTATTTATGGCTCTAGGTGGTCTGGGAGCTTCCAAACAATTGGCACAAATTGGGTGAGTTTAGCTCTGAGCGCCCCTGAGAAATCAGTCATTTTCACATGGTCAGCCACAGGAAGTCAAACTTTTAAAAATATTACCCATCTAGCGGGCCTTAATTAACTATTTGTTGGTCGATTCCAGCTATGTTCCTATACAGAACAGTTGTATTTATGGCTCTAGGTGGTCTGGGAGCTTCCAAACAATTGGCACAAATTGGGTGAGTTTAGCTCTGAGCGCCCCTGAGAAATCAGTCATTTTCACATGGTCAGCCACAGAAAGTCAAACTTTTAAAAATATTACCCATCTAGCAGGCCTAAATTAACTATTTGTTGGTCGATTCCAGCTATGTTCCTACACAGAACAGTTGTCTTTATGGCCCTATGTGTGCTGGGGGTTTCCAAACAATTGGCACAAATTGGGTGACTTTAGTCCTGAGCGCCCCTGAGAAATCAGTCATTTTCATATGGTCAGCCACAGAAAGTCAAACTTCTAAAAATATTACCCATCTAGCAGGCCCTTATAAACTATTTGTTGGTCGATTCCAGCTATGTTCCTATACAGAACAGTTGTATTTATGGCTCTAGGTAGTCTGGGAGCTTCCAAACAATTGGCACAAATTGGGTGAGTTTAGCTCTGAGCGCCCCTGAGAAATCAGTCATTTTCACATGGTCAGCCACAGAAAGTCAAACTTTTAAAAATATTACCCATCTAGCAGGCCTAAATTAACTATTTGTTGGTCGATTCCAGCTATGTTCCTACACAGAACAGTTGTCTTTATGGCCCTATGTGTGCTGGGGGTTTCCAAACAATTGGCACAAATTGGGTGACTTTAGTCCTGAGCGCCCCTGAGAAATCAGTCATTTTCATATGGTCAGCCACAGAAAGTCAAACTTCTAAAAATATTACCCATCTAGCAGGCCCTTATAAACTATTTGTTGGTCGATTCCAGCTATGTTCCTATACAGAACAGTTGTATTTATGGCTCTAGGTAGTCTGGGAGCTTCCAAACAATTGGCACAAATTGGGTGACTTTAGCTCTGAGCGCCCCTGAGAAATCAGTCATTTTCACATGGTCAGCCACAGGAAGTCAAACTTTTAAAAATATTACCCATCTAGCGGGCCTTAATTAACTATTTGTTGGTCGATTCCAGCTATGTTCCTATACAGAACAGTTGTATTTATGGCTCTAGGTGGTCTGGGAGCTTCCAAACAATTGGCACAAATTGGGTGAGTTTAGCTCTGAGCGCCCCTGAGAAATCAGTCATTTTCACATGGTCAGCCACAGAAAGTCAAACTTTTAAAAATATTACCCATCTAGCAGGCCTAAATTAACTATTTGTTGGTCGATTCCAGCTATGTTCCTACACAGAACAGTTGTCTTTATGGCCCTATGTGTGCTGGGGGTTTCCAAACAATTGGCACAAATTGGGTGACTTTAGTCCTGAGCGCCCCTGAGAAATCAGTCATTTTCATATGGTCAGCCACAGAAAGTCAAACTTCTAAAAATATTACCCATCTAGCAGGCCCTTATAAACTATTTGTTGGTCGATTCCAGCTATGTTCCTATACAGAACAGTTGTATTTATGGCTCTAGGTAGTCTGGGAGCTTCCAAACAATTGGCACAAATTGGGTGACTTTAGCTCTGAGCGCCCCTGAGAAATCAGTCATTTTCACATGGTCAGCCACAGAAAGTCAAACTTTTAAAAAATATTACCCATCTAGCAGGCCTTAATTAACTATTTGTTGGTCGATTCCAGCTATGTTCCTATACAGAACAGTTGTATTTATGGCTCTAGTTGGTCTGGGAGCTTCCAAACAATTGGCACAAATTGGGTGAGTTTGGCTCTGAGCGCCCCTGAGAAATCAGTCATTTTCACATGGTCAGCCACAGAAAGTCAAACTTTTGAAAATATACCCCATCTAGCAAGCCTTAATTAACTATTTGTTGGTCGATTCGAGCTATGTTCCCACACAGAACAGTTGTTTTTATGGTCCTAGGTGTGCTGGGAGTTTCTAAACAATTGGCA
Organism: Alentia gelatinosa; assembly: GCA_950022655.1. Classification (NCBI taxonomy): domain Eukaryota; kingdom Metazoa; phylum Annelida; class Polychaeta; order Phyllodocida; family Polynoidae; genus Alentia; species Alentia gelatinosa. Next base: position 26,847,432 of record OX465592.1, read on the forward strand.
CAAATTGGGTGACTTTAGCTCTGAGCTCCCCTGAGAAATCAGTCATTTTCACATGGTCAGCCACAGGAAATCAAAGTTCTGAAAATTTATCTCATCTAGCAAGCCTTGATAAACTATTTGTTGGTCGATTCCAGCTATGTTCCTGCACAGAACCTAACCCTAACCCTAGGTCATCCAAGTCTATGGTTATGGTTATGCTGCTCCTACTGGCCGCAACAGTGGCGATCCTGGTGGCGAAATATTGAACTAACGCCAAATGACCGTATCGCCGACTAGCGGCTGTTTTCGGAACCCTAACAATGCCGAGGCACTCATAGATACGCCAGAGGCCGGTCGTTTCTAATCCAGGTCTTCCAAGTCTGTGCAAACACATAACTTTACTTACCATAGGGATAACGCTATGAAACTTTAACCCCAGTTAGGGACACATACAACTTATAAACATGCAAAATATGAAGGATATCGGTCCATGCAATCCAGAGATATTCACATTTGAATTTTGTCATAGAAAATGCTGCTCTGGTGTCCAGTGTAGAATTACCCAAGCGCAGTCACTAATTTATGCGGTGACCTTCACCTTGACACCACTTGTTCCCAGTAGGACATGAGTATGAGAGGTGGGATACCCAACATGTGTTGTCCCAAACTAGGGACACATCCACAATAGTGACAAGACACACCTCCCCTTTAGTGACATGCCTATTGCAACGCGACCAAACTTTTTCTGTTATTCAAGTCACTATTGGCGTCACTAAACATGTCGTTTAGTGACCCATTCTATTGAAACGGGCCCCAGAACCCCTGGAAAGCCCACTCACGTCGCTTCCGCGTTGCGCCTATGGGCAAACTCTTGACGAGCCTCGTTCTGGTCATAGAGTTGCAGAGCGTTTCCGGTTGTCAATACGGCCGTTTAAACGGCGTCGTCTGCTCGGGGACCAGTCAAAGTACCACCCTGAGTCAAAGTACCACCCAAGTGAGAAGTCAAAGTACCACTCTCGCCATGCCCCACGGACAGCCGCTTTCACACCTCACGGTGGTGGTGCGGCCAGTGTTGTTAACACCTGTGATGTTCTACTAAGTGTGAGTGTACCTGGTGTAGGCACTTATCTATCTCCCGTTCGTGGCTCTGCCGCTCATACTGTGATTAGCACTTTGAGAGAGACTTTTTACCTCACCTATCTTCAAAAGTCGATTCTGAAGCTATTTATTGGAATATCAAGACAATTAGGGTGTCATATTAACGGGCTTGATGAGATCTATCACATGCATATGAGTTATCAATGATTGGTTGAGAAAAAAATAAGGCTTTGCTCATGTGAATTTAAAGCCCAACTTTAGAGGCATTTTATGGTATGAAGATCATGTTGCACCTAAAAATAAATGGTTTCCACCAATTCTATGAATAAATATTGTCTAGAAAATGTCTAGTTTAGTTCATTTAGACAGCCTGCAGTATGGTTTATAGAACCTGCTAAAATAGTAACCTACAGGCCCTGGAGGGGTGGGGTGAGATTGGCTCTCACACCTCCCACCACTGCAGCACAGCTAAAGACTCACCACTTAAGGGTCACACCTGGCCCTAGTCACAATCCTTTATTTAAATTCATAGAGGGTAATATGATATTCTTTTTCACTGTAATGAGATCTTTTCCTGTAAAACAATTTGAACTATGTCAATTTTGACCAAAATGTGTATTTTGATGGGGGTAAAATTAGAAAAAAATCATACAATTTCAAATGTCTTTTAATTAATGATAACAATATACCTCATTTCAAGTTTAACGGTCAGAGCACATACCATGATGTGACATACATATCCATTTTATTTTTTATATTCTATTGACACCAAATAAATTGTCCTGAAATTTCCCCATTGTCCCCAAACTTGACCATTGACCTTAAAATGACCTTGACCTTGATGAGGGTCAGGCTATAGGTCATTGTAACCATCCCTTAATGACCTTTCCTCTACTCTTATCTCAATTTCCTAGTGTCAATCTGGAGAATCTCAACAAATATCAACTCATTTACACAAATCTATAAATTTGACCTTTGACCTTATAATGACCTTGAGCTTGATCAAGGTCAGGCCATAGGTCATTGGAAGCATCCCTTAATGACCTTTCATCTACTTTTTATTTCAAGTCCCTAGTGTCAATATTTGCTGAGAAACAGTGGTTTAAGTATTCCAGGCTATCCTGACCACAACCAGCATGATCACAAAATTTGAATCCTAATAAACTCTTAAGTATGGGTTATTGTGGCAGAATATTGGGGGCATTTTGTGGTCTTTCGACAGTCATAATGTCACTTCAAATTAAGATAGAGACTTCATTCGAAAAGCAAATCCACTTATTTTCTTAAGATCTATCCAATGGTAGACAAATAGAATACATACTATTAAGTCTTAAAAATTAGCTAAGTGCCTACCTGGTGTAACTGAAATGGCTATTATTTGTGTCAGAAGTATTTGTATACTGGTAGGCCTACTCGCTTAAAATACAATAAATCAAACATTAGACATTAGGTTGACATTTCTTTATTAACAAATATATAGTCTACATTAGCTTTCTCATATAGTAAATATTATAGAATAATGGCAGATCAAGTGAAAAAGGATACATCACAAGCGGGTTGATTCATTGCAAAATCGATATCAAAATCTATCCACATTTAGTTTTCAGGATAGTTATGCACGAACGTTTATAGGGCATGAATATAGATTACAACATGCTCTTAATAATCTGTAAGGCTTGAAATAGCTGAAAACTGCACATTTGAACGCAACCCACAGGGTGGTACTTTGACTCTGATTTAGGTGGTACTTTGACTCAGGGTGGTACTTTGACTGGTAACCGTTCCATTGTAGACTCGAAGTCGAAGCCATAACCAAGTGACAGCCTGTGTTTACACAGGTAGCTTCTACAAATTTTCCTATTTCCTCCATAATCTAACAAACATCCATAGAAATCAATATATTGGACATCTTCCTTAGGTTATTTATATAGTAATGTGGCCAGCCTACAGTAATGTCATTATTTTAATCATGAACGACACACTAGATCTTAGATGTCGGGAAAACTATGGAGATACGGCCATTGTTTACATTTTCAGAGATTGCACGCTGTCTACCGGAAACTAACTGAGCGCAGGAATTCTGGGATACCGTACAAGGGTCTCAGGTTACCTTGCGAAATTCCGCTTTTATCGCCCATGAGCATGTGCAGTAATGAATTTTACGATTGGAGAGTGCGGAAATCATTGGGCGCTCCCATCCTAGTTTGTACCACTCTCCTCCCAGATCTTTCGCAGCACTAGCGCTAACATCGATTTACGTTTCGGCGATAGAGCGATAATAAGAGAAAGCTAGGGTTATGAAAATGGCAAAACCCTTTGCCAGCTAGAGCCTCGTTTGGGTTTGAAGGTTCCGCTCCCGAGAATTCTGCGAGGCTCCAGAAAAGTCTGTGAAATGTGAGCGCAAGAAGGCCTCCACACGCATGCACGAGTAGAGTGGGCGATAAAAGTGGAATTTCGCAAGGTAACCGATTTTCGCATCACACCGCAAAACCCATCTGTAGGTAGCCTGGAAGCCTGGCCTAGTTAGACTATAGGCCAGGTAACGGGTTCCATTTTTATAGTGCATTATTGGTAACGCCTCCTGGTTCCTCAGTCATCCGCTAGAGGGCTCGGCGGAGCTATAGGTCTGGAAGGAATATTAGGGACTAAGGTGGAATCCGGATTCAAGGAGTGTTTCCCTTAAAAATTCTTATAGATTGACTTGTGCTGTATATCTAATTAGTTTAAAATTAATAACTAAAGGAAAAACATTGTCAGAAATTATAATGTAAAAATATTGCATCATTTCCAACATTTCTCCATTTTCTGCCTACCACGACAATGCTTTAACATATGGCACATATCACAAAAAGGGGCTTTTTGCTTCTTTTCTATTTTGATAAAGAATCAGTCCATTTTAACTTCTACTATGAGTACAATAAAAATTTAGGTATCACAATGATCCTCAAAGAAATCTCCATTTGATTAAACTGGGCTTTGATTTGCTTCCATATGGAATTCCATGGAATCTTCACTCATATTCTAGAAATCAAACATTTTGGCCAATTTTTAGCATGATTTCAGAGCAAATATGTCAAAAATGAAAACAGATAAATCACCTCAATAAATCCAAAATATATATGACAATAAAGCCCATAATCCCTGGTTTAATATGGTACCCTTTGTAAATACATATCATTTTCACAGCCTAAGTTATGAGAACATTTGTATAGCAAGTCAAAAATAACTAGTTTTCAGTCCCCAATATGGTTGCAAGGTCTATAGGTGTATAACAAGCGGATACCAGCCAAACCACTTGGCTGGTTCCTGGGGTATCCCCTAGTCACAGGCGGGCACCAGCCAAGGTTGAAGGTCATGCCACAGAGTAAATAGATACAGAGACCTCACTCGGGCGTTTTAGCGTGATTACGGCCGCCATCTTGCGCGAGTGCTATGAATGGCGTGGCGCACTGAACGCAATGCAAAAACGGGAGATTTAGATTGAGACAGAACAGGTGAAAACATCCTCGATTTTTACACTATTTGATTATGCCAAGTGAGGTGAACGTCTGTAGAATGTAATTCTAGCTTTAGAAATAGAAATCACCCTCGGGAGACTAAAATACGACTTGAAACACAAAACCATCTAATCACTGCCTGAAACAGCTGTCAAATTGGTTTGCACCTATTATCACCCATAGTCATTCGAAATTTGATGGGTGATTTTATTGAAATATCTGCTTCATTCACTATATAGTCAAGAACTGATACAGAGGACACACAAGTAGTCTTTTTATAATGACTTTGAGTTGTTTTTTTGAGGATTTTCGCTGTCTGTGTGAGTGTGTGCAACTTGTTAAGTCAGTGTTTCAGCTGATAGACTTTTTAGAGTAGATAAATCTAGATCTAGATCACTGTATTCACTAGAGTAGTGGCGAAATCACTTGAAAAAACGCCCCGGAAATGCAGTTAGATTAACAGAACAAGGCATGATTTGGACTGTTTTCCACTGTATGTCCACATAGGATATCATGTCAGGCGTTGCCTGATATGTAGGACAACACTGGATAACATATATGGGTCAGATTTTCTCAAAATTAAAAAAACATTTTTTGCATCTTATCATCAGTGACATTCTCAGCTTTGAATTGATAGAAAGTTTGACTATGTGGGACTTCTCCTTCATTATGCAATAATTCATGAAAGTATGAAAATGGGTAAAAATGGTCAAAAGCACCACTACATCCTTCCGGTACACTGCCACAACACAAGTATTTGTCTTTGTGTTAAGCATCAGAACTTTGCTTTGAGGATGAAATCCCTCCACCGTCTCAGCCTTCCTCTTCTTCCTCACTGCTTTCTCCAGGTTCCCTGGGTGGTTGTAGACGCCTAGCTGGACCAGTTGCCGCCTGTCGTTTCGCACAAGATGGAGAAGAGAGTAGATGTCGTCTATGGGGATGAAGGAAAGACAATTAAGAAGCTCCGCATCGTGACCCAGACAGTGGTATTATTGGTATCTACTACATACAACTGAGATGTTTCTCTAAAAGAAATAAAGCTTTTTTAATAGATTATTGAAATTTTTTTTAATCTTGTTTTGTGTTTGCCCACAAGTCCGAATTGTACATTTTGACCCATATATACATTATTATACCACACCTGCAGTTTATGAACTTGCTGTAAATTGTCAACTGCAAAAGTTTGTATGACCTAGTTGGAGCAGTGTTTTCTTCCAAACTTGAAAACCACCAGAACTGGTGCAGTTTCATCAATAATTTAAAAAAAATGCCCTATGTGTTGTTAAATCACATAATGTATGAACTGAAAACTGCAACTCCCCTTCATGGTATCTGGACTGAAATCTAGATTATTTTGCTAAAGAAAACTGCAGTAAGTCTATTGAGACAGTTATGGCTCCTGGTACCTAGGTTCAATTCCTAGCCTGGTCTTCATATTGCTGGTGCGAAAGGGAACATTATGGCCAGTGGTTCCGCCAGAAGTTATAACTTGTATTATTGTAATGGAGGATGTGACACAGTTAATACAGATTGCTCTTGCAGTAAATAAGGACGCTTTTATTCCGTACTGGGCTACAGCTGGCTGCCCAAACCTCCTGGTTGGTTTCAAAATATCCGAGCCGACGTCTACACCACCACTGCCTAAAAGCAGACATGCCTTGTTTTTATTACCCACCGATTATGTAGTCTCCAGTAGGAAATGTATAGGGCACCTAGAAACAGCTACCAGGAGATTCCGGAAAAATAGCCCTGTCCATAACGAGGTCCAATCATCATGTACTTTGAAATAACTTCCTTGAATGTTCATTCAATGTTAATTATTTAGAATCAATCATAATAATATCATTTACCATCAGAAATTATTGTAATAACACACAGCAAAGTCCCCCGGGCAAGACCGGGGAGCTGACAACACCCGCCCACTACAGTACAGTTTGGTCATGTGATATCATAATCAATTTATAAAAGAATTCTTCATGTATAAAGCAAACATGATATATACACAATAATGATTTGTTGTAAAATCTTTTTCCCCTATCAACTATAGGGTTTGCCATCCTTCACACCTTGTGGGGTGTTTTCAGGTCGGTTTATTGATCCTATGGCGGAAAAAAAACCCCCAAAAAACAAAAAAAACAAACGCCATAGGATCAATAAACCGACCTGAAAACACCCCACAAGGTGTGAAGGATGGCAAACCCTATAGTTGATAGGGGAAAAAGATTTTACAACAAATGATTACTTACCAGGTACCACCCATAGGCGACAACGAAGTGACTGACTACTAAAAAAATGTTAATTAACACATAAGGCTCTGTCACTGAATGAAATACAGAGCAGAGAGTTACTATAACTCTCAAAGAATTGACCTATAGGCCGGCCAATAATCGCCTGATGAGACGAGACCGTCGAAACTATTGAGCAAGGAAAAATACAAATACGTATTTTTCATACCCAACACAGAGGAAGGGTTCGTATATCTCCCTATAGGGGGATATCCATACCCACAGTGTATTAGATCAAAGATTGAACACCAGTCAGAGGCACCACTGGGGTGGAGAGCCTAGACCAGAAGATACACTGATTTTAATTGGATATTTGAATTTCCCGCCGCTCTTTGTTCGGCACACCGACCAATGAAAAAACGGAATCAGATCATGTGATCAGAAATAACCAATAGGGGTCTAACTCTGTGAAAACAATTAACATAAGCAGGCCGCGGACCGCGTCCACTGCTGCTTAGCCAGTCACTTGCTCGATAGTCGCGAAGACCGCCACGTTCACCTACATATACACAATAATGACTGGTTTTGTGTACGAGTGGCCATAATCTCTGAGTAGTTGACGCGTAGTAATATCCGAGCTATTAGCAAGGATATTACGTCGTCAACTACGAGGAGATTACAGTCACTCATATACAAAATCAGTCGTTATTGTATTTATTACCCACCTTCAAGATTGTAACGGAACATGCGGACGACCAGATATGAGTGCACAACCGTTGAAGACCTTTATTCACAGTAAATGAGCTACAGCCAAGGCCGCTCAAAGCCTTTAATCCTTTGATGTGTATTGCTCAGAGTCTAGCAGATGACTGCCTGAATAGCAGACGTCCTTTGTTTATATACTGGGCGGATGACTTCAGCTCGAGGAATCTCACCCCCCGGGAGAACCCACGAGACCGGCCACCCCCCGCAGGGGAGGACCAAGATTGAGCCTCACCGGAAACTGACAAGTGCCACCGAAAGGAAATTGTTGATTCATATTATATGAATTGTAAACAGTGTTTATATGATATAGACTACATGTTTTCCATTTTTTCAGTCTCTCTGAGGCATTTTTATTGGTTTTTCTCCACTCGGCCCCAAATATCCCATGGACTTAAGACGAGTTAGTTCGAGGTAAGATTCCCAGGCCTGACGACTTAGGCCATATTATGACCATTTCCCGCTGATATACGCCGACTTACGACCAAATCTGTTGGGCTTTCACAGATATGCCTACATATATATATCTATCTATATAATATGAAATACTTTATTTCCTTCCCATAATTCACTATTTTAAACAAAAGTGAATGGCTTTTATAAAAAAAAATAGAAAAAAAAGAAAACATTCATAAAACTTTCCTGTTCACACCCGTTTACAGTTGTTCACCTTCTAGGGTGGTTAGCATGTATATCATTCATTTTATTCTCTGCCTGTGACTGTTGGAAGTTCAATGAATATCCTGATGACCTAGGAAGACCTACGTTCCCATAGGCCTAATGCTATCTATAATCGAAGTGGACTTAGGATTCGCAATCCTGACGACCTAGGACTTCCCAAGTCCAGTTAGGACAAGTTAGGGCAGTCACCACGCTCGAATGCCATGGGGAATTGCCAGGACTGCCATGGTCTTGTTAAGGTCACATCCAAATCTTCACATTTACTTACTTCCAAAGTAACAACACAATCAAAACACACACAACTTACTGTATTTTAGGTGGGGGGGGGGTGTGTGTCTAGGAAATGTCCATATGAAATAGGGGGTGGGGGGTCATGGGAAGTGTAGACCAGACCCGCCTGAACCAATCAGGACGACCACATTGCCAGCTGGTCCATGGCAGGACCTGGCGATAGATTTCTTGGGACCGCTCCCAAGCGGAGAATCTATACTGGTAGTAGTAGATTACTACAGCAGATTCTATGAATACAAAATCATGAGGTCGACCACTGCCGAGGACACCAAGAAGGCACTGGAATATATATTCGGGACTCATGGTCTGCCAGAAACGTTGTCATCTGACAACGGACCGCAGTTTGTGTCAGAAGTCTTCGCAGACTACATGAAAGAATGTGGCATCAGACATCACAAAGTAACACCAAGATGGCCACAAGCAAATGGGGAAGTCGAAAGACAGAACCAATCACTTGAGAAGCGAATGCATATCGCCCATGCCACTGGGAAGGATTGGAAACGAGAAATCCTTAGATATGTTAGTGTGTATCGTGCGATTCCACATGCAACAACTGGGAAAAGCCCAGCTGAACTACTGTTTGGTCGAAAGATCCGAACCAAGGTACCAGAACTGAGACAGGATGTCGTTGATTTAGAGACTCGTGATCGCGACGCTGAAAAGAAAGTCTAAAATGCAAGCAGACAGATGACGTAACGCGATTATTTCAGACATCGACTTGGGGAACAGCGTCCTACTTAAGAGGGATAGGGTAGAAAACAAAATGCAAACACCATTTATTCCCGAGCCATATGCAGTTGTATCAAAGGCAGGTAGCCAAGTTACAGTAGAAAGCCCAGAAGGGACGAGGTATAAGAGAAGCAGTTCTCAAGTAAAGAAATACATACCTAGTGAGGTTATGAGTTATGACGAAGTAGGCGATGGGCCTGATGTTGAGGCAGAATCAACCCCGGTGGAAACTAGACCAACCCGCGCAAGGGTTGTACCAAAAAAGTATGACGGTTTTGTTATGTCATAACATGTGAACAAGAAACATGACATCCTTTTAATATTATAATGTGTAAGGAACATGATAGTTTTTAAGAAACATGACGGGTTTGTAATGTCATAACATATAAGAAACATGACAAGCTTGTAAAGTCATAACATGTATGAGACGTGATAGTTTTATAAGAAACACGACTGGTTTCTAATGTCATAGAATATAAGAAACATGATGGTCTTATGATGATGTGCGATTGCAATGAAAACTTAAGAACTTTGAAAAAAATGGAAAAGTGATGTCAGATCCGTTGTGGAACTCTCCAGGATTGAAGTTAGAATAAACAACTTCCGGTTTACAATCTAAATGGCGGGCGTCTCGCGTTTCTGTCTGTGCTAATATAACCGCCTCCGCTGAGGCTATAAACGGTATCAGATACGACAGGTACTAGTGCCAATGTATGCCCCTAGAGGCCGGGTACATAGGCCTACTGTGAAAATTAGGTTTTTGGATCATGTGACATGACACGTGATACATATTCTAGATGTACTTATGTGCATGCACTCTGTGGTTGTATGTTTACATGAGCGAAAATAGGGGACTTTCTCACTTCAAAAGTTCGAACCTCAATACCACAGAAATCATAAGATGACAAAACTAGATAACCACCCAAATATGTAGGTACTAGCCTTGGTGTGCTTCGTTCCAAATTTCATAAAGATCTATCGAATAACGGGAGAGATATCTATAATTTTGCAAAAAGCACCTCTGCACATGCACTATCAAGGCTCAGCGTGTGTGAGTTCTGGCACGCCAAAAACATGGCCGCCACGTCGCGATAGACTCACATATGCGCAGTACGGAAGTGTGGTCTCTGTATCTCTCTCACGCTGGAAGCCTGCGCATCTACCACTCGCGTCGCTACGATTAGCGCAGGTACAGTGCTCTGCAAAAACGTAGGGCTCCCGTAGGGGGCGTTGTAACGCTGTGTGGTGGGGGGCGTTTTTCGCGTTATTTTCTGCTACGCGGCACCGTTCACAAACACAGAGAAACATCAAATAACTCTTCTTTCATTGCTGGAAGTAGCTGCTACAAGTATTTAGTTAGAATTGTCACATTCTGACAGCAGTTGGTTCCATACAGGGTAGAGTGCAGTTTATTCGTCGGTAATTGCGCGAAAAAAACGCCGCGAAAATAGAACGTCAGTGGTAGCAACATGACGCGCTACTATGCGACGGCAGATCACTGTACCTGCGCCAATCGTAAGGGGTGACTGGAGATGTGCAGGCTACCAGCGTGTATCTCTCTACTCTACTCTGTGGTCATGCCTGTGGAACCCGTTACCTGCCCCTTATTCATATGGGCAGGGAACCAGTCTAATCTGTAGGGTGGTTACTCTAGCGGTGCAGTGTGAGTCTGAAGGTGAGTCCCGTACTATTTTTAGCTCCTCATATGACCATGAGAGTGTGATGACGTCACGGAATATCCCAAACAAAACGTATCAAAGTCCACACGCTGCAACAAGTTCGCCCAGACTGGCCAGAGAGGCCCGATCAACCACTCACACAAAACTACTCTTCTGAACGGACAATGCCATTCTTTGGAAAGTCGAAGAAAAAGGAAGACTCATGTAAGTATGCTTTCTAATTGTGTTATGTGTATTGGCGAGTGTCAAAGTGCCAGAAAAGTAGGTCACAGGTTAGTAGAACTTATCTTTTTTTGTGTAGTCTTGTTGGAGGGAGGCGACATTTGTGTAATCGTTGACCTGAATCGTCGTGGATCATGGATATACAGTCGTCTAGATGTCTGTGACGTTATTTTACAACTCTAACTCAAAGTCGATATAGAGGAAGCTAGGTCTTCCTTGATTTGACAGCTGTCAAATTAAACCATGCTATGTAGAAATACCGCCTTCGGTTGGAGGGGGTCAAGATGTCGATGCAAAGCGTTCAAAATTCAAGGCATAACCTACAATGCACAGTGGCGCCACCTGGTGATATTTAATTTTAAATACCGTACATGTGTAATGATAACCACACGCTGGATAAATTGGCCACCAACCACCGTCTGCCCTGTGCTATGACTTAATGGTTGGCACAGTCCGATATGGAGTATCTCTGAGTATCTCTCCTCGAAGCAAAGTGTATTTCTCACTCTGCCTTTGTAATACAGAACAAGCTTATTTCTTTATCCAATTTCATTTTGTTGTCAATAGTCCTACTCAAATAGGACAGCACACTCCAGCTAGACCAGTCACCTAGTTCTTTAATGTCAGTTAAAGATACTCCTGCTTGATGTAACTGTAAGGCAGAAGCTCCTCCTCTTTGTAACGAATGGGAGGTTGCTTTATCTAAACCATTTACCTTCAGCAATTGAGACAATTTGTTTGAAAACCATGCATACGAACCTGGCTTCAATATACCCTGTTTCAGAAATGAAACAAGATGATCAGTATGTTTAAATTGAAACATTTGCAAAATTTTTGATTTGTAAAAATATATACAAAATGGAGATCCTTCAATTTTTGAAAAAGGAATCAACAAATAGCGTTCATTAAACTGAATGGTTTTAGACCTAGTAATTTTTATGAATATGTGAGAATCGCTAAAAGTCAAATTATCCACAATAACCGCAAACCCTCTTCAAGGATATTTGTCTTCCTGAGAAGACCTCTAAATCCCAATAAACACGCTATCCATTATGGAAAAATTCAAGGAAAAAAATATCATTAATAGCTCAGACCGGAGTAACGGACGAGCTTGACATACAGTATAACCAATAGTCCTTTTAACTCCAAGCAAAGTACTTTTGATGTGAAAGTGATCCACAGAAACATGATCAAAACCATTGACTTTATGGAGTACCCATGATGCCGAAAGATAGTTAATAATAGAATTATATTTTAAATGACTTCGCCATATGTGTGATATACATACAAACAATATAAACAGTAGCAGGTAAAGGCAGAAATTCATATTCTGAACAAAAACGTAAATAGTGGGCCCATTGGCACTTCCTTGTAGTCGAGGTATTCGAAGATATCCAACGATCTTGATAACCAATCATTTCCCGTTCCAATTCTACAAGCAACAAAATTGTTCAGGCATAAATGAAGGAATCACAGAATTATTCCTACGATCATATTTATGGGACAAAAAATCAGGCAAGATATTTGCATCTGACCTAATATAACTGGCTGTAATTTCAAAATTATAAACCACACTTAACCAGAATAACTCTTGCAACCAGTTCATAGTCTGAAGATTTCTAGTTCTACCGGTATTGATAGCTACTATCACCTGAGTATTATCTGATGTCAAATTAATATGATAATTCGACCACAAATGACCCCATCTTTGGGTTGCAACCATAACAGGCCACAGCTCTAAAACGTTTATATTCTTGTCCACCGACTCCAAAGGGCAATGCGACCAATGATGGGACAAGGTATCTTTCAAAGGAACCTGAGGCTTGGTATCAGTCCATACCCCCAGAAGATAATCTTTATCAAAAACTGCTCCGAAACTTGAAAATGAGGAATCAGTTTGAACACTTAATACACCCTTTTTCTTAGGTATTAACAAATGTTTACTACCATTAAATGTTTGTAAAAAACCTTTCCACCACTGCAGGTCCAATCTCAACCAGCCCGGAATCCTGCAATGAACCAAACAATCTTTCATATCTGTAACAAAATTAATTACCCTGCGAGAAAAGGTTCGACCACCCTTCACAACTGTACTCGCATGAGATAAATAACCTGCTAACATAGCCATGTCGTGATATGAAGCTGAATATTGACATAAATATTCCTCAATTAATGCTTTCAATTTGATTAATTTTTCATGAGGTAAACGAACTTGCATAACCACACTTGATAACTCAATTCCCAAAAAAGTAATTTCTTGGGTAGGACTAGCCACCTTTGGCCAAGAGATACCATATCCCAATGACCTGAGAAAATTAATTAAAATTCTCAAACCTTCTTGACATTCCTCAAAGGTATCACCTATAATAAGAAAATCGTCAAGATAACCATATACCTTGTCCACTCCTCTCCCATTCATCGACCTGACAATGAATTCAGTTAACTGAGTAAACACAAACGGAGCACATTTGAGACCGAATAACAACCTATTTGACTCAAAATAGATATTCTTATCATCCTTGGTTTTCCACTGAAAACCTTGAAAATGTCTGTGATCAGGAATAACTGGAATACTTCGATGCGCCTCCTGAATATCGAGAACTGCAAAATAACAATTAGGAGTAATGTTATCCATGTTGGTATCCATGTGAACATACTTAAATTTTGAACATACTGAATCCATATAATTATTTATACTACTATTAAAAGGACGCTTGCAGTCTGTGATAGGTCTAAGTTTCCCAGACGATTTTTTTTAATAGCTCCTAATGAATGTATGCATTGCGGTGCTTCATTAACAATAGAAATTTTATCTTCTGATAACTCTTGAGCAATCATTTTATCCATTTGATCACGAAATTCTTTTACATAAATACTAGAATAATTCTCTGATAAATAAGAGCCCTGAAAAGTCGAATCTACTATGGAAAATCCATCTCTGACTTCTAGAAATAAATAATCAGCATTAATGTCAAACACATGAGAATAACATTCATCATAAAATTTGCAGATATTCAATTGATTCCTTCGGCCTGCAATAAAATGATTATTATTACAGTTTTGCCCACAAGGCCTTTCATAAGGACGCGACGTATCTACATCCAGGTTGTTTTCCCTTTGAGAAGAACCCGAACTAACTGAAGAAGAATTATCCAATACCTGTTCAACAGGTTCAACCATACCACTAACTAGACTAGATTCATTGTCATATAAGTCATGACCTTTATCCTGACTTAAAGGAACTAGAAAATCTTGACCTTGATCAAGAGCAACCTCAGCGCTTGAAAAATATGGCAGTCCACACGAGGAAAATTCCTTGCCCTCCGAAATATTATGAGAACTACAACCAACATTATTCCTACACGCATACACATCAAGATTACTATTTTTCTTCCTTTTGTTTAGTGGTTTGGAAGAAAAAGCCTGATCCTATTTTGAATCATTTCGGTCAGAAGACTGGCCCTTAGATTGTTTCTTGCATGATTGAACCGGATGACTTGCAGAACATTGGCTACATTTGTGCCAATAAATACAATTTTGAAAAGAAAAACCTCTTGACGTATTGAACTTCCAGCAAATACCATCTGGTTTTGTTTCAACCATTTTTCCCGAATTTTTCTTTTCCTTATGATCTTGAAATTCTTCAATTTCTTAACAAATGCAAACGTTGTTTCTTGGTTTAAGAATTTTTCCGTCAAAAACAAATCTCCATAACCAAAACCCTCTACTCCTAAAGAGTCGGCCTTTTCGCGCATTGCCAAGTCATACTCCACTAACGATTTTCCTGTGTGGGTTGGCTTACGATCTATTAAATAGGCAATGTGGTCAGCTAGACCTTCGGTATTGAAACCTTGGGCCGATAAACTTGTGAGCAAACCCATATCTGCACTTAGGACCTGGTCGAAACTGGGATTATCACAACCTGGAGGTAAGAAAGGGGTTATGGAAAATAACTTAGACTTACGTTTAGTTTTCTCTCCACATGTATGAACACCTGAACATGTCTGAATATTCCCCTGAACATGTGGTAGCATGAAACTCTTAGGATTCAGATATGATGGCCTCAACTTAGGTGTCTGAAAGGCTGGGGGCACTGAGCCTTGACCTATCACTTCATGGGTTACTGCCTTCTGAATACCGCCCGCTGCACCCCCAGTGCCACGTGGAATACCTGTCTCACTCTGGTCTGTACTCAATGAACTTACACCCTGAACTTGAAAATTCTTAATACCCTCATGTTCGAATAAAATGGTATTTACCCAGGGTGGCTTTGACCAAGGCGAAGATCCCTCACCGCCTCTCTCCACTGTAGGTCCACCCATGGCACCCAAAGACTCCTCTTCCGCTTGCATGGCTCTCTTCTATTCACTCTATGAGACCTCTCGTCATATTCAAGTCCGCAAGTATCACACTTGCACATTGTTGAATAATGAAGGTAAAAGACCATGCATGAAAAACGGACAAAAGTAAAAAAAAAAGTTTCTCTCTGGAAGAAAGGTGTTGAGTTGGTGAGGGCTCCCTGTGGTGGCGATCCCGAACTGTCCGTTTATATGCTTATAAATGAATGATCCTTTATAACTCGTTAGATACTCGTTTCCACGGCGTGTCAAGGCTAACGAAACCGTGCCATAGCTAAAAGGGGAATTCCACCAACCAGACAAAAACGTTGTGTGAGGCTCAAACAACGGTTGCTGGAACATCTCATGAAATTTGGTTTCTGTCTGGTTGGTGGAGCATCTCGCGATGCCACGCGATGTCCATCTGCCAGACGTCTGGTCTGTGTTTCTGGGTTAGTTGGGCATCTGTTTGGGGTGGCTGGGGCATCAAACAAGGGTTGCTCATGTTTGTTTGAGGGTCGTTGGGGTATCGGTTGTGGCATCTGCAAAAATGCACTTCCACCCACCAGAATTTTCAGGGGATGTCCCAGCTGATGCTCCAACAACCCTCCACGGGATGGAATGAAAGCCGAAAAACTGATTTATTGTATTTTTTACTCTGGTGGAATTGGGCGTCTGGCCGATGCATTTGAAGAGTACACGCGGCGAGGGAACGCCGCCAATATTGTGCGGTCGACCCCCATGATATCCGAAGCCGGGGACAGAGATTGAAAATTCTGACAGGTTTGGTATTTTGGGTAGAATTCTAGTGCCAGAACGTGCCATACACATTCATAAGAACAATCCTTATGTTTATTTGCCTTCATTGTTCGGTTTACCGCAGTATTTTGCGGATATTTGACGATCTCTCGACGTTTCCGTACAAAATCCAACATGGCGGCACACTGCTCTGCTCGATATGCGGGTTTCGCGGGTTCAGAGCGGCGTAGGGTATTGCCGCACCGCCTATCGGCTTAGCAGAGAACTTGTAAAATGTGACTAACATCCTTCAGACGGTGCCACTGTCCACACCCCGCTGCTCTATATGGAGCATCAGCTGAAACACCGGCTGGAGGATCTGCTTGGACTTTAGGCTATTGCCTGAAACATTTGTTCGGTGGAAGCACACGCCACACACTCGTACGGGACCACATGAGCGTCTGCTGGGGGTTTCGGTGGAACGTCTGTTGAAGTTGAAAATGCGGTTCTGTGGTGGAATGGCCCTTAACGTTTGTAGCAAACATCTGCTCTGGTTGCCAGTGTAGTCTGCGCTGAGCTGCGATTTTAAGGGTTGGCACAGTCCGATCTCAGCCCCTCCCTCGAAGCTAAGAGCGCATTTTGAACGGTGGATTTAAAAAGCACAACAGCATATTATATAAAATTATATGTATTAGAAATTGATTATATTTTCTATTTGTATTGTCATTTTATGCAAGTTGTGCAGAATAGAAAATGAAGACATGAAATATGGGTTTGAAACCGCTGGAAATAAAAATAGTGCAAGTGAAGTTTGTTGGATGCATTGCCATGATGTTAGTGACCAGTTATCACGGCGTGTGAAGGCCGCCTGTATCTAGTTGAGCGCGGGAAATTGCACTCATATACGTCATCTATAGTAAGAATGCTCACACAGGGTTTCAGATTACTGCAGAGAATCTGACACTTCGCTATCAATGTTCCAACTATAAAGGCCTGGTTAAATGAGCAGGGGTCCAGTATCAAGTCTTGCTATTCCCCCTGCCCCCCTACTGACTGGGTTCTTTTTAATAGAACTTTCATGGCTGAGTGACCTTGTGATAGTGTGTGCGCTGCAGTGTAGCAAATCAACAGAAATCACATATCTACAAGGTATAATATACTCTAGATGAAAACCAGAATTCTATAAAAGTTCAAGAGCACAGATAAAGGACAATTAAGGTATTTTGAGTGTGATGTTAGTAAGAGGACTACCAAGAGCATTAATTGTTCTCCAAATGAAGTATCATCAAGCCAAACAAACATTAGTACATCAAACGCTAAGGGGCTATCAGAGAGCAAAGTGAGTGGCATAGTTGACCTATTAGCCAGAGAAATAGGGCAGTTGACCAAGACCCTCAATGAAAATTTCAGTCACAACAGTGACTAGTCAGGGTGACAGTTGAATGGGATGTGTGGTGTGCTAGACCAGGCACAAGTTGAAATAAAAAACGTTAGGAACATATGACACACACCTCAAAAGAAATATGCCAACATATTTATAAAATAAAAAGTTCACATGATATACTTAAAAAGAGACTTAATGATGTCCAGCAGTAGTCTGAAAAAACACAAACCTATTCATAACACTCTAGTCCTGATGCCACATTGCTTCAAATGTCACATGTGCCATGATACAAATGGCTTACTAATCAATAATTTCCTATAATATCTCTTACTTTTATTTGATGAAATGATTTAGGTATACCGCGCTCTTCCATTATAAATGGATATAACATTTGCTCCTAGTTATATGTAGTACAACGCTGTGTGTCCGCTAGCACTCCCTACAGACGTACTTAGGGACATAGGCAAACTTTGAGATTCTTTGCAAACCAAACTGGTTCGCACAATAACGTTTTTAAAGGAAGTGGCATGAAATAAAAAACAGTTGAATTCAACAATTTACATCACAATCTTCAGTCTCAGACCATATGAGCAGCAGATGTTACCTTATTATATTGTCCTTTTTAATTCCTGAATGGAGAAGCTCCTCAATCAACCATACACCATTTTGAAAACTTGAAATTGTAATTGAGCTGGTTACCAGCGATCATGTGAGTCTCAAACTTTGCTTATGACCTCAAGTCCAACTCTAGTGAGGAATGAACAGAGTTGCACTACATCTGATTACCTGTATCAGACTGTGCCAGAGCTAACATGTGCAGCAAATGTCTGCTCTGGTGGCCAGTGTACAAGCTGGATGCCTGCTGGATACATTGCTAAATTCAGTAAAAGTTTGAGGAAAGTGACATGGGTTTTTCAATGTGAAAAACTACTTTTTAGAAATTCTATATATGGTAATGTGATATTTTTAGAATATGGATCTTTAAAACAAAGATTAGCAGAGTGACCCCCGATTTTTTATTTTAATGATAGATATGTGTTTGACAACACTTGAAGACCATCATATTCAATTTCCAAAAAACTGACATAGGTGTCACTTTTCAAGGTAAATTGTCCGAAATGCCTTTAAATCTAATAAAAATACAGAACATTCAACAACACGGACAGCCAGTGTTCACTGACTGACATTGTTACCCAGTGATAGAGTAAACGGACACCACACCTCCTTTGCTATCTTATCAGAGACTAGGATGTCAGCTACTATAAAAAAAGTTCCGGTTGCACTCAAAACCCCCATTCAAATGTTTTCTAGCATGTTACAAAATATTTCAATTATTTTATGAAACCAGACCCTAAACGCCATTTTTATATTAAGAATTAAAATACACTTAAGGAATAAGAGCTATAACTACGTTATTTTACATTTTGACATCTTGTTGACTACGGCAATCTGATAGTGACACTGATACACTGCCCAAGGCTCTTATCCACAAATTTACATTTTCAGCTAGCTGCCATTTTCAGAATATTAATCTGAATGCGTCGGGGATTTGGATGCCACCATAACTTTTCCTGATGGTTCTAACGGTGTTATGAGCAGTTGAAAAGCATTCGACGTTCAATGTGAACCTGCGATGGTAAACATGAAATGTCATAGACCCTATTGAGGTATCCCAGAATTCGGTCTGTTTATAGGTCCCGATGTGCGCTTGTTACCGACGTTATATGGTGATGAACCTTGAACCGTAACCCAAAATTAATGCAGTTTAACGGTTTTTATAAATCTTCAAATGGGAAATCCGATGTCAGAAATGGAAATTTCAGCTATTTCTACTTACAAATCCGAAATTAAATTCAGGTTCTTCAAATACTAATGGGAGAACTGTGGTTCATGTGGTAAGTTCTCTTTATTATGCCCTAAATAGTTAAGCCTCAAGCAGCATGCAGTAACAACGGTAAGTAATTATTGCAAGTAGCAAAGGTAAGTAAAGTCTGACTCCGACGGTCGCTCGTAACCCTGCACTCTGGTACTCCAGATGCTCCTGTCCACGCTATTCCTGGGCCTTGCTCTGGTAGTCGCCAGAGGTGTTCCGAGGCTCAGTACAAGGCCAGACTGACTGCCGGAGGTCCCCCGGAGACTTATATAGAAAGTTGCCAGGTGACCTCCCTACGTCACTTCCAGGACCAGGGCGCCACCTGGTGGGCCCAGGCGGTGGGTCCACGATCTATCTCCGGGGCCCCCCAGAACTTCCGGCAACTTTAGCGAGCCGGAGGCGCCCCTCCAGCAACTCCAGCGGGCACCCCTCTGGAGACTACCACACTCTCCCTTCCCAACTTACATACAACCTCTCTGGAAGAAACAGTTCATCAGTAATAAACACGGTATATTCTAACACAAGAGTCTTGTCACTGGAAAGGTGAATGTCATTATTCCGTGGCAACATCTCCAGGCCTCAGCCCTCCTCCTAGTAAATGTCACCAAGGGAAACACAGGGTGCAACACCAAGGTCCTGGCACCAATGTAAACAGCAGCTATCTGTACATGGCCCTACCACCATCTCCGGGCTTACAGCTTTCCTACGAGGGTCCGGCACTTCTATGGGGGCTGTCCTCCTCCCACCGACTGTGGTTTGGAGTTCGAGGTCCCCCTTGTCCCCCTCTTGATTGGTCCCCGACATGTCGCTCTCTCCCTCTGTGGCGCATCCCCCCAGATCCCGCGTTCCGGGACTGCACTCTCCTCGTCCCCCTCCCAGGCATGCCACTGGCCCAATATTTCCCATATTTTTAGCTTGCCCTACATTTACCTATATTTTTTTCAATTTTGCCCTATATGTCCTATATTTTGAAATCATCAAGGTTTTTTTTGTTAGATTTTCATGTGGTGCAGAAATCTTGCATTACAATTTTTACTATACACTCCTATCCATCGCTTCAGGGCAAATAATCCTCATATTAAATATAATTTTTCTGACTGACATTGCATACTTAACAACTATCTAAAATCTCTAGTTAATTGTCAGGGGCATACCCAGGATTTTGTTTAAGGGTGGGGGGCACATCTCTGAAGATTGGCAGGGCTCCAGCTAAGAAACCCCTCCAGGGGAGTACCGGGGCTAAGCCCAGGACCCACTTGGATTTCATAGATTATATAAGCTGTATCCAGGACTCACTTTCAGGGGGAATGTTGCCAGGGATCCAGCAGCAAAGATCCTTGTGGGGGGGGGGGGGGGGGGGGGTCCAGGGGGCAAAGCCCCTGAAAGGATTAGAATTTTATAGATTATACAAGCTGTACCCAGGTTTTTGTTTTAATGCCAGTGGCTAGGCCTACACATCTTAGGCTATCTGGGAATATTGACTGGTCTGGCAGCAAAGCCCCCTCTGGGTGTCCAGGGGGCAAAGCCTCTGGAAACATTTGGATTTTATAGATCATACAAGCAGTTCCTAGGATCTTCTTTGGAAAGGGGGGGGGGGTTACACATCTTAAGTTATCTGTGAATATTGCCACGGGTCTAGTAGCAAAGCCACTCATGGGGGTCCAGGGGGCAAAGCCCCTAGAAGAACTTAGATTATGTACCATCTGTTCCAGGATTTTGTTTCAGGGGGTTTAACACCTTAGGCTACCTGGAAAAATTGCTAGCTTTCTAGCAGCAAAGCCCCTGCAGGGGGTCCAGGGGGTCCAGGGGGTGAAAGTCCTCGAAGAACTTGGATTATAAACATTTTAGAAGCAGTCCCCAGGATTTTGTTTCAGGGTGGGGGTTACATATCCCAAGATATCTGGGAATATTGCCAGAGGTCTAGCAGCAAAGCCCCTCCAGGGGGTTCAGGGGGCATAACCCCCATGATCACTTTGATTTGTAAAGCTGTATCCAGGATTTTGTTTCAGGTAGGGGGTCGCACACCTTAGCTTATCTGAGAATACTGGCAGGCATTTAGCAGGAAAGCCCCTGCTGAAGTCCAGATGGCAAAGCCCCTGGAAACATTTGGATTTCATAGATTATACAAGTTGTCCCTGAGGTTTTTGTTTTAGGGAGGGGGAGATATGTACCTGACACTACCTGAGAAGATTGCCAGGGGTCTAGTAGTATAGCCCCTCCTAGCACTTGGTAGTCCCTGGGAGCACTTGGACATTAAAGATTACACAAGCTGTATCCAGGGATTTTTTTTCCAGGATTGGAGTTACACCCCTTTTGTTATCTGAGAATATTACCAGGAGTCCAGCAGTACAGCCCTCATGAGGGTCAAGGGGGCAAAGCCCCTGGTATCATAAATTTGGATTTTATACTTATCAGAGATGGCACTTTTCCTATTTTCCAAGGAAATTCTTGTTTTTAATTTCAATTCATGAAATTCACACCAATAAACAGTGGTGCAATCCTCCCCATAACCCCAGCCCTACCTGAGTGCAAGCCCTACCTGGGAATATTGTCAGGGGTCCATTGGCAAAACACATCTGGGGGTCCAAGGGACAAAACCCTCGAAGCACTTGAATCTTATATATTATCCAAGCTGTTTCCAGGATTTTGTTTCAGGGAGGGGGGGGGGGGGGGGGCTACATACCTAAGACTACCTAGGAAGATCAGTGGGGGTCCAGTGGCCTGGGGGCTCTTGAGGCAAAAACCATAGAAGGACTTGGCTTTTGCACATCTGTATCCAGGATCTATTTTGCAATCTGTGTCCAGGATTTTTTTTTAGGGGATGGGGTAGTCACACACCTGAGATTACTTGGGAGGCAAAACACCCTAGGGAGCTTGATATTTAGAGTCTTTTTAGGTGAAATACAGTAAAACCCTGCTTCTGGGACACCTCCCTTCAACCCCACCTAAGAGGACATGTGCCCCTTGTGTGCCCCCACCCCTGGCCCCTGGTATGCCCCTGATTGTTACAATACTCTTGTTTAAAAGAACTATATTTTCAGCATCAGCGCCATATTTGCCCTATATTAGCCCTATATTTTCAAATTCCCTGCCCTATATGAAGCCCTATATTCCATCAAAAGGGCTGTGGCAGGCCTGCCCTACTGTGGTGCAGAAATGCGGTTATCCCCATCCACCCCTCACTGGCCTTCCGTCGCCAGGAAGAATACCACACACTGATTAACCTGGCGCTACCGTCACCATGGCCGTAATTCCACTGAGCCCCTGAAATCCAGCCCCCCAACATTGGCTCACCACTACCGGAATAACCTGCAAGAACACAACAGAATAGATCCAGTTCCGCTATGCAGAGGTACTCACTGGAGTCGAGCGCACTCATCTGTAAATCTTGGCCCTGGTGGTAACTACGCGGTAGAGGTCCTCATCCAGGATCTCCACCCTGGAGTCCCAGTGCCTGCCTACTGGGCCCTCCTGGTAGTGGTCTCCTGGGCAGTGGTGGCGACTTGGCCCGGCCGTAGCCAAGGCCCTCCTGAAGTTGCTCTCCGCCTTTCCCCGTATCGCCTCTCCCTTGGCCGCTACTGGCGGCGACTTCCTCAGGGGGGTCCCCATCGTCCGGTCTCCGTGTCTGCTGACTCACACAGGGCCTGGAGGACTGCCGTCACTTTCCACTCCTTCTTCCCCCAGGCTTACTCCAGGCATCAGGAGGGGGGAGAGGATGTTTGCTACGCATATGGACCATGAGGTCGTACCGCCGGGGCTTGGTGTACACCTTTTCACAGCCCATCACCGGGCAGAACCACCCCAGGCCAGTCTGGGTGGCATGTTGTTCTGACACAAAAAGATTAGCGAGCATAAGTCGCATGGGTACTTCCTGCCCCCCTTGGTCTTCATTTCGTCGTCGTCGGAGGAGAAGTGACCGAATAGTTCCACTTTGATACATTCTTTATTGTTGTACGCAACTGTTCGATCAGGGTGGTCGGCACGCGGAGCGGATGGAGCATCGTCTGACTCTGTCCCCCGCTGCCGCTCTAGTGATTATCGCCACCTGCGGTCACCCGAAGTCGACTGTCGCGACTCTCACTCCCGGGGAGAGGGGGGCTGCTGCTCGGCACTGAGGGCCTACTCCCCTAAACCGTGCTTGGCCCTGCCACCTTCGGTCGCCGCCACGGCGGTTGCGGGCCCTCCAGGCCTCTTCAGACTGATCCTTTTTACACCAAAACTGCCATTCTACCTGGTCCCGTCTCCTTGCCTCGACTTTTCACGTATCCTCTTGTCCTGGCTCCACCAAACTGCAGCTCTGACCCCTCCTTCATGTTTGGTGTCTTGGATTCAGGCCGACACTGTTTACCTCTCACACCATCCATCTCGCACTGCATGCGTCTTTCCTTCCCTGGCAACCGCGTTCCCGATCCCATACCTTTTGTGATACCATGTGTGCAGTCTCTCCTGGAAAAGAGGGTCCTAATCTTCAAGTCCCTCTGCTGCCGACACCTACGTAGCAGCCAAATGTTTAGGCTGTTCTGTCTTGCGGAGGTGAGACCCCCCTGCCAGCACCAGCTTCGAAGCAGCCCTTACCACCACTACCCCCTACATGGCACGGCCCATGTCAGCTCGACGACAGTTTATCTGCTCCCCACCCTCGGATGTTGCTGTCCCTGACATGCCAATCTCCAAAACCTCTGGTCAGGAGTAATCCCTGTTCTCATCCTCTCCTCTCCTACAGCTCCAGCTGCTCCTGTGGCGGCTGTCACCCCAAAAAGCTGAGACCTGAGGGGGGTACCCCCTTCCGCCTCGGAGGGGGTGACTCCGACCGTGCCCGTAGCTCCGGCAATGCCAGAGGAGGTCAGGAGTAAGAATGCCATTGAAACAGGCAACATACCACCATGCCTTGTGCCCTGGTTGGGGCCTCCAGCTCCTCCGGTGGAATGCTTCTAGGACGCTCTGCTGGAGGGGGGTCCGATATGTCCGGAGCTGGTGTGAGAACATCACTGTGAACTATCCACGTTTTTCGACTTCATTTAATCTGGTACACGACGCCCCCAATTCGAGCGGTCACTTCCCATGGTTTTGTTTGATGTTTGTTGGTTTGATTTAACATCCAGTTAACCACTACAGGTTCTTACCAGACTTTCTCAAGGTTCTTTTATACCACAAGGGTGGTGATCGAATCTATGTGATGAATTTGGGTAGAAATCTCACCCCTACACATTTACCAAGGTGAGAGATCTCACATAGACATGGTATGAGAAGGATTGGCCTTTGATATAGGAGTAATTCTACCATTGCTGGGGGTGAAGGAGAAAAGTGGCTGCAGTGGGACTAGAATCAACAAAGCCTGGCAACCTTGGGATGACAAGTCCAGTGCTCTTTACCACTGAGCTAACTACCCAGCCCGGTCACTTTAGTTATGCTTGCGTGCAAGCATATCCGGTCTGCACCACGAGGAGGCGAGACGACCAAGAGGGTGAACAGATTGGTTATTGCTGTCCACCCCAGGAGACCACTTTCCATGCGCCAGTCCAGAAGCATTACAGTTTAGGGCTCTTCCCTACTTGGTGCAGTGGGTGAAAAAATACACCTGCTGCCCCATTGTGAAAGGCGACCCTAGGAGCCCGGCATCGTACGACCTAATTTGTTGACAAACACACCCCGAGGAATGCGTGCCAGCATACTTGTGACTGCTCACTATTCTCTCCTGGAGCTTTCCCACAGATTCAGCAGATGTTATTGGGCCTTCTTCCGGTACAGTGCATTCAAGGGTCCCGACTCCTCCCAAACCAACATTATGGCATTAGGTGTCTGATCGGTCATCTGCTGGACCGAGCTGCGGTATGCCAACATCACGTACGGCAGGCGCTGATCCCAGTCCTTCTGGTCGTCGCGCATGGTCCTGTTCAAACATTCTACAAGCCCATCGCTCTTGGGGTTGAACAGACATGTCCTTGTCTTAGTGATCCCCAGTGCTTCCAGGGTTTCTTGACTTTCAAAATTCTGGTCAGAGTGGAGAGTCCGGGGATAACCATAGCGACATAAAAACTCCTCTTCGAAAACCTGGCCTACCATAGTGGCTTCCTGGTTGGCCAGGGCGTATGCCTCTGCCCATTGCATGAAATAGTTGGCGATTATGAGAATGTACTTGTTACCCTGGTCACTTTGTGGTAGGGGCCCCATGACGTCCAGGGCCACCCATTCTAGCATTGCTGTCCCCCCCCCCCCCCCTCATGTGGCCCATGGGCCCTCGCTGGCATTGCGGCAGGTCTTTTGCCTGAAGGCAGACTGGACAAGACACGCACCAGTGGAGAACCGTGGATCTGTACCCGGGCTATTAGTAAGGAGCCTGGCAGCGAAGAGTCCATGTGGTACCAAAATGTCAAGCCAAGTATGACCCGTGGAGCTCGCAAATCTGGAACTGTTCTTTTCCTTCCGGCTCCCATCAGATCTGGCGGAGCACTCCATCCCGGAGTTGTAACCAACCCACCTGGACCCTCCAGGTTCAGATTTCTGTGGGGTCTCCCTCCTCACACTCCCCTGGGTCCCCCTGGCTCACCCACCCTCGTACACATTCCAGTGTGGGGTCTTGTGTTCATTTCATAGATTCGATCACCACCCTTGTGGTGTAAAAGAACCTTAAGAAAGTCTGGTGAGAACTGGCAATGGTTAACTGGACGTTAAATCAAACCAACCAACCAACCAACAATCCCATCCAACGGGAGACTCGGGAAGGTATCTGGCGGGGGAACGGGGTTCTTGGCCTTGGCTCGGTGGCGTGTCACTATCTGCCTACACACCATCACATGCTATCATCCGCACTGAGGACGGGACAGGACCATGTGACACTGAAGGCGTGAGCACGATCAGCGGAGCGCTTAATATGTCTATATCAAAGGACATCAACATTCTAAAAATGGAACTAAAAGAACATAAAAGTGCTACCACTAAGTTGTTTGAAGAACTGAACACGAAAACACAGACCATTAGTGAACAAAACAAATCATTCACCGAGGAAATGAAAAACATGGCAGCAGTGGTCGAGAAGAACTCGGCAGTGGCAATCATGCTAGAATCGGAGGTCCAAACGCTGAAAGACAGGATAAAGTCGCTTGAAAACGACAAAAGAAGAAACATCGTGATTGAAGGCCTAAAAGAAAGTGATAAACATGCTCGACAAATTTGTGATGATCTTTTCAAGGACATAGGCGTTGGGTTCAACACAGGAGAGGTGGAAGCCTGCTTCAGGCTAGGACCTGCCCCTAAAGAAAATGAAAACAAAGCTTCCCGTCCGAGACCCATCATGATAAAGCTGAGATTCCCGTCCCAGAAAGGGAATTGGACGCCTTGAGCCTTTTACCATTTGAACCTCCTGTCAGCGCAAAAACGTGGACGCCTTGAACCTACCCCGTGGACGCCTTGAGCCTACCTCAGATTAGTGGGTTAGGGTTAGAAAAGGGTTGGGTAAGGGTTAGGGTTGAATATATATGACTATAAAACAGTATATGTACACTTTTCAAAGTTTTTTACATCTAGATGCACAAGGAAACCAAAATGGGCTTGGCTCAAGGCGTCCACAGGGTAGGCTCAAGGCGTCCACAGAAAGGCTTAAGGCGTCCAGGGCTCGAATCGTCCCGGGCTCAAGGCGTCCATGAACCCTCAGAAAGGAGAAATCTATCGAAAGGTAAAGAACCTGAGAGATATGCAAAAATACAAATATGTATTCATCAACGATGACCTGCCTCAGGAAGAGCTAAGAATCCGCAGAAACTTAAGAGAAATTGCAGCAGTAGTGAAAAAAATGGGGACAAAATGCACAGTGCGTGGATCGACACTTACCCTAGAGGCAACCAAATCGACCTACTACCTGACGAACTCCAACTCGCCAGGATAAAGACGGTGACAACCCCAGATGGATTTGCTTTCCAAAGCAAGCACTCCTTTCTATCAAACTTGTACAAAACAAAGGTGAGAACGGATCTAGGCACATTCCCATCAGCTGAAGCAGCGTACGTGGCGGAACACGCCCAACTCTCAGGGAAAGCAGAAGTGATACTGCAGCTGAGAAGGTGCCTGACCCTACGGAGCAAAACTGTTGGGGAATAACCTGAAATCGACAAAGGAATGGCAGGAGAAAAAAACGAAAAGATGAAGAAGGTAGTACAAGCTAAATTCGCCAACAATCCGGGGCTCATGGACAAACTAAGAAATCTTACAGGGTACCTGTACAAGGCCACCGGGGACAAGTTCTACGGGTGCGGGATGAGCCTGCGCATGCGTGACGAAATCAAACAAGGCAACCTGAAGGGAAAAAATGTGCTTGGAGAAATACTACAAGGCATTAGGGACGGTTTTCAGACGATTCGCACTGGCAGCCCATTCGCACCCAACGTTTCGCACTGTAAACAAGCCCATTCGCACTGGAAATCAAAACAATAACAAGCCACGATGTTTCACACTTCACTGCCAAAGGAGTAGTCCTATATCAATGACAATAAATCAAAATAGTATCAAATAAAAGCCAAGACTCAGAGGAGCATAGACTACCTAATGCAATAAAATAATATTGGCCAGTTTAGACGCCAGAATGACTTAAACCCGGCGCGAACAGCAGTCCGAACTTGACATCGCCAGTTTTCGTGCTTGCGGATATCGTAACGCTAACCATTATTGACAAATTCTGGTATGTTCCCTTTCGAAAATCAAAATATAAAATTTTGCACTGTATTCTACAATGAAACATGAATATAAGCCATTTTCCGTTACACCCGCGAGCGCAAAATCGGCCGAGGTAAACAACCCGCAATGACACTGACAGTGACACTGAGTTTGTTTATAAATGTGCTGCTCCCATTCTAATCGCACATATATGCAAGAACTGGCAATAATTAAGGTTATATCGAGTATATGTGAGTAAAAAATGTCAGCTGTAAAAGACTGACAAAGTTTTATAATGATATATTTTGTTATTGAGGAATGATAACACTTAGTGTGAATCGTCCGGTGCGAATCGGTCTAGTAGCAGTGCGAATCGGCTTCCAGTGCGAATTATCGTACATTCGAAGGACGATACCGCCTGAAACTGAGACAATGGACATTGTGATAATATCTGATTCAAGGTGCTACAAGCTGGAGAAACACATAAAAGATGTGGACCCATCATTCATGTCTATAAATCATGTGAAAGTCTTCCCCTTAGGAGGTGCCTCAATCTCAAAGTCAGTAAACAACTTCATTTCACAACGTGACTGGGGCATGCAGAAACATGACTACACAATAATCACGGCTGGAGTACGACTCAACACATACAACGCTTATAAGAAAGTTCCCCCTACAAAGTCACCTACTGAGAGCCAATATGCAATAAATGAGGCAGTAAAAGCAGTAAATCATTCAATCGGTCTAATAAATGCGGAAAGAGGACTCTCTGGCCCGAGGCTGCAAACAAACATACACTACCAAATGGGAAACAACACATTTAACGCATATAAACGCCTATATGATGGGTTACATCCAAACCCAAAAGCACTGGATACTTGGGCAAAATGCATCATCAAAACGATTAACAAAATGGAGTCTCATTAATGAGAAGGACGCTAATATATAAGTAAATCTCTCATTATTCTAAAATTGCCTAAAGAAACATTGTCTCTTCATATGAATTGGTATGGTGAGTGATGCGTCAGCGGCCCGTCCCAATGGGAAAACCCCTACACAAATCATATTTACAATTAGTTAACCAGTGACCAATGTCTATACTCTCTGAAATTGCACTTTTTATGCATGCATTTTTTTATAGCCTAGGTAAAGTTTGCTCCGAACGAGAGTGATCACCTCACTCAATTTATTTAGCTAGGAAACTATAATTGTTTTTCTTACTCCTATGTATTTTTTTTTTTTGTGTGGCCAATATTCCAGGTGGCCTGAACATCACCATCCCGAGGGCCCAACGACCTGCAGCGGCAGCCACCGCACAAGCCGAACCCGGAACTGGAACCAATTTTGGCCTGTTCCATGCCAGGGGCTCGGGACAAGCTCCAAGATCCCAACAACCTAGGGGTTTTGTACGAGCCCAAACCAACCAAGGGCAACGCCCACGGGGAAGGGAGGGCAGGCCGATGAACCTGAGACGACGGGATCAGCCACCACCACCTCGCCCAGAAAACCGTCGACGGGACCCTCCAACGTCTCGCCAATCAGACCATGCACTCGCAGGGAGTCTGAGCACGCGAGAGATCGCCATCATTCGGGCCCTAAGAGACCCAACCAACTAATGCCTGTGATTGACAACCCATGTCCCTGTGCCTCAGACTCTATTCTGACCCAAACGGATATTCTCACTCCAACGGACTCTTTGCTTGTTGAAAATAACATTTTTCCTCACAATGTTCCTGTTTGTACCAAAAACTCTGTTTCAAATTCAAGTGGTAACAATAATGTTGACGACCCTCCGATTAGCAATAAAGACTCTGAAATAGAATCCATTCTGTGTTTCCTCACATCATACAAAGTAGATCAGAAGAACACTGTAGTCAATCTCTCAGATAGATCACTCACCGAATCGGAAATAGAGGTTTTAAGTAAAGGACTTAATTTTTGCCCCACCCCCGGCGAGGCAGTGCTAGGTGACAAAGTAGAAGACCTAGACCGCTTCCATAACAAACTGAGGTGGAAAAACCATTTCTCCACCCAACCGACACTCCATCGGGCCTCTGATCTGGAATCCCAGATCAAAGCCTCGAAGGTGTTTCGCTCCTCCAAAATAAGTAGGGCCCCCCCGGGAAGTTCCGTCTTAGAGACCTTTATCACTCTAAACGAAATGGAGTTAACTAACAGTATCACACTAACCCCTCGAAACCGCAACCTCAAGCGGGACGTTAAACAGGCTATTGATTGTCTAGCTACTGATAATAACATTATCATTAAACCAGCTGACAAAGGTGGTGCAGTAGTCATCCAGAACACTACCGACTATATCAATGAGGCAATGTCTCAACTCTCTGACGGTCGCTTCTACCGTGAGGTGGACCGTGATTTATCTGCAGTACACTGCGAAAAAATCAACGCCTTTTTGGAAGGGCTACATAGGAAGGACGAACTGAACAGCCAGGTAAGACTCCTTGCTTCTACCTCCTCCCTAAAATTCACAAGGCCAAAAGGCCCCCACCCGGCAGACCGATTGTGTCTGCTAATTCCTGTGCCACAGAAAAAATCTCGGCACTTGTAGACTTGATTCTCAGACCAATTGTTCCGTTAACCAAATCCTACATTAAAGACACAGGACACTTCCTACACCGTCTATCGGCACTGGATGGAAAAATTCCAGATGGTGCCTTGCTGTGCTCGTTGGATGTAACCTCTTTGTACACCAACATCCCAAACGAAGAAGGCTGAAGGGCAGTTGGCCGCTGGTTAGCCAAGTTCCGCCCCTCCGCCACCATAGAGATCGGGACCCCGAGCAATAGCTCGATCCTCGAACTTCTGAGAATGGTACTGGAATTCAACAACTTTGAATTAATGGGAAACACTACCTCCAAGTCGGTGGCACTGCCATGGGCACACGAGTAGCTCCCACCCTCGCAAATCTGTTCATGTCAGATTTCGAGAGTCGTTTTGTTTACACATACCGACTTCAACCCCTAGTCTGGGTTCGCTTCATTGACGACATCTTTATGGTGTGGCAACATGGCGAAGAACACCTGACTAATTTCATCACACACCTCAATGCGGTACATGATAACATCAAGTTCACCAGCGAGGTCTCGCCCTCTGAAATTTCTTTCCTGGACACCCGAGTACGGGTCAGTGGACGCAATTTGATCACTGACCTTTACAGTAAACCGACTGATGCAAATAACTTCCTGCATTATGACTCGGCCCATCCCCCCCACTGTGTGAAGGGGATACCCTTTGATCAATTCCTACGTATTCGTAGGATCTGCAGTAAGGACACCGACTTCATGAGACATAGTCTCATCAAGGCAGCGCATTTTGTCAACCGGGGATATCCCCGACTGCTCATTACTGAAAGTCTGGTCCGAGCAGCCCACACGGACCGCCCGGACCCCAAGAAGTGGTCCGGATCCCCCGCTACAGAGGACACGGATGATATGACCATACTGGTCACCACTTTCCACCCAACATTCAACTCGGTGAAAAAGATTGTCACCGGAAATTGGGACTTGCTGGCCCGGTCAGCAAAGACCCGCACACTCCACCAACTACGATTGGTGGTAGGGCTACGGAAACCACCCAACCTACGTAACATGCTAGTACGGGCTCGGGTACAATTCAACCATGACACCAGTGGGAAACACTCATCTGCTGTTAGTGGCCAAAAATCCAAGGAGGTTAACGAATGTACCACGACAGACTGTAGATATTGCAGATCTCTTGACTGCAGTGGAGTAATCATCTCCTCATCCACAGGTCGTTCCTACTCGGCAAAACACAATGTGTGCTGCCAGAGCTCGAATTTAATCTACTGTATTACATGCACTAGGTGCTCCGCACAATATGTGGGGCAGACGAAAGTACCAAGACCATTTGTACTGTCAAAAGAGTCAAGATTGAACTTGAAAACTGTGGTAAAAGAACTTGTAGACAAAGGGATAATTGAAACTTGTTATGAGACAAGTGATCAATATATTTCTAATGTTTTTCTCAGGCCAAAAACAAATGGGAAATTCAGGATGATACTGGACCTGTCAGTGCTAAATGACTCTGTGACATACAAACACATGGAAACCTTGAAAACTGCTTTTGATATGGTACATGAAGGGGCCTTTATGGCTTTCCTGGATCTCTCTGATGCTTACTACTCTATCCCCATCAGAGAGAAAGATAGAAAATATCTGAGGTTCCAGTGGGAGGGACGCTTGTTGCAATATACATGCTTACCAAATGGGCTTGCCCAAGCACCAAGGATGTTCACAAGAGTGTTGAAGGCAGTTTTTGCACACTTGCAAAAGAAAGGACACTCAGTCTTTTGCTATATTGATGATACATTCATTATGGCTGAAACTGAAAAACAGTGTGTGAAAACTGTTCAGACTCTTTTGAAACTGCTAGTTTCTCTGGGTTTCAAAGTACATGAAACCAAAAGTGTTTTGATTCCAACAAACAAACTCACTTTTCTGGGTTATGAAATTAACACAGACAACATGACAGCATCTCCCACTTCAAGTAAAGTCTCCAAATTCAAAGGCCAGGTGAAAGTCATTCGCTCAGGGTCTAATGTAAAAATTAGGCAGGTTGCTAGCCTCATAGGTTTGATGGTGGACTATTCAAAAGGAATTGAGTATGGGGAAGCCCATTACAGGAGACTAGAAAGGGACAAGATTCAGGTCTTGAAAAGGAAAAAGGGGAACTATGAAAAACCCATGAACATATCCCAAGAAGGCATGGAGGATATAGACTGGTGGGTGAAAAACATTGAACATGGCTTTAAGAACATTTAAGTCCAGTCACCAGTCTATACCTTGACTACTGATGCCTCAAACACAGGTTGGGGGGCAGTCTGGGAAAATGAAACTTCTACAAGGGGAAAGTGGTCCTTGACTGAACAAGAGCTCCACATTAATGTCAAAGAAACTTTGGCATTAGCCTTTGGACTGAAATGCTTCACAAAATCTTTGACAGATACAACTATCAGATGTTTATCAGACAATACCACAACAGTGGCCTACTTGAATCACAAGGGAGGTTCTAAGAGTGATAAATGTGATATTATCATCAAAGAGATTTGGGAAATGTGTCAACAACAAAGGCTATGGCTAATTGGGGCTCACATTCCAGGTGTAGAAAATGTTGATGCAGACTGGGAATCAAGAACAGAGTCTAAGAGTGAATGGGAAATGCCAGAAGACATTTTCCACTGGATGTCAAATCAGTTAGGACACTGTGAGATTGACTTATTTGCATCCAGACTGACAAACAAACTACCCAGATTTTGTAGTTGGTTCCCTGATCCATATGCAGAAATGATTGATGCATTTTCTTTCAAATGGACTGACAGATTCTATGCATTTCCTCCTTTCAGACTGAGTCTCTGGGTCCTTCAAAAAGCCAGGAAGGACAAGGCAGAGGGCATCTTGGTCACGCCCGCGTGGGATGCTCAACCCTGGGGAGGCCTCCTGAAAAGGACAGCCAGGAGGGAACTGGAACTAGGCAAGGTGACACTACACAATCCAGTTTCAGGAGAACTGTGGCCCCTGCACCTTGTGGCATGGGTGATTTAGGGAGAGCTCTGGAGACACAGGGACTTCCTCAGGACACTGTTGAGTTGTATATGTCTAGTTGGAGGACTTCCACTAAGAAACAGTACGATGTAGCCCTTAAGAAATGGTTTTCCGTGTAGAAAATAAGGTTAAGCCTAACAAGCCTTCAGTTTTTGAAATTATGAGTTTCCTCACCAAACTTCATAAGGAAGGACTAGGCTATTCGGCAGTAAATACTGCCCGGAGTGCACTATCATCTTATGTTGAGAAAATAGATGGGAAACCTGTTGGTTCTCATGAGATGATAACAAGACTTTTGACGGGGATATACAACGTAAGGCCCTCTAGACCTAAATATCAGTCTACATGGGATGTGAATACAGTTTTATCACTTCTCAAGAAATGGTCTCCCTTACAAGCACTAGACTTAAGGAAGCTTACATTTAAAACTTTGATGCTAATAGCTTTGTCAACAGCACAAAGAACTCAGACACTTCATGCCTTGGACACTGAGGGTATTATTTCGAATGATGAGGAAGTCATTTTGCAGTTAAAGAGTCTTCTGAAACACACAAGAGAGGGACAGTCTTTAGAACAGTTGCACTTGGCAAAATACAAAGACAGGAGAGTGTGCCCTTATAGAACACTGAAATTTTATGTGTCCTTTACTAAGGAACGACGAGGGAACCATAAAGAACTATGGATCACCTTAGGAAAGGCACCACACCCGGCTACCAAAGACACAATAGCCAGGTGGCTCAAAACAACTAAGAAAGAAGCAGGTGTCAACACTTCTGTATTTAAGGCTCATTCCACGAGGGGAGCAGCTACCTCCAAGGCTGCCCTCAGGGATTTACCTATGCAGACCATTCTGAAGAAGGCAAGGTGGATGAATGCGAACACATTTGCCAGGTTTTACAAACGCCCAATAACTTCAGATGACACTACATTCCAAACAACAGTGTTACAAACAGAGAACAACAACTAGACAACCCAACATCATTCTCTGTAGGAGCCCAGGTAAAGTGACTAAGTCTCTGTTGTTATTCGACCGACCGGTAACAAGCAATAGACTTCCCAGGTTAAACGAGACTTACCTTGGTAGAAGGTGAAATTTGGCCTGAAGTCTATTTTTGTTGTAGGTCGTCGAATTGAGCAACAGTCCCACCCAAAACTGTTGTTCCCTTCCCAAATTTAGTGTTGCTAAGGGGTAGTTTACCTGTGCTCCATAGGATGTTAAATACTGCTGGTACCCAGCGAGCTGTGTATCTCTGTTGCTCAATTCGACGACCTACAACAATAATAGACTTCAGGCCAAACTTCACCTTCTACCAAGGTAAGTCTCGTTTAACCTGGGAATTATGTAAAAAAGACCGAAACAGCAAATTATATAAATGAATATTTCTTAACAGTAGCAGCTAATATTAGCATTAACCTTTTTGCTGGCAACGGAGAACACAAACTTCAAACTTTTCAGGATCCAATTTTTAATCGTCATGTCACAAGCACAAAAATGTCCACGGTACAGTATTTCTCACAATACTAAACATCCCCCTGGGAAGCAGGTACACTCTTCAGATATCCCCTGGATATCAATTCTCTCTGGGATCTTCGATAACCTGTCTGTCATGACCTAGTGTTCAGTGTGCCAATACCCACAGGTCGTCTGTACCAACGCTACTCTATGGATACTCAATGTCAGTTACTTCTCTCTGTCTCTACCATGGTAGCAATTACCCAAGCCCAGTTCCACATCCTGACGCTCACACCTCCAGAAGACCCTGTCCTCTATCGACTAGATGTAGCTCATACCTTTAGATGCAAATCAGGTGCTCCCTGTAATGCTCACCACTCAGAATCAATCCCCGAATGATTCCCACCGACTGTGATGCAGGTGAGCAGCGTCTTCCCCGAATCGCGCCCACCAGAGCCTGTCCCAGACCCGACTCAATTCTGCATCGCTGCCCTAGCGCCTGCTCTCGGTGACCGTCAGACTCCCCGAGCCTGTCGTGCAGCTCGCGTCCATCCCTCCAGCAGCGGTCAATCCTCGGCCAGGTCTGACCTCGAATGTCTGTCTACGTCGTCTTTTATTCAGCTTCCCAGAAGCTGATGTCAGCACAAGCTCAATAACTATCGCCAGCGTGTCCATACGATCAATACTTCCAAACCACGCATTGGCTACCTTAAAGCTGATATTAAGCAATAACTCCTTGAGAATCTTATAAAAAAATATAAGGCCCGCCCCTCACACAGTGAGAGCCGGGCTGTGTGCACCTGACACAGGTCACTGCTGACCATCCCCACACCGCACCGCGATCAGGCACGGGGGATATACCCAACTCACAGGGTGGCTTGCAGGTCATAAGTGTGAGGGGTACTAAGGCATGCACACCACAGGTAGGGCATTGAAAAAGTCACACTAAAACATGGGATTCACAGTGAGTTCAGTTATTATATTGTGTATGAGGAACAAGTTCACACAGAAACACACATATATACATAGATACACAGAGAAACAGAAAGATATACATACATAAACAGACATGTATACTCAGACAGAAAAAGCAGTTTCACAGGCTCACACAAACACACACAGACACAGATACATACACAGACAGAATAAGATATAGAGACAGGCAAAGACAGATACAAATACAGATACAGAGATACACACATGATACACATACACACACATATTGTTTTAGTTACCATATTTTCTTGTTGTGGTCATTGTACTGCCAATAGTGCTTGTCATGGTTTGTAATCATGGCTGTGTGTGTACACTGCTGAGTGTCAGGCGTTACTGACTGCCCTCAGCTGTCTAGCTGTCGGTTTTATAGCTCCAGTCTGACTGTCAGCCAAGTAGCGAGGCCCCAACACCTCTCCTATGCTTTAGCATTGGAGCAGCGCTCCTATAGACGACCATTGCCTCAAAGTTGTCCAGGGTACATGTACACAAGGCCTGACAGTGTGCCACGGTACTCCCATTGAATAAATGCCCTTAGTAGCTCCGTTTCACGCATGCTCAATAGTGTGTGGGGCGGGGCTTAATCTTTTGAATTAATTAGCAGAGCTTAATTGCTTTATATAAGCTTTAATGTATCAGCCCACCTATCGGTTCTCTTATTGGCTCAAAGTTGTTGTCAACAACCTGAGTCGTCATGACGAGGGGGTTCCCCCGCATCATCATCACAACTTTTATGGGTGCTACCCTTTCTGTGAGCCTCCTCACTCTAATTACCCCAAGACATGCGATCAGTGCATGTCACGGCTGGGCATTAATCTAACACTAATCTTGCTAAAGAACATCAAACACCTTGGTATTATGATGGTGTAACCTCTGATTACGGTGAT
The DNA here is from genome assembly GCA_950022655.1 of Alentia gelatinosa. Classification (NCBI taxonomy): domain Eukaryota; kingdom Metazoa; phylum Annelida; class Polychaeta; order Phyllodocida; family Polynoidae; genus Alentia; species Alentia gelatinosa. The sequence continues at coordinate 26,884,488 of OX465592.1, forward strand.
GTACTACTGATAAACTGTAACAAAGAACACCAACAAAAGCTGCAAATTGTGCAGAATCATGCATTGAGAATAATTACGAAATCACCAATCAGAACAAACATAATATCACTACACAAGGCAGTTCAGCTACCTCTCCTGTACAGGAGGAGATTGCAACACCTGCTTATATACATGCATGGTAAACGAAGCAACATTAGCATGTTACAGTATGGGCATAGGAGAACCAGGGCTCATGATGGGCTATGTTTCAAAGTGCCCCACCCAAACTGCACTACGTATCAGGAAAGTGTTGACTATACAGGGCCAACACACTGGACTGCTTTACCCGCAAAAGAGCGCAATATGAATGACCCCATTGATTTCAAGAGGTTGCTAAAAAGTGTTGGCCTAAAAGAGCTAAACAAATTATAGGCTTGTATAAGCCATTGGCCACATCTTCTCATAAAAGCAGTAGTAAGCAGAATGTAAGCTCATTGATATTTTGAAGTATTGACACGACCCGATAGCGTGAACTATCAGAAAGTACCTTAAATGAAGAGAGACGACTGGATTCCTTCTGTAGCTTTATTGTACGTCTATATCTGTCGACTGACCAGAGCGTACTGACCCACACTGTGTGTGTGGGAGCAGTGTGTGGGGGAGGGGGACTGTTGCCAGGGGCAACAGTCCTCCCCTGCACTGGTCAGCAGGGCCCAGGTAGGCGGGTTTACATAAGGATATATGATGGATATGATAAACAGGATACTAACAGTATACATGTGCAATTATCCAACGATTCGCTGGGAAAAACTATTTCTTTGTACCTATCTGAACTGTGTGTAAACCTGTACCATTGCTATTATCTATTATTGGTATGTTATTTGTCATCCTCATTGTACTATTATTATCTTATGGCCTTATATGTAAACTCACTACTTGATTAGTTTATATTTTAGAACATGATTGTAAACAAGTAGACTGTAGAGTAGCTACAAGTGACTGTTGAACTTAGTGGTTCTTATCTATATATCTCACCGTGAAAACTACTTTAAATGAGCAAAGAATGTTAATTGTGAAACTGTACGCACAAGGAAACCAGCTCGCCTAGAGCTGAGAGCTCTTCAGTATAAATAAACGATCTTAATTTTTTTTTCTTTTTTAAATGCCGTTTTCATGAACGGTGCTCAATCGTATAGTCGTAGGTGTCCAAAACCTGTAGCAAGCAGGCTACCTGTCCCTCCGGTTCCTTAAAGTTTGTCACCCACTTGAGTGTGATAGGTGTGTATCCAGATAGGTCTCCCTACCAAATAGTTGCGGAACCGAAAAAGTCCAAATATCACTGCCAATAACTCCCAACGAGACACAATAATTCCTCTCCGGCCGATTAAGCGCCCTACTTGTGTACGCGAGGACCAGCTCCTTGCCTTCCACCCACTGGGATAGGAGGGCCCCCAATCCCATGTCGCTGGCATCCTTATCCAAGACCAGTTGTCCCTGCTGCTGTGTGTAGGCCAATACTGGCACAGTGGCCAATGCCTCCCGCAGCTCTTGGAACGCTAGCCGACACGCCTTGGAGAAGTGGAAGGGTCCCTTTGCTTTTCCGACCACGCCGACAGAGGTTTGGCCACCATTGCGAAATGCTTCACGAAGGAGAGATAGTAGCTGGCCAAGCCAAGGAAACTACGTACCTCGTGTACATCACAAGGAAACTACGTACCTCGTGTACATCACAAGGCTTGGGCCACTCCTTCACAGCCTGTACCTTGTCCAGGTTGGTCACAATCTTCTGGTGGTCCTCTGGTCGTACTTCTACTCTGGTTCAGCAAATATAAAGTGCTGAACCAACGCCCCACCTGGTTTGCCCATCCCGTGGGGATGATGTGTTGTACCAGACTGGTACGACCCAGGTCTGTATCGTCCCGCTGGAAGGCTCCTGCAAGTATCTTCAGGACCCCTCTGAATGCAGCCCTGTCTTCCTCAGTTATCCCCTACAGTTCAGCCAATACCTCTGGGGTAGCGTGGACACCCGCCTACAACGCGTTACGTCCCCTGTCCTTGCCTCCTGCACCTGGTGTATGTCCTCCACCTCCCCCAAAACAGCGCCTCGGTACATCGTCACTGGCTGAAGGCCTGCATTCAACACTTGGACGGCTATCATCCATCCTCGGGGAAGAACACCGCCAGCCTGACCTGCAGCATTGTACGACGCCCCTACTCCGCCAGGACACTTCCCGGTCAGCATACTCATGCAGAAGTAATATCTTCACCCCTGAGGCAAATGCTATACTGCAGTCACTAGCTTGGATGAAGGTGTCCAACCATGAGAAGTTCATCGTCTTCTCAGACTCCAAGTCCTGCTTGCAGGCTATTGGCCAACACAACCCAAAGAACCCAATCATAAAGGACATTAAGCAGTCCTACACAGAACTGAAGAGAGACCATGGCAAAGAGCTAGTTATTTGCTGGCTCCCAAGCCATATTGGAATTGAGGGTAATGAAGCTGCAGATCATGCAGCTAAAGCATGTGATCCACCAAGAGTGAGTTAGGGCCGGACGATGACCATGCGGAGGAATTGTGGACGTCGGCCGCCCAAATTGCTAATCGGCTCAGACCGGCTGGGACAATCGGCCTGGTGGATCAGCAAATCGGCCGAAATCGGCGGATCAGCCGATTGAAAACCCTGTCACCCACAGCCGTGCGGTCGTCGCCTCTGGCCGGCTGGCCGTGTAAAAACCAGCCGGCCGGCTGCCTCTGGCAGTCTCTGAGCGTCGATTTGGTGGATCACATGCTTTAGAAGGCACTGAGCAGACAATATGGATCTGATACAGTTCCATTTACTGATCTGCTACCAATGATGAACAAGTCATTGCAAAAAAGCTGACAGAGTGCCTGGAATGGCACTAGAAATAACAAACTACTAGAGATAATACCATCTATCAACCAAACTTTCAGACAAGGAAACCTGACAAGATTGGAACAGGTGAAACTGACCCATCTGCGGACTGGTCAAACCAGGCTGACACATCGACACCTCTTGAGAGGTGAATTAGCATCTGTGTGCCAACCATGCAACACTCCTTTGAGTGTAAAACATCTTATGCTACATTGTCAGGTAACTCGGAAAAGCAGGGAAACATTCCTGAAAAATGCAACATCACTGCACAGTGTGTTCCACACCACTGGCAAGAAAGAAATTCTTGGATTCCTTGGGGAGTCCAAGATTTTTGAAAAGTTATAAAAACCAGTACATTGGTTCTTCCAGGCAAGAGACCCTACACTTCAGTTAGGGCCTACTTAGAAAAGTATTAACCACAGCAGTCTGATAACAGTTAATTATGATTATCAGACGTTGACACGATCCGGTAAAGTGATCTAACGGACTCTACCGTAATGAAGCTGCAGATCATGCAGCTAAAGCATGTGATCCACCAAGAGTGAGTTAGGGCCGGACGATGACCATGTGGAGGAATTGTGGACGTTGGCCGCCCAAATCGCTAATCGGCTCAGACCGGCTGGGACAATCGGCCTGGTGGATCAGCAAATCGGCCGAAATCAGCGGATCAGCCGATTGAAAACCCTGTCACCCACAGCCGTGCGGTCGTCGCCTCTGGCCGGCTGGCCGTGTAAAAACCAGCCGGCCGTGTAAAAACCAGCCGACACGATCCGTGTCAACGTTAAATCAACCAAACCAAACCAAATCATGCAAGGGGCCACTGGGCCTTCTATAGCCGTGCACTGTCCGGGCCAACTCCAGAATCCTGGAGGGCCCGGCCTCTCTGTCCGTGTTGGTGGGGTCGAAACAGTTAAGCCTCAGGCGGCATGCAGTAACAACAATTAATAATTATGGCAAGTAGCAAAGGTAAGTAAAGTCGGACTCCGACGGTCATTTGTAACCCTGCACTCTGGCACTCCGGATGCTCCTGTCCACGCTATTCCTGGGCCTTGCTCTGGTAGTCGCCGAAGGTGTTTTGAGCCTAGTCCAAAGCCAGACTGACTCCTGGAGGTCCCCAGGAGACTTATATAGAAAGTCGCCAGGTGACCTCCCTACGTCACTTCCGGGACCAGGGCATCACCTGGAAGGCCCGGGAGGTGACTCCGCTATCCACCTCGGGGGCCCCTTGGCCCCTCAGGCAGGCTGGAGGCGCCCCTTCAGCAACTCCAGCGGGCACCCCTCCTACGACTACCACAAAACGGGGAGAACGTTGCAAACTATATCCTCTCCTAAAGCAGACCGAAACACTGCCGTTTAGGTAGATAACTTAGTGGCTTGCTCTGACAATAACAAGTAGCAAATGGATATCTGCCATGCATTTCAGGTTGGTCACTGAGTCGATATTTATCTTTTAGTAGTACAAAAGCAAAGAGATGGGGTAGGATAAATATGAAACCGAACTTGAGTTAGCCTTGTCAATGTTTATACCACTCTGGTCAGGTCTGCTACTCACTACACTCAGCTAACGGCTTGTGTTGTAATACACGACCTGCCCGTTGTGGCATAAACATGGACAAGGCTAACTATCGTTCAGTTTCTACTAATCATTGATACACAAATTACTTTGTTTTGCATGTAGCAAATAAGTTAGTTGTAGCATGTTTTAGATTCAGTTGTTTAGCACTCAAGAGGCAAATTACACCAAAAACAAACAAACTTTATGAAATGATCTTTTGATTCTGATATTCTATCCAGACTCAGAAGAATACTTTGTGAAATGATGATATATCTATTATGATTGCAGAAATATTTATTCTGATATTTACACAGTATAAAAAAAAATCTTTAAGAATTTTTGTGTGTGTTGATATTCCACAGACTCTGAGAATTCCTTTGGGAAATGAAGGAATATCTATTCCAATATTCACACAGACTCAGAGAAATATTTTGGGAAATGATGAAATTATCCTAATATTCCATTCAAGGCTTGAAAATCATATGAATATAGAATACTCCATAAGTTTGGATGCACAATAATTGTCATCGAGGCACAGCCGCAATGATTTATGTATTTCATATTTAAACAATTCGATAATAGTTCTGAATCTATCTCACCCCTTTCACAGACATTGGGGATGGGAACTTAGCTCAGTCGTCAGGACACTGGAATTGTAACACCAAGGTTGTAGGACTTTGTGGGTTCGAGTCCCACCCCCAGCAGTGGTAGATATACTGTTATACCAAAGGCAAATCCTTCTTATACCATCCCCATGTGGTGTGGGAAGTAAAAGAACTTTCACCTCGGTAAATGTGTAGGGGGAGATTTCTACCCGAATTCATCACATAGATTCGATCACCACCCTCATGGTGTAAAAGAACCTTGAGAAAGTCTGTTAAGGACCTAAAATGGTTGACCGGACGTTAAATCAAACCAAACCAACAAAATTTCACTGACAATGAATAGCATAACAATATCAGATAAATTGAAATTGCTTATGCAAATCTGGTTCTGGACATGTTGATGTCTTCCTCACTCATGGCTGGTGATTGGCCAGTTGGTTTTGATTTCATCTACAATTACTACGCCATGACCATGCATAGTATTGACACTTTATGTGGGTGATTGTTGGGGCTTTTTTCAATGTCATTCCTATGGCAAAACTTGTACCAGGGGCGAGGTAATAAGAAATGATGAAATATTCATTTTTATATTCCATACAGACTTAGAGAAATACTTAAGAAACGAAGAAATATTTATTCCCATATTCGCACAGCCTCAGATAAATACTTTCAGAAATAACGAACCATTTCTTTTATTGATATTCAGACTCAGAGAAGTCAACCAAGGCGTACCCGACCCAGCCTGCTTACCCGACTCAAAGTGCAGCAGAGCCGACTGTACCCATGTCTCAGCCACCACAGCAGCACTACAGTCAGCCCGGTAGGTGTCTCCCTAACAACAGGGAAAGGTTTCAGGAATGCGGGCGAACTTGCCCCGAAACGAAGTTATCCCAGAATTTTGTCATCCTGAAAAGAATTTTCCCTGTTTCGGGAACTCGCCCACAAATTAACTCGTCGCACATCGACCTCCTCGTCAATCATTGTAACAATGCACAATTTAATACAAAACTTTTCTATTCGGTGCACTTTAGGTGGAATGCAGTTGTATGTTACCCTAACCCTTACCCAAGCCTCTACCTTACCCTTAACCAACAATGTTATCAGGCTTTGCAGACTTCCACTTTTACTTGATTTCCAACATTTCACCTTCAGCGATGCCATGTCTCTCAACTTTTTCAACAAATTAAGCTCACATAATTCACTACTTTGTAAATGCTTTATTGTCTAAAGTCCACCTCTGTCTTGGCAGGTTATCCACAGGGTCCACCCCCGCCGTACTACCAACCACCAGTAAGTTCATTTCTATATTTACTGATGTTTTCGTTTTGCTGCAAAATTTTCTTTTTTGACACCCAAACAGCTTGACATAGATTCTCCCCGTGACAACGAATACTGGACACTACGCAGCATGCTTTGGACGCTACGCTTTGTTTAGGGAAGGCCACATACCCGCACTTGCGGCGAACCACGTAACAAACAATGGCAAATACTCATATGTTACCTATCCTGAATCAAAATATAAACCTACCAGCTGTTTTCAGCACATCCTTAGCTATCTAATGCTCTTTATTTGAAGTTCCTACGTTTATTATAGACAGAGTTCTGACATAAATTCGAAGTTTAGTGTCCGGAAACCGTGACAACCACAGCTCATCAGTCAATACAGATGGCTGCCTATTGAAAATAAAGTTGTTTTTGATGTTCTCTACACGTATACTGTGTTGAGATAAGATCTGAACAGCACTCGAGATGTCAGACCTTTGGGTGCCCAACTTTGCCTCATGAAATCACGTGCTGTACTCGAAGTTGTAAGGTCTCTCGACCTCATGTTAGTCTGATAGTTCAGCTGAAATACACATAGGTAAATCCATATTGTCTCTGTGTCTTATATTTTGCGATCTTTGATACATGAAATTACTTAAATGGCATTTGCGTCTATCTGAAAGAAATGGTAGGTGGCTTCTTAATGTAAATGAACAATACAAGTACGAGAATAGGATTTTGTGAAAATTGCGCCTAATTCTGACTCTAAGAAAAATAGTTTTATGATTATACATGGTAGATAGATAGATGCCTGTGCCAATCCTAGTGAGTCTAAGTTCCGTTTTCGTCATCCCTTTCATTTAATCATTCATGACGATTATGGAACGGTGTAGAGATAGCCGCTATCAGTAAGCAGTGAGACAAACATCGATCAATATGAAGTAAAAATTAACCCAGGACGACAGATGTACGACTCAACTAAAATCATCTGGACTTGAATCACACTGAATTCTATGCGCGAACAGGCTGAATGTAGTTGTACATCAAATATGCGGTAAAATTGTCAACTAGATATCCCTGATGCCGAATGCAGAGGATCGTTTATTTGACAATTCTACCAAGTATTTTTAACGTACAGTTACAGTCAGCCTGTTTTTGTGTTATTGTACACCTGAAAATGGCGAGATTTGACCTGCTATTGATGTTAATTGGATGGCGATACCATGTACATCACAGTGTTAAGCGCATATTCCACCAACCAGACGAAAACGTCGTTCAGCGTTCAAACAAAGGTTGCTACGGTTGCTGGAAAATCCCATGAGATAAGTTTTTTCGTCTGGCTGGTGGAGCAGGTCCCAATCCCACGCGATGGTCATCTGGCCGACGTCTGCCACGGTTGTTGGGTTCGCATGGGCGTCTGTTGGGCGTCTCTTGGCCGTGACCGGTGCATTGCCTGAGGGTTGCTGGCAATGTCGGTTGTGGCTTCTGCTGGAATCGCCCAAAACGCGCTTCCACCAGCCAGAGTTTTCAGGCGACGTTCCAGCCGGACCTCTTACAACCCTCCAAGAGACGGAATATGCCCATCTCGTGAAAAACTGATTCATTAGACTTTTATCAGCTGGAATTGGGCATCTGGCTGATGCATTTGAAGAGGTACGACACCCGCCTGCAGGCTCTACCGGGAGTTGCGGCGAGGGAACGCCGCCAACATAGTGTGAGCGATACCGGCAATACCTGAAGCCGCGAACGGACATCGAAAACTCCGACACTTTCAGCAGAATTCTAGCACCATAGCGTGCCATACACATTCATAACATCAATCCTTATCTTTATTTACCTTCATTGTTCGATTAAATGCGTAATTCCGCTGTTATTTGACGTTTTCTGACTGTTCCCGTACAAATCCCGACACGCCGATACACTGCTCCGCTCGATTTGCAGTGTGCAGTGTATCAACGCAAGCCGCGCCGCCTATCGGAGAACTCGATTACTACGTAAAATGCGGCCAACGTCCACCAGTCGGCGCCACGGCAGGGGCGTCGGCTAGGATCTGCTGGAACTTTGAACCCACCAGACGCTCGTATGGCGACCAATTGAGCATCTGTTGGGGGTTTCGGTGGAGCAGCGACGCATTTTGAGGCCATTTTTTCCAGATGTTTCAACCGACGTCAGCTGAAAGGTTGGCTGAAACGTCTGTTGACGTTGAAAAAGTGGTCGTTTGGTGGAATACAGGCTTAACGTATGGCTATAAATCCGACGTGGGTAGGACGGGCGGTACACATAGCTAATACGGCCATATGTATTTCATGATAACAATAAACAGAAGTTAAAGTTCCTCTTTGTACACCTGATGCAGGGGGTGGGATTACCTCAATAGTTTAAACACTGGACTTGTGATCACAAGGTTGAGGGTTCAAGTCTCACTGCAGCCACCTTTCTCCTTCATCCCCAGCAGTAGCAGATCTACTGTTATGTCAAAGGCCAGTCCTTCTCATACTAGAGTGCCGTCAGAAGCGGGAGCCAGGGGGGTGCGACTCCCCCCCCCCCCCCCCCCCACACACACATTTTCGCCGGCCCAAAAAAGTCAAAGTCTGACTTTTTAGCATATAACAATGGCTCAGCCTTTACTTTCCACCACAGATAAATGTCAAAGTCTGACCATCTAGCATGTGACAATGGCAAAGCCTTGACTTTCCACAGACTTATCACAGATTCATGATAAATCCAGTAGAACAGCAACAGCTCGAATGTCATTTACTGCCTAGAATGCAGGAAATGCAAAATACAGTACGTAGGCCAAACCAAGAGAAAAATCAAGGAGAAGCTATACGATCACCCAAGGACTATCAACCTCAGGGTCTGCTGGGGCATTAAATAAACTTGGAGCAAATGGTATGTTCATGAATAAGCGTGATGAATAAGCGTGGAATTATAAATAAATAACACTTAATGGGTTTGGGCTTTATTTGCACCATATATGGTCAATGAGGTATTCTGGTCTCTAGTGACTGGTCTTTGTCAGCTTGGCATGATTCTAAAGTGCCAAATCCACTGAGTCGAATTTCTTGCGAATTACCGGTCGCACACCATCGCAGGGAGTCGCATAAAAATTCACATAGAAATTTGCTCAGTGGATCAGACTGTCGCATGGTGGTCGCTTGGGAGTCGCATGGCTCGTGCGAATTCGCATGGCCACGTGACCGGCATGCAATAATATTAAAACCTTTAATGTTTCCGCATGGTCGCACATAGTCGCATCATTTTTTTTCACAATACTGCTAGGAGCAGAGCAATCGTTTTTAGTTTCTATATTTCCCACAAGGAAACCTTTATTCTATAACCTGATACACGGTGTGAGCGCTCTTAATTCTATGACCCGATACAGAGTGTAAGCAATCGACAGTCTCTTCGTGATGAATCCGGCTTCTACCGCCTGGCACTTCTGAGCACAATGACTGGTAATCGGCCTACTGGTACAAAAGTAGCAGCCATGATGGTAAGACCACTGTAAACATGACCCGCGCAGCTAATGAGCCCTCCTATCATACAGGGATGCAAGTATACTGATCAATTACTGATATCCGGAATTACAAGCTTTTCATATCTAATAATCAAAAGTGTGCAATACTTATTACCCGTAATCAGTTCCCGGCTATATCTCGTCCAATCCCAGTCTTCTGATAGGCTGCAGAAATGTGCCGACTTTTTTACTTAAAAAAAAAAGCAAACGAGTCCCGACAATGTACAGTCTCCTTCATTGATCTACATACACACATCCCACAGCTCTGAGCTTGGTCTACTACCTGTCCTCCGCATTGTCAAGTCTCCTTAACTGATTGATATCACATCCCGTATCCTAACACTGTCCTGATATTTTACCCCTTAAGTATTATTTACGATTTTCTCCTAGCCATGACTTGCATCCCTGTAAAATATATCACATACATGAAGCCAGTCCACCTGCTATTGTGCTTATCTAATTAAGAAAACCCTAAACGGCTGGCTTCAATGATAATTTTATTTTCGAAAGATGAAAACAATGTTTTCTGTACGAGGCTGGAATGTCTGCCTCCAGGGAGATGCTACCTTGAAGTGAGAGCGCAAAACGTTCTCTACCATCGCCGTAACCATGGCGTGCTCATGACTGACATCACTGTATGTGTGGCAACAGCTGTGACTACAAAATCCTGTATCCCAGCGATCTGGGAAGGGTGGCAACTGTCAACAAATTGATGTTTGCCGTGTGTGGCCTGGAGTGGCCACTTTATAAGCAAGGGATTCTTGTGGCAGTTCTCCAGGGAGATGCTACCTTGAAGTGAGAGCGCAAAACGTTCTCTACCATCGCCGTAACCATGGCGTGCTCATGACTGTGACATCACTGTATGTGTGGCAACAGCTGTGACTACAAAATCCTGTATCCCAGCGATCTGGGAAGGGTGGCAACTGTCAACAAATTGATGTGGCTCACGGAGTGTGGGCGCGCCATGGGGTCTACCTCAGAGTATTCTGTATGTAGATTGACGTCGGATCCGTCGTTAATGAAAAATGAAAACAAGACGTGGCAAAGACCTACTCCCTAAGCGATGCTACCTTGAATGACAGTTATTAGAACTGCCCCTAACTACTGTAACCATAGTGCACTGTTTGATGTGACATCATAATGTCAACAACCGTCTCCTCGATGTTTTTTTTTGTTCTTGTTTTTTTATTGTAAAGAATGTCTCTCACCAAGGTGAGTTTTTCAGACATCAACTGAAACACATACATTATCGTCAATAAAGATGCCATAGTACCATACATCTCAAAAAGTGAAAGAGAGAGAAGATGAAGATGAGTATGAGTAGAGCCAATAGTTATACAAACATATCTGAGGTTAAATACTCATTTACCAGAAAGATATTTCTTAACTTCATTCTTCGTCTTACAATGTTGTATGTCTGTGGGTAACATATTCCAAACACGTGCGCCCCTAAGATAAGGCGAATTTAATACAGCAGAACTTCTAGTATGGTAGATATTAAATAGAATTTTTTCACTTGAGCGAGTAGCTCTATTTCCATCAGAAAGCCGTTCAATTTTTGAACGATACTTGAACATGAGACAATATAATTGGTTACGTCGTCTTATCTTTAAGGATTCGAGGTTGCATGTATGTTCCATACTAGTAATCGAATGTTTGTATCCTGCAAGACCAAGTGCACATCGCATGCCTTGGTTGTGCAATTTCTCAATCCTAGAGATATCTTGTTTTTTGAAACTATCAATAAAAAAACTATGTTTCTATAGTGATCTATGGAGACTAGGAGGACAGTATATTCCTGTGAGAGAACACAATAGGGTATTGTGAAAAGATTGAAATGTCAAACTTTGGGGGAGATAGGTCAAGGTTTCGCTGTGCTCGGCTCGTCAGGCATCTTAATCAGATTTGAGGGTTGTGTCAAGGTGCCAGATCATATGATCTGAACTTGTGCTGGCATTCTGGGTTATGTTAACTGATGTTTTGATGTGTTAAAATGAAGTTTACCCATTGTTTGAATGACCGCGAAGCGCAGGGGTTACAAATTCCGGAATTGGGAATCGATCACAATATGGGTCACCATGTTTTGGATATATTTTTTTTATTCTGGGGAACTGATTGTATTGAGATTTTCTTTATATCTTTTCGGACCAAGACTTGCAAATGGCATGCAGTAGGGCTGCTGTTTGAGTTTTATGAACGGGTGACGAAACCAGTTCTTCGGGCTTTGATCCCTGATGCACTTTTCCTGATTTTTCTACAAACTGCAAACAAACCATCATGCATGTCAGTTACTTATTGGTTCGATATATATCATAGAGATATGCATTACCAATGGTCTTTTGAACATATTCAGATATAAAATATTATAATAATCATATACTTTTAAAACTATAACCAGGGTCTGAGATACATGATTATTGATATTTGTATGGATTTCTAATACTACCAGTATTGATAAAAGACAAAAAATCACCAAGTTTTTTGGTTTTTTTTAGAAAATCGAGGAAAATCATATTTCTCAGTATATTTCTTATAGAAACAAAGTCCCCCAAGTGAGCCGGTAGTGTCGGAGTGTGTCAATACCATGGCAACCTTTCACTTCCTGCCAAACCCCTGCGGCATATTCCAACAAGGCTTTACGACACAATCTTACATACTTTCCAACACAGATCTCTTTTTTGTCCGAGTATACCAGTACGGGAGGCAGTGGGCACTGATCTTAAGGTATTCAGATATCTGTGAGGTAACTAGAAAAAGTGATCAGAGGAGTTAGTATTTTTATACTAAATCTGAACCCCCCCCCCCCCCCCCCCCGAGACCTCAGGGAGAAAGATACAAATAAGGCTGGTTAGACAGTTGTATACAAAAGCTCATGATGGATGATGTGAGGGCATATTTTTTCAATTTCTATCATAGGCCTTACCAGTTACCTGGAAATCTGGGAAATGACTTGGACAAATAATTGAAAATTCAATTTCTTTTAATCAGGAACACTATTGGAACCCTGTATAATATGTGTCTACCAAAGTAGAAAATAAGGTGAACTATTGAGGTCTTCAAGCCAAGTCTAGAGACATCAAGAGGGTGTACAGAGACTGTTATGGTCAGCTGTCTGGACACCCTCTTACATCACTCTTGGGACCATGGCACCACCTGGTGGGCTCACAGAGCATCACCGACCAACATTCTTGAGCCCTCAGAGGTGTCAGAGGCACACCCTCTGGACAGCTCACCACAATATTATTGCATACAAATGGACTTATTTATTAATGGTAAAACCTTTATTTTTCCGCAGAGAGCCTTTATTTTTTCAAAGAGGGCCTTTAAACCTTTTTTCTTCTTCATGAAATGGCTGTATGACCCCTGTTATTATATAGTTTAGCTTGGAACTGAGTTTTTTGTTTGGTCTCAAAAACAATATGGTATTGTTATGTATATACTATTAAAAAATTTATCATAACGATGCATTATTTCTTTGAATTATAACAGATTTTATATATTCTACCTCTAATAGATAATTAAAAGAGTTTTCCCACTCTCTTTTTTGTCGCCGACCAGCCGGGTTAAAAAAAGACAACCCTCTTAATACACTTCGACGGGCTACCATTAAGTCCCCCACACCCGCCACCGTCGGGAACTTAATTGTAGTGCGTCGTAGCCCGTCGTAGTAGGTGTGAGGGCCCCCCTAAGAATAGGGCAAGTGGAATAAAGAACCTGGGCTGTTTTTTCGAACTCGGGATTACTTGTGGTAGTGTTTAACACCGAAAGGTGAACATCCGTCATCAAAAGATTTTTACAATAATGTTGATTCTCCCTACGGCAATCAAATTTAGCCATCGTCAATCACGTGCATATTATTAAAGAGTGTCTTGAAATTATGAGAATAATCTTGATGTAATATAAAGGCTAAATCCAAATATCTCAGAGTTTGTGGTGTGTAGACGTGTGCATGTGTCGAGCTCAGAGTTTGTATTTAATAGTTACGTCCGCTTTAAAGCGGCTATATTCAGATTGAATTTAGAAGATTATTTAAAAATCAAGAAGCGCTACCGTTGGTCGTCGTTGTGTTGTGTTGTGCGTCAGTGTAACATTTTACCAGGTAAAGGCGTTAAATTGAATTAACAAACAAAATATGGCAAAGCCATGCATCAGACAAAATTGTTTCTCAAGTGATTCAACCTCATCTTTTTTTTTACCTGGTCCCAATAATGATTTTTAGCTTAAGACTTCTCTAACCTAAGATTGCATAATAACTTTTTGTGTGAACACCTAAGCTAGCACATCGTTTGTATGCATAGACTCAACATTTCTAAAAACCAAAAAATTAAAATAAAGAAATACACACGGAAAAAAGACAGGTTTAAAAAAAATATAAAATCATATTTCAAAATAGGACACAATACCTGCAGGGATGCGCACAACAGTTTCTTGATTACGCTTGGACTTTTTGTCATTGTTCATCGGTATCCAGAAACATTGCTTAACAAAATTTGTAAACCGATATTCCTTACAATTACTTATTGTCAATTTATGTTTCTCTTGCGTTTTTTACACAATGTCTAGGCCTATCAGCAGATGGGCAGACAGCCACAGGGCTATGCCGCACCTCCACAGGGCTATGGCGCACCACCACAGGGCTATGGACCACCAGCACCACAGCAGGCTTATCCCCAGCAGGCATACTCCCAGCCACGGCAACCGCAGGTACATATCCTATCACTGTCTTATGAAAGGGCGTCCATGCCGCGATAAATATTATTACATACATACCTGTGCTGGAATGTCTCACAAATATGCGTCAGCTGTACGGATTTCGTGCACTAATAGTTTGTGCATTCCGTACCACCTGACTTATTTAAAAATGGCATTCTCACTGATTTCCAGATATATGATAGTTGGGATAAAGGGCGGTAATATTTACCTCGTTCTTTGAACTTGGTGAATATTTTCAAACAAAAAAACTAGGAACATATTTCATTCAGGCACACTAACTATGTCTCCATATGATACGTGTCATAAAATGATATGAATGAATAATCATAGATGGCAGCAAAGAACTTTGATGGCAGCTTTCAACGATTCCATGAAAATCCACTTTTCAGTTACAGTATATAAGCTCTTGTCTTGTGGAAAACAGATTTTGTATAAATTGATCCTCATTTATGATAATTCCATCCTCCCCACTAACCCTCCGACCCATTCCATGGCCAACACCGATATGTTCTGCATGTTTTCTCGGTTTCTCTGAGGCAGTTAATTGCACTACTTTTATCCTTTGACTCCAACTGATATACCCGAAATCACACTTGGACGAATTAACCGACAGGCATAACAGACAAACACCACGTTGATCGCTGATTTATGGTTGCAAATGTTGTCATTCTGATATCTTATTTGATAATAATAATATAGTAAGTGTTAATCATATTAGACAATTCTGGTAAAAGAGATTTGATTTGGAAAACTGTCTCTGAGTATATTTAAATCAACTGAATATTATCAAGTCGATGAAAGATTTAAATCCTGATGAGACATGTTTAGCTTTGATGATTGTAGACACTAGCAACGTGCGTGGCGGCCGTCTCTCACTGAGAAAACAGTACATTTTTTATTCATTTTTCTTCAAATGGTTCTCCGCAAGCGCCCATTCATCACATCTACGATCAAAATACACCTGCTGAAAGCTGAGATTCAGGCCTTTACTGTCAATATAATCATAGGAGTAAAGGGCAATATCTTTTTTGATTTTGTCACTTTATTCAAGAAGGATCGGCCTGGGCCCTGCTCCATGGCCGCTGGCCTGTCAGACACAGTGTTTAGCTTATCCATTTGCTGAGAGGTTCTGACACTTTAAGTGCCAAAGCACTATTTCAGTCAATCAAAGGATATCTTGGGCTTCACTTGAGTTCTAGCACGAAATCCCTATGACCAGAACAACTTGATCAAGCAACAATTTGAAAAAAGAAAAGCCCCTCACACAAAAATGAATGAATCAAATAGATAAGTGCATATATGCCATTACAAAGAGCGTACTGGCTTCAGTAAGTACGTTATTTGTGCTACGGCCCCCTGGGACGTTAAACAGCATAAACAATGGCCTTTCGGTCTTACTCTGAAGGCTGCACCGAGGTGTTAGTTGTGATGATTGTGGACGACACCCTCACTGTGACCCTCTCGGTGCTACTCGCTGTGCACACAGTTTCATATTCATTATGTTGCAACCTGAGTGTATTCATTGTTTTTCTTAACAGACGGTCGTTGTACAAGGAGGTTTCGACGCAGGGGCACGTTTTGGACCTGGTGGCGCATCTGTTCCAGTAAGTCTTGTTTTGTACTTTGAAGTTAATCCGTTACACTCTGCATGAAGAAACTGGTAATGCTTGTACTCCTAGATAAAGTACATGAAGGTGCCAAAAAAGGTGCTTCAAAAATTTTCTAGAGGCATTTTTGAGTAAAATTTGGTAAGAAACATTTTTAGGTCAATTATTGAGTGTAACTTTAGAAAAATCATTACCCCATCCCTGGATAAAAGGAGGGAAGCAGTAGCTGGGAGAATAAAACTTTATTGAATTTTATGAATATTAAAATATTATGTCGACCTTATTGGACGACATATTAATAAGGTAATTATTAATATGTAGGTATAATAATAATACAATGGATAATTGACAGTTATATTATTATGTCAATTATGATAATGATATATATTTTTGTAATACAGTATATATGGTATACATTGTATTGAATGATAAAAATAGCCAAAGAGCCATTAAAATAAGTAGAGGGTGGGAGGGAAAGTTTAAACATAATTAATATTTAATTATGAGTATTAATAGATTGTACTAAGGACAGGTTCACTGCCATAGAGTTTTTGTCCATGATGTATGCCCTGTGTGCGTTGGACCTCCAGGCGCCAAAGTGGCGGTGGCAAAGTGGCGGTGGCAAAATGGCCCCAGTAGGTTTGAGTGGTTCCATTCCTTTCCTGGATTTGATTGGGATACCCGGAGGCACTCAGGTGTTTGGGTATCCCCCGGGTAACGCTAATGGGTCAAAGGTATCCCAGCTGGAATCAGCCGTTTGGCAGGCCTGTGTCCCTCACTTCCTCGTATATGTGGGCGTGGCCCGGGGGGCCTGGTCAACATGCCACTGTGGCTTTGTCGTATGTCAGCTTACATTCAATACCTGGCAGGTCGTCAGCGCGTTCACATCAACCTAAGGCCAATTACGACGTTCAAGATTCAGGTCCTGTTCACTTACGATTACTTACGCTCACTTTTAATACACAGGTAGAGTTAAGGATTATGTAATCGTACTGAGCGGCCGTGTGTGTACGTGAGCTCCGATATTTTTTACGGGAACACATGTTTATATGGTAGACCAAGTGCTATAAACCGGTAGAGGAGTGTATTGGCAAACCCTGCATGGTTAAGTACTGAAGTTATGCCAACAATCAATAAGAGAAGTACTACAAAATCAACTTCTACCTCACCTGGCTCACCGACGACGGCACAGGACACAACAATGGCGCCGAAAGACGACAGCAAAAGACCCGCGAAGTCCATGGATGAGTTCTGGGAATTACTGAAAGGGATGTCGAAAGACTTAAAATCAGTCAAATCGGACTTGGCAGAGGTAAAAGCGGACACAAGGCAAATTCGGAAAAAAACGCTCGGCAAGATAAAAGCAGAAATAACTACTGTCACTGAACATACAAACAACCTGACAGCTGAAGTCAAAGCCATAGCTACAGTTGTTGACACGCACGAAGAAACGCTACTGTCACATGACTCACGGTTCGGCCGGATTGAGCAAAAACAAGCACAGCATGATGATGATAGACGCAAATATAATTTGATCATTGAAGGACTCAAAGAATCGGACAATCATGTAAAGCAGGATGTAAATGACTTGCTTCAAACATTGGGTACCAGCTTCAAAGTCTCTGACACAGAAGCATGTTACCGACTTGGCACTCCGCCAACGGGCGCAAACGTAAACAACAGGCCACGTGCTATCATGGTTAGGCTCATGTTCATATCACAGAAAGCGGACATCTACAGTAAAGTCAAACATCTTAAAGGAAACGACAAATACAAACACATATTTATAAATGATGACCTACCTGCAGATGAAGCTAGAACTAGGAGAGACATTCGAGCTATTAACGCTAGAGCCCGGGAACTTGGATACAAAACCCAGATGCGTGGGACGTCAATCACTGTCAACAATGTACGTTACAACTCCAATCAACTTGACAAGCTCCCGGAACCACTCCGCCCTGTAAATGTGAAGTTGGCCAAAACATTGGATAGTTATGCTTTCCATAGTCACCATGTTTTCATGTCTAATATGTTTCCAACACAAGTAAACACAGCACATGGCACTTTCAAGACGGCCGAAGCAGCCTATGTGGCAGCACATGCTGCCGACAACAATCAACCAGAGCTAATCCCGCAGCTCCGACGCTGTGACACAGGCTACGAAGCAAAACAGCTAAGTAGGTCAATTACACACTCACCGGAATGGGACCAGAAAAAAGAAGCAGTGATGACACAAATCGTCCAAGCCAAATTCGAACAGAATCCCGCACTGAAGGCCAAAATCCGTAATTTTCCAGGCAAATTATATGAAGCAACAACAGACAAATACTTTGGCTGCGGAATTCCATTGCACAGGAAACAAGAAATCACTGAAGGTAAACATCCGGGACAGAACATCCTCGGTAAAATTCTTGAACAAATACGGGATAACATTGCTGACTAAAGATGAAGACCGACATTGTTATGGACTCTAGAGGTGCACACCTCCATCGGGCTCTAGAACGGGATCAACCGCATTTAACAGAAAATAATAATGTACAAGTTATATACAAACGCGGAGCTACAATACAACTGTTTGGTAGAGTACTCTTGTGTTTATGCTTTCTATTGAAGCCATCTTGGGGTTCTTCCTAGACCCTGCTCTGTATAGGCAGTACTGTTTTCAAATAGATTTTGCTAAAGAAATTAATGTCTCTCCTCCTTCATTCGCCTAGGTTTTACTTGCATTATTATATCTTCACTTGCATTATTCCAGGCTCTAGAATTAAGTGGTAAATTCAAAATTCTGATTAAGTGTAAATTTGAAGTTAATGCAAGAAAATTATCTTCATGTACTACTTTAAAATTCAAGCGATATGCAAATATCTATGAAGAAAAAAAAATGAGAGTGAACTTAAGTTAAATGATATATTAACAAAAAACATCTTGGATATTATGTACAATAATGAGACTAATCACATATCAGTTTCACAAGGCATTGGTTTCACAAGGCAACATGAAAATATAACAGCAATATATCAGCAATATCATAGTTTGTCAGTGTACATAACAAGTATGAAAACACAATACCTATGCCCACACTTTTGAGGACATCAACCAGTCTACCTCTGAATCAGATAATTCTACTGAATCATTGTTGTGACTGTCACTCTCAAAGGTGCTTGTGACAAAAAATCATGAGTGGTGATCATTTAGATTATTTTTGTTCTGCAGCCTATGAAGTGTTGCAAATGACATATATATATGATTTTCTCATGTTTTCACATTTGTCTCACCTTGGGCATTTAGGGGAACCATAGTTTTGTCTATGTCTGAGGCATAATAAGGAGGCTGGGGCCGAAAAAACACCCCAAAATACCCTTTTTTTTAGCGAAAATATGTTGATATAATTTTGCTGAACCCATCCATTAAAGAACTAATGCAGCTATGTAAAGATTCTTCATATGATATGGTTCGCAAAAATATAAAGAAGGTACAGGGCCATTTCAGCATATATAGCATGAATTAAAAGTCTCCTGTGGGCCTGTTTTCTTTGGGGATGTTTTTCCATAGAAATGACTAATCATTTTGTAGAGGCATACTGCACATAGATAAGTATAATATCCCGAGTCACTAGTTATGGCATGGGGATACTTCACCTATACCAATGACATATCAAAAAGAAAACTCAATCGATGGCCATTATTGAAACCTATGGTACACCAAATGTACCCAGGGTAAGTTTTTTGTAGAAACGACTGATCCCATGTTCACATGTATAGCTTCAATATGTATTATTAAAAAACATGGTAATGACGCCAGTACGGCAAAACTTATTCGAGGTGTCGACGATAAATCGTTCTGAACGAGGTCGGAGACCCGAGTTCAGAACGATTTATCGTCGACTCCGAGAATAAGTTTTGCCGTACTGGCGTCATCAACATGTTTTTTTATTATCATATACCTTAGATTGGTTATAATCCTCCGAAATCGACTCTGTTGACACTCTCACTGTCCACCAGCACGGCAAGTACATCACGATACTCATCCGGAAGTTGATTGCGGCTGTGCGAGTTAAGTTTGCTCTCCGAACAGATTTTTTATTCGAATCGATAGCGTGAAACGACCTGAACTACGATTGGAGAATGTGAAGTTACCCGGATTCACCTTTTACATCACCAGTCGTATCACTACTGTTCTTTTATATGAATAAACGGAACGGGATATCAGCTTCGGAGAGTGAGGTTAGCGTTTTCCAGTTACCATGGCGCCTTGGTTCGTAGTGTCTCAATTTGCGTGTTCCGGTGCGTCGTACACGCGCAACGCAACGATTTATCACATGTATTGACCAAGTATCGAAGCAACTAACATATAGCTTTAACCTGAGACCGTTAGAATAGCAAACATATGCGATATTGAATGATAACCTCACTCGCCTTGCCGACTTGACAGTGCGGCCGCTTACACGTTATCGTCGGGATTTCCCAGAACGTAAGGGAACCCCCGATAATGACGTCACACGGATACGGCGGCCTTTGTTGACGCTCGCTCGGCGAGGGTCGGTGTTGATATCGAACGAATACGCATATTTCAGCTATTTAAACGCTATCAGGTGAATTCTACCCGTTAGTTGCCTCGATATTTGGTCGATACACGTGATAACTCGCTGCGTTGCGCGTGTGAGACGCATCGGAACATGCGAAGTGAAGGGATCTGCCATTTGCAATTTTTCTGCCAAGATTCATGTTGTCGGCCTCTCGGCCAATCAGAATGCGTTATTTCTTCAAAACACGCCGTAGTAAGCTCAAAGCACGCCGGAGTAAGCTCAAAGCACGCCGTAGTAAGGCTCAAAGCACGCAATCTGTCTGTAAGTACATTGCTACACGGAGTATCGCGCAATACGTGCGATACGAATGAACCCCCCCCCGCAGCAGACAGTAAGCTGTGTCACTTAGTGCATAGGTATATAATAATATATTTAACTATGGTCTAAATGCTGTTAATGTACCATGATAGCATAGGAAGACAGCAGGGTAGTACCATTATTCTACTTCAGTTCAGCTTTGAGCAATGTGAACATATATCCAATTGTGGAAATGACTGATCCCTGTAAAAAAGACTGATCCCTCACCCAAACACCGAGTTTTCAAGTCAGCAGCATGCATTAGTCATGCCCCAAACTATTGAATAGAGAAAAAGCACCAAAGTATCTGCCAGGAATAAATATGAAATAAGATCAATAATATAGTACATTTCTCATTCACAAATACAGACAAGACCAATGTCTTATTACTACCAAGCAATATTCATATAAATTTATATAAAACAGTTTATATATATGCAAGTATCAATTATGAACTCCCAGTAGCCTTGAAATACTATAGAAATCAGTACTGAATATATAGCCATGTATTGCAAAGAAACAACTGATCCACGTAGAAATGACTGATGCATGAAGAAACGACTGATCCCTGACTTAAACAGCTCCCCAGCCTTAGATAATCATACCAACTCCCAGATTTGAATTGAATAGCTTCAGTAGACATGCCCAAACCTATTGAATGTGTACAAAGCACCATAGTACGTGGTAGGAATAAATAAATGTACAATGAAATGAATTATATTGTACATATTTCATATTTCGCTCACAATAACTGAGAAGAACAATATATCTTATTACTACCCTGTAAAATGGGCTTAAATCCAGGGTGTATATATTATATACTTCAATGATATACATCCCAGAAGCCTTGGAATAGCCTTTCCAGTATACACATAGAAACGACTGATCCCTGTTCCATAATTAATAGCATGCAGATATAAACTTCAGGTATGGATATTATCTGACCTTTTAGGTAGAAAGAAGTAACTTAAGTCACATTTACAAAGTAAGTCTAAACTACCCAAACAAACAAACAAGCACATTTACACAGAGATATGGGAAAACAAGTAATGCTAACTCTGCAGACAATTCCCAGCATAGCAATATGTTGTCACAAACAAAAAAACCAACAAAACTCTGATATACTAAGATATTATGTCATTCCCACCCTAGCCTAGCAGGTGTACATGAAGTAGCAGGTGTACACAAAATAGCAGGTGTACATGAAGTAGCAGGTGTGGTGGCAGAGGTGGCCACACACTTCTTCCATGACCTTGTGCTTTCCAGGTTGGCCAGGTGCAGCAACAGGAACTGGAACCAATCCCAGATCCATTTATCTTGAGGTTTTAACTTGTCAACACCACGGCCCCAGATGCCTTGAACCAGGCAAATTTGGCAATGTCTGATCCGCATACTGAGGTACCAAGTGCAGAGTTCTCTGGCGGGACGGCCAATCCATTTCGCCTGCTGTTCCTACAGCAGGTCTTTGTGGTCGGTGTTCCGGAATGCAGTGGACCGCTTGGCATATAGTTCAGAATTATATCGAAGGAAGATGGTTATTTCCTCCTTCTGTTCCTCACTGAATTTGGCGACAGCCCTGTGAAAGTGGCGATGTCGACCGCTGCGAGCAGGAGTGGCACACGCATCAGGTGCAGCAGGCCTGTCAGCCGGCATGTCTTTAGCAGTGTTGGCCGTCTGAGTTCTGGTAGTGGAGGCATCTTGTAGGTGAGTACGAAGTGTATAGTAGAGCTGCTCGAAATGGAATGAAGACCTGTCCGCCGTGCCATCTTATATATACCAAACGTGGACGCAATTTGACAGGAATGAATCTAACCTGGTAGTAACTCAACCAAAGAAGACCTTAGGTGGATCTGAACATCAAGCGAAAGTCACCTTAAGTAGATGGGCTCCATTACCCCCTGGCATGCACATTGCCTACGACAAACTTGACACAACGTAAGTTGCTGGGGTTCCAGATGGAACTGGACTCAAGTTGATGGCCTCTGTGA
The DNA here is from genome assembly GCA_950022655.1 of Alentia gelatinosa. Lineage (NCBI taxonomy): Eukaryota > Metazoa > Annelida > Polychaeta > Phyllodocida > Polynoidae > Alentia > Alentia gelatinosa. The sequence continues at coordinate 26,907,494 of OX465592.1, forward strand.
GAAGTGTGTGACCAAAAACCGGTGACTTACGACCACCTAACCCACCGACTTAAGTCGAGTTACACTCTGTGGCGGAAGTCCCGATGACTTGAGGCAAATCCCGGCGGTCATAAACAACAGGGGGTTGCTGGGACTGTTGTGGCAGATTTTTTGACAGTCAGAGATTTGTCCTGGTAACACCCCGACAGTCGACCTACGATACGCAATGCCGGTGACATAAGGCAAACTCGGAAGTACCCATCAAGATACGGCGATGGCATGTTGGGGCTGTCGGGACAGTCAGGGTGATGGTGTAAATCTAACATTTGTACAAAAAGCAAAAAAAATCACAACGGTTTGGTACATGCCCATCCTGCAAGTGCCAGCACATGAAATCAACACACTGAATACAGTAATTCAAAAAGGTTTGTAGGTTTCCCAGCAGTTGGGACAAGATTACACTGTAATTACAGTTCATCAGGTGCTGTTCTACCATTTAATGGAAATGGCAGACCCCTGAATACCAGAACAAACTATTCATCTGCCTTGGGGAATGAATTTTCTGAAACCTATGGGGCAACACATACATAATAATAGTCGTCTTCTAAAAAATTTTTGACGTGGCTTTAGTTGTTTCTCATCCATATTTGTTGTCCATTGTGTTGAGGCCGTATGGTGCTACTGTTTGTAGTCTGTGTATCCAGTTGTGTTCAATCATGTTCCTCAGGGTTTTTGCTCTCTCACTCTCTGGGTGTTCATATATGAAGTAGAGGATATATATTTTCATATCTTCGATCCCGTTGTGTTTCTCTGTGTTGAAGTGGTATGCTATGTTGTTTTCTTTTTTCATTTTGACTGCATACATGTGTTCTCTTGTGCATTCTTTTATCTTTCTTTTTGTTTGTCCTACATATCTGATCCCGCATTTTTTGCATTCTATGCAGTATATCACATTTGAGCTGTTGCATGTGATGTTGGTTTTTGTTTCCATTTTTCGGTTCTTGGTTTTGATTTCTCCCGTTTTGTCTAGGGAGCTACAGTATTTGCAGTTTGGTTTGCTACATCTGTCCGTGTTTGTTTCAGAGTTTCCTCTATTGGGTTTTTCTTCCGGATGGTAGTCAAGTTTTGCTCTGACCACATGGTCTTTGATGTTTTTTGGTCTCCGGTAACCCATCAGTAGGTCTGCTCGGTGCATCTTTCTGTTGTGGTTGATTTACCTAGAGTGTCCCAGTTTTTTCTTACAGCTGTTTGGACATGTTTTTTCCCGGGTCCGAAGGTGGTTGTGAGGAAAATTCTTTCCTTCTCATCTTTTGTTTTTGTTTTCGGTTGTAGTAGTTCCTCTCGGTTCCTTTAGGCTGCCTTTTTTCTGGCTTTGTTTATGACTTCTATTGGGTAGCCCCTTTCTAAGAAGTCCTGTGACTTTTTGTTAGCGTGTTTTTCATAGTCGTCTTCATTTTGGGTTATTCTTTTTATCCTCAGGAATTGACTGTCTGGTAGACTGCGTTTGCAGCTCGGTGGGTGTGCCGATTCGTACCTGAGATACGAGTTTGTATCCGTTGGTTTTGTGCATAGGTCCGTATAGAGTTTGTTGTTTTTGTCTTTTTTCACCCAGGTGTCTAGGAAACTCACTTTCTCTAGGGACCACTCAGCGGTGAATTTTATACTATGATGGTGTTCGTTGGTTCTTTTTAGCCATCTATTTAGTTCTTCTCCATGTTCCCAGATGAAGAAAATGTCGTCTATATATCGGAGCCAGGTGTTTGGTTTTAGTCTTGGTTTTTCTAGAATTTCATTTTCTAGTTTTTCCATTTTTTAGAAGACCACACATTAACAGGTCAAGACAGTCAAGTCAAGACACATGGTTCTAAAATTCATAAAGGTGACAATGATCACAACACTTACCCACCAGAAGGTCCCCACACATACCTGAAGAGCCGGAAGACGGCGAAACTGCACTCAAAAACTAGTTTTCAAGCATAAAAACGAAAATCAGATCTCCCTCTGACTCCATCTTGGGTCAGCATAGGTCACCACAGGTCAGACCGGGTCACATCCTGGCACAGGGCCAATGACATGCTTAGAAAACATTGTGTACATGTCTCCCAAGACAACCACCCACAAGAACCAATGAGAATCCGAATCAGAGCGGAAATACGTTTCCGGCGCGGATTCAAAGTGGGAAAAAACCTACCTGGTCATCAGTGCAGTCGTACACCGGACTCCGAACACCTCGTCTACACATATTCACATACATAATAATAGACTTGTTGAGTCATGGATAGCAAGTGGGATACTAGGTAAGAGGTCTGCTGAAACCGTATTCTTTGGCAAGGACTATAATAAAGCAATGCAGATCCACTAATTGATATATCAGGCACTTCGTAGGATACTACTCCCTGACTACATCACCCATCTGTCTGGAAAGGATGACACTAGTCAAAGAAATACAGAACTGTCCATCCACACGAGATCTTATTATCCTTCTGGAAGATGCAAATCTAAAAAGTTTTCTCAAGCAGTTTGCTGAGGAAAAGGCCACAGACAATAAAAACTTCCTCTACATCTGGCAGTACCTTGAGATTCTCAGATTTCTACTTCTACTGGCAAGAAGTTGAAGAGATTGGGATTGGAATCTTCACCTGGATGCCTTCAAGAAAATGATTCCATTTATCACGAAATATGATAATACATAGATGGGGCCCTGTATACTTTGCCGAAATGAACCACCTCCCAGAATTGATTCTCAGAGAGCTCCTAGGAGGCAATTTTGTTGTCAAACGATCAGAGAGAAAGTTTAATGAGGTAGATGCTGACTATACACAAGATTGGCTGAACAAGGCTGGAAGACTGAAGGTGGCATTGTTAGCATAACCAAAACTCAGTGTCCCTAACAGAAAAGAAAAGAAAAAGGATAATAATGATGAGGACAACTAGTTAAAAAACTGACAAGTATGGAAGTCTTTCCCAAAACTGATCTGCTGCACAATATTGCAAACAAAGACCTGGCAACACCTGACATTCAGCATTCTCCAGCATCAGCTTTATCTCTTTGACAATCCTAGCTTGAGGACTTTCTGAAGAAATCAGTACTATAAAGCAAAACCGTTCATTGACATTTGCTGACCTATATAAGGCACAAAAACTAGGCATTTCAAGAGAAGAAACAGTCATACTGAAGGCAGACAGAAAGGTAATGCAGCTCATTGTAAATTCATATGCAGCTGGCATGGTTGTTGATCTTCCAAGCATCTTAACACATGAATTGTACTTATGTCACTAGCTGAAGCAAATGAAAGACTAAGGACTGGTGATAAGTCAATTCTGATAGATAGCCTCACAAAGGACATCTGGCCATCAGATATCCCAACATCTGAACATTCTGCAATCATCATTTATGTCTGGGGAATGATAAATACCTTAGGCAAATCTGAGAGGGCAAAAGACTTCGAAGAATAACATTAATTCAAAGTATCCTCAAAGCTGAGGAGTAATATGAGCTTATTGATCTGGTGGTTGACCAATACTGAGAGACTAGCATCAAGTCTGCGACTAGGAGGAGGAAAGTTCCAATTCAAAAAATTATCATGCAATGGAAATGCTCCTCTTTCTGTAGATTGGGGGAACTACCTTGAATAAATCAGGAAAACAAAATTCAGTTCTAACTTCCTGATGGAATGTGTCTGGTAGATGTTACAGACAAAATAATTGTCATCAGTGGGGACCCAAGAAGCACACTACGCCTAGACACTGCAGATTTGAGAGCTAGTCATGACTCCCAGACTCCACTGCCTTGATTGGTTCTGATACAACATCCTTCATTGCTTATCATTTGAAATCATGCAGAGAAGTTTGTGTGCCATATATATCAGGTATCACATGCCCAATCAATAGACCATCAAGAGTACTGCTTTTTGGACAGTGCAAGAGGCCTTGAAGCACTGCCTCCAACATAGGACACACTTCATTTACACTTGATGTGAGTTTACTTAGAGACCCTCATTTGGAATCTTGCATACATCCCCAACCCATGATCCCTGATCCTACAACCATGGAATAGAATCTGTAAGACAACAAGCTTGCACCAGTATGGATGAAGAAAGAGGCCATTCCTGATGCATACCTATCTCTTATTGCATGGCAATGTAAGACAGGGTGCTGTAATTCCCAATGTAGATGTAGAAAGGCTGGATATAGTTGTACAGTCAAGTATCATTCTCTAGCTCTCTCCCCACTTTGCAGTAATGTTAACCTCTGAATTATTCTTATGCCTAAACAATGCTGAACTGGAGCCAAGGACTTCCATAGAACAACACACAATTAAATGGGCCTGACCAGGCAATATATAGATTTTGATATCAACTAAATGTTGTTTTGTAGTGTCCTCCTATTTTAAATCTCAAGATAGGATTCAATATTTAGTAAATCCAGACACTATATTGATATGATAAGTATTTACATGTTACTGTAACCAGAAGAGTTGTCCAGGAAACTTTGATATCAAAGTAGAGTATGCCATATGTTCTGTAAACATTCTCTTCAGAAAATGGTGTATATACACAAGGGAGTACTGTAATATACATGATGACAGATACTTGGTTTATTACAAATCCCAATAAAATACTATGGTACTATTATCAAAACACTAATATATATATGTGTGCTGAATATTAAGAGCAATTGTGCAGATGATAAGTTGGTCATAACAGTATTTTACATGAATGCTCCTTTTAAAAATATACTCTTATTCAAAGTATGCTGTGCATTATGTTTATTATTACATACCTATGACCGAACATCTATGAAATACTACCCGCTGCTAGAGGTGCAGTATAAATAATGTTCGGGCGCACTGCGCCCGTAGTGAATATTCGGGCGCACTGTGACCAGCCGGTCAATTAATACATTTAAAAAGTATCTAAAATGGCCTTTTTTTTAAATATTTAGGTATGTAATAATCAGAAAACGTAGTGACTGAGCCCGTAGGGATGCCATTCTCAGCCTTTTTATGCCATAAATATGTCCCTCCGCCTGCGGCGTCGGGACGTATTTATGGCATTAAAAGACCTCGAATGGCCATCCCTTCGGGCTCAGTGACCTCGTTTTCTCTTATTATAATCATCTTTGCTGATTTAAGTAAAACATTTCTATTGTTTTGATAATTTCTTCGTTCCAATGGGTCTGTCTAGGATCCGTGGTTGGAAAAAAATTTCTATTGTTGCTGATTTTAAGTCAAACATTTCCATTGTTACCGTTGAACCATCATGAAACCAGAATAGATCTGTGATAACCATTTGTACTCATTGGATATCAGCTGATTTCATAGTAAAATAGCCCTTTTTGTTGTTTGTTCTGGTAACTAAATTGCCATGAAACTAGTGTAAGATGATAAATCCCGTTGAAACCATTGATTCGAGCTATAACATGAGCATATATATCTATGAATTGTAGGTTTTAGATAATATTAGGTGATAAAATAGTTGATTTCTTCATTGATAGTAAAATTGTCCTTTTCTAACTTTTGGTTGCCATGGTGACCTAATTGTCATGACAACCACTAGTAAAGTGCATCTTGATATTCCTAATCGAAAATGGTATATGTATGTGAAAAATAATTTCAATCAACTAAAAACTCTTAAAACTGTCATAACATGTATGAAGCCTAATCTTGGGGTGTAAGATCACTCTCATTAGGCTGGGTCTGACAGGGACAAGCTAGAGATAACAAATTTGTTTAAAATACAATGTGATCTTCCATGGTTACCATCAATGCAGAACTGATGTTTCTTGTAAATAAAAAAAACAAAAAAATTCAAAATTCCTTACTTCTGTGTAACGCATTGCGCATATGATTCTATCCGTATAACTCAGTGGAAGATCTGCTCTATGCAGAACTGATGTTTCTTGTAAATAAAAAAAATTAAATAAAAAAATTACCATAGAAAAGGCATAAATGTGTACTGTATCTTATGAATAAATGTATATCTCTATAGATGCATGATAACTATGTTTTCCGTGCCTGGTCTGAAATATAGTAATTTAATAGTAAAATAGTTTACTTTTTTGTAGATTTTTGGTTGCCATGGTAAACAGATTGTCATGACAACTACAAAGCTAGTGTAAGCTTATGTATCTCAGTGAGACCTTTAATTTAGATTTTAGAAACGATTCTTTGATCTTCTAATTGATATTAGCGGCCATTTTGTTTTTTGTCAGTTAGAAGGCTAAAAATAGAATTTTCAGCTTGGTAAAATTACTTTTCTAAATCTACACTCAAGAATTGACCTAAAAATGTTTCTTACCAAATTTTACTCCAAATTGCCTCTAGAAAGTTTTTGAAGCACCTTTTTTGGTAATATTATTCTAGTTTATCATGGGAGATTGAAATAAAAAAAAGTTATTCAATATAAAATCATATTGATGCATGAGGTCTTTGAACAAGTAGTTCAATCATACCCCTGCTCATTTAACGGCTGACATTGTACAGTGGCCGTTAGGTCACCGCCAGCAGGTAACAGAAAAAGCTATTTGATCAGGTTTTAGCAAGCTTCGGCCGTACCAGGCTGCCACCATTGAGCATTTGGCGTGCTCCAACGCAACTTTTTCTATATATCTGCCTAACAGTCTTGGAGCCTGTGCAGTGCCGTTCTGTAAGCCTGGTGGAACGGGCCCTTTTAGTTGTGTACTCCTAGGTATAAGGTGATCTTTTACTTTGTATCGGCCGATTGAGAGTAATATACGAGCAGAAGCATGATACAAAAAGCTACACTAAAGGGTTACTTCATGTCTTTATTTTGAAAATGACTCCTCTCTTGTCAACAGTTTGGGAACATTTGTCCACTATGACCTTTATCTCAATAAAAATTCTAAAAATGGAAACAGTGATGGAATACAGACTTTATATCTCAAATTCATTGAATATGTATCTAATGCAAGACATATTTATCAGTAGATAATCAAATTGAAGCATTTTTCCGGTTAGCAAGGGCCAATACGTCTCTGCATATTGAAATGGACAAGGTGGTGAGATTGTAAACTTGTCGATAGAATGCTAATTCTTCAAAGCTAGTCGGAAAATATGCTTTAATTTCGAAGTTGAAATTAGATTCCTACCGGTACTGGAAGTTTATCATTTTGGTTTATTCTTATACTCAAAGCCTATTGCGATAAAAACTTCTAGTAGATGTATAAATACTATTTTGATTTCAGCCACCACCACCAGGGTGCGCCCCGAACGCGGCGCAGGTAGCGATGGCGCAGGGAAACAATGTTGTCGTCACCCAGCGTCCCTCAGACTTCATGACTGGCGGTAGCGACGGCGGCTACGTCATCTGGTAACCTAGCAACATCAGATATGTCATCTGGTAACCAAGCAACATCAAATATGTCATCTGGTACCCTAGAAACATGAGATATCTTATCTGGTAACCAAGCAACATCAAATATGTCATCTGGTAAGCAAACAACATCAAGTGTCGCATCTGGTAACCTAGCAACATCAGACATGTCATCTGTTACCCTAACAACATGAGATATCTCATCTTGTAACCAAACCACATCAGACATCCCTTCTGGTACCCCAGCAACATCAAATATATCATCTGGTAACCAAACACTATGTCATCCAGCAATCCACGTCAGATATGTCATCTGGTAACCTGGTGGTGCAAAGAAGATGCTTGAGACCTCAATCTGCACAAGGAGAACGCAACATCAATTTTAAATTAAAAATTGGTGCCTATTAGTCCTGAAATATGACTTGTTATGGTTATGGTAACAGAAAATTGCTTTATTACATAATCGTGTCGGCCGATGGCATCTGTTAAAAAATATCACAGAAAAAAGTCAGTTATCTAGTTCAATACCATTATTGGACGTTAAATCAACCAAACCAAACCAAAAGCTGACCTGGATTGGCATTTATATGAAGCAGCAAAAAATATAGAGACAAGAAGATTGATTCTGAAGGAACCGGTTCCATGGGAAGTGGAACAAGGGATCAAAGATTGGTTAAAAGCAAACTCGGAAACCATTTGATAATGGGGTTGATGGTTCAATGTGTCTAGCTTTAAGAGATGATATGTAATACCAGATGTATTTTGTTTTGTGATTTATGGTCTTTCATTCGTACATGTATGTCATGTCCTGATTGATTTCATTGTTTATACGATCAGAGCTTCTCTTCGCATATTAACTTGAATGTATTTCTGTTAAGCATGTCAGAAACCACAAAAACGTAGTGATGTGATCTTTATCAGAACATATTAGTTTTTACCTGACTGAGGAGCTGCACCAAGAAATACATCGTGGATTTTGGATCTATGAGGTACTGACTAAATACATTGCAATCAACATGAAAATGGTGATATCGAACATATATTTACTGATAGAAATGGAACATATACCTCGGTATAGTGTGGATAAATAGCACCAAACTTTGTAAACATAGTTTGTAATAAAACCTATCATAAGGACCAATGTTACAAACCGAATCGAATTATTTGGTTTGATCAACTGAACACTAATGTTATATTTCTATGTATGATATATTCTTGCATAATTGTTCAATTGTAACCCCTCACCATTCAGCCCATGCTGACCTGAATGTCCCACAGATTGTGCATGATTGCAATGGGCAGCAGTGCCACGCCTACAGACCTGAGACCTGTTGTTTCACTAGTTTGGGGTTCATAGCGAAGGGAAAACTGCAACAGTGGCAGCAAAAGCGGCACCAACAGTGGATAGAGTAAAGTTGCGTTTCATAAGTAGCATCGCTGTTGAAGTGACCCTTCCCTTCGCTATGCCAGTATAACGAGCGGATTATCCAATAGATCAATGTCTAATGAATAATTTGATAATTCCAAATCATTCCTGGTGTCTTTCCCCGCATTTCAGTCTTTATTTGAAGTCTCTAGCTTCATTTTTGGTTGAGTTACGGTACCTGACACTGTAGCCCGCGTTTGTTAGAGCTGGAAGTGATTGCCTAGGGTCGAGCAATACAGTAACAAACCGACCGAGTGGTGCAGTGACCGCAGTTCTGGGTTCGATTAGTATAATGGTTCTCACAAAGAAATTGATCACGGGAGAATCGTGAAAACGGAGATATGGGTATAGATACATATGGAATTGTCCGGAACACGTTTTTCTGTCCATAATTATGTTATAGTATCTGATACAATATGTTTTAAAATGGTTGTTTCGATCAGTACGAGAGGGTAGACCCTCTCGTGAAATTGGCACCACAGTGGCACTAGTGTCCCAGATCGTCGCGCAGCTTGTGCATGACTGCAATGGGCAGAGCTGTCAGGCAGATAGCGTACACCATGAATGTGTGCGATGGGCAGCAGTGCCATGCAGATAGCCCACATATGTAGCAGTAAACCCTCCTCTCTACACAAGCTTACCTGAAATGCTCTTAGCTGAAATCTGGTAAAAATGATATTTCCCACATGTCTCCTCTCTGAGGGTTTACATTCATGAATAAAGGTACATAATTTCTTTTTGTATTAGAGAGAACTTGAAAGTAGTACGTTGGTTAAATGATTTAAAGACCATTCGAAGCCACCTTGGCTACAACCTTTCATGGTACTATCAGGAATAGTTTTCTCTAATTGTATTTTTAAAACTCTGCAAGCAGTCAAGTTTTCTATATGATATCTGCTGTTGCATAGCCTCATATACATATAAATACTTACACGCTTTTAGAACATATTTTATGTCTAGGCTCAAACCGAGCAAAAAGCTGGACTTTGTCAGACACTTGAACGGCCTTATCTGTGACCTGACGTCTGTGTGATATGAGCTCATGTAAACGGAGGAGATTTAAATGCGCGCATTTAATCAAACTGAGCCAAATTCAATGACCTGCAACGATGAACAGGAAAATGAGTGTTAAAATGGACCTGATCAATAACATGTCTAACCATTAACTTAAATTGTGAATAGACTTATTATAAGGGTTTATCTTCTAATAAAATGAAAATATTGTGTTGACATAAGATATTAATAAGATATAGTAATTGATATTTCCCGCTGACTTGATTGTACTTTGTGATTCGTCTTTACAGGTAAGATGCTTCCCGTTGATTATGTCATGTAGAACAATGATGTTACCACTTGAATGACTTGGCCTTTGCCCCTGTGAGAAATATGCAATTTGTCCTAGTCCACATTTATATACACTTTTACTTATCTTGTTGAATAAATGATGGACAGGTCTCTATCGTGTGCCTTCCTATAAACTGTTACCTATCTGATCAAATAAATGATGAACTGGTCTCTTTCGTGTGCCTTCAAATACAACGTTACCGATCTTGTTGAATAAATGATGGACTGGTCTCTCTCATGTGCTTTCCTATACACCGCTACTTATCTTGTGAAATAAATGATGGGCTGGTCTCTCTCATGTACCTTCCTTTAATATAACACTGTTACCTATCTGTTCAAATAAATAATGAACTGGTCTAATCAGTACTCCTTTCTATACAACCCCACCTATCATGTTGGATGATTAGAAACTGATCTCTAGTTGGCGTTGTTCGTTTATATACCACGATGATCAGTCTTAATTTACTGTGCGAGGCGACAGCTGAGCGTAGTGAGAAGCTGACCTGTCCAGGGTGGTTTAAAAACTAACAATGCAAAAGTCAATAATCAGCATAGATACTTTAAGTAAGGAGTAATATGTAGATGGGCCCCCACAGTATACAACTGGTAGTTTATTTTATTGATTAAATGATATTTAGAGGTAATTATTGGCCGTTTCTAGTTATGCCATATGCCAAAAATGCAACTATATCAGAAAATCACGTTTTAGGGAACTTTTGGACTCTTTGTCATCTGTCATAATGCTCCTGTATCTAAGAAAAATCTATCACATCCTTGCAATATAGGTATCATTTTAATTGTCTTGAAATAGCCAGGAAGATAGGGTGTTTATTTCTATAGGTCATTGCGATAGATTTTTCATTAAATCACTATGAAGACAGGAAGGTAACATGTTTTAGTTTTTTTACCTAAGAAATTCCGATGTTCAATTTACAACAGAAAATCTTAGCCATAACACAGGTATATCAGGTATATATCAATAGATAGACCCAAGTCTTAGCTCTCTAACAATGTTTTGTTTATAAAAATCGCCCTATTATTCACGACACAACAGCGATCTGCCATTTTCAAGTTAGAAAAACCAGTTTTTTGTCCCACATTGAACACTCAGGACTATAACTCGAGTTGAGTTTAGTATTTATCCTACCCTGTCTCCACGATTTTATATTAGGAAACATATACACACTCACCGATGTCCAGATATTCTATTTGCTTCTTTTATTTGAATAATTGTGTGTTAGTTAACATGGCATCCTCCAAGATATCCACCGAATGGGTCTGAGAGGAAGACTTGCAAAGTTCATAGAATCCTTTCTTGCCAACAGGACATTCAATGTCCGTCTTGGATCTGCAGTGTCAGAGAGAGTAGATCAGGAAATGGGTGTACCTCAAGGCTGCATCCTTTCTGTCACACTTTTTGGCATCAAGATCAATGACATAGCACAACAACTACATCAGGATGTTAACTGCTGTCTTTATGTAGATGATTTTGTCATCTGCTACAAGGGCAAACACATGCCGGTTGTTGAAAGAAGACTACAGCAAACACTCAATTGACTGCAAATCTGGAGTGACCAGAATGTATTAAAATTCTCAGAGACAAAGACATGTGCAGTTCATTTCTGTCGCAGGCAAGGATGCAAGGAAAAACCAGCACTCTACCTCCAGAACAAGGAACTGTCAGTCCAAAAGGAAGTTAAATTTCTTGGACTGGTGTTTGACAGAATACTGTCATTCAAACCACATGTTGAAAAGACGAAAATGGCAAAAGGCTATGAACCTTCTGAAAGTGTTGAGTAACACAAACTGGGGATCTGACACAGAGATCCTCCTAAGACTATCAATACATCCAGTCACAATTGGATTATGGATCAATAATATCTGCTTCAGCAGCAAGGTCTTACATGGCCTGGTTGAAACCAATTCAAAACCACACCTGTTGCAAGCTTACTTGTAGAAGCAGGGGTCCCTCCGCTTCATCCGCGGCGAGAGAAATTGGCTCTACAGTATGCAATCAAAGTCAGATCAAATCCAAGAAATCCAGCTTATGCCTTATTATTCAAGGGAAACAGAAACATCTACAGAGAAAAACCAATTGCTATAAAACCCTTCCCAGTAAGAGTTAGGGCTCTCTACAGGGAAGCTAGCATACCAATTCACAGAAAACAGGTGGAAGAACCATCTGACATCTGGGATGTCATAATGGACCTTGCTAAAAACACCAAAGCTGACACTTCTGACAGGGTATTTGTAGACCACTACGAGACCTTGCAAAAAAGATTCAAGGATCATATATCCATCTACACAGATGGCTCAAAGGATGGAAAGCGTACTGGTTATGCCTTTGACACACCCTATGGAAACCTGAGAATGGCCCTTCATGGCAGAAGCTGTATTTTTACGGCTGAGGCTAGTGCAATACTGCATTCCTTGTCATGGATAAAGGTGTCAAAACATGAAAAGTTCATAATCTTCTCTGATTCAGCGAGACTTATAGCTCCTAGTGAAACAGCCCCCAGGTTGACTAAAAACCATACAGATGCTATGCTATACTTGCCAGGTAAGACTTTGTACATGCAGGATTGGGAATCATGGTCAGGGAAAATGCAGACATTCATGGGATAAAAATCAATAATAGGGAAATAAAAATTTCGTTGTTTGCTGATGATATGACAGTATTTCTAAAAAACATACAATCTCTTAACTTGTTGCTGGACTCACTGGAAAGATTTAGAAGATATTCAGGACTGAAAATAAGCTTGGAGAAATCTTGCCTGATGCCCTTAGGTAAGATGAATTTGGAGGGGGACCCCTCCCTGCCACCATGCATGAAGGTAAAAAAAGGATACGGAGATTCTTGGAGTAAGAATCTCCAATAACCCAACAGAGGCGTTTCATATGGAAAACAATATAGAAATTTTTTTAGAGAAATGCAGATATATATGTAAAGAGTGGACAAGTAGAAAGGTCTCTCTGAAAGGGAAAGTCACTATTATCAACAGTCTGATAATTCCTATCTTGTTATATCCAATGTCTGTTCTGCCCTTTTCGGCAGCAATTTTCAAAGAGTATTACTAACATCAACCTGATGTGGTTATACTCGGTAAGGACAGAGGGCGCCACAACTCACCCGTGCCACCTGGCAGGGGGGTAGTCTCAGGTAGCCACTTGCTACCGCGACACCACAAACAACGGACGCTTACCTTACCTACACTGACATTCCTTTTTTTTGCCGGGGCTTCAAAATTATTGACTACACTAACTTATGACTGTGCAAATTACTCATCTATACTGAAACCCCCGGCTAAACAAAAGATGGACAAAATTATCCACAAGGAACTATCTGAACACAAGTTGTCAATTGTTTACACTAAACCGACCTGCATTCATGCCTTAGGCGCTATCTGGCGGTCAGACGACCGAATACGTCCAATTACTGACTGCTCACGCCCAAACGACTCTATTAATAACCACATGCTGAATACGGCCTTAAAATTTAGGTTCAAATCGATAGACTGTGCCAAGGATCTAATTGAACGCAATTCCTTTTCTGCAGTAGTAGACTTGTCTGACGCCTACCGCCACGTCCACATCTTCCCGCCTCACAGGAAATTTATGGGATTACGTTGGCACCATTCCGGTGACGAGAAGTATCTGGTAGACAACATGCTCTGTTTCGGTTTGAAATTGGCACCCTTTATTTTTAATGCCATCAGAGATTTTGTGGTAAGAATGCTGTGGTCGAAAAAGAATCTACACTGTGTTAATTACTTAGATGACTTTTTCGTCACAGGCAAGAACAAAGAAGTCTGTGGAGAGAATCAAAGGATTCTGATACATTTCCTACGTTTCCTAGGGTTTTCAATTAATTTTTAAAAAGCCACAGTTCCCAGTCAGGAAACCAAGTATCTAGGAATTATTATAGATTCAGTGAACATGTGTCTAAAGCTGCCAATGGATAAGCTCCGGAAAACCCTACAATTATTGAAAACCGTTGTCAACAGGAAGTCAATCCGTTACAAGACCTTGGAAAAATTAGCTGGACACTTGGCCCACTGCGCGATGGTCATCAAAGGCGGCCGCACTTTCACCAGAAGGATATACGACAAACTCAAGAGGTGTAGAATGAATAAACGTTCAACAAAGATATCAGACGTGATGCGTCAAGATATAAACTGGTGGATAAGCTTTATTCCAGTCTTTAATGGTTCATGCAATATAATCGAACCATCAAAAGATCATCATGTCGTACTCACGGATGCTTCTTTAAGCGGGTTTGGCGGCATAACGAATCATGACTATTTTTATGGATCATGGTCACACAGCAAGGATATTATCTGCCCACACCACGAACTCAGTCCCCAGATTGACATTTATGATGACTCGAATATAAATATTCTAGAATTGTGGGGCATATTAGCTGCCATAAAAAGATGGATAAATAATTTTTCAGATTGTATTGTTGACATATTTTGTGATAATACACAGGTAGTTTCCATGCTGACCACAGGCAGGAGCAAAAATACGTCGGCCATGGAATGGATCCGGGAACTATTCTGGATCTGTTCTATTAAAAACATCATAATTAAACCAGTTTATATTTCAACTACCAACAACATAATTGCGGACTCATTATCTCGTTTGTTTGACCGGAAATTCAAAGGTAGCTATACCATCCCTAAGGAATTTTTGTCATGTTGTACTTACAGATTGTAACCGGCGCACACTTCACCGATCCAGCAACCGCCCCTCGGACTCAAGTCAACTAAAAGAAGACACTAAATACCTACAATCGATGTGCTGGGCAGAAAGCACATGGAAGACACGTCGGAGTCAGTGGAAACGGTTCCTGAATTTTTGCTCGGAATTTGACTTCCGCCCCTTACCAGCATCTCCAGAAGTGGTCTCCTATTATGTTACTCACTTAACAAAGACTATCTCATATTCGAGCATCTCCAACTACCTCAGCTCGGTATGGTCATTACATGAATTTTTTGGTTACCATCTGGTCTCTAAATCTTCCTTCTTAGTGAAGTGCACCATGATGGGTGCTCGACGCCTACTTGGGGATCAGACCACTCAAGCTTCACCCCTTCACCCGGAGGACTTACTGTGTATTTTTTCTCAACTAAACATGCGAATCAAATCTCACTTCATCTGTTGGTGCGCTTTAACACTAGCCTTCCGATGCCTACTACGAGTGGGCCACTACACGGACTCACCACACACACTCAAGCGGGGAAATATTGAGTTCACTTCCTACGGGATGACACTTCGAATCTTATCATCAAAAACCATCCAGTTTCGACAACGCTCACTATCTATCCCAGTGATAGAAGCTCGAGGCTCTCTGCTATGCCCCGTCCACTGGCTACGTCTCCTCTTCAAAAAATTCCCGTCAGGGGACTCAGCACCACTCATCCCGTCTCCATCATCCATCACTCGCCCCCTACAATATAAGACCTTCCAAACCTTCCTACGATCGGTAACCGCCTCTCTAGACAGGGAGGGCTCCTTCACCTCGCACAGTCTACGCAGGGGTGGTGCCACTTATCTCCATAGGATCGGCATCCCCCTCACCGACATCAGACTATACGGAGATTGGAAATCTCTGTCAGTACTTCTCTACTTGGCGGACGATCACGACACCAGACTCAACAAAGACTGGACTGTAGCCAAGAGTCTACAGTCTTTCTCCTAAATTATTCCTTGGTATCTGGGCCTTGGGGATATGAAAAAGCCTCCTCTCACCCAGTTCGTGTCACCTTATCATTACTGAGCCCAGTCACCAGGAGAGTATTACTAACATCAACCTGATGTGGTTATACTCGGTAAGGACAGAGGGCGCCACAACTCACCCGTGCCACCTGGCAGGGGGTAGTCTCAGGTAGCCACTTGCTACCGCGACACCACAAACAACGGACGCTTACCTTACCTACACTGACATTCCTTTTTTCTTTTCTTTTGTTTTTGTTTTGTTTTTGTTTTTGTTCTTCTAATAATAAAACCTTAGGGGGATATGAAAAAGCCTCCTCTCACCCAGTTCGTGTCACCTTATCATTACTGAGCCCAGTCACCAGGAGAGTATAAGAAAATAATCAACTCCTTTCTCTGGAATAGTAAAATCAATAAAATTGCATATAATACCATGTGTAAGCCCATTAAAGCTGGTGGTATGAATCTCCTGAACTTGGAAAATATGTATATCTCCAACAGAATTCGTTGGATCCAACGACTATGTGATGAGGACTGTGTACCTTTGACTTTGTACTTCCGGAGTGTCAATAATGTTAAAGGCTCCATGTATGATTTCTTTCTGGAAAAAAAGAAGTGTATACTTAAAAGGGAACTCTCTCCTTTTTATTGGGAGGTTTTGAGTGGTTTAGAATTTATGTATCTCCTCCAGTCACTGAAAGAGAGTATCAGAACGAGGACTTATGGAATAATTTCTTTATAAAAATAAATGGTAATTATTCCATGGGTGAGATGTGACACATGTATTTCGAAAATCTGTAGAAACAGGGTAGATTATTTACCAGTGCATGACAACCCTATATCATTTAGAAATGTATCTGTTTCTTTATGGCTGCTAAAATACTTGTGTGTATATATCCTGTACAAGTTGAAAATAAAATATTCTCCACAATAAAAAAAAAAAAATAAATAAATGGTAATAACCCCTCTTGGGTTTCCTGGAAGAAGGCAGGTATATTAAAAGTTAGAGACCTAATAGAAAACAAAGCCTTCGTTAACATGAAGAGACTGAAGAAAATTTATGGGGTTAGGGGGACATTTCTTGATCTGCTCTGTATACTCAAGAACATTCCCTGGGAGAAAGATATGACGTTTGAATGCTTAGAGAGGGATGATAGAGCCCTACTCATTCACGACAGCAAAAAAGGAGTACTCAACATCCTCAATGCTCCTAGTAAGGCTATATACTCCTTCTTAATGACGGACTATGGCAATAAGCCTAAATGTCAACTTAAATGGCAGAATGCTCTCAACTATGTGAAAGAAGATGAGAGAAACCAGCTAAATGACATGGTTTGGGAAAAAATTTATACTTTAGCATATAAATCAACCAGAGCTACAAAATTGCAATTCTCTTCAATATAGAACTATTAATAGAATTGTCCCGACAAATAAATACCTATTTTTGAGAAAGATCGTAGATAGCGATGAATGTGAATTATGTGATCAGGTTGATTCCATCGAACATTTCTTCATTCACTGTGATACAGTTAAAAGTTTCTGGGAAAGTGTACAAAGGTGGCTGAAATTCAATGCTGGTATATGCCTGAATTTGTCTGTTCAAAACATACTTTTTGATGACTTATCAGAGGAAAAATATAGAAAGTTACATAACTTTTTATACTTATCTATAACATTTTATATATATAGACAAAGGCTATTCCATAAATGTTACCTGGATCTCTATGTTTGGTTAACGGAACTGGGTTATCAACTCAGGATAGAGAAACATATTTGTGGGTTAGAGGGAAAGCCAGAGAAGTTTGGTCAATGGTAAAAATTCTTAGATCTCCCATGAGAAGACTAATAACACATATAGACAATTAAAGTAGAAGAAGATCTTTAGTGACAGTATATTAATAGAGTTTATAGGCTTTGAGTGTACGGTGGCGGGAGGGGTTTCAATGAGGGGAGAAATAAGTTTTGTGGTAAGGCAGTTGGTGAACGCCTTAATGTTATCCACAGTATGTTACAACTGAGCACCACAACCGGTCGCTAAAACAGCAAGATTTTTTGGAGTAAGGCAGTTGGTGAACGCCTAAATGATGTACTTTTTAAGTTACAATTGATAGAAGCAGACCTTGAAAAGAATTCAGGACCAAATATGTAGTAGCATATCTTGTCTGTATGTTGTAAATGTACTGTCCATCCTTCTTATCCTAGTTTACTTTCTATAATTGACTATCATGTTTTTATTTTTATTATATGTAATCATTGTAACCAATTGAATAATATTTTTTCCTTTATGGTAAAATTGTTAGTTACTACAGTTAAAAAAAAAATTTAAAAAAAGGGGGGAGAGAATATTGTATAAACGTTGAAATTACCAGATATGATGATCTCCATTGATGTCTTCATGATGTGACACTACTCCAAAATGAATCAACTGGATAGGATAATCTTAACCAACATAGATGTCTCAATGTATTAAGGCTAGATTTTATATTGTGTCAAACCTGGATAACTCAATGTACCAATTCGAAAATTGAAATAAAATCTCCTATGAAAGAAAAAAAAAAAAATTCCAATTAATTCACAATTATAAGACAACACAGAATTGCAGGTAAAGGATCTTTTTTTTAATTATTTTAGACACCTTTTAAACCGCAACCTGTCTAAAATAACGAACCAATGTTCTGGGAGACTTGTGTATACAGCTTCTTTGGTGCGTATTGGCGTACGGCCGACGAAAACCACATTCCCTGTTTGGCCACCTCAGATTCGCTCAGCCTGGACCGGGCAGCGAGGCAAGCTCCGGTGCGGCGTAGTGAATGCAAAGTTATTGTCGCCGGATCTCTGAGAGCGGCGAGGAGAGCACCGAGGCGTAGTAGAGAGGTGGCCCGGGTGGCGGACAGTGGTTTCGAGGTGCCTGGAGCAGAGAACAAAGGATCACGAGGGCCAATACGGTGTACACATAATTGCATTTCGAGTGCAAGGACCGGACAACAGCGCTCGTTTGGTTGTCTCTGTACCCATATCTCAACAGTGGTCGAGGTTGACTTGGATGAGGTGACGCGTACCCACGTGCTGGTGGGGAGAACAGTCACGAGCGATCTGGTGAGTAGGTGTTGATTGTTGTTTGTGGCAACCACGTGACCTTTTCGTAGAAACGTATGTAGGAGAAATAATATGATAGACCTGACCAAGGCCGCATCGCCCCCCAATTTAGCAAGGCAGTCGCAAATGTCTTTAAGTTCGTTAATCCCTAGCTCACGTGCTTGTTTGATACTATGGGTGGAACCAGATTTCATAATACGAATAAACTTAAGTAATACAGGATGTGAAAACATTGTAAAATCGCCCATGGCATTCATAACAAGCGTCTTTGCTCTAGACATGTAGTTTTTTACCGTACTAGGTGAGTCAAAGGAGTTAAATAGCAATTGTGTGTACATACATAGGTGCGATACATTCGGTTGGTATGGATCATAGCGATTGTCAATCATAAAAGCCAAATACAGGTATCTTCCGTGTCTCTGTGCGTTGGTCACTGCGTGAGTGAGAGTGGTGACGCTTGTAGAGGCGCCGCTTTATATAACGAGCGGAGCAGTGCTTGCCTCACAAGGATCTGTTCTGAGGTTGCCTCAAAATTAAACATCAATTTCCAATTAATTCACAATTCCCAGTTCCCGAGAACTCCCACGGGCACCCTGCTAGTGCCCTGCCCCGGGGTAAAGCCACCCCACTTTGCAGACCCACCCGTCCGCCACACCCTCCCCGCCTTATTCTAAACCCCAGGGTGGCCAGCGGCCCGAGACCCAGGGGGGCGGCCTTCCCCCCACCTCCGTACTCAAGAGGGGGAGACCAAGCCGTAAGGGCCAATAACTATGAGGCCTTAAGGGCTGGGGGCGACCTGAGGGGTCACGGAACCCCCCCCCCCCCCCCACCCGCTGCTCCCCCTACCCCACGAGGTGCCCCCTATAGGGGCCTTCAGTCGAAAGGGCCAATGAGGGTAGGCTCCTCTGGCGTGGCCTCCAGCTCCCCGAGTACCATGCCCCTATAGACCATTGAGTCCCTGCCCTTGGCTCCCCCATGAGCCCTCCACTGCCCTGGTTATTACGAGCTCTGATCGACCCGGGACCACCGCTGCCCTGAGGTTTACCACATGGCAATGCTCAGCGGCCAACATCGACTGTCATCCCCTGTTCTCGTAAAAAGGCAGCCCCCAGCATGGCGTCACTGCCTACATCCGCTATCACCCATTCGACTAACATGGCCAGGGAGGCCCACTCCAGGGTAGTCGTAGCCTTTCCCCGCATGGCCAACAGCCGGCCATCTGCGCAGGTCAACTGGCCCCCCGCCTCCGTCACCTCCCTCGGACACCGTTGTCGTTGCCACCACGCCACGGAGAGAAGGTTCAGGGTGGCCTTGGTGTCCACCAGCATCCATACTGGCCTCCCCCTCACTCCGGGCACGGAAACCACCACCGGTGCTGGGGCAGTGGCTGTTTCGGTCTACTTCTGGAGCAGACAGTTCACGCGGATGTGCCCCTCCTGTTTGCAGTGGTAGCACTTCCGGGGCGCGGGGCCAGTGGGGGCCTGCGACATCTGGCTCCGCAGTTTGGCCAGCTCGTCTTTCAGGGCTGCCATCTCCTCCGCCATGGAACTGCAGGTGGCGCGCACCTGTTGCGTCCCCCCGGTCCATCTTGAGATACGCTTCCGCTTCTAGTGCGGTGCATACTGCGTCACTTGTGGACCGGGGTTTGGACTGGAAAATCCAATGCCGGAGTTGCTCATCCCTGAGACCCTCGATGAAGCAGTCGCTGTACATCGAGTCGATGGTGGCTGCGTCCGCCTCTGGGTATGCTAATTGCGTCAGCCTCCAGAAAGCCTCCAGACTTGGCAAATTGTTGCAGGCCCTCCTCAGGGGCCCGCTCCCGATTCAGCAGGAGTGCCTCATAGATTTCCTGCTGATTGCGGGGCTGAAATCGTTTTTACAGGGCCTCCATGAGCTGGTCTAACCCTCCCGGGGCATCCGGACGTATACCTGGGAGAACCCAAGTGCCAACCCCTAGAGGGACACGCCCAAAAATGTACCGGCCTGGACCAGGGTCCACCTGTTAGCAGCTGTGCACAGGGTTGGCGTCCTGAGGTGGTCGTGGCCCGATCGCCGGAGGAAGAGCACCTCCTGGCCGAACGCAACCTAACAGTTAAACTCCAGATCTTTCCCCCATGCCTCTGCTAATTTATGCGGCGACCACGACAGTCTCTGCGCACCGGGAGATGGGAGGGTACACTGGCCACCAGAGCAGATGATTGCTATGACGAAATTCAAACGCCGATATCTTCGAGACGGTGCGTCCGATCTTCTTCATAATTAGTACGATTATAGGTTATATATATCCCTTACTCATATTAAAATTTCATCGCTTAATCCTCAGGAAAAGCACAGGAAATCCGCAGTAACGTTTTATAAAACTTAAGACAGTTCTTTACTTGTCTTAATTTCTGACACATTTTCATCGTTTGATTCAACCTACGACACTGTCTATAGCACACCCGCCATCTTGTGTCGTACAAAATGCCATAGAATCTTGATCCAATCTCAGGCGATCATAGACTTGCGATATCATGACTAAAAAACAGGGCCCAGATTGGACATTACATTGGGCAACTAATGATGTGTGAGAAAACAGCGTGCTCGGTGCCAAATCCGAGAGCGAAAACGTACAGGAAATCACTTGTGATCGCAACCTTATGCTGCACAAACCACTGCACCGTCAAACAACAAGGAGTAGACTTCTCCCTTCCGTGCCTTGTCCTGGGCATTACTCTTAGCCCATATCGGTGGACAAGACTAAGCTTCAATCAGTCGTACGGGCCTTTTGATCATCCTCAGTGACTGGCATAGCACAGGTGTTGCTGGAGTAGGTGGACCAGCTTTTGTAGCCAGACAAGGCAAGTTGTAGGACTCTAGGACTTGGCTATGAGTCTGCAGTCTCAGCTATTAGCAGTTGTCGCCGAATTCTCCCAAAAATTTCTGACTCTGTCTGCATGTTGCATGATTATAGAATCTTTGTCTCTCCACACCTTCAATAGTCCTAGTCTTTTCCTGGTTGGTCTTCAGCCTAACCACATCTTATGTCCTGGTTGTAGATTAGGCAGGGGTTTGACACCATGATGCTTGATGGCCAGGCACCAGAAGTGGCCCTATTTTTACAAATATGTCAACCCATAAGGAGCTGAGATGGGCTGCATCCTCTAGCGGTGATGATAGTGTCCCTGTAGATCATCAATGCCAGCCACAGATTGTCTTTTCCAGGGTACTTTTGGCTGTTTTCATGGCACATTCTGGCACATTGGGAGATTGGAGCTAGAAGTATTGTGGTTGAAATCATACTTCTTTGCAAACTGCTTGAACTGTTTAGATGCAAACTACCTGGGCCTGTTGTCCGAGACTGCCTCCTGTGAGAATCCAAGGCTAGAAAACACATCCTTCGTCTTAGCAATCACTGCTAAAGATGTAGTCACCTATAAATGGAGTATCTCAATCCACTGTGAGTGATAGTCAACCATTAAAAGATGCTCTTGATGCTCCTCAACTCCTCTTCTCTGCCTTGATAGGTCATACCAGGACACCACACAGACTCCTTTGCATGTTCAAAGCATTTTGAAATACCCTGATGGCCTTGGTGAATCTTGTCGAGCACATTGGATCTCATCTTTTCCAGGACGATGATCCAGTCTCTGTAGGTCAGTAGACCACTACAAACTGATAGGCTCCCTCTCACATTGAAGAGCTCTTTCAGCTGGTTTAGGACATCCTGCTCGTACTTTGGCCATCCAGCCAGGGCATACACACTTGCAGCTCAGAGGATATCATCACTGGTTCAAGTTTTGCCATCTGGTGGTTGGACATCCTATTTAGGGCTTTGTGAAAGCTCGTCAGATATCACCATCATCTTTCTCACAGCTGAGACACTGGTGAGACATTCCTTATTGATTTGATCATGCCATTGTTCAGCTGATTATAGGGTCCTTGAGCAGTATGTGATGGGCATCAGCTGACTGTAGTGGTCCTGAAGCAGCACACCACCCCGGCCACAGCTACCCCCTTCAGTGCTCACTACAGTCGGCTTGCAAACATCATAGAAGGCAAGAGCTTGGGATGATGATACCAGCCCAAACCCAAACAGATTGTTCAAAGACTTAGTAATGTCACAAAGATTCAGGAGGTAGGCTCTGAGTTAATGTACCATCCCAATGATCTGGTGTAAAAGTAGCATTGAAATTGGTTCGGGCATCTCAAGTATCGCCAATACCTTGTCACTCTCTGGATCAATACTGCTTTTTGTGATCTTGTGTCCTAAGAACTTGAGTTCTGACTTGCCAATCAAACATTTCTCCTTGTTCAGTTTCAGGTCAGATTCCTGAAGACATTTCATAACATTATCTAATCACCACTCTGTCTTTACCATAGACAAGAATATCATCCATGTTCACAAATCTACCCTCCCGTCTAAGACCTCAACCATCTTCCTCATGAAGATTTTAGGCATACAGGTGATCGCGAATGGATGTCGTCTGAAACAGTATCTTCTGAAGGGTATTATAATGGTTGTCAGCTTAAAGCTCTGCTCCTTCAGTGGGATCTGGTAGAACCCACTGGTCCCGTCCAGGAGAATACTAGTGCACAATTCAGCTTGGACGTCACATCCTCTAGGGTTGGTAACATTTACCATTCATATTTGTCACTTACATTCAGTTTCTTCAGATCAACAGAAAGTCTGACATACCAGCAGTCACTTGCCGATCTCACGTCTTGACATTGACAAAGTCTCACTCTACCTGACTTCTTCACAACAGGTATCATTGGAGCACACCGTGCTGTAGGTTTTATAATCTTGCAAATTACATCATTGGCCTCTTGCCTCTCCAGTTCCTCTTTAACCTTCAGAAGCAAGGGAATGGGTACACATTGTGCAGAAGTCAGAGCATATGGCTGGGCATCATCGTGGAGCAAATCATGAGAGGCTCTGTTTTGAGGCATCCTAGCCCTGGAAGACATCCACTTGATCTATCATCTTGATCAGGCCCATATGGCAGGCAATGCTGCGGCTCATCAAATAGTCAATCAACTCGGAACTAGAAACACTTTTAAGCAATATTTTGTACCCTTAAAGTACATTTTGGCAACAAACTCTCCCAAAGGCTTGACTGTGCCACCCAGACTTGACAGCTCTATGCTGATAGACTTGAGTTGTGGCTTATTTCTCATAGCCTGGAATGTCTCCTTTGACATAATGCTGACATTGGCTCTAGAGTCTGCTTTCCATTTGACAAAATTTCTGTTGATGACAAGCTCTGTAAACCAAGCTGGTTCGCTGTTGGGTCAGTTGACAGCTCTAAAGAAGTACCCCACTGGCTCCTCCATTGTCATCGTCAGCTGGTTTATTTTTACAAACAGAGGCAAAATGGTTTCGCCCCTTGCAGAGCACACACTTCTTTCCCTTCCCACACTTTGAGCTGTCTTACTTGGGTGGGCTGCCATCTTCCTTCTTGGGTGGTCTGCCTCCACCAGTAGGTTTCTTCAGCTTAGGTTTACATACAAAGTTCACCTTTGCCTTGCCTTATCGAGCATCAACTTGTCATGTTGCAGCTGTAGTTTCGATGACACCTTCTTGTTGGACATTCTGCTGATTAGTCGGTCTCTGATGTTCTTGGTCTTGCGATCCCCGAAACAACAATTTTCGTGAAGGTTACACACAAAACACTCAGTGGATTCTCCTGCTTGTTGAGTGCACTAGTAAAACCTTGTCCTCTCATTAATGGTGAGTCTCTTAGGGATAAAATATGCAATGAATTTATTGAGTGCTACATTGTAATCATCTTTTGGGTAGAGCAGATTAGGCTGAACTTTGGTTGGGGCTGCTGAAGGATCAAATGTGAAGGACTTATAGATATTTTCTGCCTGTCTACCCATCGCATAAATTGGTGACTCAACCTGAATTTCACCATCATCCTTCTGAAGTTTCATGGCAATTCTAAATCTTGCAAATCTTTCCCTCCACTCTGGCTATTTAGAAGGGGCAACAAAAGTCATAGGCTCAGGGGGGTTTAATATGGGCATGTTGACAGTGACAGTACAGTCTTAAACTCAGATGTCAACACTACGTCTTCACTCAAAATGCCACACACAGAGATTCCACTCACTACTAGGATTCTACTAGTGTATAGTCTACAGTTGGACAGGTGATTTCAAAATATTAGAAAGTCTTTATCCACTCCAGTTCAACTTCCTCTGATTTCAATGTCAGGTAGGTTTATACATTACCAACTTATCCCAGGAATATACAACCCCTCTAGGAGATACCACTAGCAGCCACAATGTGACCATGTGTATATTGGGGGTTTTGACCCTGCGATAACTCAGGAGCAGTCTACATTAGAGCTTGCCACTTGTTTATTATTCATAGTACCTCAGATACACTGTGGGGGGGGGGGGGGGGGGGGCGGATTACGTTATGAGGTGTTCCCGCTAATACACAACACATATCTTTATGAAATAGAGGAGAAAATTTGTATATGTGATATTATGAAAAATTTATAGAGGTGCATGTGTGTGTGGGGGAGTGTGTATAGCTTACACATTGTACAGACTTCTCCTAACACACTCCGACAAAAAACTGACCTCTACAATTTTTCAAAAATGTTATATTGTGTTGGAAGGGCTAGAACACAGCTATGATAAGGGTACTGTGTCATAGCCATGTTGGAATATTCAGTACACTATGTGCTTGTCTGAAATTACGTAGGTATTTTATAGTTATTATGTATCATTTAATGCCAGTGTAGTTCAGTAACTTAAGGAAATACGAACGAAGTAAATATGTCAGGAGTCTGTAGTGGTGGAAAGGTACACATAGCATAGGTGTTCTTTAAAAGGAGAGGACTGATCAAGTGATATTCTGAAGTTGAAACAGAGGAGTATACCTCTGCGCTGTCTGTGGTGAGTGGCAGTGAGTAAGAAGATAAGATCTGGACAAGGTATAGGTGAGCACTCTCCACTGCTATACTGGGAGCGGACTATTCTGTAGGCACCGGAGGCCTCAGTCTACCTGGAGTGAGGTCACTTTGCTATAAGAGATTGCGTGAAATCTGCGTTACTCCACGAGTGACTTGAAAACTGATATTCAGAGAGCTGTCTCTCGTGAGGAGAGAACACGGAGTAAGCTCACCTGAACTTCTAGCACTGTGTGACTACATCGGGTAGAATTGAGTGTGAGACCAAGTTGTGAACAATCATCAAATTTGTAGATTGAGAACACAGGACTGATTAGAATGATGGAGTGATGAAACGATTAGACGATGGATGTGTTTGAGTGATGTAATTAGTTAAGGATGGTGTTGAAACAATGGACTGTTAGGATCATTGGGATTTGTTGGGAATCATTCACTGGAATGATGTGAACTATGTGTGATTATGAAAGGAACAAAATTGAAGACATTACATGTTATGGAAATATATTATTGAAAGGGTTTGTGCTCCAAACGTCTGTAATTGTATTTTGTCTAAAGGATTGTTCTTCTAATAATCAAAATGGATTAATAAGACTTCATCATTTGTCCTAAGTACCTCAAGTCTCAGATGTGTGAGGGTACCGTGCAACTGATGCTAGTTCACAGCAAGTTGATCTACTAAATAATAGCGAGTTATACCGAGATACACAAAATCACATTAACAAAATTACAATGTTCATGCGATACACCTAAGAGCAGTTCCTAGGTCTTAGTAACATCTTTTAAAGCCCCTCAATGGTACATCGGAGCGTGTTAGAAGGGCGTGTCAGAATGAGATGTCTACCGCTACGGTAAAAGCTCAAAACACTCGATTTTGTATCGGAAGGCGTGTTGTAAGGCTTGTTGTAGTGTCTCAGGACTCTGGTGAACACCCTCCTTATACAAATAAAGAAAATTATTTTACAACCCACCCCAATAAATTTCATTTAACCAAACGCGAGTGCGTTTAATTGTTTTTTGGCTCTAGTGGCAGAATAACCTTATACATATGAGCATAACTGTGACTTACATTTTTCTTACAGTAGAACTTTATTTCCCTTACACGTCAGTCAATCAGTACTGAGCATTGCTTTCAGATGCATCAACAGCCACAATTCTATAGACGAGTATTTCGGTTAGCCAGTTTCTATCAGGTGAGTCTTCAGCTCTCAGACGCATTAGTCATGATTAAATTACAAATCATTGATGTTACGCAGTATGCCTTGACATAAGTCAGACCTTACAAGGTACACAGAATACCTCGATACAGGCATCACAGACCTTACATGACATACAGCTTGCCCTAATAGAATCATCACGGACCTTATGTGACACACAGTATGCCCTGACACAGACCTCCTAGACCTTATGCGGCATGCAGCATGACCCAATACAGACATGAAAGACCTTAAGTGGCATGCAGCACGCACTGATACAGACCTTGCATGTCATACAGCATGCCCTGATACAAACCGTACAGACCACAATACAAACACAACATTGTGTGGTTGTATGCTCTGAGGAGTCGAAATTGTGATGGAGAAAACGCTCGAACTATCAGAGAACATTAGAGATCTAAGTAGGACAGTAAATATGCAAGAGTAGAAAATAGCAGATTTGTAGGCTAAACTGTCGGCAAAAGAAAAGGTTAGTCATGATGAATATATCGCGCAAACAAAGCAAACTTTTGCAGAAGTAGTAGCACAACTAGGTATCATCAAACATTGCAATGAGGACCCTACACGCAATACCCTTATATATGGTATTGAAACAACACCTGCTACCAACCTATGGGACGTGATTCAACAACTGTGCGTAGACTTGCAAGTGAAGTATGGAGCAGACAATTTTCTGCGCGTGAAGAGGTTTGTGAAGAAAGGAAACAACAGGTCCTCATCACCAAAGCCCCCTCTTCTCCTAGCTTGCAGAAACCAATCAATAAAATCGATTGTGATGCGAAATAAATGGCACACTAGGCATATACATAATGCAGAAAACATTTGGCTCTCTGAGGACTAACCAAAGGAAACAAGAATTGCAAAAGCTAGAATTAGACAAGCCGCCAAACTGGCTAAAGAGGAGGGATTACCAGTAACTCTGGAAGAAAAATCGCTCAAACTAGGAGACACAACTTATTCGATTGAAACACACCAGCAGATACCAGACAGATTTATCCAAACTAAGGGGTCAAGGAGCAAAATTTCCAACATCAAATTAGCTTCAATGTGTCCAACGACAACTACAGCAATTGGACTGAGTCTAGGAGGAGACCACACTCAGACCTTTTCCCAATCTCCAAAGAATACTCTAAACAGGAATGGCAGAGAAGAACTCAAGCCAGGACAACAAACTACATGCCATTGAACCATCAGTTGGTAGAAATCAAGGCCGACCAAAGTTTGAGTTAATATACCTTTCAAGAACCAGATAGGTGAACCAATGAGGATGTAACCTTCAATGCATACATCGCACTCTATGTAGTATACTGGCCTTGCTGGACGTAAAATCAGTATACCATTGAACCTACACCACCAAACTACCACCAAGACAATGTCACGAGGGAAACACAAGAAACAAAGGAAAATCCGACCAACCCCCAAAAAACGAAGGACAGCCACGAGAAACGAAAGGACAAGAACAGCTGCACAAAAAACAACTGCAAATACTGCAAGCTTTTAGACAGAACAGGCAAGATTGAGTAAAAAACCACCAATGGTACCCATTGTATAGAATGCAAAACTTGCAAGGCTCAATATGTGGGACAAACGAAGAGAAAAATCAAAGAAAGAATAAGAGAACATCTGAACTGCATCAAGAAACGAGGAAGCAAGAATGAAGTACTGAACCATTTCAATCAAGAAACATACAAAGGGACCCAGGATGTCAAAGTGTATATACTCGATTATATATACAGACACCCAGAGTCCAAAAAAGCCTCAAGACTATGCACAAAATTGAATTCAACTGGATTCACCGACTAAAAACTCATGCACCTGAGGGTCTCAACACGCTCGACAACAGATACGGCTAATCATCACACACATGAGAACATTTCTAGGGTGCCAATGCCATGTCAAAATTTTCTTTCCAACTATAAGCACCGTGACGGCGCTAATGGAAAGAAAGAAATTACGCCAAAACGATCCCCACACACCAACCCTAGTAATAGTGAAGATTAGGACTACACACAAAAGTAGAGAGAACGATCCGACTATTTTTTTGTATATGGAAAAATAACGGAACTGCAATATCCTGCTCCGAGATGAAATCCTGGCGGGAAGACCACAGAAGAATACCTACTGCACCTTGCCTGATGAGACTGGAAAGCAGTCGAAACCACGAGAATCAATATCCTCGCTACACGCGAAGATATCACTGTTTGGTATGAAACTACCAAATAGTTGAATATACATGGCGTCTGATGGAGAAATAGGGGTACAAACAGTCAAGATATGTATACGAAACGCGTCTAACAGTAGGATTTTGCGTCTAGAAGTTTGACCTATTAGACGTCTCGTAGACGCCTTATCTAGTGGCATATATACGTGTCCATGGTGCAGTCTGCCCGAGTTTTCCTGCTTTGCTTTGGATGTCTTTCTCAGTCTCTTTTTCCTTCGTTTTCCACTTTTTACACTCATCTATAACTTCTTGGAGTTTTTTCTGAGGTACGGAAACTTCCATCAATCTGGTAACCCAGCCATTCAATGACCTGTGTGGGAGGTACAGATTTTGCTGGGGCGATCGCCACACATAGCTCTCTACATATGCTATGAAAACATTCATAAGCCTGCATTGCTTTGGTGGACGTTTCTCCAACCCCCCAAAATTGTCCACATATGTGATGTGGTGTCCCTCACGTTTTACGAGATGACAAATCGCCTCCAATACCCTTTGCTGTATCAACCCCTAGGCCCTACATCCCCAAGCGATACATATATCTATATAATATCACCCGTCATGTTTGACTCCTATTAGGGGATACGCTAATTGGTCTGTTCTTAACTGTCTGTATGTCCTTTCTAAATTGCACTTCCATAGAAAATCACCAGGGCCTGCCTTTTCTTCTTGTGCCACCATGTGTGCGATTGTTGGGAGTTTATACTTCACAACTTTACCCTCAAAAACATTTTTTGAGATACCGTCATTTACTGATGCACCTTTGGGGAAGGAAAAATCGATGATAATTCTTTGCTCGCCTTCAATATTCTTGGGGCGAGTCATTATCAGGCTGATTTGAGTCCATGGGACAAATGTTTTTTCTGTGAATGGACCTACCATCGCTCCCATGTCACATTCCTTCTCCAAAAAACTCGCCACATGGGTAGCATAGTCTTTACCGGATGGCTGATTCACCACAGTACTTGTAGGAACAAACTCGTCCAAGTAGGCTATTGGCCAACCGTACCGAATATATTCCGCGATTTCTTGGTCATGATACCCCACGAGCAGCTTGTCCCAGCTGTTGCAGTGCATCGCTGACGGGACCGGTATTCTGGCCCCAGATAGTTAGGTATGCTTTGTTTTCTAACCTCTTTGAAGGTTGCCATTACTCCCTGTTGGAGTCGGGTTTGGCCAGTTAATACCTACAAATTGTGCATACTCATGTGATGTTTTCACGACCTTTGTACCTCGTGCCTGACAATGGCGACCACCTTGTGTAGCGACTGTTTCCCTAGCTTTTTCTTTGTTCTCGCCTTTTACCACCGGTTCACCTTTACCATGATCATTCTTGTGATCTACCGTCTTATCACTAGGGTTTTCTAGACTTCCCAATTTACTTAGATTTAAAAGTGTATCTAAAAATCCTTTTTTAGAACCTTCTTTCTCCTGAGCCTTCTTCCTCTCCACCTTTGCCTTCTTAATTCGGCAGTCTCTTTCACTGTGCGCTAGAGGGGAGCACTTTGCCCAGATACAATGGCTGCGAATGTGCAAGTGCTGGTACCCTCCGCTCACATGATCACCATTGTGGGTGCAACTTCCTTCGTTATATTGCCGGCATGGTGGGGCTGGTTTTGCGTTGGAAAGTTCACCACTCAACCTGAAACCTTCGTTTTTTCCCTCTCGTGTCGAGATTTGAGGGGCGATTTCACCTTTTTGTGCGAGTTTGGGTCTTAGTTTTTCAATTTCATAGGTGTCTGTCCATTCTATTCTACTGCCCTGTATCTGAGAGCATACTTCCTCAGAGAATGATCTGACATTTTCAAATGGGTAACACATCGCGTCCTTGACAACCTGTTCAATGTGAATCTCTATTGCATTCCATACCTTTCTTTTGTTTTTATGCAATTTTTTCACTTGTGTCAACCCCCTTATGGTTCCTGCTACCGTTAGTTCACCTAGAAAATACTTTTCTTTTTTCTTTCCCCTATGCACATGAGTGTAAGCGAAGTAAAGCTTAGTTCAGAGCTCTTCTTTGTTTCAGCCAGGAACTTAGCAACCCTGTTGCTCAAGTCACAGTCTCTGGAGAGAGACCGTGCATCCATGTGCTTTCTTTCTCCTCTGCATGGTCGTTCTGAGTGCAGCTGCCCTCTCTGCCTGCTGCGGTGCCACCGGTCGTGGTGGACCCTGCACTGAGGACAGTCACTGCCACTACCCGCTGCCGGCCCTGCACTTCACAGGTGTGAAGCCGCTCGAGCCCTCGCTGCCCTGGTCGGTTACTGAAGTGTTGTTGGAGCTTTCCCAGCTCTCTCGCCTGCTGCACCTACTGCCGCTTCTACTGCCCATCAATCTGCCCGATGATCTGACCCTGGTTTGTCTGCTTCTCTGCTGGCTTTCTCGTACACTTCTCTTCTCTCTTTCACTCTGCCTTTGTTTCTGATTCTCTCGGAGAATCGAGACAATTACCTCAGCAAAACCGATGCGGAGGGTTTGGCGGGATACCTCATGAATTATTCATTTAAGTTGCCTCGCGAAAATTTGAGGTGTCGCCCTCTAGTAATTACTAAACAATTTACAATTCTTCCACAATTTTGTTCGATATCTGAGCCAAAAGATGATGCAAGTCTGTGACAGCTGTGACATATATTGAAACTGTAACTGGATGTTGCCTACTTATCCATAAGTCATTATCCAGCCAATGTTCACTGAGAGGGAAGAACAAGGATGTACAATCTCGGGCTAAGTGGCCATAAGCGGTGTAAATAATTTCTACATGAGCGACCACCTTCCTATTTTTGTGATAAAACATAAGGAAAAGAATGTAATTAAGAAAATTGACATAACAGGTAGGATATATAAAGAACATACACTGAAGAGACTAAGAGGATGGATGTTAATGACCGAGTGGGATGATTATTGGGCACTTGGAGTCCCTATTGATTTATGGGAATACCTTATAAATGTCTTAAAAGATTATCTGAATTATTACTGTCCGGTAAAAACGTGGAGAAGTAATGAACACGGAAATCAGTGGATGACAAATGACATCCGCTCTCTGACACAGGAACGTAAAGTCGCTATGAAAGATAATTTAAAATCCAACACCCATGATTCACAAGAGACAGTCCAAAAGTTAAAAAGGCAGGTCAGATCTTCGATAAGGGAGGCAAAATCGAAACTAATAGAAGAAAAACTATACAAACATTTTAAAAACCTGCAGAAATTTTGGGTAGAGCTTAACAAACTAATTAGACCTCGAATAGAAACACAAAACCCCACTTTATTTTACCCTACTACAGGAAAATCTATAGAATCAAATAAAGCACCAGATTACCTTAACGAATACTTTGGAAAAATTGGGGGGAAAAACTAGCTGAAGCAGGTGATTTAACCAATGCTGTCAACCCAGATACACTACCCGTCTATGAAATAAATGTACCCATGGAAGAGATACAGGTAGATATAGATAATAATCGATGGTTTTGTGGACAGGCGGCCGTAAACCACGAGAGGTTGACGCGTAGTAATACACGAGCGCTAGCGAGTGTATTACGAGGTCAACCTTGAGTGGTTTACAGAGCCGCCTGTCCACAAAATCATCGTTTATTGTATTTATTATCCATCTTTTCGAATAAATTAAACCCAGTAATTGCCACATTAAATGGTATAACAGTGGGGACTATTTCTTTGCTCTAAAGCAAAAGGGACTGTTTTTCCCGTATACCATGGTTTTGAGGCCGTATACCACAGGTTTGAATCCGTATACCACAGTTATGGTATCTGACAGGTTTTATACAATGGGTCGTGGTTTACTGAGTCCCCATACATTTTCAATGGGGGCTTTGTATACGATGGATAATAAAAGGAAGAGTTATATAGTTTGATAAATGATATATCTATACATAAGACTTCCGGCTTGGTAGGAATATGTTCAATTGTACTCAAAGACTATTTGATTTTAGTATTAGATCAAGTCCAATATCTGTATGAGTGTAGTATATATAGTGGTTGCTTTCCGAGAGAATGTAAAGATGTTACTATCCCACCACTTCCCAAAACGGGAGACACATGTAATCCAAGTAACTGGCACCCCTATCCCTCCTCCCGGTATCAGGAAAAATCTCATAAGCACTTAATGATGCATTTAGAAAACAACTCCATTCTATCAAATGTACAATTTGGTTACAGGAAGGAAACGGGTACAATCGATGCTATATACAAATTATTTAATGCATTCTATCTATCAAGAGATCGGATAGAATATGCATATGCCATTTTCGTGGATTCGACAAAGGCTTTCGACAGTGTGCATCATGGCAAACTACTCATGAAATTACAATTGCTAGAGTTGCCCGAATATGTGATGAACTGGCTAGCGTCTTATTTGAAAGATTGCAGACAACGACTTGGCTTTGGTTCTAAATTATCGAAATGGACAGTTGTGACCTATGGGGTCCTACAGGGATATAATATATTAATGATGTTATAAACTGATTTATGGATGTCGAATGCCTGTTATATGCTGATGACTTGTTACTGTACTGTTCTTGACCGGATCCTAATTAAGTGCAGGAGTTCACTAGATATTCTAGATAGACTAAATTCACTAGATATTTTCTGCGATTGGTGCTCTATAAATGTTTTATCGATTAACAAAATATTGTTGGTTTGTTCTTCCGAATAAGGTGAAATCTATTGATAATCTGAACCTTTCATATTATTGACACGATCCGATAGAGTGAACTAACGGAAAGTACCTTGAATGAAGATAGACGACTGGATTCCTTCTATAGTAGTTTTATTGCACGTCTGATACAGTGGGCTGATCAGAGTGAACTGAACTTGTGTTTCTTGCCTGCCCGCACCTCGCGTGGGAGGGGGGGCTGTTACCAGGGGCAACAGCCCTCCCCCACGCTGACCAGCGGGCTGGGGGGAGGGGGGGTGGAGGCCTGTATATGCAGGTCTGCATACCTTGGAACCTAACACCATCCCCGGGCACAATGAGAAACTCGCTCTGTCGAGTTATTGGATGTAAATTTATATAAAAAGGAAATTATGAATTGATAGTGGAGAATACATTGCGTTTTGAAAATTGAGATAATAATTTAACATTATTGAAAAATATCGTAGAAAAATGTTGTAAAAATGATGCTGGGGATGTTTACATCGCATTACGCAACATGATGTAACATTATGTAACCATCCCCGGGAGAAGTCTTTAACCACTCTGATGGTTAATAAGAGTTGATGAGTAGAAGGAAAAAGGAAAAAAAAATTATTATATGTGTAATGAGAGTCCATGAGTCTATTGGTTGCTTGAATGTCCGAATGTCCATGAGTGTGCTTCGCACATGCAGCATGAAAAGTGTTCCACTGTGGGCGAGGAGCACCTGTTGGAGAACATTCGGTGCAAGTATATTGCAAAAGTTTGTCAAAAATATGAGGTGGGTGGCAGTCTGAACAATTTTATCGACCTGTGACCAATTGGAAGTTATATGGTACTAGTGATAAAGTACTGGAGTGGGGGGGGGGGGGGGGGTTGTGGTGGTGATGCAGGTGAGGTGGAATGAATGTGAGTGTAATTTGTATTTTGCGATGTGGAGTGAATGCGAGTATAAGTTGTTTTGTGTGAGCGATGGGTTTTAACAGTGTTCTGATCCGATGAAGCGACAGAGTGACGAAGCAACGACCAGTGAAACAGTTGGCTAGGCGTGGGAAGGGAAAGACACCTCATCCCTCATGCGCGCCAGCACGGGCTGCGCACCGATCGTCGACAGGCGATGAAACAATGGGCCGAGTGCGAGGGGAAGTTTAACCGGTCACTCAAAGAGAGAGAAAGAGAAGGGGGAGAGTAGACACGAGATGTCCCTCAACACACCCGGCGCAGGTCACATTGATAATTAAATCGTGACTGCGGACGATGAGACAATGGGCCAAGCGAGAGGGGGGAGTAACACAAGATGTCCCCCGACACGCTCGGCACAGGTCAAAACATGCACCATTCGTGCTCTGCATGATGGATCGCTTCATTCATGGGTGAAGAACATCTGTGAGTGTGTGTTTTGTGGAGAAGAGTTGTGGTGTGATGGAGATGCGGTTTCGACCAAAGTCATAGGAAACTTTTACGCTGCCATGGATATATTGTGAGGCTACGTGACACCGCGGAAACTGTGTCCACAGACGTACTGGGACACGCCTCGTCGGGCAGAGTAAAGGCCATGGGGTGGGCATATGACCAACCATAGATTCGCCGCTTAACCCAGGAATGCCATCGAGTCGGCGCGCATAGATTCTATGATCATAGCACAGTTGGCGTCAGGGTACTTAACCGATTAAACAGGAGACAGAGTATTGGCTAGGTACCTGTCTAAGTAAGCCTGTCTGCCTGGCAAGCATCCGTGGTGACGCGTTGTGACACACGTTCACGGAGGGGGTCTGACGCTACAACCTACGAGTCCGAAGAGGATCTCGTAACCATGGACCCCGATGGCAGTGAATCCTGGTTCACTAGGGCAGCTGGCCACGGAATCGCCTGCACCTTGACTCATTACACAATTTGTGTGCACCTCATTACGAGGATTTGCCTAAATCCCGAGGCTGATCGGCAGTAATCCGTCACCTTACGCAATCCCGGCTGTTTGACGCCGTGTTGTGGCACAAACACGTGATGGTAATCAAGGGACGATGATCCGTCGCAATCTCTGTGTGTATCAATTGGGTGGCGGGTGGCGGGTTGTGTGCCACGTTGTGTGACGTGTTGATTAGTGATGGCGTGGTGTGTGCCATGTTGTGTAAAATGTATGTGGGGGGGGGGGGGGGGGGGCTGAGGTGGTTAATTGGGAATTGGAATTTTCTAATTAATATTGATATTTATTTTATATGTGTATTTTATGTATTTTAAATTGTGTATATATTTGTATTTGTGTTTTATACATGTGCTGTCTGAAACCATGTGGTAATTCAGTTACAGGAATTTATACAGTTTGTGGGATTAGAAGGGTGAATAATGTATGCCATGATGCATGGAACAGAGTGTAGGGAGCGAATTATGAACTTGGCTTGTGTGTGAGGGAGGAAGGGGGGGTGAAGTCCAGCTGGTGGGTCGTAGTGTATGCTGGCTTATTATAGACCAGCGTGGATTTCCTAGGCTAGATAAGGGCCGTGTGGGCGGCCGTATTGCGGCCGCGTCAGTTTACGGTCGTTTGTTTGCGTGGTTATGTAATAGGTGACGCGGCCAGGGACGCGGCGGTGGCCGTGAATAGCGTCCTGTGAGCGTGGGTGGGTGGGGGTGGGGGGGGGGGGGGGGGGGGGAGTACCAGTGGGTGTGTGGATGGCCATCTGGCCACTAATATGTTCTGAGTAATGTATGTAGTATTTTGCGTGGGTAGGGAGAGGGTTTGAAAATATGGATGGGAAAAATAAAGGTTATGAGAATAATATGTGAGAAGATTGTTCGGTCACAAGTACAGATAAAGGTTCAGACTTACCTTTAGTCCTCTGTCAATAGGAGAACTGGGATTAATTTTGATGTATTTTTGGTGCAGGCATCATTGTGCTATTGTCTCTGGCGACGGCTTGATACTTTGGAGAGTAGGTGTGGTCAGAGATGGAGGTGGCCGCGGCCGTGAAGGAGAGCGTCGGAGGGCGGGTGGAGAGGGGTCGGCATCGTAGATATCATCATAGGCTTTTCACAACTTGTTCGGGTGGCCCGTGGAGCTGCCAGCGGCGATGGCTTGAAGCCCGCCGCGGGTATGGACGTGTGGGCGGCTGGCGGCGGGCGGCGATGGCGTCGGTGACGGGTGTCGGCCGTTTTGCGGATGCAAAACGGTGAAGGTGTCGATTTTTCGCGTTAGGGACATCGTAGAGGTGTTGTTTTCCATTCACTGAGAGGTAGCCGCGATGTTTGGCGGGTGGAGGCCCGTATATGCAGGTCTGCATACCTCGGAACCTAACATTATATTGGAATAACTAAATTAGACAGAGTGACTACCTACTCATACTTAGGAGTACACATTGATACTAGTTTGTTAATAGAGAAACAATGCAGGAACATAATAAAAAGGTATCTCATAAATTTTTTGTATTACAGAATAAGGGCATCTAATGTCGCAGAGAGCATTGCTAAAGGCATACATACAAGCGATTATACCATTATTTGACTACGCATGTATTGTCCTAGAGGGAGCTGATAAGATATGGTTGAACAAAATGCAGAGGCTCCAGAACCGGGCCCTGCGTCTGGTAACTTGTGATCGCGCAATGGTGCACACTGTCGACAAACTCCATGAGATAACTCATATGTCCTACCTGTCTAAAAGAAGCAGGAAATGTCTCTTGTTTATATGAGGAAAGTTTATCTAAAAGAGAGTCATGTAATCGATAGTAACTCAATGTAAATGGAGAGGTTGTTTGCATGATTAAAGGAGTGTTGTTGAAATCACAATCTAAGCGCAGTTTTAAATTGTGGAAACCAAGAACAGAGTTCTACAAAAAATCCCCAGAATATAGGGGGAAGAAATTGTGGAATGTGCTAGCAGACGAAATTAAGGCACAACCTAGTAGTTATGGCACCGACCTGAACGGACGTGTTTACGGGAGCGGGGGAGAAAGGACCCCAAATGGATCGCATCTAGCTTATTATTCGACTAAACTCTGTGGATATATTCGGTAGACGTGGACAACGTATTATACTGAATTTTGTGAATAGATGCCTATTTCTATTGGAGGATTATTCTGACTCGACACATACCTACAGAGGCGCCATATTGCCTGCATGGCGGGATCATGCTTCAAGCTCATTTGTCAGCTAGGAAGAGACACCGTTCCTGTTCAATAAGCCCGCAAAGTGGTGACGTGAGTAAAATATCTATCCTAAGGGAAAACTTAACAAAAAAGAAGAAAACAGATATTATTCATAACTTAGCAGAACTGTTCACTGAGGTTGATACGTCAGAAAGCAACGATCACATGGCGGACGAAACTAGAGATGTGACTATGGAAGTCAATGTAGAAGGAGATTTGCAAGACATGCCTGCCCTCGAGGATAACATCGGTGATAATCCATTGGATAGGATGTTGTTACTGATATCTGCACTGCCGACAAAAAAAGACCTAGATGACAGAATAACCCTCTCTGAAAACAAAACTGGTGGTGAGATCAAAACGATCAAAGATGACATCTTAGGCCTAAAAGGGGACCTGACAGTGATCAAATTAGCTCACGATGTTCGTCTTAGTGTTCTTGAAAAACGCATAAATGACTTGGAACTGAAGCATAATATATTGTCTCAAAATGCTGACGCTGGCCTTCGAATCCCCCTGGGTAAAACCAATGAAGTAACTACCTCGCCCACCAACGACCAAGCAAACTACTACTTCACTTCTAATGAGAGGAATCTTGTTATTCTTGGGGTCCCGGTATGTGCAAATGAAGATCTAGGGTGCATGCTAAATTACCTATGTAACATTTTGGAACTGGTGATACCAAAGTGCGATATATTACGTATTGAAAGGCTAGGGAGATCTACACGCTCAGCTACTCAGTCAGACCGGCCTCTGCCTGTTATGGTTAGCTTCACTAACCTAAAGTCCAAAAACGCTATGTTGAGTGCAGCCCCGAGGTTAAACAAATCACAACTCAACTATGTTCAAATATCGCCGGATGAACCTATTGAAACAAGACGCCAACGTGGCATACTGAAGATGGTAAGGGGTTACCAAAAGAGAATTGGTGGTAACGCATGCATAGAAGGTGACTGTTTATTTGTTAATAACAACTGCTACACGCTGCAAGAGGCTGAACAAATCCCAATGCACCTACTACCGCAAGACTACGTTTTACGTCGGAGATTATCGGGAAAAACTAATATTGCTCAAACAAATTTGCCCGCAAATAACCTGGTAAAAAACACAAATGCAGAAGTAGAGAATGAGGAGCGAATTGGTGAGACAGATCAGGGGATAATATTTGCTGGCAGGAAAGCATACATGAGCAATATGTTTGAGGTGGAATTTGACAGCAAAGTCAAACAAGGAGCAGTTGACAGAAACTTTCATTTCTTATCGGTAGAACAGGGTTTTCAGTTTACTAAAGCTCTTTTCTTTGATGAAGAAGAAGCAGCTGGTAACATCTTTGAAAGTACCGATCCCTTCGAAGCCAAGAGAATCGGCTCTGCAATCAAAGGGCCAATGAACGATGATTGGAAGAAAGTAAGAATAGATGTTTTGCACAACCTAGTCGTGGATAAATTTATCCAAAATCCAGATCTACGGGCAAAACTGGTCGCGACAGCCCCGACGCAACTCGTGGAGGGAACAAACAACCTATTTTGGGGATGTGGTGTGTGTTACGAGAAAGCGCTGACGATGCAAGACTACCCGGGCGAGAACCGGTTCGGCAGGCTGCTCACGCATATAAGAGGGGAGCTAACGGTGGACTGATCATTCACCTCGTGGTGTGAGGGGCACCGGTACTACTATAGTAAGGCGATTGAAGACAAAGTTAGGAGAATGTCCACCCTGGTCATCGGCGACTCCAGACTAGGCATAGCAGTCCCAAGTCTATTTGATAATCCAGAAATCATCGAAGTCATCTCCAAGAGTGGAGCAACTTTAATGGACATGGCCTATGTGTCTCAAGGAGTGGCAAGATGTTTAGGTGAGAGACTACAGTATATATACATTTGTGGGGGCATTTGTGATACTACGGACCGTGACAGGATGACTGGAGAGATCTCTGTGCGATACTCAACAGTTGCCACATATATGACACAGATAAAAGCTACTATTGAGGAAATCGAAAAATTGTTCCAATCTGACTATAAACACATTCACCTGTGCTTTGGTACCATGTTTGGAATAAATCTGAAAAGCTATAGCACGTATCCAGCAAAACCCGGAGAACAATACCTACTAGACAAACAAGTAGCCGCTTTCAATGACTATGTAATTCTGTTGAACCAGTCAAGATATGTCACTACCGCCTACATATCGTCCTTAGTTCTCGTCTATCACCAGAGAAGGAACAAGACCACACAACTTTATCACAAGCTACGTGACGGATGTCACCTATGGCCGCAATATGTTCAACAGTTGGCGACGGTGATAATGAGAGCACTAAGAAGAACCATCATAAACTGGTCTTAATTACTTACATAGTAGTTATACAGGGTGACCCTACCTCGAGCTACGGTCACCCTAGTTTATAAGTTGTTACTGCTGTTGTTAAATCATTGTTATACTTTATTCATATTATGTTACTTAGACTTATTAAGTTCCAAGTGATCCTGCTATCACAGTAACCAATGTAGAAGCTAGGATATTGATGACTTTACCAACCACCAAGGACACCAACCACTTCCTACAAAAGGTCCAAGAGGTTGGAAAACTGGAAAAAGATGTCATACTGGGTACAATGGACGTTAGCGCCTTGTACACAAACATACCCAACAACGAAGGTATCGAGATCATCAAACAAAAACTGGAAACCACTAGGAGAAAATCGGCTCTCCCCACCACCGAGAGCATTAAGAAACTCCTAGAAATGGTACTCAAAAAGAACAACATACAGTTCAACGGTAACAACTACCTCCAGATAGGTGGAACTGCGATGGGAACCAAGCTGGCTCCATCGTACGCAAACTTATTCATGGAGAACCTAGAGGAAAGGATGCTCAACGATTACCCACTGAAACCGAAGGTCTGGTGGCGGTACATCGATGACATCTTCTTCATCTGGGAACACGGGGAAGATGAACTGGAAAAATGGCACAAGTGGACCAACCAGTACCATGACACGATCAAATTCACAATGGAAAAATCATCCAAAGAAGTGGCCTTTCTGGACACCAAAATCGTGAAATCAGAAAAAGGACACCTATACAGTGACCTTTTTGTCAAAGCTACGGATCACAACACGTATCTCAGATACGACTCAGCACATCCTCCATCGCAGAAACGAAGCATTCCGTACTCACAACTACTGAGGGTTAGACGAATATGCACGAGCGAGGAAGATTATGAGAAACACGCCCAACAGAAACTCAAAGAGTTCCGAGACAGGGGATACCCTGAAAAGACTCTGAGAGATTGTAAACAAAAAGCGGACCACCTCCACAGGGAGGATCTTCTCAAGAAAGAGAAGATGAAAGAGAAAACGGACAGTCAGGACAAGACATTCCTGATATGCACATACCACGCAAATGGTAACGCCCTACCCAAAATCATAGACAACAACTGGGATCTTTTGGGCAAATCCAAAACTACCAAAAACATCTATGAAAGTAGACTGGTAAAAGGCTACCATAGACCAAAAAACTTAAAGAATCATCTAGTAAGGACCCGCACCAACTATGGGACTCCCCAAAAGGGCAACAAAGCGCCAGCGAACCGCAACGAATGCAAACGCAAAAACTGCAACTACTGCAAGCGCATCAAAATGACTGGCCACACCATCAGCAAAAGCACCAAACGACAACATACAGTCAGGCATGCCACGACATGCAACAGTTCCAACTTGATTTATTGCATCACCTGCAGAACCTGAAAAATGCAATACATCGGACAGACCAAAAGAAAAATCAGAGAGAGAATGAGGGAACACCTCAGGTCGGTAGAAACGAAAAGCAAGATCAGCGATGTACCAAAACACTTCAACAAGGCGGACCACCATGGCACAAACGACATGGAGTTCACTGTATTGGACTTCGTACATCGCCACCCGAACAGCAGAACAGCCAAGGAACTCCGGCTAAAAATTGAGTACAACTGGATACACCGGATGAAAACCCAGGCACCACAAGGCCTCAACACGATGGACAGTAGATACGGATGAGAGGGTAACCCACAAAGCCACGTCAAAAAAATTTTCTGCTACGCTTGCTTCTGTCACCCACACCCCACAGGGAACGAGGAGACGTTCGAACCGTATCGAAATCTTTTTTATCACACATTAACACTACA
The DNA here is from genome assembly GCA_950022655.1 of Alentia gelatinosa. Taxonomy (NCBI): domain Eukaryota; kingdom Metazoa; phylum Annelida; class Polychaeta; order Phyllodocida; family Polynoidae; genus Alentia; species Alentia gelatinosa. The sequence goes on from OX465592.1 coordinate 26,949,667, forward strand.
TCCCCCTCACCCACGAGGCGACTGAAATGTGACGGAATTCTAGAATTTATTCCCCTAAATCACTTCTAAAAAACCAAGAATAATCCTCCAAATCGAGAGGACGATATTCATGTGATCAGCCATTTTAGCCTGACGAGAATGTACGCATTTGAAACTGCTGGTATGGTTCAGACAGTTAACATTAACCTGAACAAACCATTTACTTCCACACAAAACGATATAGGGAGCGCCACCACAGGCTCTCTCTAACATCAATGCCATAATATCACACCAGAGGACGCCACTGTCACACAGTCTACACTGGCTCCCCTCCACAGGCACCCAAACAATGCTAAGCCAGACATTCAGATTGGTTTAGAACGTTTCCCGCCTCTCTTTGTCTCAATTAACACCAATCAGTGACCTAATTAGACAGCATGTGACTAGCATTGACCAGTGGATACCTTCCTTTGAAGCTGACCGGAATAAATTAACTCAAACACCGCCCGCCCGCCGAGAGAACGCCGTCACATACCAGCAGTCGCTCGCCGATCGCACGTCGTCAACACTATTGATGACTTTACTTTACCGGCCGCATTGAATGATGATGAATGTAACAAGAGGAACGAGGGAGAACGTTATTGGCCATAAGGTAATAACTATTCTTGACTCAATACCATGTTATATCATAAAGACGACTATCAAATGGTTGACACCTTTGCCCTGCTTTTTATGTTGTATTTAGTTAATAATGGATACCGGCTGTAAGGTGGTAAACTGGACTCAAAACCCAAGCTATATATACGTTAACATCAGTTGTAGATACAACTACCCATGTACCAAATCCTCACAGGTCAACATTCTACCGACGGGTGGCTTATAGAGCATATATATTCTTATAGATACTACTTGTGCCTATGTTGTTTACTTGTTACTTGTTACTTGTTTATTATCATGTTTCAGTATGTAATGATTTTCTACATTGTCTCGCAAACTTCTGCTCGTTCTTTCTACCCCCCCCCCCCATCATCCTCCAATCCCCCTATCTTCATTTCTGAAATACATAATCCCTCCCGAAATCCCTATTCTGGTAGTGCTACCTGGACACTGCCACTCGAAATTTTTGAAATTACTAAGTTGGAGACTGGGAATCCCCACTCTTCAACTGTTATTTGTTATACCCTTCTTCCATGTCACTTATAGATAAGAATGCTAAGAAAAATGGTTTCCATATTGTACATTGTAATGTCAGAAGTGTTCCTGCGAATTTAGACCAAGTAAAGATTATTTTCGATGGACAAGACCTGGTTTGCTTAACTGAAACTTGGTTAGACAGCAGGTTTGATGATTCCTTGATTCATTTTAAAGGATATCAAATATTCAGGGAGGACAGAGAACATCAAGTTGGAGGGGGGGTTTGTTGTTACGTTAAAGATCAGTTTGCACCCTTTACCCAGAAAGTAAATGACTATTCGATTATATGTGACGATTTTGAGTTGTTAACAATAAGAGTAAAAAAACCTTGTTTCAAACACTTAACTGTTATAATAGCTTACCGACCACCGAATCGTAAGATTGAACCATTGTTATCAATGCTTAGGGATATCTATGATGATCCTGTAGTGACCACCTCTGAAATCTGGGTCGTGGGTGACTTCAATTGTAACTTATTGGAGAGGAATAATTCTATTGGTAATCAACTCCTAAATCTCAATAAGGAGTATAATTTACAGCAATTGATTCAAAATATAACTTGTCCCAAAGATGATACAGGTAGTTTGATTGATCTAATTTTTACAAATAGCTTATATGTGGATGAGAGCGGAGTCGCAAATGATCTCATATCCGATCACCTACCCGTCTATGCGGTACGAAAGAAACCCAAACAGTTTAAAGAGGGAATCTCCTTTGAAGGGCGTTCATATAAGAAATATAACAAAGACTCATTTGCTGAGTACTTATCTAATTGTGAGTGGACTAACTTTTGGCAATCTACTAACCCTGATATACAATGGGAGATCATATCAAATTATATAAATAGCTATTTAAATGTTTATTGTCCGATTAAGAAAATGCGTTTTGTAAGTAAGAAAGATCCCTGGGTATCTGATGAAGTTTATGGGGATATTAATAGGAGACGAAAAATCTTGAAGGCATATAAGAAAAATAGGGATGTGACTTTGTTGGTGAAGGCAAAAAAGTTAAATTTAGAGATACGTAAAAGTTTAAAAGATGCAAGGGACTCCTTTTGTCTAGTTATAGTGGAACAAACCAAAGACAAACCCCGGGATTTCTGGAGAAACGTTAATGGTATCTTAAATCCGGGTACAAATGTTAAAGGATGTTCATTAATCGATGAACTAACTGGCAAGACTGTAGAAGCCTCAAAGACAGCAGACTATGTTAACAGTTACTTTGGTAACATTGGGTCGACGCTTTTCAAAAGAAAAAATATCGAAGGGTATAACACATTAATCGATGAAATCTCACAGATCCAAGAGAAGGGAAATATTCATAATTTTGAGTTCAACATCGATGACTGTGATCTAAAACGTTTTATCAAAGAGATAGTTACTAGCAAAAGTTCAGGAATCGATTCAGTGTCCGGTAGAATAATTAAAGATAGTTTAGAAATATTATATAGGGAATACAAATTTCTTTTCGAAACATCCTTGATGACTGGTAAGGTCCCACAACTATGGAAGCCTGGTACGATAATCCCGATTCCGAAAGGCGGAGATGCTCGCAAAATAACTAACTGGCGACCTATAACCTTGTTGGCCTCGCCGGCAAAAATTCTAGAGAAGTTAGTTCATCAAAGGTTATACCAAATGGTTAATATGGAAGGGTTGTTCAGCCAAAAACAATATGGTTTCATGAAGGGGTTAGGTACAGGCGATGCCATTTATAAATACACAAACGATTTATTTGTATCAAGAAATGAGCGACAAGTGGTTGCAATTTGTTACATAGACTTAAGAAAGGCCTTCGATGTAGTGCCTCATGTTTTACTGGTTGAAAAATTACTTAAATATTTTGACTTACCTATACCGCTTGTAAATTGGATACGTGATTATTTGTCTTGTCGTACACAACGAGTCTTTATAAATGGTGTTATGTCTAAATCTGTGAAAGTATCATTCGGAGTCCCACAGGGATCAATTTTAGGTCCTCTTCTTTTCAACTTATTTGTGAATGACATGTGCAATGATATTAACGCATCTGAATGTATCCAGTACGCGGATGATATTGTTGTTTATTGTAGTAGTACAGATCACCCAGTTGCCCAAACAGGTTTACAATTGTCAGTGGATAATATAAGTTCTTGGTGCGATTCCAACGGTATGACCATAAATACGGATAAAACTAAGGTATGTTGGTCTGCCTCTGAACGACGTTTTCGTTTCTTACCTGATTTATCCATAGAATGTAATAATAAAAAGCTTGTTAATGTATCCTCATATAAATACCTAGGCGTCCAAATTGATAGTTTTCTAAAATTTGATGTACACATTAAAGAAATAAGGAGAACTGCTGGTTCACGAATATTTAAGATGCATAGATTACAATCTTCTGTAAGTCAACAAACTGCCTTAACTATTTACAAGGTCATCATCAGGCCCACGCTTGAGTATTGCTCGTTCATTCTCGATAGTGCTTCCAAAAAGAACATTGAAGCATTACAAATAACGCAGAATCGAGCCTTGCGTGTTATATTGAAAAAAAGAGTATGTGGTACTAATATCCGAAAAATGCATGAACTACTGAAAGTGGACTACCTGGATTCACGACGCAACATGCAGTTACTAAATGTTCTATACAAGCGCTCAAGAGACACTGACTTGATAGACGAGAGATCAAGAGGAACGAGAAGTGACACTAAGATAAAATTAAAAAAATGTAGAATAAATTGTAATTGTTACCTTAAATCACCACAATACCGAGGAGAAACTTTATGGGACTCATTAAGTGGAAGCATTCAAATGGCGGACTGTAAAAGAACTTTTAAGAAAAATATTAAACTGATATATGCCACTTACGAACGATGACATAAGTTGACAACCTCATCACCATCATTATCACCATGAAGTGTAATCTCCCGAGGATTATCTAGATGTACATTGTTGTAATGGATCTTTTCCTGACATTGGAAGATCTACCGTAAGGTAGAAATGTTTAAGTCAATAAATAAAAAAAACCAAAAAACCTTTAAAAACTCTATAAGAAACTTACCGATTATCAAAAATGAATAGGGAGAGGAAGGAAGGTGAGGGAAAAGGAAGAATGGAAAAAAAGGGAAAAAGGGAGTAAGGGAGGAATAGTAGGGAAAAAAGAAGGGAAAAAGGGAGAACTTGAGAGGAAGAAGGGGAGGAGAAAGGGAGGGAAAGGGAAGTATTAATTTATTTAGTAGTCTAAAATGCTACATATCTTATCGCACCTTGCTCTTGATAAAACTGATAGAATATATGCTCTATGTACTTGTTTTTAGATAGTTAGATAATACTGTAGAAATAAGTTGTGTCTGATGATGTGAAACTGATGATTTTTTTATCATTATTTTTTTTTTATTTCCACAAACATTTCTACCAGTGGTAGCTCTTCCAATGCAAGGTTTTTCCAGCTATAACAATTCATACATCTAGATAATCGCATTCAAGAGGATTACCGAGACAATTCGAGGGTCCATTGGTTACAATAATGATAATGTTAATGATTTTCACCCCTTGTACTCAAACTCGGAGTAGAAGTGTTTAACTGTCCGCATGAAGTGAACCTTGGTATTCAACTTTTGCGCTGTTTCATTCAGTGTGTCCCACAGTTTTTCACCACGATAGGCTGGAGACTTCATATAATGATTGCAGTTTATATACAGTTTTTTAAAAACTTTATCGTCTTGTTGCTCCGAGTCCTCCAATTAGTATTATCTAAGTTCAGTTCATTCTTAGACCTTTTGTACATCAAACATCGAATCTTAGTATTACGACGGGCGTCAAGATGATCTATGTTCAACTGTTTGTGCATTTCATACACATTGGATCCTTTCACTTGCCTTTGAAGGATCACTCTAAAGGCTGTATTCCATATAGCCGATTTTACTCACGATCTTGTACTGGAGTGGGGCTGGGGTGGGACTTGAATGGTACTGGAGCCTAACTGGTGTGTGTCCTCTGACTCCCGGCTGAAGGTGGTCTGGGCCTAGTCTGTACATAGACTGGTAGTATGTTCTATATAGCCGACATGGTCCAGTTACCATCCGCTCCTAAGTGGTAAGGCATCGGGTGACTAGACTGGTGTGCTCATCCACTAGTAGGGATGCGCTTCCACTGCGTAACAACCAACCCCCTCCCACCTCCCTCCAGCTCTTGCTCACAACCTTCCACCCGATGTAGGTCATACCCCCCTCCAGTCACACCCCCGATGCAGCGGATGCACCCTGCTCTAACTGGGTCAATCACACGCAGTAGCGCTCAGTTTTCAAAGCTGGTGAGTGTACCGGCTGGAAGCACGTGGTAGAAGCACGTGGTCAATATGGAGGACCACACCATGGAGATCTTAGAGGTTTTAGCCGTTGGTACACTACTGGTGGCCTTGGTGGGTGTACACAACTCTCTCATCCTGGGGTACAGGCATCATAAAAAACACAGGAGACGTCGGCACAGCGTATGGATGCAACCGTTCCTAGAGGATAGGACAGAGGAAAGCCAGCGCAACACTTTGCCCAAGCTTGAAGTGGAATTTATTCGGGTAAGCCTTGTACTTCAATCTCTTCTACTCTAAATTGTTTTCACTGTATTCCCCAACACAACACTAATTATTTTATGTCCCCAACACACGGTTTGGAGCTGACTTTGTTGGGTTTTTTGGTTTATAATGGATATAATTTACTTCTTCTTCGGCAGACAATTAATAGATATTTTCAATATTAGTGGTCTCCCTATGTACTCTCTAGGCTCTTCTTTGTGCTTAATGTTATAACCTCCTACCCCCATCACATGCCCTTCTTGATATGCACAGTATTATTTAGTTAAATATATTTTGTACATTGCAGCTTGGTGTTCCTCGTCAATTCCGGTCCACTCTGCGCATGCCTGTTGCGGTGTATATTGAACTTCTAGAGATGGTTCGGCCACATCTACACAGACGCAACACCCATTTCCAGCGATCGATAACGGTGGAAGAACGACTGTCGCTCACCATCCGGTATCTAGCCATCGGTATGATATTTTCCGTTATATCACTAGCCACAAAGCACTAAGCACTATTTTCACTAGCACAAACTTAAGGGTACTTTAATGTTTTTGTTTTCTACTAGGCTATTACAAAGTTTGTACTATTTTGGTCAATTGGTGTGGATAATGTCACGATCCAAAATATCGGTATGTTAAACATTCAGATTATATCCCTCGGCCTTATGGATCAAGCCGGCTGCGTGTCAAGCCGCGTGAGGTAATCCCCCTTGGTTACGATCAATACGGGTTGCCCCCACGCGGCTGAGGCGCAGCATATAATCCTGATCTCGACATACTCGAGTCAGTCCGGTCAGAGAGCGCATTGTAACACCATCTGCAATAAAGCTTGTAACGGGACGAAGCCTTGGAGTCACTCATTTAGTTTACTAGTCTCACAGATAGTAACACTGGTGGAGAACTCCTAAGACTTCCAGTACAAACATCTCCCGCAGGCGCGCAAAAATATTGCTAAAACACCATCATTTAGCACCCATGTCGGACACGCCAAACCTGCGACGGTCAGTCAGAAAAGAAAGACCAAGCACGTCTTCACAACAGCCGCCAGCCGCCAACGAAGACGATACCAAGCCTTCAGAGGCAACCAACACCTTCTCAGCAGAATCCCGGCAGCCTGAAACTACCACCACTGAGGTAATATACCCGAAACTGCCGCCGCTCCACGGAGACGTGATTCTGCTGGACGAAACCCGGCCGGAAACCCCGACTGACCAACCAATACTCGGCTCTGACGCAGACATGGCAGACACAGACACCCTCCGTTCCGAAATGGCGGATCAAAAGAGACTAATTGAGAGACTGTCTACTGAAAACGCTAAGCTGATGGCAGACCTCCGAAATGCCAGGTTTGTGAGTCAGACCATTCCAGCAACATTGGCCTCTAACATGAACATTCCGGCTCCACATATAGAGTCACCACACCCCCGGCCCGCACCCTATCATGGTGGACAAACGCACACCATGTACAAAGCACCAGAACCGTTCTCTGGCCCAACCGCGTACAGGTCGGCGCAGTCATTTGTGCGTGACTTCAGATTCTATTCTGATCACGCATATGCACACGCCTCGCCATCGGACCGGGCCTGCGCTATGTACGGCTATCTGCGTGGGAAGGCCGCGCATTGGTACTCTACCAATGTGATCGGGACCAGCTTAATCACCACCCCCGACGCCGTGTTTCACCAGTTCTGCGAATACTTCGCAGAAGACGACAGCGAGACGGCGCAGGAGGCGTACAGCGAGAGACGCCAACAGGATGACGAGCCAGTGGCCAAATATATCGCAACATGGCTCTCCTCCTCACCACCTCCACCCTGTGCGAAACCGCTAAGCTTGACGTGATAATAAACGGATTGTCACCCTCTCTTGCTGGCATTGTGAGGTCGCTCGGACACGTGACGTCACAGAGGGAGTGTGGATTCCCCCACGTGACGGGGAGGTGGTTCAAAACAATAACAACAACACGGCTCCGCGGGACCACGTGGCCGTGCCGGTGGGCGTCCCCCACCCGGGCACGACCAGCCACAAGACCGAGGACGGAGCCTCTCCTACCATGCCCCCGGACTTTGACAAACTCGAGGAAGTGTGTCGGACCGGGATTGTTGCCGCCGGGACTCGTACGGACCCGGAGGCATTCAGAGCACATCGGCCCGCAGAATGGCCGCGGATCCACGAGAGCGCCCCGGCGGCGCACGGCCACATCTAAGAGGCAGTGCAGGCCACGGGCCACGGACCTACGGCTACGGGTGTGGGAGAAAAACCTCACGGGCATGAGGGGGAAGCAGGAACTACTGGGCTTCATACGCTACGGCTTCCCCCTAGGATACCTCGGTCCCGCGACGGACACCAAAGGGATGCCTAATCACCCCAGCGCCACTGGGTACCCGACCGAGGTAGGGCATTTTGTGAAAAAGGAGCTGTCGTTCTCGAACCTGCTGGGACCGTTCTCCGAGGCCCCGTTCAGCCCGTGGTGCCATGTGTCCCCCCTCATGTCACGGGAGAAGCGAGACTCCGATGCCCGGAGAGTAATAACCGACATTACGTTCCCGCGGCAACAGAGTGTCAATGCCTTCGTGATGTAGAACTCGGTCTACGGGGAGGAGAGGGAGCACAGCCTCCCTACCATCGACGGATTCGTCTCACGTCTCCTGAGGTCGGGTCCCTCGAGCTACATGGCCTCCATCGACATCGCGAGGGCATACAAGAACTTTCGGTGTGACCCCCTCGACTGGCCCCTCCTGTGCTTCATGTGGGACGGCGGGTACTATTGTGATACGGCCATGCCGTTCGGTGCCCGCGCGTCCTCCTACCACATGCAGTGTGTGGCGGATACCATCGTGGAGATTCTGGCCGGCAAGGGGGTCGAGGGGGCAATGTACCTCGACGACCTGATCATCATCTCACCAACGAAGGAGAAGGCCGCGGCAGACTTCGCGACCGCCCGGGAGCTCTTCCGCGAGCTGGGCCTCCCCGAGGCCCGGGACAAGGCACAGGAACCATCGCAGGTGGTCCGCTGGCTGGGCATTGACATCGATGCCGCGGCATGACTCTGTCGATCCCGGAAGATAAGCTGCAGGATGTGCAGCAACACGTCGCGGCCGTCTCCCGGAAGCGGTCCCTCACGAAGCGGCAGCTGCAGTCCGTCCTGGGAAAGATCCTGCACGTCACGAAGTGTATCCGGCCGGCAAGGGCATTCGTCAGCAAGCTGCTCGAGGCCCTGCGAGGCATGTCCGGATTCTACATCAACATCTCGTCGGTCATGCGGCAGGACCTCGACTGGTTCTCCAGATTCGCTGACGGCTGGAATGGGCGTGCCTTGATCCCCAGGGACCCCCCGACCAAGTGTATCACCGTGGACGCCTGCCTCTCTGGAGTAGGGGGCACCGACGGTCGCCTGGCATATTCCGGACAGGTCTGCCCGGTTGGGGACCCGGTGGAATGCATCTCGGAGCTGGAAGCCCTCAACACGATCTACGCCCTCAACACGTTCTTGACGGACCGAGACCTGGGGCACGAGGGTGGAGGTGTTCTGCGACAATATGGGGACAGTGCAGGCACTGACGTCGGGGCGGGCACGCAACCGAGTCCTCGCCGAGTGCGCGCGTCAGGCCTGGATGGTGCAGGCTAAGTTACAGGTGGACCTCCTGTACACCCATATCCCGGGAGTCCTCAACTCGGTCGCCGACGCCCTCAGCTGGTCGCACCTCACCTCCAAGGACCATAATAACGCTGTTCATTACATGTCACTGCATGACCTCATGTCTGTCGTGCCTTGTAACCACGCCTCATTCGTGCCTGTCCTCCGGCTCTCCTGCAGATCCGGCGCTACGTTGTCTCCAGCAGAGGGCATCTGCGCGGCAAGCCGCGGCGCGTGCCATCAAGTATTAATATCTTCTTTTCTCGCTCATAAAATTAAAATAAATTTTATTTGCCCAAACTCTGCTTTCTACTCTTGTGTTGCGGGATTGAGGGGTAATGGGTAGCCCATGGCCGTAGGGTCAGGGGCGGTCATTGCTCCACCTAGCGCACTCCCTCTCTACTAGCGCTCCCTGTGCGCCCCCTAGTGCGAACCACGTGAACTATTAGGTCACGTGGTGAAGCACGCTCTCACAATCTCTCTCACTCTCTTCCTGCGCTTCACTCCGTTCAGACGCATTCTAATTTTCTCCCACCCACCCTCACCTTCTATCTTCCTACTATCGTAGGGCCTATTTTATACACATTGTATATTCATATATACCATAATACTTTATACATGTATATCAATATGTATTATACTATTAGATATCACCATATGTAATACCTTATATGGTATCACATCTACTTCATGTATACCATATACCATATTACCAAATATGTATCATATCTACCAATATGTTATCATATAACATAACATATCTACCATATGTATATTGTTATCTTTAAGATATTACTATCACGTATTAATATCTTCTTTTCTCGCTCATAAAATTAAAATAAATTTTATTTGCCCAAACTCTGCTTTCTACTCTTGTGTTGCGGGATTAAGGGGTAATGAGTATTTAAAAAATATAACAAAGTCCTGGCCTGGCTTCATAAGACTTATTTGGTTCCCACATAATCCAGTGTTTCTACCTAGTCGAAAGGGGTGACAAGGTTCATCATATATAATAAGCTAAGTCAGTCGGTAGGTAAATCGTGTTATCGCTCAATCGTATGAAGCATGAACCATCGTAGCATCATGGGGAACATCGGGTGGACCATCGGTCGGTACAGTACAAGTCCGGGGTCCCAGTGCCGGGTGTTCTTTATGGTATGTATGTTGGATTTGTGGATGGTGTATGTGTGGTTGAAGTATGGTTGAAGTGTGCTGGGTGTGTGGTTGAGGTGTGGTTGATGTGTGGTTGAGGTTTGGTGTGTGTGGTTGAGGTGTGGTGGGTGCAGTGGGTTTGTTTGGTGGTAGTGTGGTTGAGGTGTGGTGGGTGTGTGGTGGTAGTGTGGTTGAGGTGTGGTGGTTGAGGTGTTGTGGGTGTGTGGTGGGTGTGTTTGGTGGTAGTGTGGTTGGTGTGTGGTTGATGTGTGGTGTGTGTGGGGTTGAGGTGTGGTTGAGGTGTGGTTGATGTGTGGTGGTAGTGTGGTTGATGTGTGGTTGAGGTGTGGTTGATGTGTGGTGGTAGTGTGGTTGATGTGTGACTGAGGTGTGGTGTGTGTGTGGTTGAGGTGTGGTGTGTGGTGTGTGTGTGGTTGAGGTGTGGTGTGTGGTTGAGGTGTGGTGTGTGGTTGAGGTGTGGTTGATGTGTGGTGGTAGTGTGGTTGATGTGTGGTTGAGGTGTAGTGGGTGTGTGGTGGTAGGGTGGTTGAGGTGTGGTGGTTGAGGTGTTGTGGGTGTGTGGTGGGTGTGTTTGGTGGTAGTGTGGTTGGTGTGTGGTTGATGTGTGGTGTGTCTTGGGTTGAGGTGTGGTTGAGGTGTGGTTGATGTGTGGTGGTAGTGTGGTTGATGTGTGGTTGAGGTGTGGTTGATGTGTGGTGGTAGTGTGGTTGATGTGTGACTGAGGTGTGGTGTGTGTGTGGTTGAGGTGTGGTGTGTGGTGTGTGTGTGGTTGAGGTGTGGTGTGTGGTTGAGGTGTGGTGTGTGGTTGATGTGTGACTGAGGTGTTGTGTGTGTGTGGTTGAGGTGTGGTGTGTGGTTGAGGTGTGGTTGATGTGTGGTGGTAGTGTGGTTGATGTGTGGTTGAGGTGTGGTGTGTGTGTGGTGGTAGGGTGGTTGATGTGTGGTCGAAGTGTGGTGGTAGTGTGGTTGATGTGTGACTGAGGTGTTGTGTGTGTGTAGTTGAGGTGTGGTGTGTGGTTGATGTGTGGTTGAGGTGTGGTGTGTGGTTGAGGTGTGGTGTGTGGTTGAGGTGTGGTGTGTGGTTGATGTGTGGTTGAGGTGTGGTGTGTGGTTGAGGTGTGGTGTGTGGTTGAGGTGTGGTGTGTGGTTGATGTGTGGTTGAGGTGTGGTGGGTGTGTGGTTGATGTGTGGTTGAGGTGTGGTGTGTGGTTGAGGTGTGGTTGATGTGTGGTTGAGGTGTGGTCCATGTGTTTCTCTGGATCGCCTGCGAACGTAGAGAACGTTTGTGATATGCTGGATCAGTCTTTTCGTAGAGTAATTCCTCCACCGCCCATAACTTGGCGAATTGGTTTTCGTTTTTTTGCGACATCTTCACGCTCCAATGGTTCACTGGTAAGTGACGGTGAAAAGTAGGTCAAAGCCTCGTTTCGATATTATGTTAATGAGATCAATACTACAGTGGCGGTCTCTAGCGGATTATTATGGAAACCTTAATTGTTTAATATACCACACGACATGAAGATGACACTTATGCTGAGTTAGTTATGACAGATACCTGTACTTCTATTTGAAATAAATGTTACACTTCCTATGCGAAATTTGCACTCTTTGGCTTATATGTGTAATTAGACTTGCAAGATATAAGTTCTATTATCGATGATATTTATAATATATTATTACCGCATGCAGCTGGGAGTCGTTATTTCCTATACAATGGACAATATAAAAATTGAGAAAACGAAAGAGATACATTTCTTACGGTATGGCAATTTTATTAATGCGTGGATAAAGTTACAAGTGCAGGTATTCACACCCGTATTTATTTTTTATTGAAGATGACAAATCAAATTCCATGTTTTTTACCGAGTAATGTACCGGCATTTGGGAAAAAAATAATACGGGAGTGCAGAGTTCGGCACGATGGTGCGATTACCAACTAAACCAGGCATACCAGGAGTTATAAGTGAATAAATTATTCAGAAGTATACTGGTTTATAAGGGAGAAAACCTCTCCCATGAAGCGGAGCATTGTAGGTTTGGACATACCATCCATGACTGTCTTCACTGTTTCACAGAAACAAGTCTGTGTGTCACGGGTTTTCGGTTTTTCATGTTTAAGAGTGGACACGGTTTCAACCATGGCAGTGGCTATGTCCCCTATTTGGCCACTACTTTTTTGCATCAATTCCACAATTTCACTGTCCTTGTTGTCTTTTTTGCGTTGCCGTCCTCGACGAGTGTCTTTGCGTGTGGGGGGTGGGGGGTCAGGGAACTCGGTAGAATAAGAATTGTCTGCTGCTGCAGCACTATTTCTGCCTGCCGGTGTACCACCCAAATTTGCCTCGACTGCCAAGCTCTTCCGAGCCTTGGGACCGCTCTTGGCACTGGTGTGCATACCAACACCTGTAGAGCCGCTCTGGTTGGATGCACTGTCATCGTGTATAACAGTGCGTTGCTTTGAACTATGAGCAATGTGCGGTGATCTACGCACGGTTTCCCCAATAAGTTGTGCATGTCTGGGTGTACGTGGTGGAGAGGGTCGCTTGCTGGGTGTCCCCACACGCTGCGTGCCTGGGGAATGATTCTTGATGGGTGATGCCAGCCCATCATCCTCCACCTGACCAGCACCAGTAGACGCACCACATTCAACATGTGGCTCTTGCACTTCTTGCTGGAAAATACAAAGGTGATACTATTTTAGTTTATATGAAAAGAATATTTGTAAACTAGTATACAATCATCTGTAAGTATAGGCAACATTTGAAAGATGTATCAACATTAATATATTAAATTTGCCAGCCTTTTCTATGTTCACACAATATGAAATGTTCGTTTTTAAAAGGTGATTATATTAAAAGAAATCAGAGAAAGTAGCATACTTATGGTATTCCATACCAAGGTGATAAATATGTCCCACCACCATTTTTTTGTGGAGCTATTATTCCTTTGTGGTTCACGAGTATATTTACTGAATACTTGGTGTGTACTTCCCAAGATTTAATAACGATATGATATTGAACGAATACCACATAAATAATACTCAATATTGTATGGGATAAATGGTGTGTTACAAGTTATAGTACAACACAATATGTGAAGTATTACTTACTCTTCCCACATGTTGGGATTTGTAGTTGGAGCGGCCGCTCCCCGTCTTCACATGGTTTTTAAGGAAGGCCAACAGGGATATCACAGCACGTGCACATGTTTTCAGCTTGCGCGCACCACTTCCAGAAGGCGGTATGGCCGATATTTTCTGGAATCGTGTGCGCAGAGAGGCCATTTAACGACGTAGATCCTCAGCTGCAAAACAAAGTATTTCTCTTAAGTAAGGTGTTATGGCCCATGAAACGGTAGCGTTACAAATAGAGGGTATGTATATATTACATGACCACCCAAAAACTAAATTCATAGGGATTTTTACTTTCTTTTCTAGGTGTTACAGTTTGTATTAACCCTTTCCTTACCGCACCTAGCGTAGTGCGCAGTGCGTTAACGACCGCGCCCTATGCAGCGAACGTTCCCACCACTACCGCACGTTGCACGTCGTACAGACGTTTAAATACCGGCCTATTCTGCAGGCGTTAGAAAATGGCCAAAAGTGCAGAGGGGTGCCTCACTAATTAGCAAATTTAAATAACTTAGAGAAATAATTAGATAATTTGAATGATACCGAGAAAAAGAAGAGACTTCAGGCTTTATTTTCATACCATTCATTATGAAATAGATCGATATTTAATAATTATATTAATATTTCCAATTACAGGAAGAATTTGAGACTTTTTTTTTGCGCCATTGACACAAGCCTGCACATAGGCCCAATATAGCACTGCACATACAAAGGGGTGTATCTTTTTTTCCATCGCAATGACATCATGTTTTTTTAAAGTAAATAATAATAAAAAGATGTGGGGAACACATCTTTGAAGATATTTTTTATGTAGAATTAATATATTATGAAAAAATCATGAAAATGCGATGTGCCTGATAGGTGGGTCCCACCGCGCTCAGTGTTATAGTAGACGTAAGGCTTTGTTTTCTTAACTCGCCACTATTTATAGCAGGGTACAAACATCACCATGGCAACTATTCTTCAGAAATTCTGTTAAATATGATATATAATATGGTTTTCTTTATCAAGTGAAAATCTTTTTCAAATCGATACATTATTTTCGGAAATATAATGTCTCACATGTTCTTGTATCAAAATGCTGCATTTATGCAGCAGCGGTACTGCCATGGTGCTGCATTTATGCAGCAGCGATATTCCTATGGTGCTGCATAAATGCAGCAGCGGTACTGGCGTGGTGCTGCATAAATGCAGCAGCGGTCGTGAAAGGGTTAAGTAATTCCAAAATCTGTATCATTTCCAGATAATTACATTCCACAAATTTCCACACATTTTATTCCGTATTGGTTCCACATAGGCCGGTGAATAATATTTGAATTTATATAATGTGATACATGTAGAATAGACAAATGTACACCGGGTGTACATCCTATGACCACTACACAAATATGCACAGATACAGAGCATCAATAACTATGGAAAATGCCTTTAACAAAACAATTGAAAATGTTACTTACGTGATATCCCGAGTTTGGAGGCCATTTTCGATTGGATACGGCGCCGGATTTGGGGGTCCCGGTACTCTGGATTGGAGAGATCGTACAACTGTGGATGTGCCTCCCACAGGCGACACAACTCCCTTTCAGAACGTGCAGCCTCAGATGTTCCAACACCGTCCTCACCATCTGCTTCAGACTCATCGGTATCCTCCACTCGGGAGGATGAGCTTTGTGTGGGAGGAATACATCCCTGATGTTCCCCATGGTCCTCAGCCTGATCCTCCTCCTCCACATCCTCCTCCCCCGACTGAGAGCCTTTTTTTTCTGGGCGACTGTTCCACACTTTTTGGTGAAGGAGGACTGTGATGTTCCGGGTAGTCAAATGGAACATCAGCAGAATCAGTGGTCGACTGGGAATCTGAATCCTCACCGACTAGGGGGGCCACTGCCTGATCCGCAAGAGTTATAATAACTCCCTCTCCCTCTACAGCATGATGAGCTGGGATGTTTACAGAATAAATTTTGCAAACCTGTTCTTTAGAAGAAACGTTCTCCAGCTTCTGAAAAATGTCCTTGGCACTTTCTCCACTGTTTCCAGGAGAAGGTGTAGCAGTAGCCACACTATCTTTGGCAGAAGTTGAATCAACTTCTTTCGTGGAATCCCACGTGGAGGTGGGTGGGGCCGCGCCTTTCCCCCGCCGACCAAGAGTTCCCCCCCGGGCACGCGCTGATCCTGGGCGTGTAGTCCCAAGGCGTTTCGATTTGGGAGGCATTTTCATCCGATGGTCCGATGTTGCGATGTGTCCTTTCCAATAACAGAATGACTTGTGATTTGTGATTTGGAGACCGTGATTCTATATAGGTTATCATGAATACTGGCGGGAAAATGAAAATGGCCCGCAAACACGTGTGCGATTGAAGAGGCCCGAGCAGCGGGAACCAGGTATCCGGTCATCCGGTGAACCGGTCATGTGGTGGGGTCTCTCCCCCGAAGCACACATCCCTCATTGAACTATGTTGCATAACCTTACTAGGGCGGTAGACGGGAGTGACCTAGCTAATGACCCAGAGTCCCTTTGAATGAGGCGGGAGGATCTCTGAGCACGTGCGCAAATGATATGTCAGTGTATATATGCAACATATATAACATTAATAATTAAAATGTTGGTACATATTTTAAAACAAAAGTATAGTGTCAACCTAAGAAGTAGTCGAACTTGCTAGAGAAAAGTCTGTAGTATATTAATATAGTGTTGTAGAGCAATCCACTGAACATGAAAGACCATTTAAAATTCATAAAGACCATTTAAAATTCATAAAGTTATTAGTATTTACTATCTATTTATTGGAGGTGAAAGTGGAAGTGAAAGTAGTCGGAAATATAATGGAGGTAATAACTAGATTGAATATACATAGAGAAGACGGTGTGAGGACTGCAGCTGTTTGGCCAGGAAATATCTGTTTTTCCAGACTTACACTGGAGTACATCTGGACTGGGATATACATGTGTTGGTGGGCGGATGTCACTGAGGTTGATAGGGTGTTGCGCCATAAGTCGGAGCAATGGATGAGAGGGCCAGATGGCGCGAAAGATATGCCATGCGACGCCCCTCAGTGACACCGGCGATTAAGTCGCAACACACTGCACACAGAGGCCAGTACCGCTGCAGTCAAAGGGGACGGGGCTGGTCAACATCTGGACCCCCCACCCAGATGGGCCGACGCACAACAGAGACACTACAGTCCCAGGCCTGATATGCTACAGTGGTGGTGGGACCTCCTCCATTCTAACAACGTGCATCAGATGTGGGTCAGACACACACCAGTCGGCTAAAACTAAAATTAGGATGTAGTGAGTTGTGGGTGAGTTGTGGGTCAATTCGGCTATATGGAATACAGCCTTAAGAGCTCTATTTTGCACTACCTGCAGACAGTCAGTATAACGTTTAAATGCGCTATCCAGTAAGAATGAGCAATACTCTAAGGTTGGCCTTATGATTACTTTATATATAAGAACAGCAGTCTCAAGACTCACAGAGGATCTCACTAGGCCTTTTTCCACAGGTCGGGGTCGCATGTTATCTACATGGTTACGCAATGCCTGCAGCCAAACACACCCCTGGCAACGTATATTTTAGCATTGGATCACTGAATGTATGAATGTAATACATTCATAATACCTGTGTATATTAGTCCCATAGAAATTCAAATGATTGCATTGTATTCTATGGTATTGGTGTGTCATAGATGCATATCAAAAACAATCTGTCAAAAACAAAACTCCTGCAATCACAGCCACCGTTCACACTCTAGCTGTGAATGCTGTATATCTCTATATGCATGTGGGTGGACTCGGCCATGTTTGTCCAAGCGCCGGCCTAAGTAAGGAACTCACCATTAGGTGGCGTTGAACGGCAACACCGGTATTGAACAACTTAAAAACCTGTGAACTGGCACTTTTCCTAACTTCCTTTATATGTGCATCCAAATTTAGATTACTGTCGATAGTCACGACCAAGTATTTATAAGAGTTTATATTAGAGAGTTTATATTAGAGAGATAATTTCCAACTTAGGCATGCAATTCAGACACCTTTGTGAGGCCAACCAAGTTACCTTTGTTTTATCAACATTTATGGTAATACCATTCATGATACACCATTGACTAATTAGTTGAACTGAGCTTGCAACTAGCTCTGAGCCTCAGCTGGATCCGTTCAACTATTATCCCTCTATCATCTTGTCTTTTTCTTTTATGTGTATTTATATGTGACATATTGAATCAGCATGAAACCTCGATGCCATAGATGTAACACGGCTATAATGTAAAACCATCCTAGCGTTGAATTATGACCAATAAATGATTAAACAAAAAAAAAAGAGCATTTATCTGAAACCAGTTTATATTGAATTTAATATTCACTTTTTCCTGATAAGGCTAACCTTTTAGTCCCAGGTTGAATTTTTTGTCACAGGCTGAAATTTTCGTCCCAGACTGACCAGAATGTCTATAATGGTGGCCATGGCTTCTTGAACTATTGCAGGTAAAGAAATCTCTGTTTTTATCAATATTTGAGGGTATATGAATTAGTCCAGCAGAATTGTGCGAGATGACATCACTTTGGTATAGAAGCATAAAACTTGGCCCAGTGGTAGGACTTGATGTACCGATCAAAATTAGAGTAGGGGTCAAGCTCAAGCCATCAAATTCAATATTGTCACCAAAGTTAATAGTAACTGCACTTTTCCTTGAGTGTGCAGTAAAATATCCATCAAGTATGCCATTAATTTCATATCTAGGAGGCAGGAGATATCAATCTATGACTTATAGGCATTTCTAATCTGTCAGCCATCTTGAAATTCAAAATGACTGCCAACATCAGCCCCGAAACCTATGTGAAATAGCAACTCAGCTATTCATAATCATATCTTTTAGTGTGGCACCTTCAGTTTAGGGGGTTTTGGGGCCACAAATCCAATGCAGTAATCAGAATTTGTGTATAATCAATATTTGATGAGTTAGGAAGGTCTATTAAGGATGGAATCTAGCTAGACACAGTGAAAAATCCCTACTGTTGCACATGATGACATTATATTGAATGACATGATGATCAGTTCTATGGGCAACATCTGTTCTACAGAGGGTTTAGACAATGTGACCTGATTATGGTGCTGTCATCTGATTGATTTCATATTGATCTCACGTTATGAAATCCAAACTGGCTGCCAAAATCAGTCTGAAAACCTGTGCGCAGTAACAACTCAGCTGTTTACCACCACAGCTGTAAGTGTGACACCTTTTTATTAGGGTTCAAAGCAATAATCAGAAATAGAGTATATTTACTAGTTAGTAGAGGAGCAAAGTGTCAAAAAGGCCCTTAAAAAATGGGTCACAATGACACCCGCGAGTCTCCTGGCTGACACTTGCCATGTTGGTCAATTATGACCTCAGGAATCTGAATCTGATGCTCGTTTGTTCCAAAAAGTGTAGCATCATGCTTGTTTCCATGGTAACAGAAGGAAAACATATTTTGATAATTACTGATGTATATTAAATACTTTGATATACAAAGGTAAAAATATGCATTTTTTCTGTGAAGAAAATCATTGATTCTTGTGTCATAAGTATACACTATGAAAATATGCCATTTTCCATTTTCATGGAAGAATTGTTGCCATGGTAACATTCCAATTTAAAAAAAAAAATTTATAAGCAGTTTTATTTGTTCTCTTGCGTTAATACATCTAGATCTGTAGGTCAAGCACATCTATACTGTAAGTGTCATACATGAAGTGATGAAATACTGCTATCATAGGAAAAAAAATTAAAAGCCACTCCTTTACTGCTTTTTTTTTTTTTTCCATTGTAATTAAATCTAGCCAGGTCCGAGAACCCTTATTTTTGTTTTTCTTATGGTACTTTATGCTACTTGATGTTGAATAAAAAGATTTATTTTTATGAACAATACATCAAAATTGATGAATATATCAAAAGTACACAGCAATAATGGGCAGCGCCATTTTTTTAAGCCAGGAGACTCTCGGTTGTCATTGTGACCCATTTTTCAGGTCATTTGCTCCCCTACTAAGTCACTCACCATACTGAGAGTTGTTCTGCATAACTCTAACTATATGACTTTGCAAAGAAGTTCATACTTATTGAGAGCTAAAGTTTAAGTGTGCATCTGTGCAATAAGTTTAATTGCCAGGAACAACTTCCAGAAGTAGCTGCTAAGTTTGAAAAAGGCAACTTTGTGATAAAATCCCTGTCATATCTGCTTATACTTGGTTATACATCATGCCTTTAAGCAACACAATCTATGGCAAAGCACAACTAACTGGTTTAATGGTTAGATGTTGATGGTAGAAGATAATCTGGAAACAGATGAACATCTGTAATACTTTTAAATGTGCTTGAATAAAAAAAACAAAGAATAGATCGGTAGGTCATGAGTTTGAAGAAGTTGTTTATGACATCAAACAGAAAATTGAAGTAAAATACCACAAATAAGTTCAGTCATTGCTATCAAGAAACTTTTGTTTGATTGTCCAATAGTATAATGGAAATCAAATAATAAAAAGCTAGTCAGAGACCTACAAACGCAATACCCAAGGGTGATCTTCCAGAAGTTTATGTATCATATTTGATTGTGCTGCTGTGGGCCATATGTTAAAGTCTATTGATAGCAAGACATTGGCTAAATATCCTGAAATATTATTCCTGCCTTTCATCAGAGCACCAAGAGTAGACATTATCTGCAACAAGTTCAAATTAGACAGCCTTTCTAGCATCTGCTAGACAGGAAACATGGAAAGGCAAGAAACTGAGCAAAAAAAAAAGACAAGGATACCTTCTAATTAGAAGGAATTTTCAAAGAGTAATGAAATTGAGGAAGAGCTCTACAAATTCCCATCAAACGAGGCTGCAGCTATTGTAGACCAGCAGGTAAGTGAGACAATATATGGAGAAGTAAACCTAACAAATGATTTCAATATCAATATATGGTCAATTCTCCCAGATCGTGATCGATGCCCACGTACGGTGACCAAAATTACAAACGGTCATTTTCATATTTTTAAGTCAATATATAGTATCAAAAACGATATCAAACTATGTAGAATTGAAAGATTTAGTAGGGGAACCCCACTTTTATGTACCTTTATCATGAATGAAAAAGGATAAACCCCCAAAATAAGCATTTTAAGGTCTAAATTTGTAGTTGAAACCTCCACAACCAAATTTTGAAGAGCTCCTGTAGAATTTTAGTTATGAATAGATATCTGTTCTGAATGTATGATACCCCCAAATGTGTTGCAGAACTTATAAAACATAATGAATGTTTGGATGGTCAAATTTATATCTAGTCTAAGTTTAAAAAATTAGTGGTGAAGGGTATGTCACCGTACATGGGCAAGCAACTTTAAAAGGTAAAAAAAAAATTAAAAAGTAGTTTGTTGGGTACTTTTTAATAATCCAAATTAAGGAGGCATGTGTATACGTTTTATAACATCTGTAATGTAAACAATAATTCTTCCATCAAACAAACCACAGCTAAATGAACAATGGTGGTGAACTTTATTTGGTCACCGTACATGGGCAGATATTTTTAGGTTTTTCTTATGTAAGGAAAAAGATTTACAATATTATTGAATGATATTTTTCAGATAAACAGAGAATAATGGAATAATCAACACCTGCAATTTGCAAAGACTTCAGGGATGTTAATGCTAAGAAATATACATGTGTTTTTAACCATGTCACCGTACGTGGGTCGGTCACCGTACGTGGGCATTGTATTCTGAATAATATTAATCAACTCTAATTTACTCAATACAAGTAGAGCCTCATTTTCTGAAAATAAAATTCTGATTCTGCTATTAATTAACAATTAATATTTCCCCTAAGACCTTGTCAAACACACATGCCCACGTACGGTGACATATGGGTTACAGGGTTAAAGCCATTCAGCTAATAAATAAATATCTAATAAAGATTAGTGTTCCCAACTTTTACACATGTAAGGTATTGTGCTCTACTATATATTTTCACTTCTTTTACCAAGATATAACAAGTTTGAAATTTTGGTCACCGTACATGGGCATCGATCACGATCTGGGAGAATTGACCATATATCTTCACTGTCAGCTTGCAAACAAGAGGCAACTAATGTAAGAATCCATGTGTTTGGTGGACGTGCGATCGGCTTGAGCGACTGCTGGTATGTGGCGGCTTTCTCTCGGCGGGCGGGCGGTGTATGAGTCAATTTATTCTGGTCACCTTCAAAGCAAGGCACCCACTTGTTGTAATTAGTCACATGTTGTTGTGTGCTGCCCCTAATAGGTGCAGATTAAGACAAAGGAATCCAGCTTCATTTGGTAAATCTTGGCCATGCTGAATGCAAATGGGTTTTGGTTTGCTCAGCAGATTCTAATGTAGTTGTGCTATGTGTGGCTTTATTCCAACACTTTTAATTGAATCTGTGGTTTCATCTGGAACAGTAAAGACCACAGCAGCAACCCAGCACATTTGATTACCCAATTGTCTCTATAGATGCTATATGCGTTCACTTGATGTGACTTCCACATTCTTATACAAAGAGAATACATCCTATATCTTGGAGTTATGCAAAACACCAGAATCTATTCAGAAACAAATGAAAACAATTGAGAAATTTGTTGTCCTCATGTATGAACATGCCTCAAATGGTGATAGTGTTGAAAATACCCAGAGAGATAGTCATAGAGAAGGGCAGACCAATTAGCTATATACCACCATCATTAGTTGCCTTCTATCAAAATACGCTGAGGCCAGCTAACAACACAGGATATGACTGGAGGAGTCTCTACAAAATATTCCTGAACTTCCAGAATATGTTGACAGGAGCTGGAAGACATCTCCGCTGCACGAAAACCACCATTTTACATATATATACGCCATCGCGATAATGCACATATTGGCTGAATATAGACTTGTTTTCATTTGTATACACCTCTTATCCGCGTCTACATTTCGGGCGTCTACGAGGTAGTTTCCATATGTAGACGCACGCGACTTGGCTGTCTTTCACACCTGGCATATCCAAGATAAAACATGCTCTGTGCGATATATATACGCCAGGCGTATATATGATACCAAAAAAAAACGCGACCTCCCAACCCCACCCCCTACCGCCCCCCAACACCCCACCACCCCACCACCCTACACTCACTCTACCCACAGTGAAGCCCTGGTACATGACCCCCCGCCTCCCTGCAGTGTGTGTAGACGGATTAGCGGCCGCTCGGAGAGTGTGAGATGCCCCCCCACCACCCCACGCCACCCCCAGCCAGCCTCAGTGCGAAGCCCCCCGCTGCCCGCCGCCCACCGCCCACTGCCAGCCACGTTTGTACAGGTTGCCTCAGTGAGATACCCTACCCCACCCTCCGCCGCCCGCCGCTGCCCGCCGCCCGTACTTAGGGACTCCATGTCTATAGTGTTAACTTGTTAAAGGCTTATATATGGGAATACCCAGAATACTACAGAAGAATGGTCTTTCCAAGGAAAAGTCTATTAGAAAAACAGTAAAAATCCCAAAGAATGCAGGGTTTATTATATGTAATTAATCAATTTATATTCAATAAGGTTTTATAAAGGTTTTATAAAATAAATTGGTAATTTAAGATTGCAATTTTCATATAATACAGACTTGGATGGTTAATGGCAAATGAAATATGCTACCAGTAGTGTCCCCAAGTTGCAAAGATCGGAACTTTTGGATGGTGGTGTATATACAACGGAATCAGGCATATATATGACGTATCTAAGACCGCACCATGGACATGTATATATGCCACTAGATAAGGTGTCTACGAGACGGATAACAGGTCGAACTTCTTGATGCAAAATCCTACTGTTAGACACGTTTCAGATACATATGTAAAGCGGTAGGTTTCGTGCAGTGCTCAAAAGTGAATTCTTGTGTGGACAGCGCTACCTAAACCTTGTGGAAGGGCATGTATGCTATGCACAACATTCTGTAGATGCCATTGAAACTGTATATGCCAAAGAGGTAGAGGTGCGTCAGATCATTTCAAATTATATATTCCTTTTGAGTTATCAAGAAGTGACTTATAAATACTGAGCAAGCAGTCATCTCCAAAGATACTGGTTATACATTATCTACAGATTCCATTCAATGGAATGACACTAAAAATCATACCATTAGCCCATTTGCGGTGGATGATGCCATATGGCATCAACTGAGCTTGGGTGGGTGATGCCATATGGCATCAACCATGCTGGGGCAGTTGATGTCAAAAGGCATCATTTTCTGAAATTAGCAAAATTACGTTTTATGGAATAAGATTGAATAAGTAATCATTGAATAAGTAATCATGAAAATTTCACGGAATAAAGATCTAAAACCCAGTTAAAGATTTTAGGTGAAACATATAACAAGATTAGTGATTGCATATTCTACAACATCCTTAAGTTACAGAAATATTACAATTGGCCCGCCCCCTGGTGGTATAAACTGGCACTAATATCCACCCATAACCAGATACTATTGCCACAGGTCCCCGACCTTAAAGGGTTAGAAATATGATGAAAATATCTACAGCCTTGTGGAGAATTGAAAATTCTCAGTAATTCTACAGAGTCAGAACTCATCTCCTACGCCGTCTACCATTAACGACTGAAGTCTTCTACGCCAAGCGGCCGTCATCTCCGATGATTGTAAATAATGTGTACATAGAAGACTGGATCATACCAAAACAACCATAACTACATATCCAGCTCCCACATCGGGTTGTCACACCTCAATCACAAGCTGTCACACCTATAATTTTACAATTCTAATTACCTTGTGCACTACGCTCTTAAGATTTCTTTCTCCGGGCTTCATGCACGCCCGGTGCTTTTTTGCTCAGCTTCCGAGCTCCCCCTTGCTGCTTGGCCACCAAAGAGCTCCTCTCTCGCCCCTTACCTCGGGGCTCACTAGACGAGACGTCACCTCGCCCTGTCTGCAATGACAGTCTCGTTTCTCCATGACTCGGCACATGTCCAGGATCACCTCTCCAAAGCGACTACCGACGTGGGCATCGCCGCACCACGGCTCCCTCCGAACTTGAGCTGCACGCTTGAGTTTCACGCTTGAGCTGACTCCTACTTCAACATGGCTCCCCACTCACCTCGTTGGTCTTCATCGTCTCACCTATCATCAAGCCTTCCCTTCACGTCCCGGCCTATAGTTTCTAGCTATAGGCTCGGCCCCTCGCCTCTCTCATCATAGGCTGGGGTGATGCACTGGCATCGGACAGGGTGCAGTGCATCATCCATCGCATTGGGGACCTTTTGGGGGAGGCTCACCTCTACAACCTCCATGCCATGATTCTGTGTCTCCCCACCGGGAGGGACATCGCTCCCCTCCCGGAGCAACACGTTTGGCATTTGTTTTAATCATGCCTTTATGCCCTCAGCATTATTCCCACATGGACTGCAAACATTAAATTTTATGTCTGATTAAAACTCAATAATGCTAGTTCGGACTCAAAGTTATAATTATGGAGAATTGAAAATTCTCAGTAATTCTACAGAGGCAGAACTCATCTCCTATGACCTCTACCGGTAATGCCTGAAGTCTTCTATGCCAAGCGGCTGTCATATGAACTATCTGCCCATCCACAGATGCGCAGGTCGGTTTTTTAACCCACCCACGCCGATGAACAATTTTCTCCTGTTAAGGCTTTATTTTAATCATGCCTCTATGCCCTCGGCATTATTCCCACATGGACTGCAAGCATTAAATTTTATGTCTGATTGAAATTCAATAATGCCAGTTCGGACTCAAGTTATATTTTTGGTGAGCAACTATTTTAATCAAATGTTATAATGTCAGACTCTATTTCTAATTATTGCATCGGATTTGTGACCCTCAGAAATCCTAAAAGAACAGTGTCAATATGAAATCCATCAGATGGCAGGACAATGATAAGGTCACATTGTCTAAACCCTCTGTAGAACAGATGTTGCCCATAGAATTGATCATTATGTCATTCAATATAATGTGATCATGTGCAAGAGTGGGGATTTTTCATCCTGTCTAGCTAAATTCCATCCTTAATAGACCTTCCTAACCCATCAAATATTGATTACACCCAAATTCTGATTATTGCATTGGATTTATGACCTCCCAAAGCCCTAAACTGAAGGTTTCATACTATAAGATACCATAATGAATAGCTGAATTGCTATTTTACATAGGTTTTAGGGCTGAGTTTGGCAGCCATCTTGGATTTCAAGATGGCTGAGAGATAATAAATGCCTCAAAGTAATAGACTAGTATTTGCTGCTTGCTTGACTATAAATTGATATATATGTGATGAATATTTCACTGTCCATTCAAGGAAAAATACAGCTACTATTCATTTTAGAGGACCTTGGTGGCCATATTGGATTTCACAGGCATATTGAAAAAATTGAGCTTGGCCCCTACTCTAATTTTGATAAGTGCATTAAGTTCTATCATTGTACTAAGTTTCATGCTTCTATACCAAAATGAAGTGAACTTTTTTGTGTGTATGATTCTGCTGGACTAAATGGGGAAACCAAGTTCTGGAGAAAATACATTATGTAACTCTAAGTTACGAAGTAAGGCTTGGAAAAGTTACTGCTGTCGGCCACCTTTCACTGGAACATAGTTTCCCTCTATCATTATATACCTATGGCCGAATGTCTATGAAATACTACCCGTTACTAAGGGTGCATTATTAATAATGTTCGGGCGCCTGTAGTCAATAGTTTGGCTAGCTGTAGTCATAATGAATGCCTCGAGTCAACAGGAGCATAAGATAATACATAAAATGTCATATTTTCTTGATTTTTAGGTAATGTAATAATACAAAAAAGGTAGTGACTGAGCCTATAGGGATGCCATTCTCGACATTTTTGATGTCATAAATACGTACCCCCTTCTGCTGCATCGGGACGTATTTATGGTACCAAAGGACCTAGAATGGCTGTCCCTACAGGCTCAGTAGCAACGTTTTCTCTTTTTACAAGCTACTGTGGATGTGTCAGCCAGTGCTAAATGACGTATAACGTACAAGGCTTTAACAAAGTAGAAAGTAGAATATCTCTGAAGATTCAGGAGTATGCGAATAATCTTTTATTAAAGTAGCGTGAATTCTGCTTGACGGCGATGGCACCTGGATTAGACTGAAGGTTGCTGCTCACATATCAGCGCTGGGATTAAGATTCGTGTCCCGTGACGAGAGGGGGAGGAGGAGATGAACAGAGGGCGCCGGTTCACCTTTTATGGTTTCAGAGGTCAGAATGTAGAACAAATATTCACAGGTCTACAGACTCGTCTCTGACATCACTGACATGTGTGACTGGCTTTTTTCCACTTCTTCTTCTATGTTTTTGACCAGCTCGCTTTTGACAAAATTGGGTTTCCACCAGCAGTCAGCAATTGGAACATATAATACAAATATATATGCATTATAAAGTTGATGGTTCAAGCAGTATGACAAACATTAATATTCCTATGTCCAAATTTACTTATCTAGATGCATAAATTTATAATTTATTTGCTACCATTAGCACCATTCACACTGAAATCAAACCCAATACGAAATAATGATATTATTAAGGACTAAAAAATATCATATTATTCCACAAACCACAATGTATTAATCTGTGAGGCTAAGTTATGCTTAGTAATGTATTGTATAACAAGTTGCAATAAGATATAGTGATTGATGATCGAACGATGATAGTAACATAAAGCCACAAAGCTTACCCTGTAAAGCATCCTTTAGGGTAAGGAACAAGCAAAGTTGGAGCCACCGGAAAATAGGGCAAGTAGTTATCCTCCGGGGAAAGTATAAAACCTAAAAAGTATAATTCATAGATCTATCTCATAATAAGTCATCAAAAAGCAGGTTTCATGTATCAGAAATTAGTATTATTACATACCTATGGCCAAACATCTATGAAATACTACCCACTGCTAAAGCCCAATGCCCATCTACCGATTTCGGAACATTCATGTACCTTTGTCGGCGACAAACGGACGGTAATTTGTCTCACCCAAGGCATCCTAACGGAGTCGGCCGTAGTCGGTAGATGTAGGACAGCTAGGCAAGGGTGAGCCACCGATCAGTAGATCGATTTGCTTAGGACGAATATCCAGCACCCCATCTCCTCAATGTCCGCCGGTCGAGCGAAGGGTTACGTAATTTGCCTACGACCAGTTGACCGACTCCTATACGATTTGGTAACTAATCGCTCAACCCTGAATCGGTAGATGGGCATCAGGCTTAAAGGTGCATTATCAATGATAATTGATTAACCCATTCGCGGCGGGCCATTTTCAGAGCGCGCTTAGTCAGCCCGGGTAACAGTTAGATTCTACCGCTTGGCGGCGGGCCTATATACGCTTCCGGCCCAGATCTGGGTCGGCGCTGTCGACTCAGTGGTGGGGGGAGACGCCGACTATGACAAGCAAATCTGGGCGAGTTAGGAAATCATTTCGCACAAGGATTTAACATTAAATATACAAATAATGACTTATACGAGGATATTCCCCACACTCTGAGGTTTGTTCCCGTATAATATTTTACATTTTGATCAAGAATTAACATGATGATCGAATTTAACCGTTGCGCCTTATGGGGTTCATATTTTGACTTGCTTCACCATGGTGTCAACTGCGGAGAGCAGTTGACACGGCAGTGACATTAGTCGATGTCTATTTGAAAATTAATTTGTACAGGCTTTCAACGTTAGATAAACAATCAGGGAATTATATAGGAGCAAACTAGAGAGTGTAAGGTTCATCTACATATATATATTCCTAGGTTTGGACGAGTGGAGAAAATAGAAAATGAATTTATTAATCTGGACATCACCCGGACTGACTTCGCCGTGGCGTCTCATACCGAGGCTGGGCCAGCGCGTTGTCTGCGATCAACTGTCATCGATTCATTAATTTCGCCTAAGGCTCTACGCTGTGATAAATGAATATTCATCTATATAGGAAGATACTACAGGTTCCGAGGATCATTACTGTGTGTATATTGTCCAAGTTCGGCCGATATGAAACAGAAAGAGCAATTTTCTGAATAAGACTACGATACTGTGGGTGCAGTGAGGAAATGTCAAAACGTAAGTAGATCATATATATACACATTTTATTCAACCTTTTTCCTTGCCACCATCACTCTTCAGTGTGTTCTTTACCATATTCTTTTACAGTGTGGTATAGCCTGAAACATTCAGGTAAGCAGAGATGGGCATAACAATCCTTGCACCCATATTTTGTTTGGTGAAGCGATCCGAAACCATTCTTGTGCCTTTGATAACAAACTCGGCACCAAGATTTGTGATCGAATATTGCAGGCATACAGCGATTTACTAATTGTCCCACCTCTCCACCCGAAGAAACCCTGGTAGGGGAGGGGTTGGTCTCTGCGATTAATTGTTGGACTAGGGTGATGGTATATTCATACAGAGTCATTTTCTTTTGGGCTACACTATTGAAAAGAATATACGAATTCAGTTTAAAAAGTTCCAAAACAAACCAAAAGACCTTTTTTGTCAATTTTTTGCTTTTTCTTCCGAAACAATAGTAATTGAAAAGCTGATCGCAGAGATCAACCCCCCCCCATATACTTGGAATACTCCCTAACTGCCTCAGGGCAGGGAATCGCTTTTCTTTCAAATTTTGCCGATCTTTTGTCTTTCACTCATCTGAAACAACTGGACATATTTGTACCATGTATAGTACTGACCACCATAACAACTTTTCTATCGCGCCAGACAATTAGCAACAGCTTTCCACTCTTAGAAAATATAACTTTGCCCCGTTCGTCTAGGCCTTTCATTTTCTTTTTCATGAGCGATTTCGGAAAACCTTTGCGATTTAATCGCAAAGTACCACAACAGAATGTATTAAATCTACTGGCGAGGTCATCAAACATCTGGGCGGTTGAATAATAGTTGTTTCAGTACAGGTGGTGAGCTTTATTCAATAGATCTGCTTGTTTAAGTAATTTAAAAACGACATCTTCGTATAATCGCAGCCTTGTTGCATGTCTTCGTACGAACAGGGGTAGAGCCTGGATCACATAGCCTGGAAGAACAAATGAATTAAATGAATAAAAGATATTGACATCGAACCGGGCTGTCTATTCAGTGGTTGGGGGAGACGCAGAGAACTACGACAAGCAAATCTAGTTCAGTTGGGAAATCATATCGCACAAGGGTTTAACATTAAATATATGAACAGTGACTTATACGAGCATATTCCCCACACTCTGAGGTTTGTTCCCGTATGATATTTTACATTTTGAACTAGAATTAACTTGATGATCGAATTTAACCGTTGCGCCTTACGCGGTTCATATTTTGACTTGCTTCAACATGGTGTCAACTGCGGAGGGTGGTTGACACGGCACGGACAGGGAAATAGGTCGAATTGAAAATCAATTCGTATGGACTTTTAACATTATTTATACGATCAGGGAGCTATGTAGGAGCAAAGCCGAGACTCTGAGGTTTATTCTAGTATATATATTTTCAGGTTTGAACATGTGGAAGTAATAGTAAATGAATTAAAGATATTGACATCGAACCGGGCTGGCGATTCAGTGGTGGGGCGCTTAGGTAGGGTAGGAACGCTTGTCAAGTGACAGCGGATCTGGGCGAGTTTGGAAATCATTTCACACAAGGATTTAACATTAAATATATGAATAATGACTTATACGAGCATATTCCCCACACTCTGAGGTTTGTTCCCGTATAATATTTTACATTTTGAACGTGAATTAACTTGATGATCGAATTTAACCGTTGCGCCTTACGCGGTTCATATTTTGCCTTGCTTCACCATGGCGTCAACTGCGGAGAGCAGTTAACACGGCAGTGACAGTAGACGATGTCGATTTGAAAATCAATTCGTACAGGCTTTTAACGTTAGATAATCGATCAGGGAGGTATATGGGAGAAAAGCTGAGACTCTTAGGTTTATTCCAGTATATATATTTTCAGGTTTGAACATGTGGAAGTAATAGTAAATGAATTAAAGATATTGACATTGAACCAGGCTGGCGATTCAGTGGTGGGGCGGGTAGGGTAGGAACGCTTGTCAAGTGACAGCGGATCTGGGCGAGTTTGCAAATCATTTCGCACAAGGATTTAACATTAAATATACAAATAATGACTTATACGAGCATATTCCCCACACTCTAAGGTTTCTTCCCATATAATATTTTACATTTCGAACGTGAATTAACTTGATGATCGAATTTAACCGTTGGGTCTTACGTGGTTCATATTTTGGCTTGCTTCAACATAGCGTCAACTGCGGAGAGCAGTTGACACGGCAGTGACAGTAGACAATGTGGATTTGAAAATCAATTCGTATGGACTTTTAACGTTAGATACTCGATCAGGGAGCTATATAGGAGCAAAGCTGAGACTCTGAGGTTTATTCCAGTATATATATTGTCAATTAACGTTGAGTGGGGAAATCTTAGGTGAGGCTTAGACGTGCATTTTTTTTTTTTTTATAGCGACATAGTCGCTTACCTGATACACTTTCAGCGAGTACCCAGAATTTGAGGCCCCACTTCGTAGGTTTCAGAGGCATGTACTGGCGATGGACACATTTCCCCTTATGTTTTATCATGGTTTCGTCGACACAAATTTTCCGTTTGGGCCGATAAACGAGTCTAGAAATGTAGTTCAGGTGATCAAGCAACCATTTTACTCTATCCATGGCTGCGGGGGGTGCTTCGTTATCGTCTTTCTGTTCTGGACCGAAGTTGAGGTACCTGCAAAGGGAATGCTATGGAATCACTACGTGTGAAATACCTTCATACACAAAAATATCAGAATAAAGGCAAATCTTATGCAAAAAAGCTATTTTACGTAGAAATACAGTGGTTTATCTCTGAATATTGTTTTTGGGGAAGTATTTCAGCTTACCGTAGTATAACGAGGAAATGATCACGGGTCAGTATCGTACCGAAGTAAGGTGTTGATAGCTCTCGTATTCTTGACCAGTAGTCCTGGATTCATATTTTTTTCACTATCGACATCAACATTGTCAGTCCTATGAAGATTTTCATGTCTTGAACACTGATAGGTGTCCATTTCCTTTTCTTTGCGGATCCACGAACTCGATTATCATTTGCGTATCTGTTGGTGCAGCCTACCAGGGCTTCGAGGAAACCGTACGTGAAGAATAATCGAAAAAAGTTTATCGGTGTTTTTGGCATATCGGAGTCCACTTCTGAAGTCATTCCTGAGCTGCTTTCATCGAAATCTGTTGGGGGATGTTTATTTCCCAAATTTGCCTTCATTCTTGTCCATTTACGACCACAAGCTGTGGTTTCTTGGTCTTTCGTAAATGTCGAGACATCTTCAGCTGAGTCTACATCGTCTCCACCACTGTCAGAACTCGCATCATTCGCGGAGGCCGAACTGCTGGATTCGCTATCGAATTCATTGATTTTGGACGTTTCTGGTTGGATTTGCTCTGTTCTTTTGACATTTCCTAAGGGTTTTTCTGTGTCAGATTCACTATCGTCTTTCCCATGTAGTAAGGCCACTGTTGTGATCGGTAGGTCGTCCTCCCAATCCCCCCAGTCGCAGTTGTCGTCCGACCATTCCTCCATTTTGGCATCGGGGGCGTGGACGTCTGCTTCTGATCTTACTCGCACCGGATTCATTCTTTTTTTTCGATGGTTTCCATGGTTACTATATTTTTGTAATCATTATTTTTAGAAAGGGTTATATCTTTTCTAAATATATTGAAAAATACAGAACTATTCCTTCATTATATATTGTTTTAGGGACGTTTCAAACTTTGATAACGAGATCTCGCAAAAATGATGCCTCTAGGCATCACCCGATCTACCGTGGTGTCGCCTCCAGGCATCACCCGATATACCGTGGTGATGCCTGGAGGCATCACCCGCCGCGAATGGGTTAACATTGCGACACTAATCCTAGCGATTGTGGCACTCTATGCAGAAACAACACTAACAAATCGGACACTGAAAATGAGCCTGAGTTAATATTAAGTTATGACCCAATAGAGACCCATATCGAGGAGTCCCACCCTAGTATGCCTACTATGGATGAACTCATGGGTCCACACATGTCAGAAGATAGCCTAAACGTACCCACCCCACCCACTATCCCCCCAAAAACCAACAAACTACCATCAAGAAGCGAGCTAGCTAAAGTAAAAGTATTAATTACAAACGACCAAACACATTCTAGTAACTCAACGAAGTCCGAAGCAAGCCAGAGCTTGATCAGTTTCTCAAATTTGAACTTGACCAAAACCAGGCCTGCTATAAACACCCAACGAGAAAAAGGCCTTAAAAAAAATCTGAAACAAACGATGCCCACCAAAAAAACGCTAACAACCAAAACGAAGACAAAAAGGCCAGACAGAAAAGATATCGTACTATCAGTCCAACACCGAGCACCCCCGAGAGGAAGCAGAGGAGAGAGCAACGCCCCTCCCCCATAAGGGAAATAGCGAGAGACATCAAGTCCAATGCATCCCATCTGCAGAAATCTTTATTGACTTGTACCATGTAATCCGCAATATACATCAGGATATCGGTATAGACCTGGAAAAAAGCCTTCTCAAAGACTGTATCATGAAGAAAGAACATTAGAAATCAATTATCCCTACGAGACTGAATTACATGCTAATGATAAATCGTTACTGTGATTGTAACTGTTCATATTATTAAACGTTACTTAGAACTATGTTAAAAAGGATAACAACTGTTTATTGACCTAAAATGTATCCATCAATTAATAACCGACCAGCCACTCTGGCAACCGCTCAGTAACATCCGCATATGCTCATTTCAACACTTGAGAATCTTAAAAATCAATTATCAACACTTGAAAAAGGCCACTCTGAAGCCGAAATGTTATAAATACTGTTCAAATAGAGCCTACATCAAACCGAACTTGGACAGCAATTGAGTTGTTCTTGTCTCTAACAAGCCATTATTATCAATGTTTGGACACACTGTGCCTGTAGTGAATATTCAGAGGTACTATGTCCGTAGTGAATGTTCGGGTGCACTGTACCCGTTGTGAATGCCTCGAGTCAACAGGTACATAAAAGGGCATTTTTTCGTGATATTTAGGTATGTAATAATAAACAAACGTAGTGACTGAACCAGTGGGGATACTATTCTCAACCTTTTGATGCCATAAATATGCCCCTCTATCTGCAGCATCAGAAAGTATTTATAGCATCAAAAGACCTTGTACGGCTATCCCTTTGGGCTCAGTAACCACCTTTTCTCTCAGTATACAATGTTATAAGACACATACTTTACATTTGTCTAACTTACCTTATCATATCCCTGTGTGTGACTGGCTTTCTCTGTGTGTGACTAGCTCTCTTTCACATGTGTAACTAGTTTTCTGTCATGAGTATAAGGTACATCCTACATGACTACACCCTTCCGGAACACGTGACCCCATACATATCACCTCAGCTATGAGGTACCACCCTATCTGACGTCACAATCTCCAGGACTACACCAGGAACAGTAACCAGAACTTATTGCCCCATTATGAGTCTCCATATTTTCAAATAGCTTCGTGAGTTTCATCCATTTGAATTGGGATTCAAACGTAGACTAATGTACCATAGACGGGTGACTTCACACCTTTCCACTAGTCTCAGACGATTCTCCTTTGAAGCAAAAATGTCATAACAAGGTGCCAATTTATCCAGGACCTTCAAATTTTCCAACATAGAGACACATAGAGCATGTTGTTCAATACCCTGATTTTCAGAGGACAATACTAATGATCACTTCCTCATGTAAGGCCTGTAGAGTCACGTCTTTTTCTTCTCCAGCACACTGGAGGTTTGATACGGACTCTGTCGAAGCGTAGCGTAGTATAGGAGGAGAAATGCGGCCCATAGCGATAGGTGGAGGGGCGTGGCCGTTATTCCCCGAGGACCTCCTGGAGGGCCGACATCGGGATCGGAGGCTTCACGTTTGGAGTGTAGGACTTGTTTCTCTTCATCGCGTCGAGAGTTCACCTTATCCTCACGTCCTCGGTCACGGCGACGTCCCCACCCAACAGCCGTAGATGAGACCATAGGTGCGAGAGATGGTTCGGCACGGTCACCGGAGTGGGGGCATGGCCCGCAATGTATTCCATGTAGGCCGTGACGAAACTCACAGTCGGGGATTGAGGGTCGGTCCCCATTCGTCGGTAGAAGGCGAGGTACACTTCTCTGGTTGGCGACAGTGCCTGGGGTATGTGCCTCGGTCTGCCGGGCAGATGCCCTCCTCTGGAGAGAGCGTAGCGCCGGATCTGCAGGACAGCCGAAGCAAGGGAACAAATGAGGAATGGTTACATGTCCGAGATCATGTTGATGTAGTAGCCGTTCATAGACCGTAGGGTCTCCAGTAGTTTGCTGACGAACGGGCGCGCGGAGCGAACACACTTCCATACATGCAGGATTTTCCTGAGGACGGACTGTAGCTGTCTCTTTGTTTCCTGGAGACTGCCCTCACGTGCTCCCTCACATCCTCGTGAGTTTGTCCTCGGGGATGGAGAGGGACATGTTGATGGCGTTGATGTTGATCCCTAACCATGTGGCCGTCTGGGATGGTTCCTGTGCTTTGTCCCGGGCCTCGGGGAGACCGCGGTCGGCAAAGAGGGCCCTGGCCATGGCGAAGTCTGAGGCCGCTCTCTCCCAGGTGGGAGACAGTATTATTAGATCATCGAGGTACATGGCAGCCTCGACCCCCTTCTCGGCAAGTATAGTCACAATGGTGTCGGTGATGCACTGCATGTGGTACAACGACGCGCGGGCACCAAACGGCATGGCCGTGTCGCAGTAGTACCCGCCATCCCACATGAAGCAGAGCAATAGCCAGTCCAGGGGGTTGCACCTAAAGTTCTTGTAGGCCCTTGATATGTCGATAGTTGCCATGTAGCTCGAGGGCCCTGAGGACCACGAGGCGGGCCACAAATTTGTCGACCGTGGGGAGGCTGTGGTCCCGCTCCTTGCCGTACACCTCGGGAAAGTCATATCGGTGATCACTCTGCAGGCCTCGGATCCCCTGACGCAGTAACACTAACACTCCCGGGTATCTCCAGTGGCAAGAGTCCATTCCCCCCAGACGGCCGGCACATGGTAGGTCTTGTTGTTGTTATTGTTATTGTCTGCGGGTACCGCACATGGTCCGCGTGTCACATGGGAGGTGACGTCACCTGCGCTGCACTCGGTGACCCGCGCAGCAGGGGTGGATGCATGTGCAGTGGTTGTCTCCGGGTGCGCACCGCTCACTCGTGGGGCACACCATAACCCTTTTTATGGTTGTTGTGGTAGCACATCCGGCATGGGGTCCGTCGCCCGAAGTGTGTGTCCGGTGTGGGGTGTCTTGCATGGGGCTGGAGTTGGCGTGGGCTGACTGCTCTCATACCCCATCGTGTAACCGAGCTTCCTGTTACACGTGTGCAACGAATGCCCGCACTGTTTCCCCACAGAGTCACAATATGAACAAATATGAATCCATTTAATGGCGCCATCCTCGTGGCCGTTCCTGTGGTGGCAGCCCCTCTCCATGTTGTAGTGCCGGCATGGCAGCTCCCGTTCTCGACTCTTTGCCGTGTCCAGTCCGTTCTGTAGGGTCGAGGTTGTCATGGCGAGCCGGACTCCCTCCTCCTGGATGCGGCTGTAGTCGCACCACGATAGCCTCCCGGCCTCAATTTGAACAAACACGAAGTTAGACCACCTCCGTATCCAGCTCACGGTCTGGGCGTCGATCGAGACCTGGGGTAAGTGCTTGAACATATCGTCCCGGTCCACAGGATCCACGGCTCGGTCATCACTCATAAGTCCGATGAAGGCACTTACACACACGAGCGGCCTGAGGGACCCCCTGACCTCCCGGTCGACAAACATGTAAGGTTTACTAATAAGGTGGAAAACATGGATATCAGAATGCAGCTTACCGGCCATGCGATTGTGCCGGATGGCCTCACGGTCGAGCTCCCGTTGAATATATGCGTCACCCGCGTAGCGGGCCCGGAGTTGGCGTGGTGATGGGAGAGCGCAGGCTGCTTGGTCCTTGGCCCAGTTCTGGGTGCGT
This sequence comes from Alentia gelatinosa, assembly GCA_950022655.1. Classification (NCBI taxonomy): domain Eukaryota; kingdom Metazoa; phylum Annelida; class Polychaeta; order Phyllodocida; family Polynoidae; genus Alentia; species Alentia gelatinosa. Next base: position 26,986,419 of record OX465592.1, read on the forward strand.
ACCTCCGCTGCCGAGCAAGCCATGGGGGGGCCAGATTCCCTCTCCGGCGACCGTTGCCTTGAGATTTGGAGAATCGCGTCCAGAACCCCGTTGATCTTCTTATCCATCCTTGTCACATTGGATTTCATATCCGACAGACCATTCTCCACGGCCACGATGGGAGAAGACCGCACGCTGCCTGCCTGCGATGCCGAGTCCACGTGGTCCTCACTCTGCTTCATGGTGGATTCCGACCCCTGGTCCATGTCTGGTGCTTGCAAGGTGCTGGCAGTCGCTCTAGTTGTTGGTGGCATCGTCTCTGCATGTAATCCTCGCCCGTAGTTTGCCTTTTTACCCTGAGAGTATGGTGAATGGCGAGATGCTGAAGGGCCAAAAGTTGGGGAGGTAATCTGTAATGTCACCATAAAGGTGCATATTTAAAAACAAATAAACCCTGATAAAACAACAGCTGCCTGAAAAAATTTTAAGATAAATGACAGTTGCTGTGATAAATGTGTCTTTTGATAAAAATCACTCAACAATCTTCCATACCACCAAAGTAATGTTACCAGGAGATAATATGTTCAATTGCTTATTCATGACCCTTCTTTTAGCAGATATCCTTCACCACCACAAATTCAACAAACAATTTACTATGAGAGTGTATTACTTAACTGTCAGGGCATCCTCAGAAAACAGCAGAACCTGCATTCTGCCCATATAGCAACTTGTATCAGAACCATTGATTTTCTAACCTTTGCAACACCTTCTATGTCATTTCTTGATAATTATGGGTATTTCTACATTTGTAAGACAGCTACTGGCCCTCCTGTGATAAAACAAATTTTTTAATAGATCTACAATGGTTTTAAGGTTAGTATAAGAGAGGTGTTCCATTGGTGTCCATAGATTTGATGACAGTGACTGGCCTCTGCTACACATGTTTATAGTACACAAACCAACAACATATGAGGAAAGATAGTGCCAACTGACATTGTGAGGTCACTATTTGCAGGGATCTGATAAAAATTGGTTGATTAGATTATAATCTTCTTTAATTCAGTTGGCAGTATTGGTTTGATTGTAAATGATAACAAAAGCTAGGTGAACATTCACCTAGCATCTATTATAGACTGCATTCGTGTGGTGGCATTCTAACTAGCAAGACATTGCTTTTCCTGTGCTCTGGTGCCAAATATTGAGATATCTTAGGTCTTAGGTCTAAGACAATTTGTAAGACATTTTGAACCACGTGACCCTAAGATTGTCGTGACTATAGCACACCTCAGACCACCCTAAGTGTCTTAGACCTAAGATCTTAGGCATATCCTTTGAGATATCACATCTATAGGACACTGACGCCTCAAAGATGTCTTCCATAAAACTTGTCGTAACTGAAAAACAGGGCCCTGGTGAGCAGGGGTAGGGTAGGTGGAGAAGTAGGACTCAGAGACTGAGACTGGGTGAGGAGGGGTGGGGTAAGGGTAGAATTCAGACACTGAGTTCAATATGTTGTTTAAAAAGACTTGCTTTCAAACAATTTCAGCGTCCAGCGCAGATATGTCAAAGTTACGAGGTAAGGGACAGTAAACGGCTTTGACAGTGCAGTAAATAAGACAAAACATATATATGATCCTTGTCACCACTGGAAAAGCAGGGTGTAAACCTGTGAAAAATAGTGGTTCTGTGTTATTTGTGTTTGCCCAACCCATAGTTCAGGGTCGGCTGGGAGTGGCCGCGTGTTACAGTCACTACATCGTAGTCATATGTCAATATTTACACATCCGAGCTTCTTATCTTCCCGCTCATACACTGACGTCACGTTTCAGGCCACGTGACGCCGTTCCACCAATCAGGTCCGTGTATTGGTGTATATCTAGGAGGGCGGAAGTCAGCGATGCATTGCTAGATTGAGAACTGACGGCAGCAGACGACAATCCACCTCAATCCGCGTCTTCGCGCGTAATTTGCCACATTTAAACGTGTTTCAGTGTGAAACACCAAATATCCCCAGTTGATAAGTAATATTATTGTATTTCCAACGCGTATTTCATTTTCAACGCACAGAAACGACGAAACGTAACAAATTGTCATTTATCGGAAAGGAAAACAGACTCGGATTCCCCTGACACCAGCAGCGACCAGCGGCCAGACCAGTCGGCAATTGTCGGTGAAATGGAGGATATCACGGCCAGGAAGCGCAACTATAGCAGCTGCTGCAGCAGCGACGACGATGAGTAAGTACATGGTTACGGTACATTATTCTGAGGTTTACATCTAGACAGGGGGATGGGGGATTTGACGATGAGTAAGTACATGGTTCACCTAGACACGGTAGAGGTCTAGGTTACAAGTCATCATCCCATTATTATTATTATTATTATCATCATCATTATTATTATTATTGTTGTTGTTATAATTATTATTATTATTGTCATTATTATTATATATACCTGTGGCTGTATCTCCTACGTGTACTGCCGGCTCCTACCCTGCCGTATGCATGACCGTGCTTCACAGTGTGGCGTACGAGGCACCAATATTCAATCGACATATATAGAACGTAAAATTCCTCCATTTTAAGGGATACAATAATACGAAAACAGGCTGACCGTAGTTGGATATAAAAAAAGAGGTAAAATTGTCAATGATATAATCCCTCTGCCTTTGGTATCGGAATAATCTAATTGACAATTATAACGCGTATTTATTACGTACAGCTAGAATAACCCTGTTTCTGTATCGCCTGGGGTATTCTATTAGATATGGAAAATGGGTATATTTGACGGTGTTTATTCAGATGACCGAGCAGGGAAGGTGGACGAACGACAACAGCAAACAGGAATCGATACTGCCGACCAGGTAGTGCTGAGCAGGGTAAGGGTCATTTACACGAGGCGCCATGCGAACGGCCATTAAGAGGGATATACACTAGTCTTAGAATTGCGTACACATTCTCATAACACATTTCTAGTGCGCCCATACCCACATAGAAACGAGATTAGTTATGCTGTTCGGACATACAAATGAAGATATTATATATAGTCTTATTTTGGTTACAGTTCTAACGAATAGACCGATTTGTTGAAAAGGCCAGTATTTGGGAGAGGTCCTGTGAGCGCCGCATACAATAGAGCCCTACTAGGCAGACCATCCACGTCTGGTTGCATAGGGAGATGTAGGTAGTGTAGCTGAATGAAATATGTTTCGTGGTATTTTGTGTCGGAAATATTCACCGAGTTTGAAGAAACAGATGAATATTTCCTAACAAAATATTATTATACGCTGCTACGGTTGTAGTACAAATAATGTTCGGGCGCACTGTGCCTGTAGTGAATGAGCACCAACATCGGGTCAATAGGTCGTGAATCGACATCTTCATAAATAAATAAAATCGCGTTTTTCATTTATTTTGGTATATAATTCTGTAGGGCTTCCGTTCTTGGCCTTTTGTAAATTGACCTGCTTCGTTTTTCTTTCAAGGGATTGTATTTCATATTTATCATCGTCGCTTCAATCAATCCATTTACTCGTAGCTGATATATATCCACAAAGTGTGATCGTAATCGTCCTTTGAAAAGTCCAGTGTAATCCACGGCCTTTTTTTCATATATATAATCACCAAATTCGAAGAATGAGGTGAATATTTACAACCAAAACAATAAGGAACAGATGCAATTCAGACACACTCACTATGTCTCTTTATTGTTTTACATTTCGGAAATGATGCCTATTAGTAAAAACATTAACATATCTGAGGTCAATTGTCCCCTCTTATCACTCTCACGTGGGATGCCGGAAAAGGCCAGAAAGGCACGGCCTGTGATGACTGTAGTTATGCTCCTGACACACTGGCGTTAAATCTGGCGTTTTTCTACTAATATGTTGCAATACATGGCAAAACGCAGAGTTAAGTAAACATTTGTTGGAATGCGTAATAGCACACGAATAAACTGTGGAGAAAACACTGTGTTATAATTAGTTTTTGGATTTATCAACTTTTCTCAATGCTTTTTATGCATAGATGAACGCTGTAACAAGTCACAATACCTAAAGTAAGGTGAATGGGTGTAGACGAACATAAAAGAACATACATCTAAATGACCAGAAACGTTCATGATAATTAGCTAGTATGTGGTGGCCACCTATCTCATAGTTTTACGTGATGCCCGAATCTTCCTGAAACAGCAGAAACATCAAATATTTATGCCAGTATTTCAAAGGGTGATAAAGTCAGACGAAGCGGTATGGTGCGTAACGCGACCACAAGTGTTCTCCTAACGTGTATTCACCTCACAAGGTTGGTGAGTGGCCGTGTGCTAGATGTTTTCCTCGTTCCCATCGGTCGAACTTGACACAGTTCTACTGCAAGGCTTCTTCCTATTGGACCGCAGAGTAAACAACTCTGCGTGACCATGTTAACGACCCAGCCGCGGCGCTGTCTGGCTTGTAGCTAGAGCTCAGGACTGGTCATTTGATGGACAGTGGGGTGGGGTCATTTTGTGTGTAGGGGAGGGCTGGTAAACTTCTGTAGATTTGAGTCTACAACCGTTCTCCTGGAGAAACGAGGACGGAATACTTGTGGTTTCGGGACTTACTCTCTCTCTCGTCAGGTGTGGCACTTTGAGAGATCATTACCCTGAAATCTTTCACCACAATCGACGGCTAGTTGAGTGGTAAATGTCACTAAGAATTGAATCTTGTGATACCAGATCTGGATCTGTTTTTATGAGGGCTGTCAGCTGTCACGGCCCGAACATCTAGTCAGTTTCAGGATTTTTTGCTGATGAACCTTTCATGTATGAGGTTGGGGTTAGGAGTCAATGTTAGGTTGGGCCTTTCTCTCATCGTTAGTCTTGGGTTTGAGGATATCCTTACATTTCATGAGTGTGTCCACTGGGTAGCCTTTGCATTCAAATTCCTCAAGTTTTGTACCTGCATGTTTTTTGTAGTCTTCTCTTTTTCAACAGATTCTTTTTAGCCTAAGTAGCTGCGAATATGGGAGACTGCGGTTGGTTGCAGGTAGGTGTGCTGAATCATATCTGAGATATGTGTTAGCATCCGTATACAGGTCTGTATACAGTTTGCCCTTGTCCTTTTTTACTTTTGCGTCCAAAAAGTTATTGGCTTCACTGGATGATTTGTTTGTGAACTTTATGGAGTGATGGGCCTTGCTTAGATGGTCTAGTCATTTGTTCAACTCTTCCTGGCCATGTTCTTAAGGCCCGGCCCCACTGGTTCGATGCGATCGTCGCATGTGTTTTATTGCCCCATAAACGCCCCTTCGGCGGAGTTTATGACCCCTATGGCGATGATTTCATCGCACTCAACCGCATGAAAAACCCAGGGTATGCCCCACTGATGCGATGAATCCGTCGCAGTGTTTGTGGCAGTACATATGGAAAAAGAATTCAAGAGTATACAATGATTTTATATTTTCTTTTAAATAATCCCTTTTCCTTGTGTAAAACGAAGACAATATTATTTGAGCCTCTCCCACACATGCTAAACATTTCTGCTTATTTCTTTCTTACCCAACTGACATCCCTGTATAAGAATATTATGATACATCATATGGAACCGATACGAGATTCATACATAACCTATCAATATCCAAATGGCTAAAGGGGTCGTACATATAGATATAAGTATAGTTATATATGAAAAGAAAAGGAGGCCTGTGCGACGGATCCGTCGCATATCATGAACATTTCATGATGTGCGATGCGATGGATCCGTCGCATCGCACACGATCGCACACGCGCGTATCCCCGGCCCCACAGAAGCGATTGTGTGCGATGTGATGGGCGGCGCCGTTTTTATGACCCTCGCCGGCCGTTTATGACTTTTTATTGACTTGCGACAATCGCATCGCACCAGTGGGGCCGGGCCTTAAGATACAGAACGCATCATATATGTACCTCCGCCATACTGTGGGTCTACAATGATATGTAGGAAGGATCGATTCCTCGATATGCTCCATATACAGGTTTGCATAGGAAGGGGCTAGTCTGGTCCCAATCGCTGTGATTCTAACCTGTACATAATGTTTGCCATTGAAAACTATGTTGTTTTTGGTAAAGACCATTTTCAAAAGGTCCATCAATGTTTCATTGGTAGGTTTGATATCCCCATGTCTTATCTAACTTGTTCGATATGACTTCTATGCCTTCAGCATTGGGTGGGGGTGGCCTTTGCGTCTTGTGTATCTTGGTGAGGAAGTAGATGTTAGGGGCCCTTGGTTTGGAGTTTTTTAGTCTTCTGCGGAACCCGGTTCCCAATTTCTGGTTGTGGTATGGGTGTTGCAGATGGGTGGACTTCGGTTTCCTCCAGCCTCCCCGCGGGTCAGAGGAGGGGTTTTCCTGAAAACCCTGGTTAGCGGCCGCCGCCTCATTCTCAAGGTTGCTCTTGTACTGGGTTATGGCCACGGTAGTCTGGGGGCCGTTTCACTAGTAGTGGGGTCAAAGCGAGAGGTAGGACTGCAACAGTGGCACCAACAGTGGCACCAACAGTGTCAAGCCCAAATTCGCGTTTCATCAGTGGTCTCACTGTTGAGGTGAGACCAACTCTCACTGTTGGCACAGGTCTCGCTATGCACATGCGTTTGACATTCAAATTTATTTGTCGACGGGCCGGGATGATGTGGAATTTCACCCCTTCCCATAAGAAATTAAGCAATGAAATCTTTACATGAGTAAGGTATACATATAACCTATGATTGTACCAAATATGAAGAATACCGGCCACACCGTTCCAAAGATATCGGCGTTTGAATTTTGTCATAGCAAATACTGTACTTCGACACACACCCTCGAGCGCGGCAGGTAGCGAATGAGGGGGGAGCCCAAGCGAGCACAGATATCAAGACTCACGAAACAGTCGGGACTACAGAGGAAAGAAGAACTATGCGTACCGAGGAGGAGGCCAACAGTACTACCAAGGTAACTGGGGCAACTACTCTGGAAGAGGGAGAGGAGGATACTACGAACAGTACAGGACAGAGGGCAACGACAGGTCGAGCCAGGAAAGACAGAGGTATGACCATCGACCCCAAGAAGACAGACGGCAGCCAGACTATAGACAAGACCATGGACAAGCACAAGAACGTCAGTACTATTGTGAGTGAAAGCTACGCCAATGTAGTGAGACGAACACCACCAACAACCAACCAAACCACCGACAACGACAGATGATCGACAAAGTAGAGAAATAACCAAAGAAACCAAAGAAGTCATGAGAAAAATACTGGACAAATACACGACCAGGAAAGGTAACTCCAAAGGAAAAACAACAAATACCAGCCACAACAATGCAGATATGAAACGAAAGGTAGAAAGAAGACATCAGTCCATCAACCAAGAACAGGACAATTACCCAGAACAATCCAACTGATTCAGTGTACTGTCCGATACCGATAATGAACTCATATGTAATAAACCTTCTAACTGTTCATCTGACTTTGTCTCTCTTGATGTACGACATGTTGAAAAATCTGGTAAAGCAGGGGATAACGATAAAATTAACAAACCCAACTGTAGCAAAAAAGAAAGAAAAAAAGAAAAGGCACAAGAAAAAAAGGCTAAGAAACAGAGTAGAAAAAATCAAAAGAAAAGGGATCGCAAAAAACGAATCAAACTAACCAAATGTAATGATCAACCAAAAACCTTTCCTCACATCAACTCACCAAGGTAGAACTGTCAGTTCGCAAATTACGAATAAGAAGGAGGAAGAAAAACGACCAAGATTCAACTACTCCAAGAAAGGGGACAACCGCACAGACCACAGGGAGGAGGAAGGAAGAAAGGATGACGACCGACAAAAAGGACACCGAACCCAACAACCCTACAACGACCGCTCATTACAACGAAGTCTAAAAGGTGAGTCAAATTGGAAACCCCCCATGGCTCCCAAAATCTAGAAACCTTCATAGCGGTAAATGAAATAAATCTTTCTCAAAGTACTTACGAACCCCCCAAGAACAGAAATTTCACCAAGGATCATAAAGAAGCACTAAGAGGACTAGCTAAAAACAAGGAAATCACTATAAAACCAGCCGACAAGGGAGGAGCTACGGTCATACAAGACATGAGAGACTATATAATAGAGGCAAAGAGACAACTAGAGGATACGAAGACATACACGAAACAAGACCAGGACCTCACCAACGAAATCAATGAAAAAATAGATCAAAAGATCGACAATATGTTGGAAATGGGAGAGATCTCACAAAGTATGAGAACCAGCTTGAAGACAGGAAAACCCAGAGCCCCCAACATCTACTTACTACCCAAGATCCACAAACCACAACGACCACCACCAGGCAGACCGGTCGTCTCGGCAAATAAACGACTTCATAAACAAGACAGAAGGAATACAGATCGCTCAGGAGGATACATTGTTGGTAACACTAGACGTAAGTTCTTTGTATACCAATATACCAAACGACGAAGGAATACAAGCAATCCGACAAAAACTGTTCTTTGTATACCAATATACCAAACGACGAAGGAATACAAGCAATCCGACAAAAACTGGCAGAAACCAGGGACAACTCCAACAACCCGAGCAACGACTCAATAACAAACCTACTGGAAATAGTGCTCAAAAACAACAATATAGTCTTCAACGGGGAACATTTCCTACAAATAAGTGGCACAGCTATGGGGACCAGATTGGCACCTTCATACGCAAACTTGTTCATGGAAAAAATAGAGTCACACATCCTACAACTACCGGGAGACAAACCAGGCGAAACATCCCTAAACGAGTGGATACAGAAGATAAACTTGGAACATGAAACTGCCAATTAATTAAAGAACGAGTCAGAGAACACCTGAATTGCATCAGAAAAAACTACGCCCAAAATGACGTCCCAACCCATTATAACAAACCAAATCACAACGGCAAAGGAGATGTAAGAGTACACATACTCGACTACATCTACAGACATCCGAACAGCAACGAAGCAAGGAGACTAAGAAACAAAATAGAATTCAATTGGATTCACAAACTCAAAAGCCAAGCACCAGAGGGTCTGAACACCATGGATAATATATATGGATAACAGACACACAACCAATCAACCAATCGACGACAAAAGTATAGAACAAACTACCTCCCCCACACCAATGCCACATCAAAAGAAAATTTCCAACGCAAACCGTAAAGGTTACATGAACGAAAAAGTTATCACAACGATTCACGCCAGTGGAAGAGGTAGTAAATATGGCTGGATGTAGAGAGAGAAGCACGGGACTCAATCCCCCTCCTCACAGGCCAGGATGAGGAGGAAAGACCACTAGCCATCAACCACCACAAGAAATCTCACTATCTCACGTAGCCTGATGAGACTCGCCGAGGTCGAAACCAAAGAGTATGTATTCCCAAATCAACAAAAAGAAGTCCTTCTATAAAAAAATAACGAATGTGCAACTTATATTAAACCAACTAAATTAACTAAAGAGAGAACCAACTCACAAACCTATCTGGTGAACGGTGTTCACCAGGGGAGACACACGAATGTCTGGCTAACGAACGACGAAATAAAAAGAAATTCACAGTATAATCTAACCCGTGATGGCCATTGGTAAACTGACCACACTTCCACTACGGCAAAATCAACAATAACATAAAACCAAGCCTCAAGAAAACAATGACAAAAAAGGATAGAGAGCACCGCTACTCTACCTCACAGTTCCAAAAAGAAACAATGTAGATGATGGAAGACTTTCCGCCACCAAACAAAATAACACTAACTAAACCAAACTAACACATAACCCCTCAATGTTTTAAAACCCACCTATTAACCCCTAACCACTCGGTATCACACACTGAAACTATCCCCCAAGATGGGAAACACAAGAAAAATGACCATATAAACTCCAAAGACAACAAACCACAAGAAGATCAACAAACCAGACAATATTACGACACGCCAGATTCGCCATAATACATCGACAAGCGCACCCACCGGCCTGCGGGGGGTGCAAAAAGAACAGCCGCGCGATAAACGGAAGAGCCGATGACGTTGACCAATGGGAATCGAGGATTTGGGGTTGCAGCAACAAGCGCGAATTCCATTTCGCCAACCCGTACACTCTCTACATTGTGGTCGTAAATGCGATAGGGGTAGCATCACCATACGCCTTGTCCTACCCTACCAATTTTCTTCATATTTGGTACGATTATAGGTGATACATATGCCTTACTCGTACAAAATTTCGTTGCTTAATTCCTATGGGAAGTGAAAACCTTCTATACACATAACCAACGAGAGGGTAGACCCTCTCGCTTGCAGCAGCTCCACAGTGGCACTAACAGCGAGAGCCGCTGCACTGATGAAGCGGGTTCTGCCACTGTTGGTGCCGCTTGTGTCCCAACTGCCGTTCACGCTTGAGTGCACCTGCTAATGAAACGCACACTGCCGGTTTGCTGCCACTGTTACTAACAGCGAGACTTATAGCTCCTAGTGAAACAGCCCCCAGGTCTCTTATTTCAATACTCTGGTTTGTGGAATGCCAGTTTGGTGATCATAGAGGTAAGCCTCACTTTCTCGTTTGTTGCCTCATATTCATGGGCCTTGTTGTTGTGAGTTTTGATTACCTCCATAATGTGTTCAGTCTCATCAGTGTCCTGCTCATTGGCAATGAGCTGGCGGGTCGTGTTATAGTATACTTCACTGGTGGTGGACTGGCTGGAATGGGAGCGATAAAGGAAGTCCTGTATAGCGGACATTATAGCGCTGGCTGCTTGTCTGCGGATGGATTCAACTATGGTCATCAATTTGATATTGGCGATGTAGCTTGGGGGATCTGTCACTGCAGCTGCCCAAGGCTCAATGCGGTTCTGCTCACAGGCCTGCTCATACCATTGTGCATGCAGTAGTGGTTTCACTGCGTGGTACCCGTCACCTTTTGGGTGGAAAGAGGTTACTGACTGTGCTGGATTTATTTCCCTTTAGGCTGGCTACTGGCTTCTTTTTGCAACGTGACAACAAATCAGTATTCCCACAGTCTAAATACAACAAAGTATTCAATGTGGTGTCAAGAGGATCACCTGCAAAATCAATGGTTAGCTTGTGTTTTCTATTAACAACCTTACTAGACACTACACTGTCCACTGTAATGTGAACTTTTTGTAATGATGTCTTGTTGTGTTTGTGAAGCAAACCAGGGCCCTGTTTTTCATTCGAGACGATCGCTAGCTGAGATCTGCTGAGATCTGTGAGCGATCCTGAGACCATTTGGGAGATCAATGGCTGCAGGTGCTTTTCAGTCATGGTCTCAGCACGCCATAGTGGATCTCAGGGGGATCTCAGGTTGTGATTATTTAGCTGAGAACCCTAGCGATCATTTCCTGCCAGGTACAAGATTCTGTGATCGGAAATTATTGATTTGAGACACTTAAACTTATTCAAATTATACCATATTTACAGCGAATAATTCTCCATGTCTATTCAATCGAATCCTAAGATTTCATAATTTTCTATTTAATATTTCAAGAGTAAGATATGTTTTACTTTGTGAATGGGTATGAAGGGACCTTGACCCTACCCTGCTAGAATAAATTGAGCATTACAGTAGGTATACACAAGCTGTATTAAGACGTTGCGTTGGCGGCGACTACTGAGGAAGTGACCGATCGGCGTGCCTCCCGCGGTGCGGCGAGGGTACGCTCTTGTTGCTGGTCGTGAAACGTTAGATCCCATTGGTCAGTTTTGTTTACTGAGTGAGAGCATGCGAGCCATAGGTCCATATCAAACGCACCGTCATCGATGCGGCCGATCCGGTCCAGTGGACAGCATGTCAATCTGTTATGTGCAGTGTGTGGTGGGCAGGACCCTGTGGGGTTTTCGTGCTGCCACCTGGTAGGGAGTGTGGGAAATCTGGTTCCCTGTCTACCTACACTGCTACAGCCTTGCTCTGTGTAGGGCAATGGCTGGGGATCGTTTCATAAATGTGACACCGGATGGTTTGGACATATCAGTGTCATTTTGTACGTCTGGAGGTTCCGTAGAGCGTCCAGTTCCCAGTAGTTTCGATTCTGAAAATCTCGTCAGGCCTTTGCCAAGGCGTTGATACGTTGTATCTTTTTGCGGGCAACAATTTAAATTGGTCGGTCACTTCAGTGGTCATATAGGTAAGGCGGTAAGTGATTTCATTGATTCAAATCTTTTTCCCGTTGCGTCGTTCCGTTGAGTCGGTTCGATACTACGTTAAAAAAAATTTTTGACGTGGCATTGGTTTCGTCTTACCCATATTTACTGTCCATTGTGTTAAGACCGCTTGGAGCCTGGGTTGCTAGCCGGTGGATCCAATTATATTCAATTTTGTCCCTTAGTCTGCCTGCCCCTTTGCTGTTGGGGTGTCGGTAGATAAAGTCCAAAACTCGTACCGACACGTCCTCAATGCCATTGTGATCTGGTCTATTGAAGTGTGTCGGTACGTCACTGATGTGTGATTGAGAACGGATGGATCTCAGGTGTTCTGAGATTCTTTCTTTCAGCTTTCGTTTTGTCTGTCCTACATATTGTTTACCACATTGGTTGCACTCCATGCAATAGATCACGTTTGAGCTGTTGCATGTGACGTTATGTCTCGCCTGATGTTGTCTTCCAGTGCTTTTTGATTGGAAGACTTTTTCTCGTTTCAGTATCCGGCAATATTTGCAGTTTGTTTTCACGCATTTATTGTCCCGTTTGGATACCATTTTGTCCTTTTTGTCGTCTGGTCGATAGTGGGTTTTTGCTCATACCACATAGTCTTTTACGTTTTTCGGGCGTTTGTAACCTTTGACCAGTTTTTTGCGATATATGGTTTTGGTTGTACTTGATTTTCCAAGTATTTCCCAGTTCTTTTCCACCACTTCAGGTAGTACATTGCAGCCTTGTAGGTAAGTGCTGGTGAGGTAGACCTGGTCTGTTCGGTCATTTTCCTTCGTTTTCCCCTTATTAAGGGTTCGAAGTTTGGTTTTGTCAAGGGCATCGACTTTCTTTTTGCATTCTTTTAACAGAGTCTTTGGATAGCCCCGTTCTCGGAAGTCCTTTATCTTCCGTGAGGCATGTCGTTCAAAGTCTGTTTCGTTACTGCAGATCCGTTTGATCCGCAGTAATTGCGAGTACGGTATGCTCCGTTTCTGGTTAGGCGGATGGGCTGACTCATACCTTAGGTAAGTATTTTCGTCAGTGGGTTTGGTGTATAGGTCGGTGTACACCTTTCCATTTTCGCCCTTTATCACTGTTGTGTCCAGGAAGTTCACTCTATGGTTGGATGTCTCCATGGTGAATTTGATCGAATGGTGTTGGTTGTTTAACCATGTCAGCCATTTTTCCATTTGATCTCTCCCATGCTGCCAGACGAAAAATATGTCGTCTATATAGCGTAGCCAGATCTTGGGCTTCTGTTCCGAGTCTGCGAGGAGTTGTTCCTCCAGTTTCTCCATGAACAGGTTGGCATACGATGGGGCTAGTCTGGTCCCCATCGCTGTTCCGCTGATTTGGAGATAGTTATCTCCATTGAACTGTATATTGTTCAATTTTAGTACCTTTTCCAAGAGATCGACAATACTGTCATAACTGGGTTTAACATTGCCTTTTCTTGTGTTTTCAAGTTTTTCTCTGATAGTCTTCACACCCTCGTCATTGGGTATGTTGGTGTATAGGGCACCTACATCTAGCGTGCCCAATATGTCCTCGTCACCCAGAGGTCCCAACTCGTCCATCAGCGTCAGGAAATGATTCGTGTCCTTGATGTACGATTTTTTTTAACGTAGTATCGAACCGAATCAACGGAACGACGCAACGGGAAAAAGATTTGAATCAAAGGTATACACAAGCTGCCTGAGAGGTGCAGTGCCTGCATTTTTCAGATTTCCAGACAAACGTTTATCACGGTCTTAATAACCACAGGAATACAATGAAATTTGGGATATAGGTATATCAGATTGTTAGTACCCTCCAATCAAAATATCTTCAAATTTGAATAAGTTTTAGCATCTGAAAAAATAAGTTATGACAAGTATCAATTGGTCTCAGGTTGAGACCGTTTGGGAGATCATTTCACTTCAGATCATCACAACTGAAAAACACTAAAATCACCTGAAACGGTCGCATCTCAGGCTGAGATCCCCAGAGATTGTCTCAACTGAAAAACAGTTTGGCTTCCAAACGGTCTCAACTTGAGATCGTCTCGACTGAAAAACAGGGCCCTGATCCCCTTCTCTTTCCAGTGTCAACTGGCAGTGATTTCTGGGGGGTCTGTTGCAGTTGGGTTGGTTATTAGTGTCAACCGGCTGGTTTACACCGTTTTCCCCTGCGTTTTTATCACTGTGAACGCTGTCACTGGTAATCAATAGGCTGTGCTGAGCTGCCTCCACCCTAGACTGGCTCCGCAGCTTATGTCTACCCTCCTCGCTGGGATACAGGGACTGGTACAATCGGTAATGGTGTAAGATTTCTTGTGCTGTAGAGTGCCAGTATTTCCTACACTCTCCATACAGATATCATTGTTACTGGTCAGATATCTGATGGGAGATTGATACCCTCTCACTTTGATCTTAATCGGGTCACAGTCAGCAGTAGGCTAAATTTATTGCTATGACAACACAGGCGGTCAGGGAACTGGACAAGGGGAGGGGTGAGGGGTAGGATGAAGTATAGGATTACAGGGAGTGGCTTGGGGTCATAAACAGGAGATTCTGTTTCTACTGGATAAGTCTTTGATTCATGGGCCAGTCAGAGAAGGATACATACTTTAATGAACTCTATTCTGACTGCGATTAATCATTTAATGAATGTTCATAATCAAAGACTTGAGCAAGTCTACCTCCGCCCTTACTAGGTCAGGGCTGTCACGACTAGAATGGCTCACGTTGTCACGAGTGCTGCTGCACCTGCGATGCGTGTTCTTGACAGTATTGAAAGTGCCACATGTTTGAACATTGAAATAAGTATCTATAGACTGTTGTTTATTCGTATGAATGTTCGAATTTTCCTTATCTGGGTGCGTAGTGGCCTCTTTCACCGGTGCCGGCTGCTGGACGTCCGCGGGTGCGAACGGGTTTGCTGTCGGCCGCTGAGCGGGTGCGGGTTTGAATGGGAGAATAACGTCTTGACGTACTATCCCGAATGAAAAGATCTTACATAATTTTTACTTACTTTGACGTTCGTTTACGTGCCAGTGTTACTAGAGCCTTAGTAGGTGCGGTCTATATAAACAGGGGGCCACTGAAGGCTATGTTTGTTGTTATAGACTGGTTTCCAACTAGATATGAGGTCACGAAAGGGGATTTTTCATAGCCGGAAGGGATGAGAAGAATGATCTCAGTTATTTCCCTTAAAATCATCTCGGCATGCAGTTGCCTGCCGGTTCGCAAAACTCATGAAAAATCCTCATCTACTCACTCGAGGATCCCACATGTTTTCTGTAACTTCAGAACAGACCTGGCTTAGACATTAGTAGCATAAATTGTAATGTAATGCCTGATGGGTTTCCGTAAAAAAAAGGACAAAAAGCCCTACAAATACCAGTTCCTTTTGCAGGGCCTTAATCCCTCTTTCAGAGATAGCAGTTTTCACTTTTCTAAAGAAATCTTTTTTTTTCATATCTAGTTTCTACAACAATTTTTCTCGTATAAATCAAAAATGGTATGAATTTAACCTCATTCACACCAATGGCCAGTGGTTCAAACCTTCCACACACTTAAGTCACATTCCATGCCCAATAACGATGTGTTTTCTATGTTTCCTTTATCTCTCTATGGTGGTACACTCCTCATGAAAAATATCATCACGTTTTCCTTACCCTACTGACATCTCTCTCTATTTTGGAGATTGAGGATTATTTGAGGGTTTGTCTTTCTGAGTCACGGTAGTGTCGTACACTGCTCTAGACTCACTATGAGAAGTGTGAACAATTCAGCCAATCAGAGAACAGGTCAGGCTTGGTTGAGCTGACCAAGGATAACGGGTAGCGCAAATCAGACTCACTTGCGATCACGAATACACGAAAGCCATCTTACAAACTGAACTTGGGTATGTTTTCCTGACGATCATTTATTTTCTGTGTGTTCTGGTTTCTACTGATTAATCTACACTGATATAGAACCTGACGGATATTTCCTCGTTGATGTTACTTTTTCTACAGATTAATCTACACTGATACGGAACCTGATGGATACTTTATCGGTGATTGTTTATTTTCTGTGTATTCTGGTTACAGAGGCGTACGCATGCGAAACCCCAACATAAAGAAGCTGGCAGATGATGTTCTCTACCACTTCGCCCTCGGCACCAAAAGCCATGACTTGAAGGCGATGTTCGGTGACGTGAAGGTCAGTCAAATATAAAGAAATCTTGCTTATGTGGATAGGACTTGGTAATATTAGGAAACGCCCTGACTGTGGACGAAACGGTTCCTGTTCGAGGTCAGTCGTCTATATCATACTGCCTGACGCCATAGGCGGAAGGCAGTATGAAATCGACGACTGACCGAGAACTAGAATCGTTTCGTCTACAGTCAGGACGTTTGCTTATTATTACATACCATAAATCGATGAAAAAACGACATTTTATTAACTTATTAAGTCACTCTCACAGCGGGCACGAACATTATTATTACTGCACCCCTAGCAGCGGGCAGTATTTCATAGACATTCGGACACAGGTATATCATAATAACATAGAGACATGTATTATAGTTCATGAACAGTTAAGAGGGGTTCCTTCGTATCACTACCTAGGAATCCAAATTGATAACAAGTTAAACTACAATAGATATATTGAGAAAACACTATCTGAACTTAGACAAAGATGGAGTAAACATTCAGGATAACTAGTTTCCTCGTATGAGGCCTTTCTAGAACAATTACCTGCATTTCGATGTCTCGTGTGCTCTGGTTGAGGTTAGCATATTTGTTCATATCATGAGCAATCTCTTTCTTAACAAAGGTGCAAAGACCTCCACCAATCTTTGGCCTATCATCATTTGCATTATTTTTCCATGCTCTATCCAATCTACATTTTTTATAAGTATTCAACAAATAAGAATCCACCACATCATATTCATTATGCCAAGTTTTAGATACACAAATGACATCCCAGTTGTGTAATTGCACTTCAAGAACCAAACTCCTTTCTGGAGTATGGGGTGAAGAAGGACTTAGTCTAGCAATTCTAAGATAACAATGGTTTCTCTCCCGATTGAACAACAAGAACAAGAACAACATGCGTACAGCAAACGGCTATGCTTTAGAGAAAATAAATAAAACATAACAAAAATATCGGTTGTCTAGACCATTTTTGTCATCAAAATATAAGATGGATGTTTCCTACCGAATCTTGGTAAGGGGCAGCCCAACATCGTCCACAAGCTGATGATTACACCAGTACCCAAGCCATGGCTTGAAAGAATTAGAAAAAAGTATAGCACTGGTGAGAGTTATTTGTTATAAGTAACAACAAATAACTTTGACCTAAGCCAAGCAAAATTTAGAATGTTCTTTTCACAAGAAAATTCTGAATAGATTTTGGAGAAAAATTGAAAGAAAACTGATAGCCCTGCATAAACCTTGGCTCACCATAAGTAACGGCAGGCCAGAAAATCTGCGGAGGGTATTAATATTTCACCAGGGACCTGTTTCAGTAGTCTAGTGACATTAGGCCTAGACAGACATCAACAGCAGCACCAACAGTGCAAGCAACAGCGGAAAAAGACTAGCAAATATCAGAAAATCGGAGTGGCCAATCTTCTTCATATTTGAAACGATTATAGGTTATATGTATCCTCTACTCATGTTAAAGTGTCATTGCTTAATTCCTACGAGAAGTGAGTGAAATTCCACATGTCATCGATTGCAATCTTGTGATCTGTCCATATGGTGTCACAGACGCCATCTAGACATGTAACGAAACTACTGAAACAGGTCCCAGGTCGTTTTCCCAATTGGGAGGTTCTTGTCAAAAGCAGAGAGAAAGTTGTTTCCCCAAAGATCAAGTAACTTAGAGTTTGGGTGAATCCCATCCTCAAGAAGATCAGGATGATGCTTTAACTTTCCTTTTTGCCACTTATGCGTGTGGTTCGCAGTCCAGGGGAATTTGTATCTTGCTCAGCGTTCAGCGAGATAAGCATCTTGTTGAAGTTTACGACTGCTTCCATCACAGTGTTCTGCTTAGTCTCAAGCCTTTCCCCGAGCTCTTCTGTATACTCTTCATCTCTAACTTGAAACTCAGCAACACACTTTTTTAGATCGGCACCCGTCAAGGGACAGATAATGATCTGAGCATTTGGATGATTTCGACGAATCCATTCATAACCGGTTCGCGTATATGCCTCTAGGTGATTATATAAAGCAGAGCTGGGTGGCCATAACATTTGAACCTCTTGGGTTTTTGGCCTACATGACACCGTGATTTTCGTAGTTACGTTACAGATACCACCAAAGATATACCCATTATTAGCTAAGACTATCAGATCCTGGATTTTTGCTCCTGGGAAACAGTAAATATCGAATCTCTGAGACTGGGTATTTTTTTCCGGAAATTACTTCATATAGCTTCCTGGCCCTGGAGTCCCCAAAGACCACATTATTGGGCAGGGGGTCCATGTGCATATCAATTCTTGTTCCAACTTCTCAATATCTGCATCGAGTTTTGTGGGATAGTGCATGATTATTAGTTAAACGGAGAATGTCCAGAATCAGAAGGTGTAAAGATTAGGCTGGCACAGAATTGGGCTAGTAGAAAACCCAATTTGTTGCCCTTCACAGAAGTATTCGTGAGTAGGTTCAGCTCGCCGAGATAGTAGTTCTTCTTATATTGCTTAGATTTGTCAGGACTAGTTCTAAGAATAAGAACCTGTGTGAACGATAATTGAAGCACATCCGATCTGTTTATTCAGGTCTCACTACACAGAATACGTTATCTGTTACATCTCCCTTCTTTAGGAAGCGTTGCCTTATGAGATAGTGGGTCTTTGATATGCAGTCTCACAGGAATATCAAGATAGGTCTTTCGGTTGATACAAACAGATATCAATTATGTTAGATGGTGTATGCTTCAATAAAGCCTTTGTTTAAAAGTCACTAACATACTGGTGATAAACACTAACTCTACACAACTGAAATGCAATGCTATAAAATTTAGCACCGATAATCAAGACTAGACATAGTCACTATAAACGGCTCGGTTTCTTCATGGGACGGTCACTTTGCATCCCACACAAATCAATACTAGACATAGTCATCAAAATGGCTCGGTTTCTTCACGGGACGCCCACTTCGGGTCCTCTGGGTAGAGTCTGTTAGTACAGGCTCTGAGGAAGCCACAAACTCAGACGGCTCTACCTCCGCAGGTGGAGGCTCAGTAGACCTCACATCTGTGTGTCGTTGGGGCTTCACTTCCACCATGGCGTAGTCATCTGACGGTGGGATGAGCAGGGGTGGGCACTCAGCAGACTTCCTCAAGTGTCTGCGGTTATGACGGAGCAACCCCTGCTCAGTCTGGATGGTGTATGACCTGGGCTGGTCACACTTGTCAGCCACAATGGCTGGTTCCCATACACTTCCTCGCTGCACCCGCACCACATCACCGGGGTGAAGCTGCTTGAGGGATGTGGCATGCTGGTCGTAGTCGAACTTCTGGCGCTGCTGTCTCTTCTTGAGGGCCTCATGTGCTTCCACCACCCTGGGGCGTAAGAGCACATCACTTGTTGGTATTTTGGACCGCAGGGTTCGGCTCATAAGAAGTTGTGCTGGTGAGTATATAAGACCCGTCAGTGGTGTATTCCGGTATTCCAGCAGTGCTAAATATGGGTCACGGCCATCCTCGTCTGCTTTCTTGAACAGGTTTTTAAGTGTCTGTACAAATCTCTCTGCCTGCCCGTTTGACTGGGCATATCCTGGGCTTGAGGTGGTAACTTTGATGCCCCACTCACTTGCAAAATTCCGGAACTCGCGGCTACCAAAGGGCATGTTGTCACTCACCACTTCCTCTGGTATTCCGAAGCGGGCACACACGCTCTTGGTATGTGTCACAATTGTTTTTGCCGTCTTATCTGGGAGCTGTGAGAATTTGGGGTACTTTGAGAAATAGTCAATGATAACAAGGAAATCCTGGCCATGGAATGTCATAATATCCATAGCGATCTTACGCCATACACCATCAATTATCTTGTGCGGGATCATTGGCTCCTTTTGCTGACTTCGCTGGTACTTCATGCAAACTGAGCATCTTTGCACAACCTGCTCAATGTCACTGCCCATGCCGGGCCAATAAAAAACAGTTCTTGCATGGGCCTTACATTTCTCTGTTCCCAGGTGGCTTTCATGGATAAGGGCGAGCATCTGTTGACGCGGCTGCATGGGAACTACCACACGCTCCCTCAGAAAGATGATGTCCTCAGCGACATGCAGCTCATCCCTGATATTCCAATAAGCGCGGACTTCAACTGGAATGCTCTTGATTGATTTCGGCCACCCATCCAATATAAGGCACTTAACCTGATGGAGAGTTGGGTCCTTGTCTGTGGCCTCACGGATTTCGTCCATCTTTGCTGCACTCACAGTGGTATTCTCGATGAGGCTATGTACCACTCTAGTCATTTCGTCGACTATGGACATATCAGGCTGTCCTTTGATGTATGCACGAGACAGTGTGTCGGCCAGGTACATGTACTTCCCGGGCACATATGAGACAACCAGATCATATGGCTGGATAGTTAAAATGAGTCTCTGTAGTCTTGGTGGAGCCTTGCACATGGGTTTCTTGAGAATGCTCTCAAGGGGCTTGTGATTGGTCTGCACACGTATGTCTGGTTTACCATAAATGTATTGGTGAAACTTCTTGGTAGCAAAGGAGATTGCCAGCATCTCCTTCTCTATTTGTGCATAGTTTTCTTCTGCTGAAGTCATGGAGCGAGATGCATAGGCCACTGGATTACCATCCTGTAGGAGGCATGCTCCTAGGCCAGATTGTGATGCATCGGCCTGAATAGTCACTGGCTTTGTCACGTCATAGAATGCCAGAACTGGCTCACTTGTAAGAATGTCTTGTAGCTTACGCATTGCAGCATCCTGCTCATAGGGCCAGTTCCACTCAGTGTCCTGCTTGAGTAGAGCTCGGAGAGGGGCTGTGATGGTTGATTCAAACCTTGCGCAAAATCAAGTCATGCTCCTGCTCGGAAGCTGCTGCAATGATAAGGTCATCAGCTATGACATGAACTCCACTGATGTCACCAAATGTCTCTTCATTGCGTTTTTGCATAATTTCGCTTGCTGAAGAGATGCCGAAAGGCATGCGCAAGAACCGCTTCCGTCCCCATGGAGTGTTGAATGTGCAATAGTATGATGCCTGGTCGCTGAGTTTAACATGCCAATAACCATCTTTCATGTCTACTACTGTGAAGATAGTCTTGCCTGCTAAATGGGTCTGTACATCTGCGGGAGTCGGGATATTATATCTTTCACGTTTGATTGCCCCGTTTAATGGCCTTGGATCGAGACACACCCGCAGCGAGCCATTTTTTTTTTCAACGATCACTAGATTACTGACCCACTCTGTGGGCCTGTCCACATCTGCAATGATGCCTCGCTGCGTTAAATCTGCAAGTGTCTTTTTAAGCTTTGGTTGCATTGCATAGGGAATTCTGCGTGGCTGCTGGATTGTGCCCTGTGCTTTTTCATTTAGCTGCATATCATACTCTTTGTCGTACTGACCTACTCCCCTAAAGACATCTGCATACTCTTTTTCTACATGGTCTTTTGTTAAGTTGAAATGCTTTGGCTCACACGCTTCATGTCCCAGAATTGGCGTGTCTACTTTGTCAGTAACATAGAATTTGAAATTGCCACTCTGACCTGTATGTGCTGATGATTTAAGCACCACTGTGCCTCTCGGGTATATTTGATAGTTGCCGACTGCGTTCAAAATGGTCTTGGTGTTTTTTATATTTACGTTCTGCATTTTGCGTACAACTGATTCCGTCAATACATTTGCTTCTGCTCCAGTGTCCAGTTTGCAGCATACCAGTTCACCTCCAATAGTCACAGTCTCATACCACTTATTAGCATCACTGTCACGCTTTTGCTCGGCTACTGCACCCACATATAATGAACCAACAAAAAGATAGTCACTATCTTCATACTCAGTACCCTCAGATTCTTCCTGTTCCTCCTGCTCGAGGACATGCACCTTCTTTCTGACAAAGCTACCATCACGGCATACACTGGCGAAGTGGTTGAGGCGACTGCATTTGTTACAGGTATTACCATATGCTGGGCATTTACGTGGGGGATGCCTACCACCACAATACTCACAATCTTTGCCTTGAGTCCTGTGCGCTTTACCATCCTTATGCTGAGGCTGGAACCTATAGTTTCTGTCCCCTGAACCTTGCTGCTTGAAGTTTGATGGTTTGCCATTAAAATTTTGCCTACTCCTGCCTATGGTGTGCACATCATGGCTTTTCTGCGTCTCACCTGTCATAGTTTTTAACTGGACTTTGCTTGCCTCTGCTGCATGACAAATATCTAATGCCTTGCTTAATGTCAGATCTGCCTCACGAAGTAGCCTTTCCTTGACACGTGTGTCAGCTACCCCAAACACAATCCTATCTCTGAGATTTTTGTCCTTTTGATCCCCATATTCACAGCTTCCCAGCAATATTCTGAGATCATTTACCAATTGGTCAATTGATTCACCCTCACGCTGATTGCGTTGCCAGAATTTATATCTCTCAAACACCTCATTTTTCCTTGGTTCACAATACTCTCTGAACTTCTTTAGCACTGCCTTGTAGTCATCTGCCTTATCCCCTTCATTGTCACTAAACACAAAGTTACTGTGAATATCCTGTGCCTCTGGACCAGCATAGTGTAGCAAAATAGCTACCCTAGTCTTTGCTCCTTTTTTCACCAACTCAGCTGCTTCATAATACACATTGAACTGTTGTTCCCACCTTCTCCACTGTTCAGCTACATTGCCTGAAGTAAAGCTGACATTGGGTGGGGGCTTGAAAACTTCCATGTTCACTGCTTACCACTGGCCTGGTTTTACTGACAGACTGCTGCTGGCATCAATGCTGCTTTGCACCTTAGTTTTTTACTTCTGACACCATGTAGTTCTTCTTATATTGCTTAGATTTGTCAGGACTAGTTCTAAGAATAAGAACCTGTGTGAACGATAATTGAAGCACATCCGATCTGTTTATTCAGGTCTCACTACACAGAATACGTTATCTGTTACAATCCACACCTCCAATATTCATTCTTGGTAGCTTTGAATAATTTTGTATCGATTAAGTTCTGTCAGATTTCGGTGTTTTGTTCAAACTTTGGAGTGCTCAGACGATGGGTGAACGCTTCCTCTGTATTTAATTTGCGTTTCAAATAAGTTTGAGAAAGGAGAATACCTCCTCTGGAAAGCTATACCCAGATCTGTTTCAACTGTCTTCACTTTACTAATGGACAGCCCAAGTGGGAGGTCATCAATTTGCTCAGCTGAATAACGCTTGTTATTAATACTGATTGTTGTTCCACGGACAGAGCAGCTAATGTTCTTCCTAGGTGCCAAGGCTTGTATCGCTCTAACATTCTGATTTATATGCCTCTCATCCTTGTCTAGCTCGTCACCAATCGACACCTTTCTCCAACGTTCGTTGCCTTAGAGTTTGTTTACATTTTGGTAAATTTGGGCTTTAGCATTTCGACTTACAAGTTGAACAACAATAGGGCGGATTCTGTTTGTAGGTAGCCTACCAAGCCTAAAGAAAACCTCAACCGGGAAGCGGTCAGGCTCAAGTCCGATGTCATTAATAAGCTGATCGAACAGATCCCGCAGATTTTCACCCTCAACCTCCTTCAGACCTTCCAGTACCGGGGGTACTAGAACTTTGCGCTTACGTTGGTTTTCTATGATAGAGATCGTCTCTCCCTGATCTGTTATCTCTTTCGTAGCATCATCCGTGGTTTGATACAATACGTCGATATCCTCACTGTGTTGATTTACTGCGTCCTCTAAGGCACTAACGTTTTTTTTTAGTGTCATTGACACTTCCCTCAGTGGTAGCTATGTTTAGCCTTAAGCGAGTTGAGAAGCTTTGCTGTTTCATTTTGCAAGTCATCGTAACACTCTAATCTCAGGCTTAGTTTGGTGATTATGCCAGCTGTATTCAAAATTGACACATCCTGTCTGTCAACCATATCCTGCAGCTCGTTTATCTTACGAATGATTTCACTATTCATAGACTCCCCAGTTAGCTTGTGTGCCAGCGTGACGTTGACCTCGATCTAAGGCTCTGCTTCGTTCTTGAGGGCGGTGGGCGATAATGGAGTCGATGATTCGATGTTTCGTGGCATTTGGCAGGTCGACTTATTTCTTGGTTGTTGCTGTCGGTCCTTCCTATTTGATCTACCTTTTCCAGCCATAGTCGATCTACTGTGTAAACTGAGTCAGTTTATAGTTTGATAATATATGAGCGAGCCCTGAACATAGCTTTCGAGTACCTCAGAACCAGGTGCTACGTAGCAACACAAGGGAGCTGATACTGTCAACCAGAGTTGATGATCCAAGTTCAACCATTGAGAGGTTATGGAACAGCGCAACACTTTGAGGCTCCCTAGGTTCTGTCTTCACAGAGAGAACACAGTGAGTAACCTGTCAACCAGCTGCAGGCTTGGCTTTTTAATAGCCAAGTTACGTATTAAGAGATACCCCGTGGCACTTCCGTACATAGCTCACCCAAATCACCACACAGCAGAGACTAGCACCCTACTTCCTCTAGTGTACATTATCATGAAAATCTGTAAATATCTTAGATAAGATATTAGAAAAGTTGCAAGATCCTTAACTTACAAGGCAACCTCTTACTATGGGACTGGATGTTGAGGACTAACATTATTTCTTACTTAGATGTCCAGTATCACAATGTAATTTTAATCAAAGGAGACAGTTGATGAACGTCTCCAGAACGAATCATTACAAAATAATGGTATAGGTATACCAAAAATTTGGGATGTGTTCCCTCAGGGGAAGTAAATATCCATACTCTCAGCCACTATTTCTTTCTCTATGACTCGCTATTGTAAGTATTATTACATTTCTCTAAAATGTAATATCTTCTACTTTTCCTTAATTAAGGTCTTGTTGTTGTCCCTGAAATTACGTTTATTACTTTCAAATTGATTCAGGTATTGTATATCGTCCCAGTGTTTCACTGTATGTCTTTTGTGTTGCCACACAAAAACAAAAACGAAGAAACTAGTTTATATATGCTATAACGCATATAAAATGACAATGATATGTCAGACCGATATAACAAAATAGACATATTATGTCTAAAACCATTTGTTTGTTCAATGTTGGATAGTTCACATGTCGCCCCAAAACTTTACTTGTGCTCAGAGGTAACAAAAATTGTAATATTAGCCTTAGGCTAAACGTTTATTCTGAATAAAGAAGAGCAATGCTCGTGTTAAACAAAAAAACAACTTAGATAATGCCTCTAGGCATCACTGCTGAGCTAGGGACAGAAGAGGATGACAAGACAGCTTAGCTAAATAATATTTATTATTATTATTAATAAGTAATAAAATACAATAAATGAGAATAATAAATTAATTATAAATGATAATAAATACAAGTAAAAGGTAGGTATTTATAATACATGTTGATAGTAGTATAGGTAAGATAGATGATATGTTAATAATACCTTGTTGGGTAAGATATGTATTGGTAGATACATATAATATTTATATAAAATATAAAATGGCCTACAAAGTAGGAATAAGTAAAAGATAGGTTGTGGGTGGGTGGGAAATAAAATAGGTGTGTAGTGGTTGAAGGACGGTGAAAACGTGGGGTGTAGGGTAAGGGGTGAGGTAAGGGGTGAATGTGGAGAGTGAGAGGTGAGGGTTCTGTCCACCAGACGTCAGCAGTGAGCCGTCCCGCCCAAACAGGAGGACAAGACCACTGCTGAGCTAAGGACAGAAGAGGATGACAAGACAGCTTGGCTAAATGATATTTATCATTATTATTATCATTATTAATAAGTAATAAAATACAATAAATGAGAATAATAAATTAATCATAAATGATGATAAATACAAGTAAAAGGTAGGTATTTATAATACATGTTGATAGTAGTATAGGTAAGATATGTATTGGGAGATACATATATTATTTATATAAAATATAAAATGCCAAGACTGCCAATAATGTAAAGAGGTAATGATTGGGGTATGGAGGGGGGAATTTTTGAATGATAAAATATATATATTTTAGGATTATTATGAGATTAAAATTATGATAAATAATTTAAGAGTTCGTGGGGGCTTAGGTTTAGTTATCTTGTGAGTGTTGAAGCCACATCCTTTGTGGTGTTGAGTTGGATGTACCCTTTGTGGGCGTTCAAGGACTAGTGGCCAAACCTCTGGACCTCGAGCTCTGAGTGGCCCACCCTGTAGACCTAGGTGGCTGCAGCCTTCCTCAGAGAGTGTAAGGGGTACGTTGTAGGGTCCGCCCCGGCGGCCCGGACCGCGATGGACCACTGGCGGGCCAGGTATGATGCTGGCATTGGTCATGTGGTCCCGTGGAACATGAGAAGGGGGTGTTCTCCATCGCACTGTGTGTTCCGTGCAATTGTGGCCATGATAGCCGTACACGGGCAGAGTGCGGCCTCGGGTGATGGTTGTACGATCCTTTCCTGGACCTGGTTCTATAGCTGTGTGTTTTTGGCGTGCTTGATCTTGAGTCTTATTCAGCCTTGGAATGTCTATGTCGGCCCTCGTAAGATGTCGTCATGGGTTGAAGCTGCGTATGGTGGGTGGGGCCACCTCCGACCGCCGTAGGGCGGCATGGAACATGAGTAGTACGGCCATCGTGAACGTTTTTTCTGACGTGGTCGGCGGGTAATGCTGCAATAGCTCTCCTGAGTAGCTCCATGGGTATTGGTGGGCGCTCTCGTGGGACGTATGTGGTCGTACGGTCTATCCCCTCCAGTGTCATCAACAGACGCGTAGCGGCAGCCGTAGACAGGGGGGCTCCTGTCCTCCTCAGATACTGTCATACCCAGGATATGTGGTTCCTTACAGTCGCGGGTGATGGTTCGTCTTGCGCTAGATATTCTGCATACGCTGCGATTGTCTGGGGGCGTGGTTGTAGATGGTCCTAGGCCACCCCTTTGCAGAAGGCGATGTACGTTAGCACTGACGCCCGGTGTGCCTTGGTCGTCCCAGGGCACGGGAGGCCGCCCGCCGGGGCGCCGCCCTCTCCTGCAGACAGCGGAATGCCAAATCTGGAGAGAAGGAATGGGCGTACGTTGTTCATAAAGTACAGACACAGGTTAATCAGAGTAAGATTATTATGTCGTACATCTTTACAAACTTGATTAAAATACTTTCCATTCAGGTTGGGCACGGCGCAGATTGTCTGGTACAATATTGTCCTCACCTGGGATATGTACAAAGGATAAGTCACATTGGGGCAGTCCTCGACTCGCATCTCACTCTAGAGAAAAACATAAAACACACTATGAAAAAACTGAACCACAAGATCTACATGCTTGGCCGAATCAGGCACTTGCTTCCGGTTAGTGCTGCATGTCGAGTCTATAAGCAGACAATACTATCGGTGATTGACTATGCCAGTATGCTGCATACTTGTGCACCAAGAGTGCAGCAAGAAAAGTTGCAACGAATGCAAAATCGCGGACTACGAATCTGTCTGGGGGTGGGTCCCATGGTGTACACTGTCAGTGAACTGCATAACCTAACCAACATTCCCATGTTGGACCACAGGAGGAATGTCTTGTGCTTGGTCCACACAAGAAAGGTGGCTCTTCATGTTCATAAAGTGATCGGAGGAACAATGACAAGTTCCAACCCAGTTGATCCTGTTGGCCGAGTCACTAGGTTGAAAGGGAAGCTTTTGTTGGAGCAGATAAGACCAAAGACTGAATTTGTGAAACGCGCGCCCTTCTACCACAACAGAACGTAGTGGAATGCCTTGCCTGAAGAGATCAGACGACTTCCAACTAAAGCTGCCTTTAAGGCTGCTCTAGCAGTTCATCTCGAGACCGCCCCGACTTCATAACAAATACATCCTCATATCATCTCCCATTATGTAAGGGAGCTCATGGTCCAATGTAAGACGGATACCAAAAGTCAGACAGAACCATAAAAGAGTGGTGAAACAAAATTACTCTTATCATCATCTATCCCCTATATCCTAGTAATGGTTTATAAGCTAGACATATTGTATAAGTATAATTATAATTATTACCTAAGGTAATTGATTATTATGTATCGCAATGTAATCTTTTCTGTATTATGTACTGATCTATATCGCAATGTAATCTTTTCTGTATTATGTATTGATCTATATTGGCTAGCAGATATGTATAGTAATGTTATGTTGTATTTATATTCATTATAATGTGTAGCTAGTATAACGTGAACTGTGATCCAAAATCTTGTACAAAAAGCTACTCTAAAACATGGGAAGGTGGTAGACCGCAACAGCAATGTGAGCGAACTGACTCAATAAAAAAAAAAAAAAAAAAAAAATTGGTACAGGGCATGCACCATCCAGGCTGCGTGGGCACAGTCAAGGAGGACCTTGTTCTGACCACGCCTACTCTGGAAGACATTTACCGCAGGCAAATTATCGCAAAACACTCTAACGTGGCCCCCTCGGTCGGCCTCCATTACAAATGACTGAAGCGCTATGACCACGTTGAGCGCCTCGAGTTCGGTGATGTTTGCTGTGCCGTCGTTGATAGGAGCAACCTGACCGCCATATGGCCAGTGTTTATCATTTCCCCCGATGCCTGATAGGCAGGCATCCACCCTGATGGTGTGAGTGAGTGTCCTAGAGGGGATTAGTGCCACCCTGTTCCAGTCTTTCGCGAACTCGTCGAACCACCTCAGGTCACCCCGGACCTCGGCCGAGATATCGATGAATTTCTTCTTATGACCACGTAGTGTCTCGTTTGTTATGACGAAATTCAAGCCGAACTTCTTCGTATCTGGTACGATTATATGGTATATGTATCCCTTACTCGTGTTAAAATGTCATTGCTTAATTCGTATTGGAAGCACGGGAAATCCTCTATATACACACAGTGAGGTTTTATAGAACCTAAGACAATTCTATACTTGTCGTAACAGCTGACACTTTTAGCGGCGATCGTCCGTGGCGCACTACGACACCGCAGTGAGCTGTCCTGCCCAAACGGCAGGACAAGACTATCCGGTGAGTCTATGCTGGGGAATGCCTCAAGTTTACGCTTAGACACGTCGCCTGATAACATCAATGAATGCTTGAAGGTGTGTAAGATTAGGAAAGCAATGTTTATATTAATCTGTGAACAGGATTCAATCACAAATCAGGTCATTGAGTAAAGGATTCCACAGTCGTTTGGTAAATTACCATACAATAAACGCACTGTCACTTCCTGATCAGTAATACCCAACTGATTATGAAATGCAAGATATATCTGCCTTCTGGTAATACAAAACAACTTGATCTTCAATGGGTCCATGTCTACATACTTCAAGAAATATGTGTCAATAAAAAATAGAGCATGTTAAGGCAGAAACTTGGCCATATGCGTTGAGTGTGGCCACTGAGGAGGTCCTGTGGCGAGCGTCGCCCTCACAGATTTGTTCTGATAACGAGATAAGCCTTCAGTCTATTATCAGTAAGACAGACACACCTTGTCGTGAAATGGCGTCGAAAAAATAGCCCATCGAGTCAACCAAAATCACGCTTCCCTTGTTATAATGAAGTTATTTAGAATTTGGTTAATGAGGTCATATAGAATCAATCTCTCACAATGTCTTTCGTGTGTCTTCAGTCCCTGGTGTATGGATATGGTTTATCCATGGTATTATAATGAAGTTCTATAGCATGCAATGACATTTTAATCCTTCATAATGAATCGCGTTTGTCTTCCTCCAACAGTTTGTATGTGTGGGCGGCAGTCCCAGGCGTATGGAGAAGTTCGCCTACTTTATGTTAAACGAACTGGGCCTCAAACTGCCTGCCGGACAAACTCTGGTCAACATTGCCAAGGCAACAGACCGCTACGCCCTGTACAAGGTCGGCCCAGTGCTCGCAGCCAGCGTAAGTATATCGCTTAATATTGGATTAGAATCAAAGATATATCAGAAAGAGAAGTAAATAGCCAATGCTCTGCTCCCATACCCAGTTAAAAAAAAAGATGAGGCCGGGCAAATAAAAGTTTTATTATATTGAATTATTTTTGTACAGTTATATAGAGTGTATTGTGGCGAGGACCGAGAAGTTGATGCACCGGTTACCCTAGACTCTCGCCCAGAGGTCTCCCACCGTGGCTCTTGTGGAGCGGGAGGCCTCTACCATTCCTCCCTTTATCACTGAGAAACTTAGCTTAAAGTAGGACGTTGATTGCTCCGGGGGGGGGGGGGATACCCGTAGAGCCATGCCTGTACTTGTCATTTTCCTGAATACAAACTAACATTTAACACTTGTACACTTTACTTCCTGCACGGGTTATTTATTGAATTTACAACACACACACACCTCCATGAAACTGAGGAGGCAATAGCTGAGATGAGTATGAGGAGGAGTTAGGAATGTGGGTATCCCTCTAGTCATGTCGAGGACCCTTCCCAGGTATCGGAGAGTCATGTCAGAAAGTAACCATTTTGAGTGAGGCTTCAAAAACTGAACATGGTTTTTTAATCAGTTACATCTCCTTGGGCTTGGTTTGTTTGCTACATAGTCTTATATTCCTCGTTTAGGTCGATGATAAATTTCTTTGTGGATTTAAAATCAACACTCATAATGTGTAATTAAACTTCAAAAACTAAACGAACGGAAACCTCAACGACAATGCCAGAGAATACCACACAGTATAATCATTTTTCACAAGAAACATGCACTTATGAAGGCATGTTTGTGGCGAGAAGGCACTCCTGGCATAGCTTTATTGTTTTGTTGACATCTCTATCGTGTTTTGGTCGGCACTAAGATAAGATAGTGCCCGTGGTGGCGGGGTCTGTACTTAGGTGCAGATAACCTATTATCACATAAAGCCTTATCTCACCACTATCAGCTTCTGAAATCTCGTGCCCTTCTCTCTCCTGTTGAAGGTTATTGTGACTGCCATGTCCGGTGAGATAGAAATGCGAGTTAAACGGTCAGATCGTATCTAGTATCTTCTACATTACTGCAGATAGCTAATGGAGTAAATGCATCAATCTTTCTGCAAAGACAAAATATTGAATGAGAGTTTTACATCCGCGAAGTTTAAGCATACATCTACGACGATTCATTTCATTGTCATGATTTCTCATTCAGCTCAGATGAGCTGTCACGTATAAAGGCATTTGAAAGTTTATTCTGGAGTTTCCTCCTCTCAATCTATGACCACACCTGGGATGCAGCAACAGCTTTTGCATTTGTCGTAATCTAAGCCTATAAAAACGTCATCTGTTGGAAATTGGCTTCACTACAGACTTCAGTCTAGCTTAGCTAGTTGTCCATTCCTGATCGCAAACTAATCCCAGTCTAGTTGACCAGCCAAGGTTGCACCATTTTCAAAATGGCGGAGGCTGTCAGAGTCATCTCGGGGATAAGGAGATCAGAAAACTACAGTATTTAATTCAGTTTTCAACATGGCTAGAAATAAATGATAAGAAAAAATAAAGAGAATAGTCAGAGCCCAAAAATGACTTCAGGGACAGCCTAGTGACTATTTTACCATTTACCTACATCGTGAGCAAAGCCTGCCTCGTCATATGTGTGGAGAAGGGTTTCCCCGACAGTGATGTCACTACGCCTTGTTGCAGCATGGGATGGGGATTCCCTCCATCGCCATCATGCTGCACGAGATGCTGAAATTAGTCTACCATGCAGGCTGCAAGGATGTCCTGTTCTTCAGGATTGGCACCAGTGGGGGTATAGGTAAGGGCTGCAGTCTCCTCTACGCCTGAACTCCTGCTCGTGGTGTCCTTCTCTGTGTCAGTGTCATTTAATTCCCCAAGTTGATTTTACAATTCATCTCTGTAGGTGTTTATTATCCATAGTAGACAAAGTCCCCATTGAGAATGTATGGGAACATAGTAAATCATTACCCATTGCTTAAAGACTATCAGATACCATTACCGTGGTATACAGATTCAAATTCGTGGGATATAGCCTCAAAGGCATTGCTTACAATGACAAAAATCGATGATTTTTTTTGGACGGGGGTCGTGAACCACTAGAGTAATACACGAGTGATAACAAGTGCATTACGTCGTCAACCACGAGTGGTATACAGAGCCGACCGCCCCAAAACCATCGATTGTTGTATTTCTTACCCCTGGTCATTGATAATAATATATATTCCTAGAGGTTAAAAAAATAGGTTTCGAAAAGCCCTAAACCTAGTTTACGGCCACTAATAAATAATGGGATAGGGTAATGATGGGTAGTGGTTTACTGTGGCCCCACATATTTTCAATGGGGACTTCGAAACCCATGGGTAGAGGGATAATATTCCCTTTGTGCTATAGAGCAAAGCAATAGTCCCTATTGATATAGCCTTATATATGGCAATTCCTGGGGTTAATTTATTGGAGAAGATGGATAATAAGTACAACAAACCGTGTATAATTGAGTCGCAATAGTTTCCTTTCTCTTTGTTATTTAGAAAAGTTGAGTTCACTTGTCTTTTATTAGTTTTTGTATCTGATCTAATTAATATTATTCTTATTCTGATGTTTTGAGTCATTCTCGGTGGTGTTCAGTTGATACCCAGCACTCCAATCTCGTATCCGCTTCTAAATGTGAAAAAAAAAGTTTCTCGCTAGAGTGTGTTTATGTTGTGTTTGATGTTAGACCACACTGTTCACGTATTAGCAGACACATACGTCCAAGTGCCCGTATCACACCTCCTACCATAAACAGAGTTCAATATGAAATATCTTATATTTCCATTATCATTTAGCGCAAGTATCAAACTTCACCTTAAAGGCATATCGGACAATTCACCTTGAAAATTAAAGCCTCTGATATGATAGTCTCCAAGTATTGTAGAACGCATAGCTAATTTGAAATTCAAGATCGTCATACTACTTGTTGATTTAGAGATATAGTGATATTATGATTGTATCATAAAAGAATATAGAGAAATTAGAAAAAGTTTGATTTCACTTAGTAAACCCATATAATTTTCTTCAACCTTTCACAAAAAGGGTAGTACTACGCATTTAATTATTAACAACTATGGTCACCGGCCTTATTCTTTTCAAAATTCGGACTACTTATTTGGTAGTCACAAGGAACCAATTTGAATTCTTAATCGTCAATATTAGAAGGTTACCAGATGGCGCCACTATGTATTGTAGGATATGCCTTTAACATCTATTAGGTTTCAAATACAGCCTTCAATTACTACTTTGACAAAGGAATTATGTATTCAGACCGGGTTTTTGAAAGTTTCTATATTATAGCGAACCCTTACTATAGTTGGCTATTTATATACGCCATTTTGAAATCTATTTGATTTCTACTTCCATTTTATCTTAATGTATATGAAGGAACCTTTTGTTAGGTATACCATTAGGAATTTACCAAGAGACCTTTGTTAATTTCTAACACGACGAGAGTATGAGGTGTGGTGCGCTGATGTAGCTGCATGGTTTATCCTCGTGTATCCTCCATCCCTCAGCATGGTATCGGTACCCCATCCCTGTCTATCATGATGCATGAGATACTGAAAATCCTCTACCACGCCGACGCTTGTGATGTCACCTTCTACAGATTGGGCACCTGCGGTGGAGTAGGTGAGTGACGTCACACCTATATGTCATCTGTGTATCTTAATTACGCACCTATTAGAAAGTCCTCATTGAAAACGTATCGGTCGCAGTAAATCACTGCCTGTACTGTATTATGAGGAAACGACGGGACGTTTGGAACCAACAAAAATAAGGCCCGACGCCGAAGGCGACGGTCCGTATTTTATAGTCAAAAGCCCTCAAACGGACATCCCTACGGGCTCAGTAACTACGTTTTCTCGTATTACGCACCTACTACATAATCCCCAATGAAAATGCATGGGTCTTTGTTTCTACGAGGATTCCTACTTATTCCTGGTGCTGCCACACGGTGTAGTTTTTGTCAACTAAAATAATCATTTACAAATATAGACGGTTTTCATTAGATATATATGTATAATATATTCGCCCTCTAACTCTATGAACCTGAAATGTTGTATCCAATTGAAACGAATACTTCTATTGTAATGATATTTCATGAAGGAAAATATAGATAACTATTGCTCT
Organism: Alentia gelatinosa; assembly: GCA_950022655.1. Classification (NCBI taxonomy): domain Eukaryota; kingdom Metazoa; phylum Annelida; class Polychaeta; order Phyllodocida; family Polynoidae; genus Alentia; species Alentia gelatinosa. The sequence continues at coordinate 27,020,703 of OX465592.1, forward strand.
TTGTAGAAAAAAAGTGCCATTTTGTATAAGACACCGAAAAAAAACAGATTTTCCCTGGTTTAATTGACGAATATATTGCTGTTCTATGATAATTCTATTCACGTGAGATACACGAGGGGTTGTCTTGGGGGGACAAGTTTCTTTTTCTGAACAACAAAGAGGCTATGGACGACCTCAGGACGTTTTATTAAACGGATATAGACGATCATCCTCCCTTCATCCGCGACGAGTGTTGCTATTAAACGCTAGGGCTCGTACGACCTCTTTGATAAGCACATACTCTCGTTGGCTAGGAGAGCGCCGGACTAGGCATCGGCTAGATGGAACACAGCCTTTAAACGCCCCCCCCCCCCCCCCGACTTACTATTCAGTGGGACTGCAGACATGTAGAACATCCCCATCCCAATAAAAATATCACCCAGTAAGTTTAATCCAAGCCTGATAGCCAGTCTGCATTCGTCACAGCAAGAACCTGCTTAACACAGAAACTGTGCCCGATTTGTATAGGGCTTATGAACGTATTTGTATACATAATGTGTGGGTTTATATTTTCTAGTATATATTCTGTGCCTTTGATTGTAGCTTTCATGATAGATACGTCTGGATGAAAATTGAAATATTTCCGATTAGCCATTTATATCAAATGCTCACCTTATATCGTACACTATTTCAGTTGAATAATCTATCTATGCATACCTCATAATCTGCAGTTTTAATGAAAGTGCCATCTATTCTCAGGTCTCGAGCCCGGTACTGTTGTCGTCTCTGAGGCCACCGTGGACGCCCTCTTCCGACCTGACTATGAACTAGTAAGGAGTTCAAATTGAATTGTTGAGAACTTGATACCAAAGACATGTTTTCTTGTGTAAAATCAAATTGAAAAGCAATTCTATTGATGAGCATTGCTAGAATTGAAAAATACACCACAAGTCAATTATATTTATTTCAATTAAAGAGTATGATGTAAAATCCTCCTTAAAGAACTGATAACCCATTGCCGGAGGTGAGATATCCTCATATGTCAAGTGAAATGATTCAACCTACGCTTTAACACTTTACGCAACCTGAACTACCTTTATACTTCATCTCACCAGGCCATCCTGGGTAAGATTGTGAAAAGACCAGCTGTATTGGATAAAGACATTGTTGAAGAGGTTCTTGCTCAGTCAAGACCAGATGACGACTTCAAGATCATCTCCGGAAAGACCATGTGCACCCTGGATTTCTATGAAGGTGAGCAGAAGGAAGTTTTCCTTCACTCTCAGCAGGGATTGCCGAATAGAACTGTTCAGAGAGTATCATTCATATATATGTCTCCTTAGATTGTAAATAAGAGAAAAAATGCCAAACTGCCAAAATTGGCAACATTTGTCAGATTATCATATTTACTAAAAAATAAACCGGACCAAAACCTGGCAGTGCTTCAGCCTTAAAAACGTTCATTATTATTGAGGTTTATTCTTAATTATGCGACTTAGTATGCACATGTATATTGTTATTTTTTATTGTGATTATATATGTTACAGGATATAGGGGACACTAAATGGGGCATTCGCTGACTATATCTTGTTGAACTGCAGGACAGGGTAGACTGAATGAGTTATTCGGTGACTATTTGTATTGCTGTGTTGTAGGACAGGGCGGACTAGAGCTATGTAGAATATTTGCTGATTTTTGTATCATTGCTGAATTACAGGACAGGGCAGGTTAGATGGTGCGTTCTGTGACTACACTGAGGCTGATAAGATGGCGTTCCTGAAGGAAGCTTATGAGAAAGGTGTCCGCAACATTGAAATGGAGTCCCTGTGCTTTGCAGCCATGTGTCACCATGCAGGCGTCAAATGTAAGTATCATAAGGTATATATATAGAAATACAGCACATATAGTCCATGATATGGAACTAACTAGAAGCTAGGTAAATGTTAAATGTGCAGATTAGCAAAATCAAAACAAATTTTGTGTATCTTAGATAAAATGACCATAAAGCTAGACTTTCAATTCTATGAGCTATGAATATTTCTAAGTAAGTATTTCAGCTCTCGGAACTTGTATTAAACAAAATTGCTTGGTCTGAGATCGATTTCCATGGACTGACATAGAATGAACCCAGCCATCCTCTTAGTTGGAGAAAGATATGGCGGCCAATCCAGCGTTTGCTCTGGTGGCCAGTGTCAGGTTGAAACAGCTGCTCATTTCCTCTTGCAGGTGGCGTGGCCTGCGTGTCGCTGCTCGACCGACTGAAAGGCGACCAAGTCGACACGCCGCACGAGATCCTCAAGACGTGGGACGAACGGCCGGCGCTCATCATCTCCAGAATCATCAGGAAGCGGCTGGGCATGGAGGAGTAGCTCGTCAGTGTGCCACAGATGACGGAGACGGGACTTGGCACGTCTCAGAGTGCTCATAAACTCTCCTCATGGAGTAAGTCTGGGCTCCCAGCGCTTGCGACATGGCTCTTGCATGGATATGAACCAAAATCCCTGTATCATAGCCTTGTCAGAAAGTGGCCAAAATTTGGGTCGAACAATTCTGTTTCGAAGTGTGTTGGAACACTTGTCATAGTCTCTCAGGAGCTAAGTGGGTTCTCAGCCTTAGGCACGGTGTCCATCTCCGATATAAAAAGTCAAAATCGTAGACTAATCGGGAAGGTACCTATCATAGGCAAATGTCTAGACATGCCACTATGCCACGCATTGTAATGGGTTCTCCGGTAAGAAGACGGTTATCACGGTCTCGATGCACTTCCTGTACAATAATGCAGATCTTGAGGGAGCATTTTTATTTTTGATTATGTAATGCACTTTAATTCAGGATATATTGTAGGGTTGTGTCTTGTTTCTTTTACCAATATACATGGAACAAAATTATATATATTTTTGTTAGGTACTAAAGTGTGTGTGTGTGTGGGGGGGGGGGGGGGGGGGCGTCCACCGGGTTCCCAACGTGCACCGACGCGCACCGATACACTACGATATGCCTCACGATGGGCTACGATTTTGTCATTTGGATCGGTGCCTGTCGGTGTGTATCGCCGTTGGTGGGTGCCCGGTCAAAAACTCGTTTCAAAGTCAAACTAAGAAAGTACATGTATTGATTTGAGACACAAAACCTCCACAAAATCACCAAATTTGCAGTGCATACGGACCTATGTATCTTCTATTTAGTTCCGAAATTTTAATTTAATCATTCTTAAAATCTCGTAGACACCCCACGATACAGCTTTTACATCATTACCATATCGTAGATGCCCGTTTTTCTTCGGAGCCTAATCGCAGAGAGGTGAGCAACTGTCCTGATTATAGGTGACCTTCCGACGGCACTTTGATTTTTGTATTGGGAGGTGTATCGAAGGACATATCGGAGCGCATCGGGACCTCAGTGGATACCGGGCCTTAAAATGGACTATAAAGTTGGGAGCTTTAAATGGTGCAGTTTATTTTCATTGAGCGACTTATAAAGGAGGGTCCTGGTGATATATCACTCTTCATGCCTAGATTTTCTTTAAGCCTGGTAACCTTTAAACTGAGTCTATGATTGGAAAGTGTAGGTAAGCCGAAGCCTATAACGGTCTAAGGAGAGTGGTGGGAAATCTTGGACATAGTCTAAATTAGGAGAGTGTGGGTAATCCTTGGACAGAGTCTAAGTTAGGAGAGTGTGGGTAAACATTGAACAGAGTCTAAGTTAGGAGAGTGCAGTCGTAGTGCGAGTTCATGCTGGTGGCTGGCAGATTAAATGGCTCAGCACAGACCTCTTCTCCTCGGACGGTTGAATCGGAAAAATATGGTAATAGGTTAAGTGCGCATGCGCGAGATACCTGCCACTTCCAGGCGTCTGCAGTCCATTTTGAACAAATCAATATTGATAAATTCATACTGTGAATAATACGAATATATATATATATATATATATATATATATATATATATATATATATATATATATATATATATATATATATATATATATATGGATGTTACTTAGACCCACTCTTTTAATTAAGAAAACTCCGAACTACATGTATTTAATATGCAGAACAGGGATTGTAGTTACCGGATGAAAATATGAATTGAGTAGGTCTACTGTCTTAGTTCCCACCTAACAGGTTCCACATGAATTACCTGTTGTTCCGCTAGTACTTCCGCTTTTCTACCAGAATAAACAATGTAGTAGCAGTTGTGAAGGGTGACGTCATATATAGAGAAACACATCAGTGTAGAGTGACGTATTGCTTGGCGATGTGACGTTATACTGTTAAGATTATATGTGGAACAACATATTATGACATGGTATTAAACTGGCTGGCCACACCACGACCGCATGAGCCACAGTTTTCCAATTTATAATTGGAGAAACTGAATATAATTTCGTATTTACATGTAGAAATAGCTGAGATTTCCATTTCTGACATCGGATTTCCAATTTGAACATTTATATATAATATATAAAACTGTTAAACTGCAATAATTGTGGGTTGCGGTTCAAGGGTCTATCACCATACAACGTCGGCAACCAGCGAACACCGGAACCTGTAAACAGACTGAATTATGGGATACCTCAATAGGGTCTATGCTTCTAATTGCAGTTCGACGGTAAGCTGCCATTTCCTTTTGCCATATGGCAGATGTTATTATTATCGTCAAATCAGCGATTATTATATCATTACTAAAAGTCAGTGAATACCAGACAGCTCCTCTGAATATGCGGCGAAACCCCAGAAATTCCGTCAGTGTCGTCCTTCAAAGTCCCAAAGACAACAGAACATGAACGTGGAGATCAGCACGGATGAAAGTTTGTCACACGTGGGTAAAATCTAGAAATAACCATATGTACTTATTTTAACGGTCCCTGGTGGAGATTAGTAACATTACACAACTGCGATATTCATTCAGTGCATAAAACTCACTCCATCTGTTTGACGGATATAGTCTCCTAAGCCACAAGCTAGAAGGCATGAAACTAAGAATGTATTTTTCCTGCTTGGTGATGCTATGTTACTAAACAAATACAACTAATACGTGTCAGGGGCAGTTCCAAGACTATAATTATCCACAATAACAAAGCCATATCTTCCTGGAAATATATATTTTCCCGTTCCCAAAGTGAAGAATACGAAACTGGAAGAACTTGAATTAAACGACCAAATAGCTTCAGTGCATTCTGCCACGACCTCAGGACTCTTGGAAACTGAATGCTTTTGTAGAATACGTTGCTATATTAGTAAATTGTGTAGTTTATATGTATACAGATGTTGCCCGTTGGACCACTTTGTCCTATAATCTCGAAATGTTCAGTAAATGTGGATTTTTGCTTGGTATTTATAGGCGTGTTTCGTACTGGGTGTTGGTCAGAGACCTTATATTGTGTGATATATCTCATATAAAACTGTAATATGTAAAGTGGCAAATAAAGAATCTTATTATATCTATTCCGGTATTCCCTTTACTTATTAACCTATGCTATAGGGCAAATAGCTGCATATCATATCCCCCCAAATAAATATCGGGCGACGAAATTGTCCGATATTCTACGAAATCTTCTGAAATTTATCTTACTTTTTCACCACTATTGGTGAAGACCACCTACTCATCTGCAAAATGGCGCCGCCCAGTACTTCTACACCAAGTGACTCAGCTCAAAGTCAGATGTCACCTGTTGTAGAAGCATTCATGACGTATTGCCTGGGGGTATATTACATGTATTTGCTGTAGACAATAATCCCAAATCATTACATCAACTCATTGGACATCATAACACTTTAATATATTTCCAAGTAACTACTCATTGCTAATTACTCATCATAATCATTACCATACCATTTTTTCTATTAGTCCTATTTTTAGAGGGATGTACAATTTCCTCAGTGGAATTTCTATTTGTACCAAGTTTCTGTCAATCATCCTAAACTGTGTCTTAGTATTGCTACTTCTAACTTGTAACTTATGAATTAACTCCCACTCATAACTGGATATATAATTATATTTTTATTGTTTAATTTACTTTGTTATATTTCTTTCCTTTGTAAATGCACCACCGATGATTATGAATTGATATCCTTATTGTAATATGGATGAATACACCTGCATCAGAATCACTCACTCACTGCGAGAGATGTAATAAACATATAGATAAAAAAAAAATTGAAAAAAAGTCATTACCCCATATCCCTGGATAAAAGAAGAGGAGGCCGGAGTGGGCTAATAAATTTTTATCTAATTTTATAAGGTCTTATTAAGATGAATCAGTGATAAGACATTATTACTATGAATAATTAATAAAAATAATGATACATAATTGACAAAAGGTTGTTTGATGTCAGTAGTATAGAAGGGTTCTTTTAGTGCGTATGATACAAGGAAGGATCATGGTTTGACCTAGTTGCAGAATGGAAGTGGTGTGACATCACAGAAATGGAGCATTCTGATTGGTCTAGAGAGCGGAAGTAGAATTATCTAGGTCATGTCATGCATACATTAACCTAGTTTGGTTACGTTGTACATACGTTTGATATTTCTGATTGGTCTAGAGAGCGGAAGTAGAATTATCTAGGTGATGTCATGCATACATTAACCTAGTTTGGTTACGTTGTACATAAGTTTGATATATCTAGGTCACAACCTACTTTAGTTGTACACTGGGGTGAGTTCGCGCCCTGGGAAAGTTACCTGATTTAACGGTTAAAAACATTGTAAATACATTTGAATGTAAGATGGGTGCATTCAATGAAGACACAACAAGGATATTTTTTTACAGTTTTTATTGTAACCATCTAGTATTTGTTACATTTTTTGTTTTTTGGTTACAATGGTACAACGTTAGGATAACGTATAGAGCTGCGTGCTATGTAATAGTTCAATTCATTCTTTTTCGGTTACAATGGTACAACGTTAGGTGAGTGTATAGAGCTACATGCTATGTAATAATTCAATCAATTCTTTTTTTCGGTTACAATGGTACAACGCTAGGTCAATGTATAGAGCCACGTGCTATGTAATAATTCAGTTCATTCTTTATCAATTTTTGCTTTTTTTTTGGGAAAGTTTTGCTTGAGTGAGCACGCTGTATCCTTCCACCAATCCGGAATCGATGGAGTCCATTCTGAGAGCGGCAGCGGCATAGGTGTCGTTAGTATTGTGCTGGTTGACGCTGGTTGGTAATGATGCTGGTGTCAATGGGCCGCCCGATAAGGTGTTGCACTGGTTGAGGCTTATCGGGACGCTCGATAAGGATGCTGGTGGTGGTGGTGGTGCTTCTGTTTGTGTTTGCATCATCTCAACAGAAGGGTTGTACAGGTTGGGAGAACTGATGTACCATTTGTCACATGAGCACGGTTGTATGCCTTAAGGTGGTTGACAGGAACAGATGTCTGTGTGTTTTAGTACGCTGTATAAGGTGTTTAAGAGAATACACTTACACCATTTACATTTGAAGAATGTTCTTTTGTCTGTCACTTCGTGGTGGGTGGACGAGATGCATCCCCGGCAGTGTCTGCATGTTATCCGGGTGGGTATGTTCATGATGTTGTTGAGAGGGAAAATGGCGGCACTGGCGGTGTGAGCGTGTGTACGTAACAGAGGGGCCAAACCCGAGATCACGCGGTAAATGTGTACACTAGGACTCTTAAAGTTGGCACACTACCTCCTTTCACTGACGAGGACCTGTACACCTGAAATTGTGGACTTTTCTGAGAGGATATGAGTGATTTTTGGCCGGATAGATCTTCGAATGGAGCAAAGTGACCATATATCGCTCACCGGCATAGAGAACGGCGGCACACGACAAAGACGCAGCTGTGTGTAGGAAAAGAGCACACTCTCAGACCCCTAGCCCTAACGCCACAAAAAGTAATGACCACTCTAAGTTAAGTATTCTTAAGCAATCACTAAAGAAAACAAGAACTAATACTAGTCCTGGATACTTAACACAGCTTTTTGATTACTTGGGTGAGGACGATTGTGTACATAAAGTGGGATCACTAATTATGACAGGAAAAACAGAAAGTACCTGCGCAGATAATATTTCACAAGATATTGGATCAATGATAGAAAAGGATGATAGTTCGGAGTTATTTGGGAGTAGGGGAACTGAAAGTCAAATTGCACCTGAGCTGCAGACAGTAGTACATCGTATCAAGGGCTTGCTTGACCACACCACTGCAGGCATAGAATCTAAGCTAGAGACAGAAATAGGTACACTTTCAGGTAAACTAAACTCTGAAATTGGGTCTCTTACAGGCCAAGTTGATCGTTTAAGACTAGATGTAGATCGCACGCTCGTGGGGGTGATCTCAGAAAATGAGGAAATTAAACTAAGAATGGGCTCACTTGAACAGAAAGTAAATCGACTATACGAAAGGATCGATAATGGTGAAAACATTCCGGCTCTCTCAGAGCAACCACGAACATATGCAGACGCGGTCGATGGCAAATTTGATGACAGAACTGAATTTTATTTCACACACAAGGACAGAAACTTGATTGTTTTGGGTATGGAGTATAACTATAATGAGAACATTGAAGTGGTGATGGCAACACTTTATGATGCACTAGGTATCCGAATGAGAGGAACGGATCATTTAAGAGCTACACGGATCATAGGCAACTACGCTAGACCTAGACATGATCGCCCACCACCTATCCTAGTTTCTTACACAAACAGAGCAGCGCGGGACAAGGTTCTAGGTGTATCGCACAAACTGACCCATACTATGTTCCATTATGTAACACTGAGTGAGGATGACCCACCAGAAGTGAGGAGAAAGAAAGGTCTACTTAGAATGGTTAGGGGGTACAACACCAAGATAGGTAGAAGAGTCAGCCTGGAAAATGGATGTTTGACAATTGAGGGTACGCAGTTCACAGTCGAAGAGGCTGAAATGATACCGGATAGATTTCTCCCCCCTGAATTTCTTGCAAGAAGAAATAATGAAAGAGGCAATAATGACAATAATCACTTCAGAAAGCAGCTATCTAGTAGGCCGTTCACTAATGTAAATGACCGCCCCACCCACAATCGACACCCGCCGCACCTAATGACCCGCCCTTCTGAAGTAGACTCAACTCTGAGGCCCCAACAACGAGAGGTAATCACACCGAAACAAACCCCCGCTGAACACCCAGTCGTTACAAAGCACCAGCGACCCGAAGGTAGCATGCCACCACCTATATTAACAACAATGACTGTCTACCCTGAACGACCACCAAGGCAACAGGACCGACCAGATGAAGTTCGTATATGTGAGCTAAGTTAGAGTTTCGTTTTCTCGGGCCCCTCAGCCTACCTGAGCAATCTCTATAGGTGTGACCTAACGATCCCGATGCAAATTGACGGTGTTGACGTAACAAAGGCCTTTAGTAGTAGTGAACAGGCTTACCAATATTGTAAGGCGCTCTACTGTGGGGATACGGATCAGGCCCGTAAGATAGAAACAACTGACGACCCCTACTAATTCCGCAAACTGGGAAAATTGGTGCGTACGCTGAATGGCAAAAACTGGGATGAAGTGAAGGAGGACAAACTGGCGGAGATAATATACACAAAGTTTACTCAAAACGCAAATCTTCGAGCCAAGCTGACCTTGACCTCACCGCATGCGCTGATTGAATCTACCGGGAATGAGTATTGGGGTTCAGGAGAAGTAGTTGAGAAGGGGCACTTGGCAACACGATTCACTGGACTCAACCGATGCGGCCAGATCCTAATGCACGTAAGACAAGTTCTGCTGGATGATTGACTTTCGTTAAGCGGGTCTTAATTCACTAAAGGTTGCCTAACCAGTAGACTGATATACCATGACTTACATTATAAGTGATTCTAGATTAGGTGCTGCAAAGAGATTGATTGAAACCGAAATGAACGCCAAAATTATCACAAAATGGTTCTAAACAAAGGCACTATCAAAGAATATGTGGAGGCGCAAATATTGAAAAGGCAGTTGATAATGGAAAGAATTGATGAAGTACGCCCCAGTTTGAGAGTCTGTTTCGGCACTTATTTCGGAATAAACTACGCACGTTACTACAAAACCACAGTTGATAGAGACTTTCAGCAAATGATTAATGAGAGAGCACAAGTTGACAATGAGTGTATCATAGAGGAAAACCGAAAGCGTGGGTTGGCGACGCCCCATCTTGGCTCACTTGTCTTTGTAGACCACCGTAGTCAGCACTACTACGAAAAACTATGGGCGAGAGGCTACCAGGCCGAGAGGTTGGGGATAGTTGGTCGAGTTAGGAAAAGTTCGTTCGAGTATATACCAAAAGAGACAGACGGAGTGCTACAAACAGCGAGAGTACCCGTATAATGGCCCTGGGGTATTATGCGGAAGATCCTGACAGGAAGGACTGAAATGGACAAGTTAAGTGTAGAATAAGATATACTATAAATATATAGATACTTGGAAATGACCATACATAAAAGTTTAGTGCGAGAAATACAAAATTTTTCCTTTGGTAAGCTCTTAGGCCCAGCTGATGTAGACTACTTATGTATCACTAATACCTAAACAGACCACAAATTGATATGTGTATGTAAAAATGACTCTTCTAGTAGTAGTGTTGCGATACAAATACCATTATAACTTATTCCCCTTCATGACCTCTTACTTGTATAAGTTTGTTCTCTTTCGACACAGAACATATGCAGTGATGCGTCCTGTCTATAAAAGACCAAACCTGTGGTGCAGAAGGGTTTACAAGCAAAGGAAGATAAGCGAAGTATCTTTGTCGCTGATACCAAGAGCGTGGATCATGACATTCCAAAGTGTACGCGGTAATGTGAGCGCATCATACCTAAGAGACATTCAGGTCAGAATGAACTTTTACGCTTGCAAATCACTGGGAATGACTCGGTAACTGGCAAGCAAATACCTGAAGAACAAAGGCTGATTATATAAATAATTTCTTTTCTGATATCGGAAATGAGCTCTTTTTAAAATGTGACTTGGATGGTCATATGGACCTAATTGCTGATCTTGGTAACAAGCCGAAAAACATGGATAGCATGAATCTTTGTACTGACATAAAGGACACTCGTAAGCTAATTACTGAGGCTTCTGAGCATAAATCTTCTGGCATCAAAAACGTATCTGGTAAAGTTATCAAGCATACTCTTTTGATTCTCATAGAAGAATTTGTACACGTGTTAAATACTTCTTTTATGGTTAGTATTATACCTTCTAAATGGAAAGAAAGCACAATAACACCCATCCCGAAAGGCGGCATCAACAGCAAGATCACTAACTGGAGACCGATATCTATTCTACCACTGCCCTCAAAAATTCAAGAAAAAATTATACATGGACAGATCTATTCTTTTTTAATGGCAAATAATTTCCTGACACCTCTACAGTATGGCTTCCGCCCTGGAATGGGGACGGAGGATGCAGTTTTTAGGTTACTACAAGATCTTTACCATAAAAGGGATGATAGAGAAGTAGTATCCTCCTGTTTCTTCGCTGTGCGCAAAGCCTTCGATTCGGTACCCCATAGTCTTCTCTTATCTAAATTGGAGCGATTGGCATATCTACCGATAAATTTGGTAAACTGGTTAACAGACTATTTAGCAAAACCGGAAGCAGAAAGTAATCATAAATGGAGTGATGTCTAGTGTACGTAATGTGGAAACGGGAGTGCCCCAAGGGTCTGTCTTGGGGCCGTTACTATTTATAATTTTTGCTAATGATATGTGTAATAACTTGAGTGAGGTAAAGTATATACAGTATGCGGATGATGTTGTTATTCATAGTAGTAGTGTTGACCCGGCAGTAGCTAAACTAAAATTAGAAGAGAATATTAAAAAAATTTGCTCACTGGAACAATATAAATGGTCTTAACCTAAATACTGAGAAAACAGTAACTTGCTGGTTTATCCCTCGCACCAAGAAAAGATATGTACCTAAACTAGACATTAACTGTAATGGAGGGATACTGTCATCAAAAGAGTCGTATAAATATTTGGGGATATTGATAGATGAGGAATTCAATTTTGGACTACATATTCATAAATCACTTAAGGAAGTTAATAATATACTATTTAAGCTACGTAAAATAAGAAGTTCAATTAGTCGGGAAGTTGCTAAGAAAATTTATTGTGTAACAATTAGGCCAATTCTTGAATATTGTGGTTTTATGCTGGATGGAGGAAACAAGAATGATGTAAGGATGTTACAGCTTGCACAGAATAGGGCCCTCAGAATTATACATGGAGGTTGGGTGGGGAGAATGCCGGTGACAGCGTTACATGAAAAATGTGAGATTGATTATTTAGATAAACGTCATAATATCCAATTACTAAGAAAAATGTATAAACTATCCAATGACGAAAAACTGTTGGTGAAACGCAACGTTAGCACGAGAAGTGAAGGTATGAAAAAGTTCATAGCCAAAAGGCATAAGACAAGCAAGTATGAAAAAGGGCCGTTTTATCGAGGTATCAAATTATGGGATAAGTTGCCCAAGGAGGTGCAATTATCGAATAATATAAAAGAGTTCAAAGGGGCAATTAAGAAATTATAACATCGACCAGTTTGTAATAGTATGAGTCCTATAGAGTAATCAAGAATTGTAAGGTATCTAGTTGAAATGGTGGATAGATCTGTCGGAGAGGTAGCTAACCATTGGTACAACTATATTACCATTTTTCATCCTCACCTTCATCCTTAATACTCACACTGTTTCTGGCATAAAATAATGTGATTATACAATGTAATGAGCACACAGGGAGAAATTGAATAAACATAATAAAAAAAAAAATGAATAAAAAAAAAAAATGTAGCAGTGAGAGCAGCGGTAGCAGCAGCAGCAGCAGCAAGTGATGGTTGTTTGTGTAGGGCGAGCTCTATTTATGTAGACCCTGAGATGGAGCGTATACTGAACGTCTTATTACGTTCATAAAATGTTTTTGTAAGCGTCGATCCAACATACTATGTACATAAAAAGAAAAGCGCGTCATGTTTGTGGTTAGAGGGCAACACTGTTGTTACTACATGAAAAACCACAACTGAGAGGGTTTTTTTTCATCTCGAGTCAGTTCACTCGATGGGAGAGGTTGTAGGTGAGGGAATGAATCTCATCTAAGGTGGATAATATCTTATTTACACTATCCACTGTGTATGCATGTAGTTGCATGAATTCACTACGAGGTGTGGAATGTCTTCTGAACGTTTTGTAGCGATTTCTGTAAAGCATTCCACTCGTTTTCTTCAACTTAGTCTTCTCCCTCCTCCTCGATGGCCGTTGTTATATCTGACGATTCCATTTCTACCTCACCTTGCCTCTGTTTAGAATCCTGTCTGTGAAGTTGGGATTTGGTCCCCGCATGTTCTCCATTGCTTGTATCGGAGATTGGGTTCGACATGCTTCAATGATGAAGCGAATACAGTGGCTTCCACAGGTGGTTGTGTAAAGTGATTGTAGTTGTTGCGTGTTGTAGTGCCCACGACCGTTTGAAGCCTTGCGTAAGAAGCATGCGTGATATATATTAGTGGGTGGAAGACCGGATGGATCGAAGAAATAAATGGCTCCTACGTTGTCTATGTAGAACGCCACCCAATGTTCACCTGACATGTAATGAGGGTGAGTGTTACTGATGAAACATGTCATGCGTTTGGGGCGTCTAGGTATTTTGTTACACGGGAAGGTACCTAAGAAATACCGTCTGGTGTGAGGGTGACGTCTCAAAATTCGATTGATCTGAGAGGTCATCATAGTGATCAGGTCATGTGGTAGGCAGTGACTGGGTGTCGGTCTGCGGTTAGCTGAACAAGGTTGTTGTAGAACGAGAACATCACGACGGAGATGGTGTGGGTGGTTGGAGTGTCAAACTTTAGTGAGATGTTCAGTTTTCCTTGGCGCAGCAAGTTGATGCGTGCATCTTCTGGAGCCCTGTCTGGGGTCAAGTTGAAGGCGAGCAGTGTGTATCCGCCCATGAACTCCTCCAAGGAAATGTCGCAGCCTTGTTTCACACTACGCAGCCCTGTGTTTTTGAAGAGTTGATGTATGCCTTGATCACTTTTTTCTCACCGAAGTCTGTTTTTATTTCAAACTTTTGATCGTCGAATTTGATTTCAGCTTCAGTGAGTCCGAAGTGTTGGAAGTTTAAGGGATTCTGGCTGATGTTCCCAGAAGAGGCTGACTCCCTCACCAATCCTAAAACAATGAATGAAGGAATTTGTGTGGTGTCGGTCTGGGTCCAACTGTATTCTTGTGACCCAGCAGCTAGAGTATGCTTTGTGACTCTACTCCTGTTGATGGGGTAGTTGAATGGTCCGAATTTTGGGTTCATCACTGCTTTATTGTGAACCTCAGCCACCTCATCTCTCACTTGCACCTGTCACAAGCTCATTTCTGCTTTGGTGATTTTGATGAGGTAGCCAGCGTTGGCATCGCTCATCATGTAGAAAGCTGTAGGTGCTGCTAGAAGACGAACTTGACTTCACAATTAGACGGTAGGAGTTTACATTGAGACACAAGATCTAGCATGGGTCGCATTATACATGACTGTGTGGTGATAGCCACAGCTAGATTTCTTCTGGTTCTCCACCCTTGATTTCCACCAGCCCCTCGATCGTCCATGTGGTCGTGAGTGTCTTTCATCCATTTGAGACATCCTTTGAGGATTGTCTTTTTCATGAGTTTGTCATTTTCCAAGAGAGTCAGTAGGTACGACTTGTATGGGTATTCCTCACTGCTGCCAGTGATCTTTTCCCCATTGATCAGAGTTGCACGCTGGAGAAAAGGGAGTGAGCAATGTTGTTCACCGGGGCTGCATCACTGTCCGCTGCCAGTGCGGTGCCATTGTTTTTCACTACTTTGTATTCTAGGTATAGCAAGGCGTCGCTCAGGTCAGTGTAGAGCACTGTAGGCTCGAAGGTGAAGTCGAAAGAAGTGGTGTTTTCTGTGATAGTGTTGTTTGGATTTTTCACCACTGTTTGACTTTTGATCACATCTTTTTGTGTAATAGGTAGAGCGTGTAAATCCAGCTCACCTATGACACAGATGTTAGCATGTGGGTGAATGAGACTCATGATGTTTTTTTCTTCTTTTTTTTTAGAATAGAGTATCTTTTCCACGTTTTCCTGTATTCTTTCTCTTCTTTTTTCTAGCAGGTCTTGCTCCTTTGGCTGGTGCTCGTCGTTTGGCAGGAGAAGGACCGTCATCACCATTTAAGTAGTTTCCTAGTGTAGACGCAGTGTGTTTCACAAGGTCTTTCCAACTATTTTACCGTGTTTTATGACATTTGCTTTCAAGTTTTTTTCCGATGCAAAGTCTTTGACTATAGCCATTCCATGCTTCAGGGCTTTTTTGCCTAGTGTTTTTCCTGCTATTTTGAGTAAGGGTACTGCTCCTGTTATGAGACCACCTATGAAACCACCAAGACCGTGTCCCTTTTGATGTTTTGACCCAGCATATGCTGGTTGCAACGCTTGACCAAAATGGGAACGTGTGTAGTACTCATTGTATTCACCAGGTGGTGACACATAAGGAGTGGAGTAGAAATGGTGACTGTAAGGAAACATTTTTTTTTTCTTCTTCTTTTTCTTCTTCTTCTTCTTCTTCTTCTTCTTCTTCTTCTTCTTCATCGCGACAGTATTGGTATGAAGGCAAGTACCACGTACACTTCCCCGTGCTCGAATGGTATGGGTTGACCTGTGGCATCCCTTAAATACACAGCCACCTCTCTGAAGGAGGAGTGCTTCAGTGGGTGATATTGAAGATGGTTAAAGGTTACTGTTTGTTGTGAGGGGAACTATGGTCAACCTTGGCGACTCTCAGTAAGGGCGCTTGCGCATCTCCTACTGTGCTGTTTTTCACTATGTCTGTGTACACGTAGACGGCATGCCCGTTGTTGTTGATGTCTGTTAACTCACGTGCCTCTTTACTGTTGGCTAGATGAGTTTACCCTTCTAAACCCAGTTGGAAAGATAGACGTTCTGGTATAGAGAGCAGTGTATCTTTGGGTAGTTGATAGGACGTTCTTAAAGTGTCATTGTCAAACTTGAAGATGGTGTTGACAGGGTTCTTACTCTCATTGCGTAAGGCGAGGAGGACGGGTGCAGCCTCCTGGGCTATGAGACGATTCACATAGTTGATAAGTTTTTTTCCATTTGTAAAGAATCCACCAGGTGCGGAAATAATGTTGTATGTTCTTCCACCAGGAAGAAAACGCTTAATTGTTCTATCTAAGTTTGCATGTGGTTCAACTCCTCCCCCATCAGTGGAATGTGATTCAGACGGATGAATTCAGAACTTCTGATAACTCTACGACAAGACAATTAACTTTCTCCGATCTTGCTGGACCTACGCCCTCCTCCTTCTTCTTATTCCTCTTTTCCCCGGGGGAAGGGGGTGTGGGGAGTGCGCACGCGGGGGTTGGGGGGGTCCCTTCCTCTCCACCTTCTCGCGACGGCCCTCCTCCTTCTGCAGAAGAGGGGACGGAGGGAGAGGGGGGCTCCCCTCCTTCCACTCCGCCCCCTGCTGCAGAGGAGGGGGTTTCAGTCGGCTCATCGTTGTCCACTACTTCAAAGATCTTTATCTTTCTGTGCATAGCCTCTTTGTCTTCTGTTTCTTTGTTATTATTAGTTTCTGTGTCGGGTTTACTCCCTCTCGGATGAGAAACGTTTGCGTTTGCACTCACTTTCTTCTTGTTCAAGGCTTTTTGAAGACATTTCATCGTTTGGTGAGGGTTTGAAGACGGAGTTGTACCTTTGACGGTGTACAGTGTGGAGGGGTGAAGATTGTGCCAGGTGGTGGGAAATGATATCTCACATAATGCCACTTCATATTCTTCCACCAAGCTCACAGCATCTAATAGGAGTGTTTTGTATGTCGTGAGAGTGTTGTTTGGAAAAATGTCCATAGACGCATTGCTAGGAAGGGTCATGAAGAACGTCATATTGCTTGTATGTTTTTCACAGGTTCCCAACTGTTGAATTTGTCACCGTATCCACGCCACTTAACGAGAGCTTCTTTTCGACGACCTTTTCCTCTGTATTTTACAACTTTCTCTACTATGTACTGCTTCCTTGGAGTGACAGTGACCCTTTGCAGTTCCTGAGGGTAGAATCTTTTTTTATCTCCTCCTCTAACGCGTCTTTGACAATGTGACCGCCGCTGTCTTGTTGGGATAAGTTGAAATTCTCTTCACCCCAGTTAGGTTCGTACCCTCTGTTGAATGTTTTTTTGGTGTTTAAGAGTGACTTTATCTCCTGCTTTTAATTTTGTTTTTCGTCCTTTTTCATTCAACGGGTATCTATCATATAATCTGTAGAAGAGACTCTCCATGTTGTTTCTATCGACTTGTGCGATTGGTTTACCTAAAGTCTTATGTACAGTGTGGTTATAGGAATATAGCAAGTCCTGCAAAACATCCACATGGCGATAGGTGTTGTTGTGAGTGAAGTATCGCCAAAGTTTACCTTGTAGTGTTCCATTGAACCTTTCTACTAAGGCGCATTTAATGTCATCGTTTTCACTCACAAAGAATTTTATTTTCTCTTCCTTTAGATTATCCTGAAACTTGTGTCCTTTAAACTCGGGTCCTTTATCAGTTTGCACATATTTGGGTGAGCGAAGTAGGGTCATTTTTTTTAAAGTGATGACCACGTTTTCACCACCTTTACTCAGGACTGGTTGAGCAAAGGCGTATCTTGAGAAGACATCGATGCCAGTAAGAATGTACTTGTTTCCACTGTTTTCTTTTTTGAAAGTTTGCATGTCTATCAAGTTGAGTTGCCATTGTCTGTCGATGCCCCATGTTTGAGTTTTACGCCTCTTGAAGCATCTTTTATAATTCTTGTGTCTGGTATAGGCGGCCACATCAGAGAGGGCGTCTTCCATGTGTTTCAACCGGGTTTTTTACAATGGTGGTCCTTGACTTTGGACGCGCTAGTGAAACTTGCTGGGTGTCTTAGATTGGTAAAAGCTGTCACTACTTTTTTTTTTAGTTCACCTTGAATTGGTTTCGATTTTTTTCTCGTCTTCAGAGACGGTTGACCATTGTAGCTTCTTTTTTTTTTGTTACCCCCCAATCCACTGCCTTTCTGTTCGATATTTCTTGGTAACGATGCGCGTTGGGCTAAGGTTGATTTACTTCTGACATGTTGCATTTGGGGGTTGACTCTTTTAAGCCCTTGCATGAACGTGAAATATCCAACAGGTGTTTTTTTCGTGGTTTTCCCTCGAGCAGCTTCCGTGAGAAGACTAAGTTTGTTACTTCCTTTGAGTGGTTTTCCCCCCACAACCACCTCACCATCTCTGGTCCAGTTGATATATCCTTCTCCTTTGTCTGTTATGAGATTGAAGAGTTTTTTCACTTTCTGTTTGTATGACTTGGGAACAGTTTTTTCGATGTTGGCGTGAAAGGTTTCAAGTGTGTACAAACGAGCTCCAGCTGTAGGTTTTTTTTTTTTCTTTTCAGGCGAGTGGGGCTTCGGTGAAGCAGGCGGAGTACTCATAGAAGCATCGTCACTTTCATCTTTACCGGTGTCTTCACTATCACCACCCATGCCAGCGCCAGCATCACGCTCCTCCTCCTCCCCCTCCTCCTCCTCAGTGTCCATCATATCGTCGTTGTCGTTGTCATATGGGGGGTCGACACCCCTAGTAGTTGGTAGACCTCGCATGAGTGGCGAGTCATAAGGATAGGTTCTTGAGCGCGCTTTTTTTTAGGCTATCATAGACCGTGTCATTAAGTCGTTGAATTTTCCCACGCGATTCCTCCTCGTGAAGTTTGGATTGTTCAATATGGTGGAAAGCTTTTTTTGAATCGACCTGACTGCTTTTATAAGTGGTGCGGTATCGGAAAGATTTTCCTTGACAAGTTGTGTCTCTGGCTCTGGCTGGGTCAGAGGGTGGGGTACTATTTTCCTGCCGGGGTTTATTGTTGTCTTTCATCATTTCTGGTGAAACCAGGAACATCTTCTTGTAGTTTCTGCCTTTTTTCATCATTATCTCTGTATAGCACTTGATATGATGGAGGTCAATGCTGGAATGGCTACTGCCAATAACGTTCCAAGGAACCCGCCTTTTTGTTCGAATATTCTACGCTTCTTTGGGAGGGTAGATTTCTTCCTGGTAACAGTTTTTAGCTCCTTCTTATAAGGTGCCAAACGGTTTACTGCTTCTCCGCTGGGTAGGCGCATGTTTTTATTCATGACGTTAATACATATTTGACTCATTAACCGTACAACTTCGTTACTCATTCTCTTCATTAAGTGTTCACAATCCTTTTGAGTACACTTAGAAAGATGTTTCAAGAGAGGGAGGTGCTTCTTTAGAAGTTTTACCCCTTTTTGTTGAGGCATCGCTGTCAGATTCTTCTTCTCGTCACAAAAAACCAACAACAAGAACAGTGAATGATAAGATAGTTATTCTGGAATCAAAACAGCTGTGCTTTCAGGTGACGTGATGCTACCTCTTACACGGACACAGTCTGGTGTTGACTGCTTGAAGTCTACCACTATGTATGAGTGAGGTTCAGCAGTTTCCTTAGTATATACCTTTGTCAAGAAACTTGGGTTTGAAGGAAACACTTGTCTAGACATGACATTGATTTGACTCATATCTCTTGGATTTTTAAACAACACCATAAAGTGGGCATTAACATTGATGGTTCTATAGTCTTTATGAGGTAGAAATAGATTCTGTGTGATGAATATCACACTTATATTCCTATGGTGTGAACCCTTTTTGAATAAGTCTTTTATAAGTGGGAGATCCTCAGCGTCTGTTAGATCATCTATAATGAGAAGTGTGTGTTGATTTGGATCTCTTGGCTTGTGGAGTAATTCCTCTTCGCTGAGTAAGCCTTGGTTGAAACGAACTTTATCCTTGAAACATTCAAATGACGGTTGCCATTGACTATAACAATAGCTGATGTCATCGACTTTAGGGGATAACAGTGTGTTGACTTTGTTGAGAATTTTAAAAACTAATTCACTTTTTCCACACGAATAGGGACCACTAAGGATCAATATGAAAGGAGTCTTGAGTATGTTGACATCGCTGTCCACGCTCTCCATCCCACTATCTTGAACTGACGACCTATCTTGTAAAACAAGCTGTTTTATATCTTTTTTTTAATAGAAACTTACGCCGCTGTGTTGAAAAGAAACTGGATAAATGACCAGTTAAAGTGTGGCTTATCAAACACATGGATAAAGTTCGATTTTTTTATTTTTTCATTTTCTTTTAAAGGAGCGTACGAGCGAGCGAGCGAGCGGTGTTTTCGAATGTGATATGAGGTTCACGGTTGAGGGGGGGTTTTTCCCGTCAAGTGGGAAAACCTATTTCGGACAACAATAACGACTTTTATTATTTCAACAGGGAATTATAGTGGAGTGGAGGAAAATCATCATTTGTTTGAGAGAATTAGTGAAAAAGGAGTTTATAGGAGAGGAGTTTTTTCCTCAAGTCGATGAAAATCATGAGGTTTTGGTGAAAACATTCAAGAAAGAGCCGCTGGCGGTGGTGGTGATAAAAGTGATAAACTATTTGATGAGAAATCGTTCACTGGAAAAGAAGTGACTACAGAGTATTGCTTCTTTTCAGGTTCCCTTCTGATGATTGTTCTATGAATGAAGCAACAACCCTTTTGGGAATGACCGATTTCATGATCAAAGAGTTTTTCCACTATAACACTCTCCGCTTTGGTGGGGGAAATGACAAGATTATCGGGGTAGGTAAGCGTAGCTGTTATGAGAGGGAGGGTCATCACTCTTTCACCGATGTAATAGCTGAGTGAAGGTTGAGCAAATTTGGGATCACCACAAGCCATGTAATACTCCATTCCATCCTTATTTGAGATGCAGGAGGGAATGATGTGGCAATATTTTTTGGTGTTGCATTGTGGACCTAGTAACCAAAACACCATTAATGTATTGATCGCCTAGCCCTATCAGCGCTACACTTCTCAACGATCGAATGGTAGAAGAACTACCATTCTCTCTGAAAGTTACAGCATCTAGAAAGGAGGGAACAAGCAAGGCGCAATTCATAAACGGGAGGGCGACCCCCACCACATGGTTGAAATGGCTCTTTCTCAATGTTTTCACCCACCTCTTGATTTCATTCGACTTACCTCCTACACAGTGTAGATTGAACGCCTTGTGCGCTAATGTGTATAACGATGATTTTGACTCAATCCCCTGTTGGTCTGAAATTTGAGAGTTGCTCATTTCAGACATTTCTTACAATCAAAAGTGCAATGCTTTCAAATATATATATAAAAATGTATACATATAGTAAGCCTTTTTTTATGTGTGAACACTGTCTGAGGAGCAGGAAAGGAATGAATTTTAAAATCAGAGATGACCAGTAGAAACCAACCGAAACAACGACGGTTGAACAAATAAATTTTCTCGAAAGGCATGGAAACACAGTGATTAAGTTGTGTAGAACCACTTCTCATTGGGTGAAATTCGAAATAGATCGCTATAGGGAGGGAGGGAGGGAAGGCGCGGAGTGTGTAATGACGGTGAAACGTCCCTTATATGTATCAAGCAGCTCCTACTGACATCACCGTCACTATAACAAGCGTGCTTTAACCGTCTTTTTTTAAAAACAAGTCCATCATTCAAGATAACTACGTATGGGGAACGTTCTACTAGACCGTCTTGGTAACACGGTAGTGTGTTCATGGTAAAAAAAATAGAAACGCTGTTAGAACGTAAGTTAACGTAATTTGTACGTCCTCTATTGTTTTTGATATGAACGAACTAAATACGTTGAGAACGAATTAAACACGTTGAATAACGTGAAAACAGTCCCCATTTTACTGAGTATATAAACCCAACTGAGTGAGTTGCTCTCTCAATTTTGATAGGTCCTATGATTGGAGAGTGACCAACAAGTGGCAGACTGGACGGCAGGGTAAAATAACGAGAAATATATCAAATGAAAGCTACGATAATACTTGAAAAGTGGATTACTTACGTGTTAATACTGGAGGATCGTGTTGGCAGCTATCAATTGAAAATTGAGGTGATATTGGTTGTGTGAGAGTTCTTTTACGTGAGCACTGGTGAGGCGAAAGAAGCGAGTCGCCATCTTGGATTACAACTGACATGTCGACTGAGGATAAGCACGAATTGGACCGGGTACCTGAGGATAAACAAAATACAGATGAAAATACGGAGTCAAAAATGATGGAAAACGTTTCAGACACAAGTGATGATGGATATGATGAAACCGATAATGTCCCGCTCTCACAGCTACCTAGGACGCTCAAACTTGACAATGTTTGTTTACAAACAAAGGGCTCTCGGGGTAAGTCAGCAGAGGTGCAGTCGCGTGACGCAGAAATGGTAAGAGAGAGAAAAAGTAAAGGAGGAAAAAGAAATCGCACAGTGAGTAAAGAGAATCAAATCAAAGTGAATATCGAACAAAATTCGCCAAGTGATCAGCCACCTACGAAAGCACCAAATAAACGCAGTGACAACGTTGATGCACCTAGCATACCAATTGACAATACCAAAGACATAAGGCAATTAAGTGATAGTGTAGATGAAAATATCCTGTTACCACAAAAGATACTCGGTGATTTTATGGAGTTAGTGAGTAGGAAAATTGAGACTTACACCAAAGAGATAAAATTTGATATGGACATAGTGTTGAAAGAGGTAAAAGATTCAGGATCAGAAGTAAAGAAACTTACGAATGCTGTTAGCAGTGTACAGTGGGAAATAGAGGTTATGGCTAAGAAAACAACTCATGATATTGAGCAGGTGAAATCAATAGTAGAACAAAACAGCCTGGAAATGAATGAAAGGTTAAAAATGGTCAATGAAAAAATAGTACAGATAGATAACAAACAGGAGAATATCTACGATAAAGTACTTGATAAACAGGAAGAACTAGTAAAAAAAATGGAAGAAATGAAGGAAGTGATTCGAGAGAATGAAAGTCAAGCCCTGGAAAGGGACAGAGAACTAGACCTTGAAATAGGAAAAGTAACTAAAGATCTAAATAGGTTTTCCACTAAACTCAATGATGAAATGAGTTCCATAACAGAAGTAGTTGAAAAACACAGCGCTGAGATTCTAAGAATAAGAGAATTAGGTGGAGTAAATGTAGATAATACCAAATTTAGATCCCCAAAACGATTGAATTTGTTTGTTGAAGGCATGCGAGAATTGCAAAATGAGTGTCCATATGAGGTTGGATGTTTTGTGCTGAGTCAAATTGTGCCTGATCTACATCTGAATGAAATAACCTTTGCACAAAGAATCAGAAAGAGGGAAAAAAATGATGAGAACTCACCAATCCTAATTTGTCTATCAACAGTGAGAAGACATGACCAGATACTCAGAAATAAGAGAGTTTTGAAAGAAAGAGAGGGTTTCGAGAGAATTTATGTAAACCCAGACAAAACAATGGAGACTAGGCAGGCAAAAGGTTTAGCGAGAACTGTAGTGACATATTGTAGGCAACAAGGGCATGCAACAAGGTTGAAAGGGACAGAACTATGGATTAACGGAACTTGGTATAGTGGAAGTAATCCAAAAACGATACCGGGTTGGTACCTACCTTGGGAACAAGGTGAAAAGGAACCAAAGTCCCGGCAGAACAATGGTAGACCTAGTTGGAAAACCCAGAGTGTAGAAAATGCTAGAATGAGTCGATCACATGCTTCACTGGCACAGAATGACCTACCAGATCGTAATAACGGAAATGGAAGGACTAAAATAGAAACAGCGTCAGGGACTGAAGGAATAGGGTCAATCGAAGACAGAAATAGAAACAATAACGGTAGTGAACACGATTTGTTAGCCCAGAGTAGGCCAAGCAAATCTGGCTATCTGTTTAAAGGGCACCAAAATTTCCTGAGCAATTTCTATCCCAGCGAAATGAAATATAATGGAATAGTGTATCAAACAGCTGAACACTGCTACCAATCTCAGAAATGTAGAATCTGTGAAAGACCGGACCTTGTCCTTGAAATATTGAAGGTTAAAACAGCGGCAGAAGCAAAGGCCCTAGGAGGGAAATGTCTAACAACTGAAAGATGGGAGACTGGAAAAACCGAAACATGCACCTTGTAGTCTCACGGAAATTCAGACAGAATCCAAAATTGACAGACGGACTATTGAAAACGCAAAGTACACAATTAGTCGAGGCCACTAAAGACAGGTTCTGGGCGGGGGGCCTAGACATTGATGACAAGGAGTATGACAGTGGGGTTTTCCCGGGCAAAAATACTCTGGGACTAATCCTCATGAGTCTGAGGGAAGAAATAAGTAGGGAGAAAAAAGTTGAAGGGCTGGAAAACCGCAAGAGGGATTTGCAAGTCGAAGTGAATGCAGTTGCAAAACACCAGGTGACAGCACTATGAGTTAGGTTATACAAGCAAATCACGTGATCACTTCGTCACAGAGCAGGGAATTCAATAGACTAAATCCGAGGTGTCTTACTCACAGGTATGTCAAAACATCTAAAACTTACAATGTAAAAATTGAACACAGTATACCCTATAAGAAACTGAATAATTGAATACCTAAAATTGTAGTATATAGTGTCATTGTTAGGTGTGTATATAAGGTAATAGAAAACTATTTTTCACAACTTTACAGAGGTAGCCAGAAACAAACATGAACCAAGGTTGGCCGACTTACCTGGTCGTCGGGGACTCCCGAACTAAGGGCATGGTGCATATGTTGACCGACATACGTGGACAAGACACTTACGTAGCCTGTGTACCGGGCGCTACGATAGAAAGACTGACCAATGTAACAATTAGGGAACTACAACGAGCTAGGTCATACAACCATACTTATAGAGCGATTTACATCCTGGGAGGCAGTAATAATGTTACTGTAAAAGTTAAAGGGGAAATTAAACTATGTGAAGGGCATGCAAGTACAACTGTCAACAATGTAATTGATGCTTTTCGTGATCTTAAAATAGCGGTCGCGGTGGTTGATTCGAATTGTAAGGTTGTTATTGCGTCTATGTACTCAGTAAACTTAAATGCAGCAAATAGGGTGGTCAAAGGAAGACATCGACACCAGAACAAACTGGAAATTATCTTTCAGGAGATAAATGAAAGAATCTCGCTGTTGAACATAGATGAAATGGTATTAACTCCCTTTGTGAGTCGGGTTATGCACAAAAATGATAAAGAAAAAGGCACTAGATACTTGTATGCTAAACTCATCGATGGGGTGCATCCTAATGTACAAACCCAGTGGGACATATCTAGAGTACTCAGTAAATACATCAGCAAAAATGCTAGACTAGGGCATCACCAATAAGAACATCATAAGTGAAAAAGAAATCGTTTGGATGAGTTTCAGCCAGTGTATGACATGTTGTATTATGGAGCTACATAACTAGTTATCTTGGTTTATATATCATGGAAATGTATATATTAATTGAACTCTGGAAAGAGTATATATAAATATATCAGAGGGAACTCTGCCGTCCGGTCGGTCCGACCTCCCTATGTTTGAGCCCAACTGATGAGGCTGAACGAGGGCTTTGGCCACTTTCCAATTATAACACATAAGCTATGTTTCTCGGGGGGGTATTTTTTGGGGAAAACATGTAATATTATTGTTCTCTTACTTACACTCGTAACTATGTTGGTGATGAGAAATTGTCGTCACCGACTCACTCATTCTGAAGTCTGTAAAAGAATGAGTGTGTTCGCACCGCCCTTAAATGGCCTTTGTATGTCTGTGAATGTGTATTGTATGTATTGTCTTGTCTGTCTGGCTACATGGTATAGTAATCAAGTTATGATAATACAAATAAATGAGAATAAGAGTACCTGTCTTATCTATTGTGTGTAATGACAAATTACATCATTGAAAACGCATGTAAGGGATATATAACTGTTGATGAATTAAACAAAAAAAAAGGGTTAGTTTTTTCAACTGCAAATGTGCACAGCTTATATGGTAAGTTATGGGAAATGAACGATATATTTCGTAATGTAAATATTTTAACGGTGACTGAAACTTGGTTAAGGGATAAGTATACTGCAGGAATGTTAAATATAGAAAATAAAACTATTTTTAGAAACGATCTTAAGCATAAGGATATTGGGGGAGGAGTTGCCTTATATGTGGACAATGAATATGCACCGTATGTTACTGTATACAATGATTATATGATTTCAGATGAAAAGATCGAATTCCTTGTTTGTACAATTAGAAGACCAATGCACCGAAAGTTATTGATTGTCTCTGTTTACAGGCCTCCGCATAAAGATGTTAATTTTTGTTATGATTATTTAAATACAATTGTTAACGATGCTAGGTTCAGCACACATGAAATATGGCTGATGGGGGATTTTAATGTTAATAGTAAAGCTCAAGTTGTCCAAAATATCGTGCTATGAAAAATTTTCTCCAAGATAATGATTTATATCAGGTTAAGACATTAGAAACTTATTTTAGAACAAAAGGAAAAAGTACAATAGACCATATTTATACAAATTCAAGGTTAATTAACGAATCCGGAAATATTAATTATTATTTATCTGATCATGTGGTAATTTACTGCGTTAGGAAAAAAAAGAAAGAGATGCATCCTAGGAAGTTAATTCGGTTTAGATCAAATAGTGTACCTACAAGTGAACAATGTAATGAAATTTGGAATATTGTTATGACTGATGAGTATGACCCTAATGGTAATATTGAAATGATGGAGAAATTTACTGATAGTCTGTTAAACGGAATCAATGAGAAATGTCCGATAAAAACAAAATCGTTAAGGACCCATAAAGGGCTAATTCTGCCAATAGATCTTTGTAAAAAAATGGATGTGAGACAGAAATGTCTGAAAAGAATATCAACACTGGACTGTAAAAGTGAGAACTATCAATTGACTTTAAACAAGATACGTAGACTAAGAAATGAGATCAGAACTGGAATACGGAAGGTAAAAGGAGATGAGGTACGGAAGAACCTGGAACAAAATAAGCTTACTCCCCGGAAATTCTGGAGAAGTCTCAACAAAACTTGGGTAGGTATGGAAAAAAAGGAAGCAACGTATCCAACTGTTGAAGGTCAGAATATAGATGAAGTACGCAATAATATGAACAAATTCTTTTCGGAAATAGGAAAAACAAATTATGAAGTAGAGGACCATATCTTGGAAGATGAGAGTATGTTATTAACAGATAGAATCTTAGAAGAAGAAATTGATACTGGCATACCAGTAGTTACAGATAATGCAGAAATAATTAAAATAGTCTCCAACCTTGATAATGACAAAAGCACTGGTCTAGAGTTAATTAAAAGCGATTTAGTTAAGAGACTAATACTCTTAAAGCCTAATCTTATAGTGCTAATAATAAACGATATTTTTGAGCGGAATTATTTTCCAAATTGCCTAAAAGAAGCAGTGATCACACCACTACCTAAAGAGGGAGACTTAAGTCTATTTGGAAACTGGAGGCCAATTTCTGTCCTACCATTAATCTCTAAAGTAATGGAAAAGGTATTGCATAGATGTCTATTGAGTTTCTTAACCAGAAATGAAATTTTAGTAAAAGAACAATATGGTTTTTTGCCGGGGCGTTCGACCTCACAAGCAATTTTTAATCTAACAAATATTATACTAGAAGGACTAAATGATAGGAAGATAGTTTTAGTTAGTTATTTAGACATGAGCAAAGCGTTCGATAGTGTCGATCATAAAATTTTAATTAAAAGATTTGAGGAAATAGGATTAACTGGTAATCTGTTTTATATTCTACAAGATTATTTAAAAGCTAGGAGACATCAGACAAAATTAGAATGTAAACTATCAAATAGTAGAGCAGTGACTACAGGGGTCCCACAAGGGTCTGTTCTTGGACCGCTGCTTTTTATATTGTTTATTAATAATATCACTAAAGTTTTACACTTCTCGAGAGTAATTTTATATGCTGATGACATAGTTGTAATACAAGAAGGTTTAAAACAAGAGGAGATTCGCCAAAATATGGAACTAGATTTAGAAAATATAAATAAATGGACTAAAGAAAATTGCTTAGCTATAAACTATAAGAAGTCAAAAATAAGTTGGTTTACGAATAAAAGGAATATTGTAACAAATCAAAGCGTTAAAATGGGAGAACACTATTTAGATGCGGTTAGCAAGTATAGATATCTGGGAGTTGTAATCGATACAAATATGCGACTAGATGCACATTATACTAAAATAACAAGTGATTACAATATGAAGTTATTTAGATTAAGAAAATTAAGTTATTTGTTGGATTTTGACAGCAGGTTAAAAGTTTTTAAACAAATGTTGTTACCGATATTAGAGTATGCGGACGTGGTGTATTGTCTAATGTCAGAGGGGAATCTAAAGAAATTGCAGGTCCTGATGAATAAAGGGCTTCGAACAGTAATTGGCAAATATAGAAGTAGAGAAATGAGTACATTCAGCATACATGAACGTTGTAGAGTGAGAGACCTAGTAACTAGACGGAGTAGTCATCTCTTAAATACTATTAAATGGTGGAGTAGTGATCCAAAAAATGTTTTTGAACTAAAAGATAAAAATTTGAGGAGCAATGAGAAGATAAAACTGAAGATAAAAAGACCGAATTTGGAAAAATTCAGGAGATCACCAATTTATGTGGGAAATATGTTGTGGGAATGACTAACATGTGAAACTCAAAAACTGAATATGGGGACACCTTTCAAAAATAGGGTTAAAGATGAAATTCTAAGTATTCTAGTGTAACTGAGAATAACTGCCATGTAGTCTGCAAGTACGCTGTATATATATTTTTACTGTCTATGTGAACTGTCCATTTGTACGATTGTTATATGTTTCATGTGGTTGTATATACGTGGACCCATGATATGGGAGATCGGTGCAAGATGTACCGAATATCAGCTTTGGTGTCAATAAACATTTACCAAAAAAAAAAAAAAAAAAAATTCGCTTCCTCTCTACTCAGAGTAAAGACGGTTCTCACCCAACAACCTTCTTACCTACAACACTGCTACGACTCCATCGACTCTACCTGAGATGGGAAGATCTCGACTCTCTGAAGCGGCAATCGCCAAGAAGCTTCCGCCCCTGAACATCAACGCAGGGAAGAAGAGTGATGTCGACGATACTGAAGGACTGCTTCTTCCCGACACATTCTTGGGTGTAAAACAAAACAACCAAGACGACAACAGACCACCTCTGAGCGAAATTTCACCGAGTCTCTTGAGAGGTGTAACTTCAACGTTGACTGAGGAAGAAGGGTTAATCAACCAAACTCTAAAGACAGTGAATGAGAACCACTCCCAGCTCTACGACCTCACCGAGGAAGAGTCACGACAACATACTTTGACGAGATGAAAAAGAAGCTAGAAGACTCCTTGGCAGAAGCAAAGTTTGAAAAGTCTTTCTTGACTGTGGCTGTTGAAGAAAGCTTGGCAGTGTGTGACAAAGAAGAAAAGTCTACAGGTGAGGTTACACAACCTGAGACTCGCTTAGTAAGGGGTGAACCATCAAAGGGATGTTTCAACCTCTCAACAGACCCAGGCACGCAAGAAGATCCGGCCTTGATTCCTGACGGAAATAAACGCAGGAAAAACTTCGGCAGGTCGCTCTCTCTGGAAGTACAGGTGGACTGGAGGGAAGAAACCCAGGTGGCTTTGACCCCTCTACACAGCAAACCTTTGAAGAAACGCCAGCGCCTTACAACCTTCCCATATGAAGGTGAAGACGACCTTCTAAACTTGGTTGTACCACCACCACCACCACCTCCACCACCGATAATGACGGCGGTGGGTGTGACCTGCTAAAAAAAGTCATCAAGTCGACAATCGGTGAGTTAAACCCTACCCCTACAACATCCAACAACAGCACTCCCAAGTCTACCGCAAAAAAGAAAAGACCACATAAATCTAAGCCTGTTGGAAAAGTGGCTCCTAACAACCTCTTCTTTAAGGAAGCCGCACTAAAAAAAAAACCTGCAACCATCAGCAGCGTGTGTGAGAATGGAGAGTGGATAGCAACACGACCCGACAAGGTGTTGTATGTTAAAGGTGAGTTCAACACCTCTGTATGCATCTTCGCTGGAACACAGCAGAAAGGATTAGTCTTCAAGAGTTACCTGGGGAAACCTTATGAAAAGTTGATCATCCTCTCGAATGAAGCCATAAACAACTTGATTCTTGCCACGCCCATGCTCCTCCACAACCATGGAGCCATGCAGAATGAGAGTGACGCTGGAGTGGTAAACATCACATCCCACTGTGAGCGTATAGGAGGAGTCACCCAAGACTTGGAAATCGGACGCGTACTGTATCAAGGTGAAGTAAAAAATCACATTGGTACCGCTTCCTACCTCAACGAAATGGTCCTAGAAGTACCTCTCGGCATGCGCAAACCCCACGGTCTGGGCCATAGTGGAATGGTACTCCCTCTAAACTTTCTGCTTGACTTCGAGAAGCGTATAGCTTCTGTGTGCACCGAGGCGTTCAACAAGGAGAAGAAACCGGCAACCAAGTGAACCAGTACCTGTGCAAAAAAAAGAAAAGGAGAACGAACAAACTCTCATATATAATCATGAGGTGTTTTAATTAGTCTCATATAGTAGTAGTAGTAATAGTAGGAGATATAAGTATAACGGTAGTTACTCACATAATAAAAAAAAACAACACACTATTTACTCGAGAAGGATTCACACTCAACAACAACAATGTGGAATGTGAAATAGGACTCATATAGTAGTGATAATAGGAGCGAGATACCCTTTTATATTATTTAGTTTCTTATTTACTCGAAAAAAAGGACTCAACCACAAGGAGGACCTCGTATCTTGTAGTACCACTCATATATGTATATATATATATATATTCACAGCGCACCTCGTCAAGTTTAAGTAAGTACTCTCATTTACTCATTTAAATTGTCACCTTTTTTGATACAACCACAATTTATTCTGTGTTTTGGAAAAAACTTTTCGTCTGCTCTCCCGCTTAGGTATCACCAAATTACACATAGAATGGATGCAATCCATTCATGTAACAACCACAGAAGAATACAGGATACCAAACAATTAAAGACAACTTCATTCCCACCAAAACTACAATTAACAACCCAGGAATGCATCCCAGGTATAAAATACCCCATAGAAAAGGACAAAACACTTGGAGCCACATAACTCATAATACAGGCACCAGAACCGGCGCCAAAAACACACCGACATAGACCAATCAAAAGCTCGCTCTCTAGAACAAACGAACATGGACCAATAGGAATCGACGAAACAGGGTCGATAGGCTACAGCGCGGGACTCAAAACGCGCCTGGCCAGACTCCCTACATTGTGGTCGTGATAGCGGTAGGGGAAAGATTCACAGCCTACGTCTCCCCAAATCACAATTTATTCTGTGTGCACATTCTCAGAATGTCAAACGGTTTATAATATTATATAAAAAAATGCTGTGGAGAAAAAACACTGTTGCTTGCCCTTATTGTAACCACTTTAGACCGCCTAAGTACTTAGCACCTAGCATCGGAGTCTTATGCAGTTCCCCGTCATGTTAACGAGAAAAATTCACTGATGAAACTATTATTCCAGCCGCTTTAACTGAGAATGAAAAATATTACGAAACATATAAATGGAATTTCAGGTCTATTGCAACGGGGTTAGCTGTTTTAGGTGGAATTCAGTCTATATACAACAAAAGACTTATGTTAACATCTGGTGCGGTAGATGAAGTGATAGATACTCTTAGAGCAATTCACGCCAATCAAATAGCCACTTATAAAGTTGCAGTTTCTTTCGGGAGGATAGTATCGTGTGTAGAAGATGGAGAAGAAAGTGTTATGTATTTCCACGCTTCTGCAAACAACGCTTCAATATTTGGCGATTCAGATCATCCATCTCCTTACATGCAGATCAAAAACGATAACAATTTCCAAGAGTGTCTGTCTCTGGTTCAAGTTTTGGCGCTAGAAGACACAAAAAGAGTAAACACCAAGTGGACCGTTGTAGCAAACGTAAACGTTAACATCACGTTAATCAGACCCGAGGAACCACTTCTCATAGCTCGCATGGTACATGTCCCCTTTTTCATGCGAAAAAGAGGGATGCTACACTTTCATTGCCACCCTACGACAAAGGCTGTATATAACGATTACCTATGCTTGTTCAGATGTCTATCTCATCATTTCTACGGCACACCAACACAGGCGTTAGAGCTAATGAAAAACTTATATCCCGAAAAAAAACGAACATTCCTTCGAAGGTGTCCCACTTCAAGATGTTGATAAAATAGGAAAGGAATTCAATATCAACATCCACATGTATAGACTAGCCACTCTAAAAAATAACCAAAAACAAGGGAGAAATAGTATTAGAGTTGTGAAAATAACCCACGTCGAATCAGAATCTATAGTGAACATCAACCTCTACAAAGGACATGCCAGTCTCATAATAAACAATAAACAGTATGGGCAGATATTGAGATGTGAAAAATGTAACCACCTCTTTGTTAATCATTCAGGGCTTAAAAGACACATGTCTATTAAAAAGGATTGTACTAAAGTTGCTTTCGTCTACCAAGGTGGTGTTTACCAAAATCCTAAATCAGTCTTCACTCAACTGTTAGAAGTAGGTGTGCAGGTTCCAAAAGAATTACAAATTTACCCCTATAGAATAGTGTTTGATTTCAAAACCTACTTCAGTCGACCGAAACCAGATGAAATGTCCTTAGGTCGGAACACCCTGGTAGACGCTCACCATATCCCACTCTCAGCAAGTGTCGCAACTAACTTCCCCGGTTTTGAAAACCCTGTTTGCTTTGTGCGGGAAGGTTATAGGAAAAACGACACGCTTATAGAAAAGTACTTACTCACATTAACTCCCTTGCCAAAACCATAGGGAACTCCGTTTTGGAACTGTACAGCTGTGTTCTGACTGAGTTAGATCGTCTGACAAAAGAGGCGGTGGAATTGGAAAAAAACGCTCGTAAATCGAGCGGGTACAAAGACAAGAGGGGGAAACCACATCCACTTGAAGCCCTTCGTCAACGGCTCCTCAACCACTTACTCCGGGTCCCCGTCGTTGGTTTCAACTCTGGTCGATATGATATAAACCTCATTAAAGACGGGTTTCACACTTTTTTCTCCACCGAAGAAGATCCGCACTATAAAAAGAAAAAACCAGTACATAGCCATATACACAAAACACACCGTCTTCCTGGACATGTTCAACTATCTTGCGCCGGGTACTCTTACACGAACTATCTGAAAGCCTTCTTGAAAAAAGAATATAAAGGGTTTTTCCCATACGAGTGGATGGATAGTGTGAGAAAACTGACAAACACAAAACTTCCATCACACTCAGCTTTCTATAATAGTCTCACCAAATTGTCTATTAGTAAGGAAGACTTCCTGTCGTGTCAGAAAGTATGGAAAGAGGCGAATATGAAAACCATGAAGGACTACCTAATTTACTATAATAACAAAGATGTCCTCCCATTTCTAAAAGCAATAAAAGAACATTCCAAATTCTTCATAGAATGGAACATAGACATGTTCAAAGATGGCTTTACACAACCCGGTTTAACAAGGAAATTCCTTTTCCATAATCAGTGTGGCGATACACCGTTTGTACTTTTTGGGGAAAAAGATAAAGAGATACACAAACTGGTCAGAAAAAACCTTACCGGTGGTCCATCTATTATATTTCACCGACATCACAAATCTGGATCTACCAAAATATGTGAGAAACTATATGGCGTAGAAAGTAAAACATGTCGTCATATAATAGGTGTAGATGCGAATAGTCTATATCTGAAATGTATGGGAGAAAACCACTTACAGGGTACTATATCGTACGTGATGAGCGAAATGATTTCACACCTAAACTCTCACAGAACATAAGCTATTCAGCTGGTGAGTGGTTGAAATTCAAAGAATATGAAGACAATGCTAAAATTCTACATGCTTTCAACCATGGTGAAATAAAAGTGGGACAAATGGGGATCCCCGTAGATGGCTTAGTTCCAGAAACAAAAACCGTATACCAGTTTCACGGGTGCTACTGGCATGGACATCAATGTCAACTCAACAAACACAACCTCACCTCCACCCGGGGACGCGAGATAGCTCGAGAGAGAGCTGAAAGAACGGTGAGAGTTAACACTTACCTGAAAACACTGGGATATACCGTAATAGAAACGTATGAATGTGATTGGGTAAAAGAAAAAAATCCTCGCATTGTCTAGCTTGTGTAAATAGATGGTGTGTAAAAAAACCTATAATGAAAAGGAAAATGACTCCAGAAGAGAAGAACCCTTCTATACTACTGATGTCAATTATAATATGAATATGATATAATAAGTATATTTATTATGACTTATTATATAGATATGAAATAAAAGTTATAAGATAAGAGCCCTACAAGTGTAGGGAGTGGGATAAAAAAGGTGAGGGCGGTCGGGTAGAAAAAATGTACGTGTGTAGGGTGTGAGTGATGAGCGAAGTGTGAGGGAGAAGAGCGTGCGGTGAGAGCGCATGTGGGTGAGAGGTGCGTGGTGAGAACGCAAGGGGGCACGCAGGGGCGCTAGTGTGGGAGAAGGTCATCAGGAGGGGCAATGACCACCCCTGACCAAAGGCCATGGGTCACCAATTAACGTTCCCTGAATGGCGCCATTTTGCAGACGAGTAGAATATCGGACAATTTCGTCGCCAGATATTTCTGATAAATCGGATATGCGTTCATGCTTCCACCGAAGCTGGTCCATCGATCTAAGTTGAAACTCAGCAAAAGAAATCGTAGAGTCCACATTCGAAATGAGGCCGGAAGTGAGACGTCATTCATGGGATACCGATTGTGGGGGTTTCCCGATTTCTGAAATCCATCATATTTAACGAGGCAAATTGCAGGTTAATCGTTGGTAAAAAGTGAAAATAGATATCACAATCGTGTTCTTCAGCATCGTATTAGTCTACCCATTGACTTGAATCATTTGGATATTCTTAGATTTTATTCTTAGATTTTATTTCCCGTACGATGGTTGAACTGGACTTGTCAGAACAACAACAGAGCACGTGAAATCTTTCGTCGGAAAGGTTTAATGCTAGATTTACACCATCACCCCGGCAGTCCCGGCAATAGATTTTATTGCAGGATCGTAACTCGACTTGCCACTTTTATGCCATTTTTAAGGTATATGCCCCCTTTCAATTTGTTCTAGTTATTGAATTTGTTTCAATTCTATTTAATTGAGTAAATTCTAAATCAATTTGAGTTAATTTGTTCAGAAGTTAGAGATAAGTATTCAAGTAGTGAATAATTCCTTTCGAAGTTATAGATAATATTCAAGTAGTTATTAATTTCTACAGCTACTTCTATGCTTTCTATAAGGGAAAACGATGAGAGTGTACTTCAGTTTAGAAATTTATTAACAAAAACATTGTAGCAAACATCAGCACCAGTGATTACCATCAGCATCAGTGGCAATAAATAATAAATAAGTAAAACACATATATCACTTTGATCACAAGGTAAACAAGGCACAACCAGAATTACAAGGTAAACAAGGCACGACCAGAATGTAATAAACAATAAAGAAAAAAAGGCAAACTCACAGTTCATTATGTAGAGTCCAGTTCATTTCTCCACTTGGTCGGCCTCCCTTCTCGGTGGGAGTGTTGTAAGCATGGCCAAACGTGATGTGGGGCTGGTGAGTTGGCTTTGCACACCGTTGGATCCAAAGATCAATGAGAAGGACAGTGGTGATCCTACAAGCTGGGTGAATGAGAGATTGTCTGTCGATGATTGCCACTGGGTGGGTGTTGACGGCTATGGATCCATAGAGGCAGACTGCTGTTGTGTGGATGTAGAGGTGGGTGGGAGGCAGGATGTGGGAACCACTGTTGTTGTTGGTGGTGGACAGGCAATATCCATGGACGGGGACTGCTGCTGCACCCAATGCCTGTCCTGGGACTGCCACACGCCTGTCTGCAGGCCACTGTGATGGAGGAGGCTGCTACTGCTGTGGCAACTGCTGACAGACACAGCTATTTCACTGTCGATTCCAAGTATAAACCTACATGGGACAGTTGGAATTACGGTTCTATGTGCACTGGATTTGTCTGAAGTTACGGCAAATTTTGTCTTAGAATAGTTAGGTCCAGCCAGCAAATTTCCCTGATTTTCAGTCTTGGGAAAAATTTATTTTCAATTGATTCCCTTAGCTCTAGGCCTTAATAAAGTATTTCACTGGCGAATCCAAATATATACCTTCATGGGACAGTTGGAATTATGGTTCTAAGTGCACTGGGTTTTTTTCTTAAGTTACAGCACATTTTGTGCCACTTTGGGTTGGGATAGCAGTTAAAATTCCCTGATTTTCCAGTGAAAAATCCAGAAAATCCAGATTCCTAAATTAATCCCATGCCCCTAGGCCTTAATAAACTATTTCACTGTCGATTCCAAGTATATACCTACATGAGGTATCGTGAATATAAGAATCAAAATCTAACAGTCGTCTTCGACCAATTACAGACTATAGCAGACCTGAAGGACAGTATATTAATGAATTCATGGAGAAAACTTATGTACCATTCAAATATAATTCTATCACAGATGTTTGTGATAATCTTAACAGTAATGAATTTATGTCTGTGGTTGGTATATGGGCTGCTTACAGGTCTTTAAATGTTTTCCCGAAACACACAAATTTACCGGGTTTCTTCTGGGATTCAGGTATCTTATTAGCAATCGAAGTTGATACCAAGGAAATGACAGTTTCTTTGCCTCAGGAAAACACAAAACAGAAATTGAAAAAGTTTTTTCTCAGAATTTCGTTACATAGAAAAATCTGGAAAAATTAAGGCGTCTTATAACTTTTTGCTCCCACGTGGTTAGAGGTGGCCGTACCTTCAGCAGGCGCCTGTTTGATCTTTGTACAGATACACCTAGAGGCAGGAAAGTGAGTCTGACCAACGATCTCATCGATGATTTGTCTTGGTGGATAAATCTAGTCAACACCTTTAATGGAAAGAATATTATCCCCAGAGATTGCGGGGAGGTACCTATTGTCACCGATTCTTCCTTCACGGGTTTCGATACTTGGTGTGGAAAGGACTTCGTATTTGGTACTTGGAGTAAGGAAGTTGGCTTTGATTCGAGTTGTAGCCACCAGGTGGCCCCACCTATTCTCGATTCTATGACCAGGAACATCAATGTTTATGAACTTTGGATGGCGGTAATCGGTGTCAAGCGTTGGGCCGATTTTTTCAGGAATCGGAGGATACATATTTTGACTGATAACATGCAGGTTTTGACAATGTTGAACACAGGTCGTAGTAGAAACCTAACCTGCATGGGTTGGCTGAGGGAGCTCTTCTGGATTAGTTTCCTGTTCAATTTAGAATTTTTCGCAAGCTACATACTGACACGATCCGATAGCGTGAGCTAACGGAAAGTACCTTAAATGAAGAGAGACGACTGGATTCCTTCTGTAGCTTTATTGTACGACTATATCTGCTGGCTGACCAGAGTGTACTGGCCCACACTGTGTGTGTGGGAGCAGTGTGTGGGGGAGGGGGACTGTTGCCAGGGGCAACAGTCCTCCCCCACACTGGTCAGCAGGGCCCAGGTAGGCGGGCTTACATGAGGATATATGAGGGATATGAAATAGAATACTAACAATACCATCAGAGAAAAATGTGCTTGCAGATCAATTATCTCGAGTCACTAGACTCGGTTATTCAGTATCCTGTAGAGAAAAATTGTCAACTATGGATATGTGTTGCAATTCCAGACCCTCTATTGGACGAGTTGGAAGCGAGACAGTTGTTTCATCAGAGATCAGCTATTTCAGCGAATAATCAGAAGGTCAGACAGGGACAGATGAAATGCTGCTTGGATTTTTGTGAGTCTTTTAAGATTTCACCATTTTCAGCTTCTTCCAGTAGTTGTTCACTATTTGTGACTTTTTTTATCAAATCATAAAATCTTTAAACAAGCACAACTTGACAGCAGTCCGTAGTCGGTTTTAGTGATGGCTTTATTCAGAACAGCAGGTTTCACAACGTTTTGGCTTTGTAGCAGCCTTTTTCAAGTGATTATAGTGTATAGTGGGGTATATGAGGTCCTTAAATGAGCACATAAATCCAATTTGTTGTTGCTATGGTAATATAACAGTTATTTTCCTAGATAGCACATTTCGGTTATTCCTTACTGTATTAATTGAGATTCTTTTCTGGAGTATTTTTTAGTATGATTATCAGATTATAGTTGGTATGGAGTTTAAAATTCAATATATAAACAGATATATATACAATCGGCATACTTGTATGATTGATATTATATGTTCACTTCCTAAGAATTCCTTCTCTTACTAGGATTCTCTCAAGACCGATGCCTACTGTTTGATTTATATTTCTAATGACATGGTACAGATCTATGAGGACTTCAGCTGATGGTACGATATTAGGTCGGTGGTAGTCTACTAATGGGGCACGGTATGCTCTTCTCCCTGCGACAGGTTGATAGTCACCCTGGGGTGGTTTGTACATACGGTTGATAGGTCTTTCAACGGGACGTTTAACATCATTTTCAGCAGTATTCTTTTGTGATTTTTTCTGAGGTGGGGTGATTGGTTTACTGTCCCCCGAGCTAGTGCTTCTAGTATCATTGGTAGACGAGCTACAGGTACTACATGGTTTGCTTGATTTGCTTGATTTACTCGCGTTACTCACATTGTCTATAATTATTTTTACTTTTGAAAGTACAGTTTTGGATGCTAATTTACTGCTTTCTGTTACATCATATATAGTACTGTCTGATTTGGGGTTGTTGTTGATGGGTGGTAGTTCGAAACTGTCATCAGAGGTGTTTAAATCAATTTCGATTAGTTCCCTCCATGTAGGCATGCAACTATTACTTGTCGTTTTCTTCTTGTCCGCATCAATGATATTTTTTGCAGTTTCAGGGACACACGTTTTGTTAGTTACAGAGTTGGGTGCAGTATTAGTATTATCCAAGGTGCTGTCACTAGTGTCAGTGTTATTCAGATTGTTACTGTCATGGGTTGTATTGATTTCACTTAGCTTATTCTTGAGGATGGTGCTTAGTGGATGTGCAGGTCTTGTTCGTTTTCTGACAGTGGGATCTTGGTCTGGAACTGGTGTT
This sequence comes from Alentia gelatinosa, assembly GCA_950022655.1. Classification (NCBI taxonomy): domain Eukaryota; kingdom Metazoa; phylum Annelida; class Polychaeta; order Phyllodocida; family Polynoidae; genus Alentia; species Alentia gelatinosa. Next base: position 27,059,797 of record OX465592.1, read on the forward strand.
CGTAGGGCTAGGCGGCGTTCTTTGTTGTTCTCCTTTATACGCTTTCGAACCGTTTTCAGTCAAAAATTGCGACCCACGGCCCGCCCCGTCCTGTAGGTGCTGGTAGAGGATGCACCAACACTGACCTGCCACCCGCGACCTCCCAACACCACCCCTCCCGCCCCCCCACCACCCCACGCCACCCGCAGCCAGCCTCAGTGAAAAGCCCCCCGCTGCCTCCCGCACACCGCCCACCGCCTGCCGTCAGCCGCGTTTATACAGGTTGACTCACAGGGGATAAGATGATTTCAGGATTCAACCTGAAGTTTGGAGAGGGTCATTATATAGTAAGCCTGAATGTCCACACATTGAAATGGTGTTTGAAAGTAAGATCTATTAAAAAAACAATTAAAAAAACAACATAATGCAAGGTTTACTATGTGTAATTAATCAATTTATACTTAATTAGGTTTTTATAAAATAAATTGGTAATATAAAATTGCAATTTTCATATAATACAGACTTGGATGGTTAATGGCAAATGAAATATGCTACCAGTAGTGTCCCCAAGTGGCAGAGAATGGAACTTTTTGAGAGTGGTGTATATACAACGGAATCAGGCGTATATATGACGTATATGAGACCGCACCATGGCCATGTATATATGCCACTAGATAAGGCATCTATGAGACGTATAGCAGGTAGAACTTCTAGACGCAAAATCCTACTGTTAGACGCATTTCGCATACATATGTAAAGCGGTAAGTTTCGTGCAGTGTGGGTGTTTGGTCTGATTTATATGTATTTTTTTATTTTTTTATTTATTTTTTTTAAATTGGAAATAGTTTGCTTACAAAAATGTTGCGGTCCTCCACCATTCCTTTTCTTATACCTTTTAAATGCATATTGCCATGACATGACTTGGGTTCTAATTATGTGAAATCGCTATGCTATAGCCCTATAAATTAGAAGCAACATACTCAAACATAAATATAGCTTTTGCAGAAAACCGTGCATAATTCAAAGACTATGAGTAATACAGCATAGGGGTATTTTACATTTAGATATGACTACAATTTACCATTTAGAAACATGATTTCCGAGCTTTAGTTAAACAGTGATAACAATACAAGATCCATTACATAGAGATCAGAATCAGATAGTGGACTACAGCAGCTGGTTAGTAAGTAGTTATCCATTTGTTACAATGCCATTCAGGCACTCAAGCTTATTTTGCACACAGGTGTGCTCTGATTGCCCGTTTAAATATATATTTTGTCTCAGCTTGTCTGACTTTGTCATTAGCCCATTCCACAATGTGTAGCCCCTGTAAAAGGGAGCTCATTTCAGGAACTCTGTTCTTGGTCTAGGTAGGTTAAAAGTGGGTCTTGTAGCAGACCTGGTTTCAGGTCCGTCTATTTGTGCATTCATACCCTCAGCACGCTGGTACAACCCTTGTTTCATGGCTACTTTCCTCAAGTAGACTGCCATCAGTTTTTGTCTTCTTATTTCTAGAGTTGATATATTAGATTTATAGTGCATTTGTTTGACAGTGTACACCCTGGGACCCACCCCATAGCAAACCCGGAGCCCCCTATTTTATAACCTTTGTAGTTTAGCAAGTAGGCTCTTTGAGGCACTTTCATGAGTGATACAAGCATAATCAATAATAGAGGCAATTGTTTGTTTATAAACTTTCAATGCAATTCCTATACTAAGGTTTTGTCTGATCTTGCTCAGGAGGTATATTTTGTGATTGAGTTTTTTTCATCACATTTTTCAGATTCCTGTCAAGGCTTAACTGGGAGTCTGAACAGACACCCAGATAAAGGTAATCATCTATTGCCTGGACTTTGTTCAGTTCTAGGAAGAGTCCCGGATACTTGATACTTTTTGATTTCCTCTTCGAGGCAAACCAATCTATTTTGGTTTTAGAGCAGTTAATGGTGAGGTAATTTTCCATGGACCAGTCCCATAATGCATCCAGACCCTGCTGGAGGTTATTTCCTAATGCATTAACATCTAGGGTTGATTTCTAGAAAACCAAGTCATCCGCATACAATTTCACAGATAGGCCCTTTTCTTTCAGGATCCCAGCGATCTCGTCAATGTGAAAAATAAACAATAGAGGCCCCAAGACAGAGCCTTGGGGCACACCATAGCCTACGGCTGACCAAGTCGAGGTGACGTCACCCATTCTCGTTCTCTGTTGATGTTGTGCCAGATAGCTATCGAACCATACTAAGTTATTCCGGGATAATGATAACTTTTTAAGCTTTGATAATAGTATCCCATGGTGTACACTGTCAAATGCCTTCCTATAATCAACAAAGACCGCTCCAGTTATCTGACTCTGGTCTAACTATATAGAGATCATTCATAGTCTGCCACACCGCATCCAGAGTTCCTCTTTCTGGGAGGTACCCAAACTGGCAATCACTTATGGATCTGTTGTCACCCAGGACACGTGAGAGATAACCGTGCATAACTCAGAATGGAAATCAGTCTCTAGTTACTCACACTGGTCCTATTGCCACTCTTCGAGATTGGAGTGTTCTTCGCTTGGCACCATGATCTAGGGATTGAGCCACTGTCAAAAGAATTTTGGTATAGCACAGCCATCTGAGGTACAAGTAATAACAGCACATCTTTGAGGACAGCAGTACATATTGACTCCACTCCAGATGGCTTGCTGATATTGATTTCCTTAAAGAGGTGCTCAAGTGTCTCAGCATTCACATTGATCGGTTCATGCATACTAACATACTCCCTCATATTTTCTGTGCTCAAATACTCCACATGTACAGAGGCATTAATCTTCCTCGCCAACACTTGGCCAATATTGGAAAAGTAGGAATTTATGAACTCTGAGGCGTCTTTAGGCTTGATCCTATTGCCTGATATCTCGTCTTCAAAAGATGGTGGCGGTGTTTGTAAATCGGGTGAGATAACCTGTTTCAATTCCCTCCAGAACTTTTTGGAATCCCCATTTGACTGCTCAATTTTGTCTTTAACTAGTTTGCCTTTTGCATTTTTAACTGATCTGATTATGATGTTTCGTAGCCGCTTGGCTCGCTTTAGATCCTCAATATTTTGAGTTCTTAGGAAACGACTTACAAAATGCTCCCGCTCTTTAATATATTCCCAGATGTCAGCAGTCATCCACTCAGCTTTAACCCTCTTTGTCTTCCAGGCTCATACTGGGCAGTAGCAATTAAAAACATCACGAATCTCAGTCTCAATAAATAGCCACATATCTTCAACGTTGTCTAGTGCCCAGTAGCTATCCTAGTCACACATAATTAACCACTCATCAAGTTTATTTAAATCATAGTCTTTATAATTCCGGCCCCGGAATTCATCTGTGTGTGTTTTAATTTTCTGTTTTTTACAAATCGCAAAAACTGGAAGATGGTCACTTGATAAGTTCCATAGAGTACCACTAAGAACGATGTCAGAGGCATTAGTGAAAATGTTATCTATACAAGTTCCCCCTTGATTAAAGGGTCGCATAGTCTGCTTGACTATGCGCTTGCAATTTAAGTTTCTGCATAACTCATCAAGTTCCTCAGCATGACACTCAGTGGGTTTGTGAAAATCAATATTAAAATCTCCGATCAGCCATAATATATGTCAAGGTCATATTCTCAAGGTCACCCCAACAGGTTTTGACATTTTTCATGAAATTTGGGAATTTTACCATGAATGACATTGTATTATGGTACATGGGTTGTGCATATTCATTGCTTTCTGTGAGAACCTTTAAAGGGGGTGTCATGTGTTGACCTTGATTCAAAGTCAAGGTCATATTTGCAAGGTTAATCATAAAGGTTCTGACATATTTTCATGAAATTTGAGAGTTCTACCATGGAAAACCTGTTATCAAAGCAGTTTGGATGTGCATGGCCATTGCTACTCATTCCAACATTTTACAAGAGTGCCTTGAGCTGACCTTTAGCTATTTCCAAGGCCTTAATCCAATGTCAATCTCTACAACTCATTTTGCATGCTAGAAATATTGATACCAAAAGATTGTGTGTTCTTTTGGCCACCTTTTACCCAATGTCAAGTTTCTACATTGTACATTGAAGATTTATTTGTGTTGACTTAGATGAATTATTTATGATAATATAAAGAGAATGCATAAGTGCTTTGGAAACAATTACACAGACAGATCATATCAGCATGAAATGCAATATGAAATTATAGATACCCTCTACTTGTAAGATTTCTTTAATATCCAGCAAGAATATTAGCATTTTCAAATTGATGTTTTCATTAATGATAGATGCAAACAGTAAAACACTGTTTCAGGGAACACCCAGCTTAACCCATTCACACCAGGTGATGCCTTGAGGCATCAACCAGAGCTGGCCTGGTGATGCCTAAAGGCATCATCCAGGGATGGCTGGGTGATGCCTTGGGGCATCATTTACAAAATATTCGTTTTTTTAATTAAAATTGGAAATAATGGTTCAATACACATGAAACTTTCACAGAATGTAAATATAACATCATATTTGATATTTCAGCTGACATAGAACATATTATCCCACCCCTAATATAAAATCCCATAGGCTTAACATTGAGATTCCGTATAGTGGCATACAGTGGCATACAGAATTATTATCACGTAATATTCCAAAATCGAGGAGACAGGGTAGGATAAAATCAAAACCTGATTCGTTTTAATCTTGGCCACCACATGCCACTCCTGGAGTATGGCTCCGGACTTCACTCGTCTTCGCCTCGTGAAGTCACGTTTGCCAAACTCCAGTTGTGGCATACGGTGGCTAAGATTAAAACTCATCCAGTTTTACGATAGTATTTAGCATTACATGTGATGTGATGCAAAAATCAAAATGTTTACAATTGGCCTATATAGCCAGCTTCTAGCGGTATTCACTGGCACTAGTACCTGGCTCCATAACTGTATCTCGGCAGTGGGCACTTGGCTCGATAGGGTTAGAGGGCAACCCCGCTTAAGGGGACAGTTATTTTGGTGTGTATGTGAGGCAGGTAGACAGCTGTCTCGATAAACAAGCTCCTGTAGGCTTCAGGTAGGCGTCTTTGGGGTGTTTGTTTGGTTATAGCAGTGTCTGTATGACATAATATCACCTGAATAAAGGTTTTATATACTACATAGCCTAACCATCGACAGACTAAAAACCCCAGTTAAGTGGACACCCAGCTTCAGGGGACACCCCACTTAGGGGGACTTTGTCCAGAACAGAGTGTGACCCCTTAAGTGGGGTTTCACTGTAAATCTATTGAATATCAAAATTTATTAACCCAATTTATTTGATTATTTGATCACTTCTCATTAATGCCTTTGTTGCATTGGAATGTTGGACTATGGGTTTTGTTGTAAGTGTGTTTATTGCAATCATCAAAACCACAGCAAAAGCAATTTTGTATGTATGACCAGTAGGAGCACTGAGCAGTCAACACCTTGAGATTGTGCAAACACAAAGAATTAGCCCTACAATCCCAGTGAGAGCTGGATTACATCCCAGTAAATAAAAGTGCCCTATCACTCTCCCTAACATTACCCTCTGGAAATTTTAGGTTCTACTGAGCAACAAGCTAATAAGGTTAACACATTTACAGATAGGTCATTCCTGGCTGAAACAAGGTGAATTGCAACCTATATGTACCAACAATATAACTTGGCCTTACAGTAGAGCACTTAATGCTCTTTGCTCTGCAAGCAAAAACACATCCTGGAAAGCTTCACTGCACAAAAAGTACCGCTTTACATATGAATCCGAAACGCGTCTAACAGTAGGATTTTGCGTCTAGAAGTTCGACCTATTAGACATCTCGTAGACGCCTTATCTAGTGGCGTATATACATGTCCATGGTGCGGTCTTATATCCGTCATATATACGCCTGGTTCCGTTGTATATACACCAACATCCAAAGGTTCTGATCTTTGCAACTTGGGGACACTACTGGTAGCATCCAAGTCTGTATTATATGAAAATTGTAATCTTAATAATTACCAATTTATTTTATAAAACCTTTATAAAACCTTATTGAATATAAATTGATTAATTACAAATAATAAACCCTGCATTCTTTGGGATTTTTACCGTTTTTCCAATAGATTTTTCCTTGAAAACACCATTCTTCTGTTGTATTCTGGGTAATCCCATATATCAGCCTTTAACAAGTTAACACTATAGAGATGGAGTCCCTAAGAACGGGCGGCGAGCACCGGCGGGCACCGGCGGGCACCGGCGGGCACCGGCGGGCACCGGCGGGCACCGGCGGGCACCGGCGGGCACCGGCGGGCACCGGCGGGCACCGGCGGGCACCGGCGGGCACCGGCGGGCACCGGCGGGCACCGGCGGGCACCGGCGGGCACCGGCGGGTTGCGGGGGGTGGGGGAGGGTTTCCCACTGAGTCAACCTGTACAAACGCGGCTGGCGGCGGGCGGTGAGCGGTGGGCGGCGGGCAGCGGGGGGCTTCTCACTGAGGCTTGCTGGGGGTGGCGTGGGGTGGTGTGGGGGAGTCGGGGGTTGTGTACTAGGGCTTCCTGTGGGTAGAGTGATTGTAGGGTGGTGGGGTGGTGGAGTGTCGGGGGGGGGCAGTAGGGGGTGGGGTTGGGAGGTCGCGGGTCAGTGTTGGTGTATCCTCTACCAACACACACAGGCCCAGGCGGGCCGCGGGTCGCAATTTTTTTTTTTTGGTATCATATATACGCCTGGCGTATATATATATATCTTGTGCAGAGTATATTTTATCTTAAATACGCCAGGCGTGAAAGACAGCCAAGTTGCGCGCGTCTACATATGGAAACTGTCTCGTAGATGCCCGAAACGTAGACGCGTCTAAGAGGTGTATACACATATAAACAAGCCACGATACAGCCGATACGTGCGTTATCGCAATGGCGTATATATTTGTAAAATAGTGGTTTTCGTGCAGTGCTTGTGAACATTCAGCTAGGCATTAAAATACACAAGCAAGAACATTTATTTTTGGCCCCCATGCTGTGGAGCTCCAAAGTTAACCCCGGACCTGTGTCCGAACCATGTGGTTAATGGCGGGTAGCAGTGACAATATATACTGCCAGGGAGTGGGAGATCTCAGGATAATAACAATAATTCAAAAACTGATCACATGGTAGGACATTCCAGCCTTGATACCATTATCTATTATGTCTTTACCTTGGTTTTGTATCTATATTAAGTGAAAATTCAAAAATTATTAATCCATTTCCCATTTCATTCCATGAAAACTTAATTCTACGAAATCTCAGTTGATGCCTTTTGGCATCACCCGCCCCAGCACAGATGATGCCACATGGCATCACCCACCCCAGCATGGTTGATGACATATGGCATCACCCACCGTGAATGGGTTAACAAGCCTATTTGGGCTTTTGCACCCTGAATGTCAGGTTTTATGACAAGTTCCTATGACACCACTTGTTTACTATGGATCTACACTTGTCCAGATTCAAGCTTCAAGATTAGCAGAAAAAAATATGCTCAAGATAGGTCTATGTCAAGGAAAGGGCTAAATCTTTGGATGTGGCTGCAATATTCTTATCTGTTGCCCATTGTGATGTATGGACAACCTGTGGCTCACCCTTTGAACTATATTCAATGTTATTTCAAGGTAATCTATTCATCAAAAGTTGCATTTACAATATATTTCTAATAGAAATGAGCATCAAGTTCAAGGTCATTCTAACACTGCATGAAACTAACCGCTTTATATATGTACATATACCCGGCCCATATAGGTATGCTTTTGCATATACAAGGTCGTCCTATTCCCTGTGTGTATATGCCTTATCCGTAGGCGCCTAATTCAGATATATATGCCTTATTCACATATACGCCTGATTCTGTTGTATTCACACCACTATCCAATACTTGGGGACACTACTAGTAGCATATTTCATTTGCCATTAACCATCCAAGTCTGTATCATATGAAAATTGCAATCTTATAATACCAATTAATTTTATGAAACCTTTATAAAACCTGATTGAGTAAAAATTAATTAATTACACATAGTAAATCCTGCATTATGTTGTTTTTTTTACTGTTTTTCTAATAATCTTACTTTCAAACACCATGTGTGGACAGTCAGGCTTACTATATAATGGCCCTGTTCAGACTTGTAGTTGAATCCTGAAATTATCATACCCCAGCCTACTCCCTTCCTAAGCCGGCTGCCCCCACTGCCCCCCCATGCCCAAACTCACAGCCACCCTCACAGCCATCTGCCCTGTGCGCCTCTGACTCTGACCCCAAGTTGGCCCACCCATTGCCCCCCCCCTCCACCTATCCTCAACTATGCTGGGGGTGAAGATAGGTGGGGGGCAGGTAGCCAAGCAGCCGGTTAATCCATCTACACACACTAAGGGGAGGTGGGGGTTAGGCCGGATGTACCTAGGGGTAAATGGGGCTAGCTGAGCAAATCCTGTGCGAGGGCTTCAGTATTGGTTGAGTGAGTGTAGGGATCGGTTGGTGGGCCTAACATCTACATACCACACACATCACCACAGGGGGAGGGGGGTACCTTTTTTATCAGTATACATATATGCCAAACATATATAAAATGTATACGCCCGGCGTATACATGTTCAGGGTATGGCGTATATATGTTGCGCAGAGGACATTTCCTCGCATATACGCCTGGCATGAAATACAGCCAAAACATGTCCGTATTCAAAAGGAAACAGTCTTGTATATGCCTCATAAATAGGCGTGAAATATAGGCGTATATACATGTGACAAAGGATAGCTTTCAGGACCGATATCAGGACAATGACAGATTTATCAAATTAAACAGCCTAGAAAGACAGTTCAAGTATCCATCCTTTTTCCTGTCCTTTAAAATGACAATCTATGTTTATCAAAACTAGCCTATCCTATGACCATCCTAGGACTACCATATTACAATCCTATGAAAATCCTTCCATATATTAAATGTGCCACAGGTTCTACCTCTCATTTGGGTTTATTTAAGACTTTGACCTTGAGATTAATTACTGCTAAAAAGTTCACCACAAGATGTATAATCTACTGGTCACAGTTTATCAATGATAGTTTCAGTAAACATTTGGTAAACTAAGTAATGGTAAATGAAGAAATGGTAAGAATGGAATACCGAGATTTGTCAGAACCTTTATGATTAACCTTGCAAATATGACCTTGACATTAAATCAAGGTCAACACATGGCACCCCCTTTAAAGGTTCTCACAGAAAGCAATGTATATGCACAACCCATGTACTATAATACAATGTCATTCATGGTAAAATTCCCAAATTTCATGAAAAATGTCAAAACTTGTTAGGGTGACCTTGAGAATATGACCTTGACATTAGTACAAGGTCATCACATGGCACACTCTTAAAGAATTCTCATGGATATCAATGTCTATGCTGAATCCAATTACTGCAATAGATGGTTAACCATGGTAGTATTGTCAGATTTGTCACCAAATATCCAAAATTTTATGGTTGACCTTGGGAATATGACCTTGACATTGGGTCAAGGTCATTATCTGGGTAGGTTTTGGAACTTAAGCTATGCAGCCTTCATCATGTCCAATATGAAACCCATACTTGTAATAGCCAATGAAATATTCACAATCTAGTTTAGAAGTTGAATGTGACTTTTGCTGTTTTGCTAAGGATTTCTATACAGTTTTCATTAATTGGTGAGCATCCAATTCTTTCTTAAGTGGATTAGGTATGGGTTTTATATGGTCTATATGGGTGAATAGCATACCAAATTGAAGCAATTGGTTCAGGGAATAATACTGAATTGTTTCTTTATCAAGTTTCTGATATGTATGGTTGCCATGGCAACTGAAACATACCCATTTGCAAAAAAAGGGCAAAAAATTTATGTTTGACCTTGAATTCAGTACCTTGACCTTGACTCAAGGTCATTTACATTTGCATACTTAAAGACTTTGATGGGGTATATATGCTTATTCAATATGAACCTCCTAGCTCATAAAGGGTCAGAGTAGGGAGCACATATGTCTTAAAAATTGAGATCTCTGTAATTTTAGTGACCTTGACCTTTGACCTCAGATAGAATAGTGATGCTGAAAGGACTGCAACACCAGAGCACCCACACTAAAAAGTAGAGAGTCTCTAGAATCAAAATCAACTCCGATAACCATTGTGGCGAGCCGGCAAGAAAAATCCTCAATTTTCAGATCTGCTCCTCTACTATAACTCACTCTCATGGATCTTTGGTATCTCAAGGAATTTCGATAAATGTTCAAGGGCAGTTTTTTTTTTCTTTGCCTCTGGAGGTATAAAGATGGTAGCTATATCCATCTGTTTTTGAGAGGGTTTAGAAATTTTTAGCGTTTAACATTGTACTTCAGGTTTAGAAAAGGATCAAACACAGTGGCGTAGGCAGCAAGTTGTGGTTTCAAAAAACAAGCTACTCCCCCACCTTTCTTGTGAGTTCTGTCTGAGCAGTATACTGTCCTATCTCCCCATTTCAGGAATTAGTTCTGTGAGCCAAGTCTCACTAAAGGAGGCCACATCAGTGTCACCCAGCAGTTCAAACAACTCATCTTTGTGCTTCACGATACTCCATATATTATAATGTAGTACCTTGAAACTGCGTTTAGTGCGGAATGTTTTAATGTCAACACTCATGTCCACAATCACAATCACAAACTGAATGAATTACAGATATAGATAAAGGCAAACAACTATGAATAAGTTACATACAAGTTCATCAAAAGTACAATACAAAAAAATCACAATACACCAAAGTAAAGTGAAACCCTCTATACCAGGAAAGAAAGTCAATAAGTATGATACAAATATAAATCACTAGGCACTAGTCACTTACTGATCAGATAACTTGCTACTGCCAAGGATCAACTTGGGCTTACTGATACAAGTCTACAGGTCACAGGGATGACAGAGGTCTAATGACCTAATGATGTATGAATAGTTTGCCAAAATAAAATAAAATGAGAGATATCATCTGTCAAGAGATCACCAGAGCCGAGCACTACAGTTACTAAGCAAGAGGAAGTGATCGTTTGCATGCTTTAAATTGTTTTGACATAATACTTATTGCTGCGCTAAGGCATAATCAGTATTTACTATGCAATCATCATCCCTGCAAGTTCAATTGAAGTCCCGGACATATCACATAAGGGTATTGATTGTTACTATCTTTCAAATACAGCCAGTATGATATTTATTGCTCCAGGCACAAAGCAGTAATCACATATCGAGAATAAGGATTGAATATATATACTGATAAATGCATACATAAACATCAATACATACACCTGTACACATACACATGCACATCACATCTTGGTTTCTGTCGCATAATTACCTGAAAAAGATACTGATATTTGATTCTTAGTTTTGAGAAAAGGTGAGGTGTGACTGCAGTGGATTACAAGTAAGTCATAATTCTGTCTCGTTACCTAATGATAAATACACATAGAGTGACAAAAAAAGAAGAAAAACTGTACTAACAATAAGTCTGTTCATTGTGTTTTGCCCTTTTGGGCTTTTGTACTGTGTTTCACTATCACAGTTTATGACCATCTTAGGTCACAAGTCACATGGTGTCTGGCAGGTGGGGGCTGTATATTTGAACAAATTCCCGCATCCACTTCGCATAGGACACAGCAATTTGTGGGACTTCTTCAGCAAAGGGATGACACCCATCATGGAGCTGGAGGTAATTGCTGATGTAGCGAGGCTGGCCACACACTTTACCCTTTCCAGTTTTGTTGCGTCGGTTAGTGTGAAATAGATAGTCAACTCTCGGATTTAGCTACCCGGCCTCCATGTTATGGCGAACTATGTTTATTCGCTTGATCGCTAAGTCTAGCTGCCTAGGGTCCATCACGGCTATACTGCTGAGCAGACATACTCCCAGTTGTTTTAGGCCTCTATCTGTATGACCTGTCTTCAAATGGGATGGGGTATTGCACATAGTAATATCCAGTCCATAAAGTGTCGACAGCACACATTTAAAAGACACCAACTCAGCATCTAAAGGAAAAATTCCAGTGGCGAATAGGACTAGGTGAGCTGTCTGATTCGCTACCTGCCCAGTGGTGGCAGCACTAACATGAATTAGTTCCGCATGATTCCGCCTAACTCGCTAAAAGTATTTATATAGACAGAGGGTTGTATCTCTTCTCATCTATGGAAAAATCAGGTTCAACCATAGCACTGACTAATCTAGAGTCATTGTCAACAACAACCTCCCCCTTATCCTGACCCGTCAGAGCTAAATAATCTTGACTAGACTAGTCAAGAACAACCTTAGCACAGGAAACATATGGTGGTCCATATGAGGAAAATTCCTCACCCACTGAAATGTTAGAATCAATACAATCAATATTAACCCTACATGCATATACATCAAGATTACTATTTTTCTTTCCCTTGGTTATTTGTTGGGAAGAAAAAACCTCATCCTATTTTGAATCATTTCGGTCAGAGGACTGGCCTTTTGTTTGTTTTTTGCATGATTGAACCGGATGACCAGATAAAGACTGACTTCACTCGTGGCGATAATTGCAATTTTGAAATGAACAACCTTTGGTGGTATTGAATTTCCGGCAAATACCATCCGTCCTATTATCTGACTTTTTACCAGAAACTTTCTTTTCCTTCTCTTGAAACTCTTTTAGTTTCTTCATTAGGTTAACGAAAGCATAGGTCGTTTCATGATTCAAAAGTTTTTCTGTCAGAAACGAATCACCATAACCGAATCCCTCAACCCCCAGTGAATCTGTTTTTTCACGCATGGCTAAATCATACTCAACAGCGCTTTGCCAGTGTGGGTTGGTTTGCGGTAGATTAAATACGCTATGTGGTCAGCTTACCCTTCCATGCTGAAACCCTGAGCTGATAACGTTCTTAACAACCCCATATCTGCACTTAAAACTTGGTCAAAGGTGGGATTATCACATCCAGTGTGAAGAGGGTCAATGATGACAATAGTAATATGTTAAATAACAATAGTAATAAGATACATAGGCTGATATATATATATACATATATAATGACATATAAGAAGACTGTGGGTTTGGGCATTCAATAAGATACAAAGGTTGATATATATTATAATATATTATATGATATATTTATATAAAGGACGAATGGCATCTAAAAATAACGCTGGTAAATGAAAGTTAAGGGCCAACGCGCAAGAGTTTAAAAATAGCTCGGAAATTCGATACAATGTATCGACTGCGGAATGTTTAACGGTAAACCCGGGATTTAAACCTAGCGTGTCAGATTTGGATTTGAATTTAGACGTTTCTAATTTCGATTCCATTGGTTCAAATGATACTGCAGAAATGGATTATGGTATATTAATCGGAGGTGATATTATTCATAATGGTCCATGTAGTTGTGTTCATTACATAGGCGACAATATTAGTCAGTTAAAACCATGCAGATTTGCTAAGTATATTTTTAACCCCAGCGAAGGTTCTACTTTATCGGAGTCTGAGAGTAACTTTATCTGGGACGGGGTTAATAATGGTTTTAGTATCGTTGATGAAGGTTGTTCTACTTCATACGAGTGCGAAAATTACAAAAATATTCTCTCGCCGGATTTTAAAGCAGAAATGGATGATTTAGTCAAGAGAGAATTATCTGAGGGTAAAGTTACTGAAGTTAATTCTAGACCTATTTGTGTTCATGCGTTAGGAGCAGTCGAAAAATTGGATGGGAAATTAAGACCTATAACAGATTGCTCCATGCCAGATAAAATTGCAATAAACAATTTTATGACTAGTACTTATGAAGAATTTAGCTATAATTCCGTTAATACAGCTGCAAATATTCTTGAAAAAGATCAGTACATGAGTCTAGTGAATTTGAAGTCTGCGTACAGGTCTGTAAATGTCACATACAAAGATTGTAATTTCCAGGGTTTTAAATGGAATCTAGGCGATGGTGATCATTACTACAGAGACAATAGATTATGCTTTGGTCTTAGATGCGCACCCAACATATTCAGTCGTTTATTAAATTTCCTGGTTGATGCTGCTAGACAGGAAGGCATATACAGGATAATTAATTATCTCGACGATTTTTTAATCATAGCAGATGATTATGATAGTTGTTTGCTCAACCGCGATAGGTTCATCAACTTGGTTCAGTGCTTGGGTTTTGAAATTTCTAGGAAAAAGGTAACTGACCCTTCAACTGAGTGTATTTTCCTGGGTATCGCTATCGACAGCGCTAATATGTCATTAACCTTACCAGAGAAAAAAGTTCAAAATCTAAAAGAAGCAATCCAAAAAGCTATTGAAATAGGGACAGTCTCTAAGAAAGATTTGGAAAAAATTGGTGGACTCCTGTCATTTAATAGTCAGGTGGTGAGAGGTGGCAGAACTTTCAGCCGCCGGCTATTCGATCAATCGGCAAGTATATCTAGGCATGAGAGGGTTAAACTAGATGAAGAGACTATAAAGGATTTTCAATGGTGGCTTAAATATTGCGATATATTTAATCTCAAATCATTGATTCCAAAAAGTGCATACCACGTACCACTCACTTCCGATAGCTCTATGCTTGGTTTCGGAAGCTGGGCGGGAAAAGACTTTTTCCTAGGATCTTGGGATAATTCCCTAGATATTCCTGGTATTTCGGATCACATTGAAAAAGCATCAGAAAATGATTTAAATAACCCGAATATTAATGTTCTAGAGCTTTGGCCTGTATTGTAGGGAATAAATCGTTGGGATAATTTTAAAAAAAATTCCAGGGTTTCAATTGTGACTGATAACATGCAAGTCCTTGCAATGGTGAATACGGGAAGAAGTTCTAATAAGACTTGTATGTCTTGGCTTCGTGAAATATTCTGGTTATGTTTCATATACAACCTTGAATTACATGCCTCATATATAAGGTTGGAAGACAATCTTCTAGCAGATTATTTGTCAAGATACTCTTATAAAGGTTATCCCAAGAAATGCTATTCATTATTATTGGAAATGGACATGTGTTGTTCCTTTGATTACAGTAATTCCATTGGTAGAGCTGGCAAGGAAGAGGAATTATCTACTTTCTTCAGGTATCTCCGATAATACTCGAAAGTCTAGATCTCAACAATTAAAATGTTACGAGAGATTTTGTAAGAATTATTCCCTACAAGTTTTTCCATGTTCGCCTGTACAGGCCGGATTGTATGCAACCTATCTCATCTTATTTGACACCGGTATCAATAAGAAATTACTTGTCTGGGTTATGGTATCACCAGAAACTCCTCAACTATCCAGATTATTCAGGTGATTTTCAACTGAAACTCCTGATTAAGGGTCTTATGCGTTCATCAATTAACCCGCTATCGGTCAGGTACCCGATTACACCAGAAATATTGAAGAAAATATTTCGTAATTTAAATCTCAAATTACCTAATGATTTGGTATTTTGGGCGGCATGTGTCCTAGGGTTTAGGACATTGTTGCGTAAATCTCACTATACAGATTCAAAACACTCTCTTCTTGTAGGAGATGTTTTTCTCAAACATGACCATGTGGTTATTAATGTGAGGTTTTCAAAAACAGACCAGTTTTCTCAAAAACCTTTCTCGGTTTTTCTTGATAATATTGTTGATTCTCCTTTCAGTCTCTCGTTTTTGCTGAGCAGGATTATAAGGGAATTTAATCTCAAACCTGATGATAATATGTTTGTCTTACCATCAATTACTGGGCTTATTCCAATGCCATATAATTATTTGAATGGTAGGTTGAAGAGGGAAGCCTGTAAAATTGGTTTGTCTCATGAAAATATTAGCTCACATTCCCTAAGACACGGGGGAGCTACATTCATGGAGTCTATGGGGCTCTCAGTGGAGTCTATTAAATTCAGAGGTAATTGGAAATCAAATATCGTTTCCAGATATCTCCACACAAATGTGGAAAATTCACTCGAGATAGATTATCGTCTCAATTCTGTGTTTGGCGGGTGTTTTGGTCACTTTGTTGTTTATTACCGCCAAACCCATTGTCTCTCTTTTATTATAGAATGAGATTAATATTATATTATAATATATTATATAATATATTTATATAAATGACGAATGGCATTACTTCCCTTATTAACTGCGATACTTTCTCTCTCCAGTATCCACGGTTATCACCACGCTTGATGCGGTAACTAGGGTAACCTTCTATATTTATCGTCACGCCCCTCGTATTAATGGTCGTGCCTCTCTCTTCTCTGCGCTTCCCAGCTGTTAACACGTCTCACCATTGTTGGTTGAGAATATTTTAAATCTTAAGGGATTTAGCCCATATCTATGTACTACGATTGTGGCAGGTTTATGGGTTTTTTATACGCGTTGTATTATCAATTGAATAAAGTCAATTTGTTGTTTATTACCACCAAACCCATTGTCTCTCTTTTATTATAAAATGAGATTAATATTATATATATATATATATATATATATATATATAATGACATATAAGAAGACTATGGGTTTGGCGTTCAATGTATTTACTAAAGACACCAACTCGCCAAAAATGCCCAAACCAAGAAAAGAAAAAACAAAGTCAAACAAAAAGAAGAAGTTCAGAGAAATACTGAACTAACAGTGTGTTTGTCCAATGAAATTTTTGATTCTAAACTCCAGTTCAGGTACATCAGAACACATAGACTCTTCCAGTCTCCAATAATCTTGATTTCTGTCAGAGGAAAACTGGCTTCAAATAGGGCAGTAGCCCCTCCTCTCCTTAGAGAATGTGTGGTAATGAAAGGAATACCTAGATGACTACAGATATTTTTCAGTTTAGATAACAACCAATTATATGAACCTCTTACCAATAATGGGCCCTTATAAAAAGAAATCAATTGACATGACAAATTTGGATAATTTGTACGGGCCAACATAATTGAAACATAATAATGTAAACAAAATGGGGATCCCGGGATCCATGAAAAAGATATAGATAGAACCCTTTCATTGTATTGAATAGTCTTTGACCTTGTGACAAAAACAATTAAATAATCTGAAAAAATTATTAATATCAGATACTTTTACAGAATATTCTTATTAAACTAGATTAGACTTATGTAGTAGACCTCTGAATCCTAGAATCAGAGCTTCCCTAAAAGACGCATTTTCATGAACAGATAAATCCAAAGAATCAAAAATCTTTATTATATCAGATACAGATAGAGGTTTTGACATTACTAATAAAACGTTTTACACCTAACAATAAACGTCTTAAGAGGGGTGTCTACTGAGCTCCCGACACACTACGACACACTACGACAAGCCTTCCGATAAGCGTTACGACACGGAAACAAACGTTTTGGGTTTTTGTCGTAGCAGTGGACACACCATTCTGACACGGTTTCCTACACACTCCGACACACTCCTACATAGCTACGACACAGCGCACTTGTCGTAGCCGTGTCGTAGCCCTTCCTACAAAATTAAACATGTTTAATAAATCGTAGAGGTCGGCTTGTGTCGTAGTGTGTCGGGAGCATTCCTACTATGTAAAAGCTATGAACCGCCCCCTCCACACACACGTGCGCCTTTATAAACTGATAAGTACTGATACACATGGTATCTGATACTAGACCATTATTGACTACTGTAACTATGACTATTACACGTAAATAGACTATAATAATGTAGTCTATACTGTAATAAGATAAGCACTTAAACTTTGAAATCCCTTTCGCTTACTACATGCACAGCTGATTTGCAACAGTGAATAGTCACCCAGATGTCCATTACCTTAGGAACATCGTGAAACATGATCGCGCTAGGAATCGTGGCAAATCGTGCAAGTGGTAGTACACACGATTCATCGGGTCGTCCGAAACCTTAAACCACTTCTGTCACAGGTTACTCGTGTAGAGTCTACAGATTATCTCTGTAGCGTAGACCAATACACTTCCTTAGACCTTTTAGAATCAACTTCCCCAACCCAACCCTATTAACTCTCTGCGGGAGATATTAATTAGTGCTAGAAAAATGAGAAACGTCAACGCATTTTCACCATAGTTCATTCCATCAACAAAACTTGAGAACATTTATGTGTGTGACGCAGCTATCGGTGTTCTACATACCACTGACACGACCACTCTGAGGTAGGTGGGGGTTGGAGACGCCGTGTTTGGCACGTCGTCTCCTGTCCAGTCCTGTAAGCACGTCTCTGATTGGTTTAGCCGTTGACTGGCGAGTCACGCGGCCATCGGTTGGTTGGATTCTCCCGCCGCGTCGGGGTCATGACCCGATAACGTCGTCTTTCTGCAGTGGGTGTTCCTTTTTCGATGGGGGAGAGGTTGAAGGTGAGTTGTAGTGGCGGGCTTTATAGTTTATTCCTTTTAGTTATCGCCAGGGCACAGGGCTGACGGCAACTTTGTATGTATCCATCAGTGATGCATACGGTTTTCGACGTCTATTGTTTAGATGCATTATAGACTGTACTATATAGTAGGTTATAGAGTAGTTATAGATACTGATATAGAATAAGATATAGAAAAAGATATAGAAAAAGATATAGAAAAAGATATAGAAAAAGATATAGAATTTTTTTTTCAGATTTTGACATCTCGTTTCTGGTGAGCAATAGGTGATTGGGCCTATATTTCACTTTTTCGCTGTTCTTTGGTTGTTATTTGTTTATTTTTGGTTTTCTAGCCCTATTATCCTTTTTCTCGATATTCATATTTTGCATCTCGGTTTGTTTATTGGGTTTGTGCTCCTAAGTGGCTCACTACCCTGTCGTTGTTTTGTGCATTCGTTCTTCTTGTTTTTTGTTTTGTTTTTATTCGTTTGTGTTCAGAGACGGCTTTCCATGTGAGTGGTTTCGACCCAGTTTTTGGTCTCATCAGGTACGGTGTGGTACAGTATTGGTTTGTTTAGTGGTCATTTGTTCCCTGGCCTGGGTTACAGGGAACCAGAACTGGAGTCCCCTCTCCTGTCAAGGCCTGCCTCAGGTTTATGTAGTCCAGTCAGTCCCGCTCGTCTCATTGGTACAAGTATTTTTGTAATTCTTTTCGTTCATCCGGGGTTACCAGATTAAAAAGAAAAATTTGACGTGGCATTAGTTTGAGACTTGCGTGGATTCACCCATATATGTTGTTGATCATGTTGAGTCCTTTTGGTGCTTGGGTTTTTAACCTGTGTATCCAGTTGAATTCTATTTTGTTGCATAGTCTTTTGGCCTCTTTGCTTTCAGGGTGTCTGTAGATGTAGTCGAGTATGTATACCCTTAAGTCGTTTCAACCGTCGTGGTCTTTTTTGTTGAAGTGAGTTGGTACGTCGTTGATGTTGTTATTCTTTCTTATGCAGTTGAGGTGTTCCCTAATTCGTTCCTTGATCTTTCGTTTGGTTTGTCCTACATACTGTATGTTGCACCTTTTGCATTCTATACAGTAAATGACATTCGAGCTGTTGCAGGTCACATTCCATTTCGTTTCATGGGTCTTGTTGGTGGTCTTGGTGGGATACATGAGCGAGCTGTCAGAGTTAGTACTACAAATAATAGAGAGAACTTCATACACCTCGAACGGTTGGGAAACATATCCACTCCCCGGACTGGTTCCGGGGGGAAAGACCACAGAAGAGTACCTACCACACTTAGCCTGATGAGACTAGATAAAAGTCGAAACCACGAGAGAATACTGAGTGTAATCACACTCGCTACGGTGGATTTCTGATGCGAAAACATCAGACGAGCTACTCAGGTTGACTGGTTCAACAAGATATAGCAACGCCCCCACCACACCGTGTGAACACGCGGTGTCTACATATCGGGTTGACGAAGCTTCAACAAGATAATGTACATAGTGACAGGACGTGACAGTGGGACTGTCAAGTCTAACGCAACACCGGGCTGGTGACTCCCAGCAAGGTAAGAAGAACCACACTCACCTTGGGTTTCCTCCCTGTTCTGATCGAACTTGGCAGTGGGGTTTGCACAAACCCCATGTTTAGAGTTGTTCTGACCGAAAAACTCCATAGGAAATGCGTGGAAATACACGTAGTAACCCCCAAGTGAAGCCGAAACGATCGGGCGATGTGCACACATCGAACGCAGCCGGCCGTACAAACGACAACACGGGTCACATGATACTCACGTGACGCGCCGACCAATCAAAACGCCGCAACAGGTATGTTAATGAGGCCGCGGCGTCGTCCGCGGCCCGTTTACCGCTTCTCTCTATTCCGTGGTCGCTACGTGGTGGGGAAAGAGCTCGTCGATAGGCCCCGTTCAACATATATTCTTGTTGGTGGTCTTGCTTGTTATTTGGCCGCCCATGTCTAGGAGGTTGCAATACTTACAATTGCCTTTTTCACATTTGTTTTCATTGCTGTTTTTGTACAGTTCTACCTTTTTGGTTTTCTCAGGTTTATAGTCTGTTCTTGCTCGTACGAGATGGTCTTTTATATTTTTTTGTCTTTTGTAGGCGTTCTTTTTGTCGTGGTTGATTTTGCTAGTAAGTCCCAATTTTTCCTTATCACATCTGGGACCTTGTTGTTTCCCGGCTGGTATGTGGTGATGAGCATGATTTTTTCCTCGATTTCCTCGTCTTTTTGTTGTTTTTCCTTTTTCCCCCCTTGGTCGTGGATTAGGTCTTCTCGGTTTTGTTTGTCTGCTCTATCCTTCCCTGCTTTTATAATCTGAATTAGGTATCCCTTTTCTAGGAATTCCTCAGTTTTTCTTTCACAATGTCGCTCGTAATCTTCTCTTTTATTGCAGATCCTTCGGATTCTTTGGAATTGGGAGTACGGGAGGCTCCTCTTGGTTGCCGGGGGGTGTGCCTAGTCATATTGTAGATATGTGTTTGTGTCCATGGGTTTGGTGTACAGGTCTGTGAATAGGTTGCCCGTCTCTCTGTTGAACTTAACTAGCGTGTCCAGGAAGCTTACTTCCTCAGTGGATGTCTCGGCCGTGAATTTTATCGTGCGGTGGAGGTTGTTTATTTCACTGATCCAATTATCTAGTCGTTCTTTTCCTTTTGTCCAGATGATGAAAATGTCTTCTATATGTCTTAACCAGATCTTTGGTTGGTCGTGTAGTTCTGTTTCGATTCGTTTTTCTATATTTTCCATGAAGATGTTTGCATACGAGGGGGCCAGCCTGGTTCCCATCGCCGTTCCTCCAACTTGTAGAAAATGGTCCCCATTGAATTGTATGTTGTTGTTTTTTAGGACTACTTCTAGTAGTTCAGTTATCGATTCGTTGCTGGGATTTTTACTTTTGTCCCTGTGTGTTTGTAGTTTCCGATATGCCACCGCTATTCCTTCTTCAAGTCGGTCCAATTTTCTTCTTAGAGTTTTTCGTAGTTCTTTCCCTCTGTTCTTTACATGTTCGTTGATCAGTCTCATCATTCGTTGGTCATTTCCTGGTCTTCGGCATTGTTGTACTCCTTCGCGTACTACTTGGGCATATGTGGGTGTTGCCCCGTCACTGATTTGATCCTCTTTGGTCTTCCCTCGGTCAGTAATCTTGATATCGTCTCTTCTGTTCGTATTGCTCATCATACCTGCGGTTATAGGGTGGATAGTATCCTCGTCCTCCTCTCGAAGGTCGTCAGTTTCCACTCCACCCTTGGTTTTCGTAGTTCGGGCGATATTCTCGTTGATGGTAGTACGTCTCTCTTGGTCTCTGGTCTTGTTCCCGGACAGCGCTTGACGCCCTCTCTGGAGTGTCCCCTTATTCCCCGGTGCTGGAGCCTGAGGGCATTGGTCGAAAGGGGGCTGCCCCTTCCCCTCCTGTCGCCCTGCGTGAGTCGACATTGGCCTGTTTCTTAGTTGCCTTCTTTACACTTCGTGCTATGTGTACCAGACCTTTCGTTACAAAGGCGGGCCTCTCAGGGGCCATTTGGTCGTTTAATTTAGAACTGTGGGGTGCGCCCCTTGTGGGTTCTAAGAGATCGCTAAAGTCGTTCAAATTAGTTGCGTTAGATGTGTGGGTCACTGTGTTTCTAGTTTGTTTGTCAGGATTCTGCCTGGCTTGATATGGTGTAGTACTGTGACCTACTTTTGTCTTTAAGCCTTTGGTCTGTGCTATTTCATTGTTTTTGTCGTGTTTCAGGTGGACGTGTCAATGGTTAACTGGGTCAGCCGAGGGGAATTCCCCCCTTCTTGTTTTTTGGGGGCACGTTCGTAGCACAGGTTTGCTTTTCGTGTGTTCGGGGTCATTGTATTTCCTGTTTGGTTGTTTATTTTTGTTACTGCACCCTTTGTTGGATTGTAGTGGTTCAGGTTCATGTCCGGCTCCACTGTAGTCGCTTTTGTATTTGTTGTGACATTTGGGTTGGAGGGGGTTTTCCCTGGAATGTTCGGAGAAACCCCTGTTCGTTTCGGTTTTGTTTCACTTTTTGTGTATTTTAGAATTTTTGAACTTGGGGGCCCCGGTCCTTCTGGGTGTTGGAGTTCACCCCCTTTCATGATTGTTTCTTTTTCATAGTCCCTAAAATTGAAAATGATCATTTTAGGGGGTTCCTTTGTTTGTGCCTCTGTGATGCTTGTTTGTTGGTTTTGTTCGTTTTTTGTGGTGCGTTCAGATTCACAGGTTGCTGTGGGGCTGATCATGTCCACTGTGTTGCTTGTTTGTTTGTTTGTCTCGGGTGTAAAGGCGGTTTCCGCCTTTTCGGCCACCTTTGTCATTCCAGTGGATTTGCTATTCGAAAAAAAAACGAAACCCAAAAAACTTGAGAACATTGCCAACTGGCTCCGAGTGGTTTGATTTATCTGAGCTAGACTGGTTGGCATGACATCGACATGAAGGAAATCGTGCTGCGTGGGCATCGATGCACTACGAACTGAGGCCACAAGGCCGTGTGCTATTAGCATAGGCATCAGCATTCTCACGTGATAACAAGCGTACATACCAGGAAGTGAAACCAATATTAGAGCAATTATGTAGAGCACTTTGTCTGATACTAGAGCATTATATACATTCTTCTTCTGCCATAGGCACTATAATATGCACATAAAGATGAGTGGTGGTGTATGCATAGCTAGCCATCATATCAGAATAAACAAATTTAGGATCCAAAACACATGCTTCCAACTGCTCTTGCTCCATGGCTACTTCCAAAGTCCTCAGACCTTCCCATACTTTGTTAATGGTAAAGCGATGGTGATATTTTGCCATCCTGCAGAGTGGACATCGTGTCAATCCAGACATTCCACTCCATTTCCATTAAACTCAATAGATCCAACCTTAACTGACCATAGGCCAGACTGAAGTCTCCAACGTCATTGTTCTCTCAAATAGTGAACTCACAGCTTTCACTTTTCCCTGCAAATACTCAGTCTTCTCTCCCACCATTTCTCGTTGTACTTGTGCCAGATTATCGTGCATGTAGTGCAAACTTGTAGTGGTGTCATTAACCACTTGCACCAGGGTGGAGCGATCATAATTCTGACCGTGAGTCAATGTGGTGTGAACCGTATCAATTTTTTTATTTAACAGAGCGATGTCATCCATGGTCACTATGCCAAAGACGGTACGACCAAATTGACTAAAGAAAGCCAGGGGTGCACCCAGAGTGGCGCACGCCTGCGAAGTTCCCAGAGGATTATCATAATATGCTTCCAGCGTCTGCTGTTTCATTCCCACCACCTTAGATGCTTTGCCGAACACCTTGTTATACATGCCTATGAATTCCCTGGCACTATGACACACTTCGCATTTGTTCAGACTGCTGCGTGCTCCGAGACACAGACCTTTCATCCCTGCGAAGGCTGATAGCTCAGCTTTTGGCCGAGAAAACATGAAAATCATTGATTTCTCCTGAGTGGGCTGAATTAGCACTTCCCTATCCTTTCTGAATAAAACACCCATGTTAGTTCTCTCTACTACCAGGGGAATGAACTTGGTCGGTGCTTGTGTTCATTGACACAAGAACACCTGCAACGATACATACTAATTCAACACAATGTCCACGATTACATGGTCATTGAGACTAAACATGCCTCAAACCCAAAATTTTAGTCCGGAAACCACGAAGAGCAATGAAGCGATGAAGCGATGGAGACAGAGTCTGGCGTGAAGTCTCAGGTCACTACTGAGCGACGGTCAGCGGTGTTGTGAGGATAGCTAGGCTTCCTCCCCCTTTTAAGGGTTGCACCCTTACCACGACGCACTTCATCGACCTGCGCGCATATCCATGCATCTCACCCTCCGTCATGCTTCACCTCTGATTGGCTAACATCTCACTGATGGCGACTGAATGACCCACGCCCAGGGGCGTGTCCGAACATCACTTGATTTAATATGCATCAGCACAACCGATTCCCTCCAGTACTTGCAGCTTATCCCCATTCCCCAAATGTAAATAGGTCTGCTACATATAGGAAACAATAGTACTTAACAACAATAACAATAAAAAACTTGGTCTCAACTCACCCTTCAAACACTGTTGTCTTAGCGACGATTCCTTCCAAACATGCAAATCCAAATCTAGCCACTCAAACATGTCCTGAATCGCATCTCGTGCTATGTGGTCATCACAAAGATATTGGCGGGGGTGGTGCGGCACAAGCCAAATACCACAATCGTTTGTCAGCTGGATGAACCAATTCCTCACCGCAATCTTCCTTCCCTTCACTCACCAACCATCTTTTCAGCATCTGTGACCACACTTCACGTGCCAAAACACTGTCCTTGTCCAAGTGACTGACCTGCCCATGTGTCGTGTGGAGATTAAAACAATACACTGCTTCTACACCATTGCTCTCGATCTCTGCAATATTCGCTCTAAAACATCTGAGGCGATCCTCAGGGGTCAATCTTGTTAAAAGATTCCCACGAAATATCTCCATAGCACACATATCCAGAAACTCGACTGGCGTTGCTAAAACAAACATTCTC
The DNA here is from genome assembly GCA_950022655.1 of Alentia gelatinosa. Lineage (NCBI taxonomy): Eukaryota > Metazoa > Annelida > Polychaeta > Phyllodocida > Polynoidae > Alentia > Alentia gelatinosa. The sequence continues at coordinate 27,084,621 of OX465592.1, forward strand.
GCTCAAATGGATGCCTTACAAATTATCAGTGATACACTCTTAGTATATGTCTCTTGTGATGTGCTACGTTTGCATTGCGTTCATTTCTTTTATTTACAAGCGGGCCAAACTGGAGGGAAGCTTTGTTTTAACTACAATATACCTCGACTCCGTCGGCATCATCCTACCCTGTCGGGTCAGTCTACCCAAGTTGATGCCCCTTACTTGCACCTTACGATTCATCTGGCTCCATCCAGACTCTGTGATAAACAATACCTCAAACACATTCCCTCCATGTTTTTTCTGATGAACAGAGGAGTGTCGCCACCACGCAATATTCAGACCACCTTTGTCAGCTTTGACTCCTAATCCCCTAGCAAAACAGGATTAGTTACCGCGTCGTCTATCAGACGCACGTGCATACCACCACACCTTGGCTGTTTCACACATTGCCGGGGCGCTCTCCCTCCTGCCACCTTTTCGACATGCATCCATGGCTAATCCCTTAATTGGATTCTACCACTTTTACCCTACGCTCTCACGGCGTCACTTGTTTGGTCGCAAATTAGCTTTGTCTGGGGTGTCCATGTCAGTGGAACACCATGGGCATCTCCCCTGGCTCTAATCCCCCTTCAGAACAGGCAATTGACTGCTGAGACAACAATCATGGCGTCCCTTCAGAGCCCTATTCATTATTCATTACCGTTCCATTCTAGAAATATTTTTACTTGCCCAACTTTATAGTGCCATACCCATAACGCGATTTGGCGTGTGCTATTCTGGACCTCATTTCACAGAAATTGCTGTAACTAATTAATGCTAGTGGCTCTGGATTCTCTTTGTCCTTGTTACTGAGGTGATACATCGCCTGAAAATAGTCCTCTGTTTCAGTAATGAAACCACAACATTCTCATGTTGCTTAGACCCTTTGTCTATGCCTGTAAAACCTCTTCTTGTGGGTTTCAAATTGTCAAATCCATTAAATTTACTTGTTGGTACTGCTTTAGCTTCACAGTGTCTACCTCTAAAAGCTACCTCTAAAAGTTTATTTCTAGTGAAATCAACGTATCTTCAGGGAAATGAATTTTTCTCAACAAAATGTACTATATTTTTCTACACCTTCTCTACAGGATGATCAGTCCCTTTGATCAAAAATAAGCACCTTTACTTCCATTTTGTTGATCCCATTTTCCCAACCCATATTAAATTCATCTCATGAACAACGGTCGCCGAGGACGAAGATTAGGTATTTCGCGGATTTCTCTCTGAATCTCACACAGAACATACTTTTCAGCTGCCATGCTGTTGAAATTTCATTGCTCTAACCACATCACATCTCCATCCATGAATTGGACGAGATACTCAACTTCCTGTCCTCTAGGCTTCCCAACATCTTTTATGTATCCTATCGGGTGAAACTCATGAATCGTGTGATCGTCTGTATACGTTTTCATCGCTTGTGGCAACACAGAGCCATGCAGCGGGGACATTGGTGGGGTGACGATCACAGGATCTTGATCCTCCAGATCAAAACTGTCAAAAGGTAGATCGGTTTCATCCAATTCCTCAGGGTCCAACACGGGATCAGAGGGTGGTTCCCACCTACTCTCAACATCTTCACGTGACATACCCTTCTTCAGTCTCATCACGTTTACAGGTTGACTCATGAATTTGCCTGTTTTTATGTGACGCAAGAATACCGTGTTTAATGTGTGGAATCGAACCAACACATATGGCCCATGAAAGATCTTTGCTAATTTCAACTTTTTTTTTTTTCCCCTTTTTTTTCCCCTTTTTTAAAAAAAAATTCACACGGTAGCGTTTGTGGTAGACAGTCAGGCTTTGCCTCGTACCCTCAATTTAATTTCAACTTTGTTTGTGGATTTGTGATTCTCGGCCAGTGTAGCCATACCACATCACCCTCAGTCAAATCGGGCACATAGGTGTGCTTGTCATAGCGGTCTTTCATCTTTCTGTTGGTTTCAGCCATATATTCTTGTGCATGTGAATTTGCCTTTTCTTGACTCTGCAAGATTTTGGCGAATTGTTCAGATACCGTCAACTGCTTATCCACATCAGCTTTCATCTGCAGTTCGCTGGGAAACATGGGTTTCTGACCATGAATCAACATGTGCAGGGTGTGTTGGGTGGAATAGGAGGGTGTCAAATTCAAGCTAAAGGCAGATGCTCATCCCAGTCATCCTGGTTCTCGGAAATATAATTCCTGAGCACTATCAAAACACTCCTATTTGCCCTTTCAGCAGCTGCATTCCCCTGTGAATGCACTACTGTTGTGAACACCTGTTCTATCCCGTAGCTCACGCAGACTTGCTGAAAATATTTGCTGGCAAATGCTTTACCGTTGTCACTGATTATCTTTGCAGGAACACCCATGTTGACCAGCATCGTGCAAGAAATGCTGCCAATCAGTGCTTGCACACCATTTGAGGCGTCCATAACATGAGAAGATAGAAAATTCCTACCTTCCTTGATACCTTTTACCTGCTGGGCAACTATCGCTGCAATCATTGTGCGAGAACTTGGTGGCATAGTAGTCATGCTACGTGGACATCCATCCATCTTCATTGACATCTCTTCGGGATTGTGATGACGTTCAGCATCAGATCCCCACCTATTCTCCCCATCATAGAAAGGGTGATCTAGTTTTTTCCATTTGTGGAACCATCATGTGACAGACTTCGCGGCCTGGAATCACCTTGAGAGCCACGATCTTTTGACGAACTTCACCCATGCCAGTCATTGTTATCATCTGCATGATTGTCTGAGCGATTATCCGACGAACTGCTCTGGCGGTTCTGTCCTTGCTTTGCACTCTGTTTGGCGTAGCAATTCTTCGTAATGTGACCTGTCTTGTCGCAGTAGTGACACTTCCCAGAATTGCGCTCCCTACACACATTCAACTCAGCAACCTGGACAGGCTGCTGTACCATCAATATTTGAAGATCCATTAGTTTAGCATTCATTTGTTACAAACGGTTATTCTGCTGTTCTGCGCAGAAAACTAAGGGAGCTGTTTCAAAAGTCGGGAGGGTGCTAAACGAGTGTATTCACTACCAAAGCGAGAGTTAACAATGGCACTTGAAGGGTCACTGTCAATGTGGAGGTGCTGCTCGCTATTGGGTATTGATACTGGTTTTGGTGCTGCTTTGATTCAAAGTGCCGCTCGCTGTTGCGGCCTCTGGGTTTGAAATGTGAGGTGCTGCTGGCGAGATTTCACTCGACTTTTGAAACAGCTACCAGGACTGACAACCAGATTCAGAGGCATCATACTGCAAGGATTTACTGGTGCTAATGATCCCCATTGAGACATTGGCTGTTGTTCATGCACAGCATTGATGTGACTGACTGAAGAAGAATGCTGTGTGAACATTGTTGCTTGACATTGTAACTCTGCAACCTGTTCTTTCAGCATGTCAACTTCAGGTGTCTATACCGCAGCCACAGTGGTGGCGCAATAAGCTAGAGCAGAAGCAGCGGGTGCCACCTGCAGATGATCATCGGTCTTGGCCGAAGCCGCAGCCTCAGATCAAATCATTTGTCGACACAAAGCCATCACATCTTCACCACTCAATTGTGTACTAGACGCATCACCTCTGCCAATCTCACCTTTTCTATAAGCCTCATTCAGAATCTCACTAGCCTCACACAACAACCTAGGTTTTTCCCTATTCAAAATGATCCTACATTCTGCATCAACACCTTTACAAAATGCTTCAAGCGCTTGCTGTTCTGTCATGTCAATTCTACAATTCTGTGTCAACTCTACACATAAAAGCATATATAGACTCAACGAATGTTCCAACTTATGCCTATCCTTCTCTGACACAGAGGTAAACTGCCTGACTAAAGAATCTTTCAGAGAACCCCAAGTGTGTGATTTCTTCTCAAGCAATATGTTGTAGAGTATTTCGGCATTATCAGACATGTGGAACGAACCTAACCTTTTTCTTTTATCTTCAGTCTCAGTTGCATAATATGCTTCAAAATCTAACAGCCATGCTCTAATACATGAATCCCCATTAAACAAAGCAGGTTTAGTACCCTTCTCCTTAGATGGACACTCAAGATACGCAACATCCGCAGTACAGTGAATTACTGCTGCATCATCTCTTATCCCTGTCCTTAAGTTAAGAAACTCCTCAAACCATTTTGCATTTTGATTATCTATATCTCTAAACGTGCAAAACCTTTCAGTACCGTCAACCATTTTCAGAATATTCTCCACCAACTGAAATGATATATGTTAAAATGTCTATCAATTGGATGGTCATAAACTTCAACATTAAATCACGACTTTGAACAAAGTTTGGGAGCAATGTTACATGAAAGGTTTTATTCTCGGGAGTCGCACATGGTCATATCCCCTAGGACTTGAGAGCTGTAAAACTGAACTAAGAACTGAAAACACAGGAATCCTCACAGAACGGTTTCCAAATGATTAACGGCTAAACATACACGATGAGGCGATTACATGATGGACAACGAATCCTAACTGATGTCTGATGAAATTTTTACAATTGTTGCAAACACAGAGACAAAACTCGGCGTCAGCAACTGGTAACACAATGGTAGAGATGAGGCAATTACTCACAGGTGGATGAGGGTGTATAGATAGAGACACTATGGAGAGAACTAGAGATGACCGTCGTGCAGCCATGGGCGTTACAGTTTGTGTGAAGGGGAGACCTGCCAAATTTTTGCTACAGTGTCTCATTCAGTTTTAAATTACTTTGCCATGCTCCATATGCCTGCACCTCCTGGTCAATTGTCTCACAGCGTTCCTTCTCTCTCTCCAGCCTTGTTGGTCAGTCCAGGATCTACCGAATCCTCTCAAACCCAACCATTTAATTTCATTTCTCAGTCTTTCTCTTGCTTCATCAGCCAATTGCCTCAGGACATGTCGGTCCACCAGAGCTAGGGTTTTTCCGCATGTTGCACTCTTATTGGTCCCTGCACCATGCAACCTCATGCACTGACGTCACATAATTAGTTTGCTTGGGGACATGTACCCTCCTGCCATCGTCCCTTATCCGGTGACTGGCATCTCTGACTATCCGGTAACATTTATGATACAGCACGATTGCATTTTGAAACCCTACATATCCATAAGCTAATTCTAACGTGTCTTGTTAACTTCTAAACAATGCTGACAAATACATATATGTATACAAATGCACTCAGTCCGAGACTCTATGATACCTAACGAAATCTAAACGAAATCCTAGTAGCTCAACTACAATATTTCACATATTACATGTTTTCTACCCTGGTCACCATAAAGAAGGATTGAGGAGCGGCAAGAGATGTTCAAGGAGCGGCAGTGGAAACAAGAGGGCTGGCAACACAGTTTCAAGTGTCCTCGAGTACAAGTCAGCTGGAGAGGGGATGAGATGTCCCTATTCAGCAATTTAACCTGCATCTCCACCTCACAGAAGCTCGTTTTTCCCGCCAGATGTGTAGGGACGCCAGGTATCATTGACAGGCACCACAGAATGCCTGAGGCACCACTGTGAGACAAGCAAGAATAAGTGTAGGTCAAAGTATTTTTCCCCCAATCCGTTTCTACCACCAAATGTTGACACACCCAATTGTGGCAGAATTGTAAATTGTTTAGTAATTACTAGAGGGCGACACCTCAAATATACAAAAGGCAACAATAATGAATAATTCATGAGGCATCCCACCAAAACCTCCGCATGTGTTTTGCTGAGGCAACCCTACACCTCACTATAATTACCCTGCCCAGGGACACTCACTCAGCACTCTCTCTCACAACACATAGAGACTACGATTCGAGATGCACAAAGAACGGGAGACGACGTCAGCCATGTCAACAGAGAGAAGAAGTAGCAGAACGAAAGGCAATGCAGAAAAAGGGGCTGCAGCAGTTGAAAGACCTATAGTGGCGACTGGCACACAAGTACAATGAAAGGTTTCGATGGTGAACAATGCTAAAGAAATCACAGAGCTACGTGATCAGGTCAGTGAAAGGGCCTTGATTCTATGAGAGAATCAGAAAGAACACCAGAACGAAAGAGAAAAAAGAAGTGCACAAGAAAGCCAACAGAGAAGCAGACGAACACGGGACAGATCGACGGGCAGATCGGCAGGCAGTAGAAGCGGCAGTAGGTGTAGCAGGCGGGAGAGCTGGGAAAGCTGAAACGACTCTTCAATCACCAACGAGGGAAGCAGGGGCTCAAGCGGTTTCACACCCGTAAAGTGCAAGGCCGGTAGCGGGCGGTGGCGGCGACCAGCATCAGCGCAGGACCACTACGACTGGGACCACTGCAGCAGGCAGAGAGGGCGACCGCAGTTAGAACGACCACGCAGAGGGGAAGGCACATGGATGTGCGATCTCTCTCCAGAGATTGCAACTTGAGCGACATGGTTGCTAAGTTCCTGGACGAAACTAAGAGGACATCAGATCTAGATACTCATGCGCATAGGGGAAAGAAAAAAGAAAAGTGCTCTAGGTGCTCTAGGTGAACTAACAGTAGTGGAAACCATATGGGGGTTAACACAAATAAAAAAACTACATAAAAACGAAAGAAAAGTGTGTAAAGCAATAGAGGTTCATATTGAACAGGTTGTCGAGGACGCGTCATCGTACCCATTTGAAAATGTCAGGTCATTCTCTGAGGAAGTTTGCTCTCAGATACAAGACGGTAGAATAGAGTGGACAGACTCATATGATATCGATAAACTAAGACTCAAACTCACTCAAAAAGGTGAAATAACCCACATGAAGGTAAAAATGAAGGTTTCAGGTTGAGCAGTATCTGGGCAAAATGCGCCCCTCGAGCCCACTGTGAGAGAGATTGCCGAATTAAAAAGGTAAAGGTTGAAAGGAGGAAGGCTTAGGATAAGGAAGGTCCAAAGAAGGATTTTTAGTTACAGTTTTAAACCCGGTCAAAACGGGAACAGATAAACCTAGCAATAAGACGGTAGATCACGACAGTAATCATGGTAAAGGTGAATTGGCACAAAAAGCCGATAACAAAGAAAATGCTAGTGACACAGCCGCTAGTGAAGGTGGATGCCACAAACAGGGGCGAGGTACACAGGTTGTGAAGACATCACGTGAATACACACATTTTGTAGGTATCAATTAGCCCAACCCGATGTCGGCAGCCGAAAAATCGCGGCCAGGGTACTGGCGACCTACAATGAGGTTAGAAAACAAAGCATTCCCCAACTATCTGGGGGCCAGAATACAGGTACCGTCTGCAATGCACTGTGACAGCTTACTCTGCCGAGTTTGTTCCCACAAGTACTGAGGTTAATCACCTGTCAGGCAAAAATTATGATACACATGTAACTAGCTTTCTTGAAAAGGAATGTGAAATGGGAGCGATGGTGGGTCCGTTCTCGGAAAAACGATTTGTCCCGTGGAAACAAATCAGCCTGATTATGATCTGCCACAAGAAAACAGAAGGTGAGAGAAGAGTGATAATAGATTTCCTAAAAGTGCATCGGTAAATGACGGTATCCCGAAAAATGTGTTTGAAGGTAGGGTCATGGAATCCCAACAATTGCAGACATGGCAGCCCAAGTAGAAAGGGCAGGTACGGGCGCTTTCCTATGGAAGTGCGATTTAGACAGAGCGTACAGACAGTTGGGAACAGACCCACTAGTGTATCCCTTAACAGGAGTAAAACACGAAGGTCAGTACTATATTGACATATGCATCGAATGGGGGTGCAGAGCCTCCAGAATGCTTATTGCTTATGTAGATGATTTTGGCGGGGTTGGAGGAACGTCCACTCAAGCAATGCAGGCGTATGAGTGCTTTCATAACATGTGCAGCTGGGTGTGGCAACCGGCCTGGCAAAATCCGTACCCCCACCCAGGTCATTGAATGGTTGGGTTACCAGATTGACACAGTGCAAATGGAAGTTTCCGTACCTCAGAAAAAACTCCAAGAAGTCATAGACGAGTGTAAAAAATGGGAAACGAAAGAAAAAGCGAGTAAAAAAGAACTACAAAGCATAGCAGGAAAACTCACACATATCTCTCAGTGCATTACCTATGCACGAAAGTTTATGTGCAGAGTCCTGGACAGCCTGAGAGCACGAGTCATGAAAGTCAATGTAGGTAAAGAACTCCTACTAGACCTAGAATGGTCCTGTGAATTTGCGCGTAGGTTCAATGATATACTGATCTTACGGCCAGTAAGGCCAGTATACCGCATCAAGTGTGATGCGTGCCTTGAGGGTGATGGGGGCTTCGGCTTGGAAAAGTGGTATGGTGTTGATTTCCTCATAAAATTTAGGGACAAACACCATATCAGCCGACTAGAGGCGCTCAACACGGTCATTGCAGTCCAGAGCCTGACCCCGGTCAAGTGCGCTTGTTGCAACCTGGAAATTGTCAGTGACAATATCGCCAGCGTAAGTGTCCTTAACTCGGGCCGGGCCCGTGACCCGGTAATGGCACGGTGCACGGGGCACCTCGCTATGTACTGTGGCCTTCGCCAAATACATGTTACACTCACTCACAAGAAAGGTGAACTACTCGTCTTAGCTGACACGCTTTCTCACGGGGGCATTTCGATTGCCCATCGAGAAATCACTAGTGATAGGGTTCAAGTCCTTGGACTTGTTGAAGTCAGGGCCATAGACCCTATAGATATCATAACTAATGACATTTGGTGATCTCTTTTATAGGTAATACACTACACCGACAATTCATCACCAACTTACATGAACTGTGACCCGAAGGCACTGCGAAAAATCACGGAGTACAAGAAAAGACTATGTATCCTTTATGCTCCATTATAACATTGATCCCCTATACCCGAAAGTTACACAACTATGTATTTATCCTACCCCTAATAAAAAACTCCATAGGCTTAATATTGGGTCACTGTATTCAGTCTGTAGTTCAGAAAAATGAAAAATATTGCTCTAGTGGGATACACTTGACAAATGACGTCATTTGTTAATGTAGAAGTAATTTAGACGGGCGGGGTAGGATAAATTATAAACCAAACTCGAGTTAGTTGAGTCATTGTTCATCGCACTCAGACAAGATCGCATATTACTGCTCTCGGCTTGCACCTCGCGCAGTAATACGCGATCTTGCCGTCGTGCGATAAACAACAACACGACTAACTCTTGTTTGGTTTCTCCATAGTATACTCAACTATTGTTCAATTTGTTTGATTCCCCGGCAACAGTGAAAAATTATATAAGCGGAGCAAAGAACGCTGTTCTCTTGCTAGAGGGCGATTTTACTGTATTTGCACATCCATTGTTATTAAGGTTCATTGGAGTTATGAAAAAAGGTAGCACACATATACCGAAACAAGCACATGAGCTAAGCATTGAAGAAGTAAAGTTGATATGTGACTGTTTAAATCACTTACACTGCACGAAAACAACTATTTTACATATATATACGCCATCGCGATAACACACGTATCGGCTGTATCGTGGCTTGTTTATACTTGTATAAATCTATTATACGCCTCTGCGTTTCAGGCGTCTACAAGACAGTTTCCATATGTAGACGCGCGCGACTTGGCTGTCTTTCACGCCTGGCGTATTTAAGATAAAACATACTCTGTGTGATATACATACGCCAGGCGTATATATGATACCAAAAAAAATAAAATTGTGACCCGCGGCCTGTGGGTGTTGGTAGAGGATGCACCAACACTGACCCGCCACCCACGACCTCCCAACACCACCCCCCCCGACACCCCGACACCCCACCACCTTACACTCACTCTACCCACAGTGAAGCCCTGGTACACAACCCCCGCCTCCCTTTGTAGACAGATTAGCGGCCGCTCGGCCTGTGTAAGATGTTTTTTGGCGCACAGGGCGGGCGGCTCAGCGGGTGGCTGAGAGGGTGGCGGCCGCATTCACAAGGCAGGGGTGGAGTCGGAGTCGGAGTCGGAGTCGGGAGTAGGACTTCAGGTGCACAGAGACACTGGGGGGAGGCGATTATATAGTAAGCCTGACTGTCCATACATTGAAATGGTGTTTTAAAGTTAAAAAACGTTAAAAAAGCGTTAAAAAAACAAAAAAAAACTGGCTTTATTATACATACTGAATGAAAAGATGATAAATATATAAAATTGATAATATAACATTGGATTTTCCATATACAAAGGACTTAATGGCTAATGACATATGAAATATGATACAGTGGTGTCCCCAAGTGGCAGAGACTGGAACTATCAGAATGAGGCGTATACATATGAATGAGGCGTATATATGAATGGGGCGCCTACAGATAAGGCGTATACACACAGGGAATAGGACAACCTTGTAGACAACACTAGATAAGGCGTCTATGAGACGGATAACAGGTTTTAATTTCTAGACGCAAAATCCTATTTTTAGACGCGTCTCGCATACATATGCAAAGCAGTAAGTTTCGTGCAGTGTTAGGACATGAGGCCGTTGTGGCGAGAGCGATCTTGTTATTTTTGTTGCATACATTTCTCAGGCGAAGTCATGTCACAGACCCTGGCACATCTAGCAAACACCTTCTGAGAAGAAAACATGTGACTTTCGTAGATAAAGGTATTTGGATCCAGGTCCCCATGTCTAAAACAACCTCGACCCCTGTCAAGCTGTGGGTACGGAAGCACAAACACCCACGTTATTGCCCGGTGAGGGGCCTTGAGAAATTGTTCATGCATTCTTCACGTTATAAGGAGGCGTTGCTGTTTTCCGCCCCTGATACTTTGACCCCAATCCAGGTCAAGAAGGTAACATCGTTGGTCCGCTTGGCAGCGGTGTTAGCAAAATTACCGGACCCGGACAAGAATTGATATGAATATAAATAAAAGTTTCTTTTACACAAACAATATTTGTGTCCACTTTTTAATTGTGGAAGAATTGTAGATTGTTTAGTTATTTCTAGAGGGCGACACCTCAAATATACACCAGGCAACAATAATGAATAATTCATGAGGTATCCTGCCAAAACCTCCGCATTTGTTTTGCTGAGGCAACCGTACACCTCACTATAATTACCCCGCCCGGGACACTCACTCAGCGCTCTCTCTCACAACACATAGAGACTATGATTCCCCACCCACCATCCCAAAACATCTGTATTTATGTTTAAAACTTTTACATTGTCGTGTTACAAACAAATTGTTTTATAAATCTGTGTAAGCGGCATGTTCTAAGAAACAATATAAATGAAAATAAAAGTTTCTTTTACGCAAACAATATTTGTCCACTTGTTAATTATGACCAGATGTTATCAGCAAGCATAGGACTACTGTGTAGCATGTCTGAGGCCGGGTTAGATACTACCAGATATGCTGACCACAATGCATACCTCGTGGATAGAAAGGTGACTCATACAGGTAAATCGCTGGTACATTACAATCAAGCAATGCATGGAAAATGTGATAGACTAGGAGTCCAGAGCTTTGGCTATGGGGATAGCTTTTTAACCGAGAAGTTTTTGAATTACAAGACTACATTTGCTTTTGTGAATTTAAACAAGAAGTTGAGGAAGTTATCCAAAAAGGAGAAAAGGTTTGTGACTATAAAATCGCAAAACTCACAAAACGCTGGCAGTTCCAGGTGTATGCTGGAAATTTAATTCCAAGGAAGGGTGTACTTGGTCAAACTGCATCTACAGACACGAGTGCTCACAGTGCACGGCAAATCACTCTGTCCAGACTTGCCGCAAAACCAAAGTGGAGCAAAGAGAAGTTAAATGAAGTTTTGCTACTCATCTAAGTGATTTAACAACTTCAGAGGATTTTTCTAGCGATTTCGATGTATCACGTACTGTATTCAATATTGATTGTACTCGAACCTTGTGTGGATGTCAGGTGGCCGACTTGTAGACAGCTATTTGACTCCAGCGCAGAGGTCATTCTTGATTTTTTTTTTTTTTTTTTATTGCACAAAAGGTGGTACAATGACCTCAGCCTTGGCAGTTATTCTGGTCATTCTACTATACGGTTTCTTGGTATACTATACGGTAACGTTCTTCGTCAGCTAACAATATACAGTATTTACATAGATGGATGAGGTAATGATCAGTTGTAATAAGAAAGTACAGGAAGTTTTGGGAACCGTTTCTCAATCTGACAGCTGTCAAAGGAACTATCTATGCTCTAGTCCAAATTCTCAATACCATAAGTAAACTTGATTTTAATGTATTTTTTGTATCTATATAGAGAACTTTCTTGAACATCTTTTGGAAGGTTGTTCCAATCGTCTTTGCCTCTGTATAAAGGACTTCTCTTTAAAAAAGGTGTCCTGGGCCTCCTTAGCTTAATTATCCTTTTCCCCTTTGTCCACGTGACTGTATTTTCAGCAGGTTCAACACTACTTGCGTACTTTTTCATTAAAAGTAAGTTCAAATACCGCCTTCTACTACTTAAAGTCTGAGTATCACAGATACAGTGTAGATCTTTTATGGATATTTCCCCGACCTCCGACCGAGTGCATATGCGCAATCCTCTGTTTTGAGTTTTTTGTAATCTAGCTAAGTACGTCTTACTAGCTCCACCTATAAAATAACCAGGATAGTCAGAAATAGGTGCGATCATACTTTTGTAGATCTTATCACTTGTTTCCTTACTAATATATCGTCTTATTTTCGCAAGTCTGAATAACTTATGATTTACACGCTTGAGTGTCTCGGTTGTACACTTGCCCCAGTCCATAGTCTCGTCTAGAGTTATACCTTAATAATTATAATTTTTAACATGTGGAAGGGTTGTGCCATTCAGCTTTATCTGATTTTCATGAAGGTGAAGATCATTTCTATTTAATTTTAATTTTGGGCCAAAAATACACAGCTTCCATTACTTCTAAGGTGGATCAGGATACTGATTTTTCCTTTTAAAAGTGACTGTTTAAAGTTTGAAAATGATCCAACATTTGTAAATAATGTAAATAATTGTATTTCCGAGCAAAGTTGTAGTTGATGTCTCGATAGACAAAAGCAAAGGTTCGGCTGGGAGAGTGAGCGAAATGGGACCAAGGTTTAGGAATCCGAGATGGCTGCACCCATAGGTTAGATCACGTTGACCAGGGCACTGGTAGTACGGAATTCGTTAATCGTGAAGGTTTAGCGAATGAACAAAACTGTGGGAATAACCCTGACGGTATTAGGGGGAGTTCTCAGAAAATTTCAGGTTTTTATCACTCATGTGTTGCTTCTTGTTTGGGTAGACATACCATAGGCGCCCAGCCAAACCAGCTAAAGTGTTGTGCTTTTTATGATGAATGTTTTCAAGGCGATTTTTGTGTTGATGACAATGCTGATTATATATTATCAAGAGTTAAAAATGGTTTTACAATCGTTGATAACGATTTACAGGGTTGTGACTTCAGACAAAATTATAATAGTATTTATAATAATGAGTTTAAACCTCAGATGGATGAGGCAATCTATGTATTGATAAAAAGACGTATGCATATACATATAAATATTTATTTGTCAATAAACTTACTTTTCTCATCTGTTAACCTAGATCCTGCCTTCACACTTATGTTTTGAAATAATTTCTGTAATATGATGATGAACCAAACAAACTGTATAATTGTAGTGGGGTGGGAATCCAGCAGTGTTCGTGTGTTCTACGGAAGGTGGCGCGACGTGCCGATCCTTACTGTGTAGTGATTCCGGGCAATGCCGCACACGAGAGTGGTACAGCGGAGACCGGGATTACGTAACGCTCGGTATATATACTCAGCGTTCACAGTAGGTCGACAGGCTGTCCTCGCGCGTCTCTTCTACGGAACAGACCCTTGGGCCCTCACTTTGCAGGCGGGTTCTCGTAACCTCCTGGTGGTTAGGCGAGTCTTTTAGATTAGCCTCTCCAGCGTTACCTGGCACATTGTGCTGGGGTACTGTACTTGTGGGAAAGATCTTCCAGATCTTTCCGGGAAGTAGTTTGTTAATAAACATTCCTGTTTTTTAACTAGCATTCCGGATCGGGGTCATCCAACCTGCTAGACAGGCGGCGACCACCACATTGGTGCCGTGACCAGGATCCTAGGTTGCTTGCACAACCCGGGATTCTCGGTGGATGAACAGTGCTGGTATAAAAACCAGGTCCCAGGCTGCACAGGAGAGCGAGGATGAGGAGGTAACTTCTCAACCAGCTCTTCCGGCCCGGAATGACGAAATGTCACCTAAACTGGAGGGAGGGGGTAACGCCCAGAAGTACGGCAAAGGGAAATCTCGGAAGAGAACCGCCGCTCAGAATCTGAGTTCGACAGTCCTGAAGAGTTTTAGTCCGGCGACCGGCAGTCGAAATGGCCCCGCAAGGGATCTGGAGGGACTCAGCAAGATTGGGTCTCAGACAGATAGCCCTGGAGAGTCAAGTACTCCCCGGGACGGTGAGGAGGATACCTTCCAGGTAAACTCCGATGGAAATCCCGAAGGCCTTCTTGGGTCGTAACTCTTAGCCGAGATGGATTGGAAAAGAGAGGCTCGAGATATGCTTCAGGAATTAGAGGCTCCGAATCGAGAGATCGCTGAGGAAGTAGCCCAACGGCACTATACCTTAGAAGAACTCTCGGCTCACGAGACTGAGGCCCTGGTAAGGATTGAGCAATTGGATCAACATGTACATTACATGAAGGATCAGGCTCAACGGGCTCAGACGGAATCATCCAAAAGGATGCCTACGTCAAAAGCTGGCTGGAGCAATGTAAGGGATCATCTCTATTCCCCTCCCAGGAGGACAGAAGATCCTGAAAAGACCCCAACCAGAACCACATCTGGGATGAGGGGTACACAGACTCCACTGGTAAGCTTCAGGCTACCTTCCGAGTCAAGATCGGGTTATCAGAGTCCAGAACATACTAGCAGAGCTATTGCCGAGCTAGGGTTCAGTTCTGTTGACCAGGTAAGGGAGCAAGATCGGATATTCAACTTGTCAATGGCACAAGCCGACAAGGTTCCGATCATGCGACCAGAGAACGCAGCCAGAAGGAATGCTGTCATTCCTAATCCTTACGGCAAGGGGATGGAGTGGGAACACTGGTTCGCGGGATTTTTCTGAGGATATATATGGCTGGAATAAGGTCGACGCATTGCCATACCTCAAGAGAGCGCTACGAGATGGACCCGGTGAAGCTGCACTTCGCGCTTTTCGCCGTTCCAGTGGTACGGAATGGGATGAGTTAGTGGAGGTAGCCTCTTACTACTGTGGTCAGCTGGTAAAGCTGAATCCTAGATCCACTTTTTTTCATAGAGGATCCAGGGATGGGAGGAGACAACTCGCGCCTATGGGCTGGCTCTACAACAAATGTTGATGGAAGTCTACCCGGGCACGAGGTTAGATTCTCCCGCGCTGCATGAAGATCTACAAACACAGTTTGTGAAAGGGCTTCAAGATGATGACGTGCGAACGGAAGTCATCTCAAAATGGGAGCCTGGAATGAATTTCATGCAGGTACTCTGAATAGTGGATGCCTATGAACAACGGTGTGTACTGTTCGGAAAGTACGCTAATCCAGGAAAAACTTCCCGGGTTAACGTGGTAGGCTCTTCTTGGCAACAAGGAGAGGAAGAAGATACCTACAAGTGCCAGGAGACGGAAATAGAGGACATACTCTCTAATGTTCGTTCAATGGTGCTCGAAAGGGGAGGTTTCCAGAAACGGGGACGCGGACGCGGTCAAACTCCTAGCTTTGGAGGGAACAGCGATGTACCTTCTGTGGCAGAGGCAAAACCAAAACCTGCAGAACCAGGGGAGAACTCTTCCAAGGTTATGAAGTTGTTGGCTAAGATCAGCGGAAGACTGGGCCAGGTGGAGAAAAACCAGCTGGACGTCCGACATTGTTGGCAGTGCAACAAAATGGGACATATCTCTCCAGATTGTCCAGAGTCCCGGAACATATCCACAGTGGAAACATCTCGTGGTCTGCCCGCGTTGCTGGTTGCTTCCAGAAGTGATCCGGAAAACGAGGGAGGACTGTAGAGAGTGGCAACACTACGGTCCAGGAAGGTGTGTGCCAGGGGACACAGACCAGCGAGATAGATAGGAAGGGATCCGTCTCAACCTTACCAGAAAAGGGGAGGATAAGAAGTACAGTCGCAACGATCTGTAGTAAATATCTCTCACCAGGGCACCCCAGTCTGCAATGGCTTTGTCAACGCAGATGGGACCTCGGAACCTTGGATGGGATCTCGCGGTTTATACGACAGCCGACGCTGGTATGTGCCGGCTAGAATTCAGGGAAGAAAGATAGATCTGTTACTAAATTCTGGCGCAAGTCGCTCTGTGTTGAACAATGGACTCTATCAGTCTCTCGGGTTCGCCCAGGAATGTCATGTTCCTGGAGCCTTGGCAAAAGCTGCAAATGGCGCTCAAATGAGATGCTATGGCAGTGTGATTATTCCAGTCTCGATAAGTAATACTGAATTCATATGGGGTCCCATACTCAGTGATATCGAAGAGAGTGGAATATTAGGCATAGATTTTCTCACCCTCTATGGAGGCTCTGTGGATCTGCAGGATGGCACTCTCTGACTCAAATACCCTGAGTTAATGGAGGTGGAATGTAGTTGCTGACAGATTTCTTCAGTGATTTCTGTTCGACAAGATGTGGGGATCCCACCTCAGCAGATGGTTAATGTCCTGGTCGCTGGGGAAGGTGATTTACCACGTGGAGATGCACTATTCGAACCAAACCCAGAATTGTTTTCCTTAAAAGGAATACAGGCCTGGGATACTTTGATCGGTAGTGCGAGAGAAGGATCAATCCCTATAAGTAATCATACCTCCGGGTTGATTAAATTGAAGAAAGGTGATACATTGGGCTGGGCGACCCTAGCTCATGTAGATGGCCTAGTCGACTCCGGTCCACAGGGAATCACACCTATTCCGGTTTCCAATATAAGCGGGGAAGATATTGCATCCGAACCGGGAAAACTGGACTTCAAGGGAATTGATTATGAAGAAGTTCGAGTAAGTGCTATTGATTCTGGAACAGGATACATTCCAGTACCAGGTCAGCTGCATGAAATCTTGAAGCCTTAGTTCAATCTGCAGACGCACTAAATAGTGGGGAACGACAAGAACTAAGAATACTTCTTAAGAATGTGGAGTCAATCTTTGCTCGACCAGGGGATCCTTTAGGACAAACTGATCGGGTAGAACACACGATTGACACTCAGGGACACCAACCTTTCCGTCTTCCCTATCGATGGCTGCCCCCGGTAAAACCGGAAGCTTTAGAGGAGGAAGTGGAGAAAATGATGAGCCAGAAAGTAATTATTCCCAGTGCGAGTCCTTGGGCCAGCCCTGTGGTAATGGTTACTAAGAAGGATGGTACCTGCCGGTTCTGTATTGACTACAGAAAATTGAACGGTATCAACCGGAAAAATGCCTATCCAATACCTAGGATCAATGAGAGTCTCGATTCTCTAGGTGGGAACCAGTGGTTTGTACTCTGGATCTCCAGTCCGGATATTGGCAGGTAAAAATGAATAGTAATGATCAGTCCAAAACGGCATTCACTACTCATCAAGGGCTTTACGAATTTGCGTGGTTGTCCTGACAGCGTAGCCGCGGGAGGTTCCTCCAGTTTACCTCGGAAGGACCAGACCGGACACGCCGGCAACTCGCCGACATGTTGGGGTGGTCATCCGTAGAGGATATCTCTATGACTGGCACTACATCTATCGAGGCTCAGCCCATGGATGTGAGTGCAGATGCTCCGCTCTCCGGGCAAGGTCAGGTCCTTACAGATCAGACTAAACCCGCACAGGTGAGACCGCCTCCTTCTGTGACGCGGACTGAAACATCAGTGGGACCTTCCCAGGTAAAGACGATGGGTCGCTCCGAGGAATAGGGTGGAGCCATGGGGATGCATACCAACATCATCCCGTTGGAGTCTGGAATCCTTTTGGATACCGGACCGACCGCTCTCCAGCAGTTGATGTCTCAGCTTCAGCCTACAACAGTGAGTCCACTGCAACCAGAGCGGTTCCTCCAACTACTGCCACGACCAGTCAGTCGAAAATTGTCCTCCTCCGAGGATGTTTAGGGATGATGACGGACGTCTGGACTGGCGCGTGGTAGGCCGGGAATACGCCATCTGAAGTTGGAACCAGAAGAGCTAACAACTCTCCCGGGACCGAAGTCAGATGGGTTTGGGAAGAACCCGGGTGGAGGAAAATTTTTTTTCCCTACCTAGTGACTTCCATGATGATCTTCCGGAGGCAATAACTTGTTTCCGGAAGATGGTCGTCTTGCTCCTCATTTATTAACTTTTAACAGTTCTTATATGAGGAACACCCAATCTGGGAAATTTTATTTTCCAGAGGAGAGGGTGTATAGGAGCCATCTGACTTGAAGCCTGCCTCTTTCTCAGCAACCGCGAGGATCGCTGGGAGGGGTAGAGGGAAAGCCAGAAGTTCACCTAATGATAAGCGATCCCGGGTTGGGGCTGAGGAAAGTTGGCAACGACATCCCAGAGGCACAACCCTGGTTTCAGGTGGCTGAAGGTTCTTCCGGTGGTAAAGCCCGTAATAGGCTCCCATCATGAAAACCTCCGGCCTGTGGTGTGGACTTTGTTCATACCTTTATGTGGCACCGGGTAAGGAAGGCTATACCTCCCAGGTATAGATCTGACTTACCGGGTCTATGTCGGAACTGAGTTCGTCGACTCGACAGTGAGATAGTAGACGTCATCCCCGTTTCGTTGGATGACGCCGCCTATCCCTACCTTGGGTCGGTGATCGTAAGTTCTGAATTTGGCTGAAATTGGGGCCTTCATTGGTTCTCAATTTCAAGCATATAGCTGGAGCCGAAAATGAGAACACTGATACCACACACTTTTACAAGGTGGATGGAGAAATGTTTTTGCCTTTTTGGCCGTTATTTCCGTTTTCGGAAAATACTCATCCGGGAAGGTGCTAAGCGGGCTGGCCCTTCTTCTACATATGGACATCTTTCAACTGAAAAAAGTGGGAAGCCCAGGCTCGATACTCCAAGACGCAGAAAAAGGAAAGAACATCACCCGCCGGGAGCCCTCCAAGACTTCAACCAGATCCGGAACAGCTGGAGGTGGGGTGCTCGACAGGCCGGGCTGACCACCTGTAGGTCCGCGACTGTCGAGTCTTCCCTGCCCAATGCTCAAGAACATGCTCCCTGGCACAAGATGGGTGAATATCACATTTATAATACATCAAAAGGTGCTAGCGAGGCTAGTCCTTTTCTGTCTTCTTCAAACATGTCGTATCTTCTTTCCTGAATGTCTTATCTTCCAGATGTCTATTCTCCATTTTTACAAATTCCACCTTTTTACTCATACAATGGTATCAGTGAATTCTTGTGAACGCCAGGAAGCTAGAGAGTAGACCAAGAACTGCTGGATTTGTGTTATAATTTTTAGACGGGTTGTCCCCTAGCAGCAAAATGGCTGCCGTGGTTCCCCCTTAGTAAAAACTGGGAGGGGTAATGTAGTGGGGTGAGAATCCAGCAGTGTTCGTGTGTTCTACGGAAGGTGGCGTGACGTGTGACCTTACTGTGTAGTGATTCCGGGCAACGCCGCACACGAGAGTGGTGTGGTGGAGACCGGGATTACGTAACGCTGGGTATATATACTCAGCGTTCACAGTAGGTCGACAGGCTGTCCTCGCGCGTCTCTTCTATGGAACAGACCCTTGGGCCTTCACTTTGCAGGCGGGTTCTCGTAACCTTCCTGGTGGTTAGGCGAGTCTTTTAGATTAGCCTCTCCAGCGTTACCTGGCACATTGTGCTGGGGTACTGTACTTGTGGGAAAGATCTTCCAGATCTTTGCGGGAAGTAGTTTATTAATAAACATTCCTGTTTATTAAATGCGTGTGTTGTGTTGTGTGTGACTAGGTCCGTGTAAACTCACCAAAAACCGAACCAACCTACGTAGAGTGCATAGTGTGGGATCCTGCCAGGAACTAGCATTCTGGATCGGGGTCATCCAACCTGCTAGACATGCGGCGACCACCACATAATCATAAAATGCATTATAAGAATTGAATATAAATATATTGCCAGCCTAGAGGACTTACTACATGTATATGGAAATAGAAAATGTAACTTGGCTGATATTATGTCTGGGCGTACATTGAAACCAGTCCCACATACAATTCCAGCCTGAGTAAGAGTTTTAAAAAGGCATGATTGATTGAACAATTTATTTGTGTTTATTCACTTCTTTTCTAAATATAGAATCCAGCTTTCTGTTAGAGACCAGGGGCCCATTTAATAATCTAGAATCGAGCAGGAATACCCTTTTCTGTACCTCACAGAAGAGTTGTGGAGAATGTAATGATAATTAATGGCATTAGGAGTCGTCTCACGCGCCAATCGCTCGTAGCGCCTCTTGGCTTTTTCCAACGTTACCACGAAAAGTCACGTGATCTGCGCTTTGAGTCATCTCCTCAATGCGCTTAACAGGGAAAAAGTTTTCTCAGGGTTTTTTAGATGTTCTCAAGACTGTATTCCCTGTGAATCATCTTGCCATGCCACCAAAACGTTCTGCAGTGACTCCAAAAACACTGGCGGCAAAAATGTCGGCGCGGAAAGAAAGAAAGATGCTATCATGAATTTTATACAATCGCAAAAGGCAGAGTCTGGGAAACGTTTGCATGCGATCCCAAGCACTCAGGTGAGCTCGACCCCGCAAGTTTCGTCTCCAGAGACCAATGCAATAAATGCTGGCTGATTTATTTTGGCCACGGCAGCTGCAGGCTCTATGGGACAGGATCTACAAGATGGCGTCGATTCCAGGGACGCGCTTGGGATCGCACGGACCGTGGCAGCTGGTCCCAGGGACTTTGTCTCGTCCGGGACCGCGGCGTGCCACGAGTCGGGAGCCCCGGGGGTTTTACGCGCCAACCTATTAGGACAAGCCCCTGGATATCCAGATGCGCCACATTCTGCAGGACTCAAGTCACGTGCTGAGACCAAGTCAGGGTAAGTGCACTCGACCCTATCAGTACGTTTTTAGAGACGCCCGTAAGGAGAGGACATTGTTGGGTGTTCTAAATTACAGGATCTGTGGGGCCTCATAAGGATGATTGACGATTCTGAGACTGACCAGAGCATTCGTCCTAGACTCCTCCAGCACCTGAAGGAAATTATAGAGGATTTGCTCAATTACGATTTCTAGGCCGTTCGGCGCTGGAGCGAGAACCTCTTCACTAGACTGGAGGAGGGCAGATTTCCAGACAGCTGGTGGTCGGAACATCATATTCAACATCTGCGGACGGCAATTTCCAGATCAGAAAATGCTCTATTGCAGAGGAATGACTTGACTCGACAAAGAAATCCAAGAACAAGATACATCACCCACCCTGTCCAGTGTTTAACTCGGCGGGGGGATGCAGCCTCACATCACCTCACGTCGGAGAAGGGGGAGCTCAGGTCGCTCGCGTCTGCGAATACTGCCTTGCAGTGCTGGGACTCCACCACCCCCACATCATCCACAATTGCAGGATTTAGTTTTGTCACACTGCTCAGGCGGCCCATGGGGCAGTGCCAGCTATCAAGGGCCTAACCAGCCCCTCTCAGGCCAGGCCCTTTAGGCCTGCGGCAGGCCACGCGCCTGCCTCTGCAGGAACCCAGTGAAATGGATTATGATTTGTTCACTGAAGTGGGGGACCCCCCAGGGTGGACAACCCGGAGGGGGACAATTTCTGTGTTGGTGGTCTGGAGACATTTGCCGTGGAGTCTACTTTGACCAGACCCCCTTATTCTGCTGAGTTCTGGGCACGATTTCCAGATTTGGCATTGGATTATTCTGTTATCGTTCAACGTTCCAGTTATAATTACTGTGGGGCCTGCCGGCCCGTTCATTCTGGATTGAATGTCGCTGAGTGGGAAAAATGTCTCATCACTTACCATAACCGCCAGGTATGTGACTTCTGTGGTTTCAGTATTGACACCGTATCCAAGTTAGTTGCCATCCCTACGGACAAGCTAGCGGACGTTGTTAACACATGCCGTACTTGGCACCACAGAGTCTGGGCCAGCCTTCACGACTTACAATCTCTACTTTGGAAGCTTATCCATGTTGCCCATTGTGTTTGACACGCCCGCCGTTTCACCGCTTGGCTTTTCGCGGCTCTCAGAGCCGCCCGGGTATCATCTGTGGTCATACTAGGTCACCAGGTCACCGCTGACCTAAATTGGTTCTTATGCTATGCCCACGCTGCCAACAGAGTACATTTATTCAGCACCCCAGACACTTCCGTTTTCATGACGCTTTATGTAACAAACGTCGCCGCCCATGCTTGTTGTGACGGGGAGGCTGTGACCTGGATTCGGGATTTTGAGGACTGATTTGGGATTCGGTGGACTGAGGACCACGGTTACTCCCTCATGGTCCTTCATGCTGAGAGAGACGGGGCCCGGCGTGTGGTCCTAGGGAAGCACGAGAGAGACGTTTTTGTGGCCCGATGTGCACAACAGGTCTGGCTTCAGGCGGCCATCATTGATGCGGATTTAGCTTTGGCCGTGGGACCTGTTACCAGAGACGTTTTTCCCGCTCGGGACGTTCCCTGTCCCTCTACAGCCACCTTGTTTAATCAGGACTTTCCAGGTGTCGACCAACGGCTGTATTCCCAGATGATACGGTCATTTACTTCAGCCTTGGCTCATTTTACACTTCGGAATAGGGAGTGACAATTTCAAGCGTATCTACGGTTCTCCGCTGCTCACGTGGCACTCTTTGTATCTACTTAACATCATTTTGTATCAAGTTAATTACAATCTATTTCAATGTTACTACATGTTATCCATTTCTCAAAAATACTGTATAACAGTAATTAATCAATGTATCAACATCTCCTCGTATAAATTTTGTCAATTTATACTGTATTTAATACCTGCCCTCGCTGTATTAATAAATTTTCTTCATGTACGATCCTAGTTTATTAAACGGGCCCCAGGGTGTCATACGACAGTTCTGGGAGAGTCCTAGGATAGTCCCCATTTGATAAACATGGATTAGAAATATCCTTCCAGGCCGATTGATAAAATTGTCATCGCCTGACCTCGAGCCAGAAAATGATCCTGTCATAAGGTTTTTTTCTGAAGCTGATAGTCTTACTAGCACATATATAATCAATTTACACGCTGGAATAATATCAATGGGACTAAGAGTAAATGGCTAACAATATTATCCTTAATAAACCAACAGCGACATCTACTTCAGATTCTCACCGATCCAATCGACGACTACAATCGGGAACCACGACGATGTCTTATTTCTTCATTCCTCTAGTGGCGTCAGAATAGGTAGGGCTGGGGGGGGGGGGGGGGGGGGACTGCCCCTCCACTTTTTTTGCCAGCCCAAAAAAGTCAGCAGCTTCAAATTTTACTCAATCAAGTGAAAAACTGTCTTGAATTTTCAGTATAGAAAAATGTCCAAGTGTAACTTTTAGCATGCAACAATGGCTAAGCTTTCACTTCTGGAAAATGTCAAAGTCTGACCTTTTAGCATGCGACAATAGCTAAGCCTTGACTTTTCACTGTGGAAAAAAGTCAAACTCTGACTTATTAGCATGCGCTAATGGCTAAGCCCTGACTTTTCACAGTGGAAATGTGTCAAAGTCTGACTTTTTAGTTTGCAATGATGGCTAAGCCCTGACTTTTCATGGTGAAAAAGGTGAAAAGTAGAAAAGTGTCAAAGTCTGACTTTTCAGTGTGCAATGATAGCTACTCCCTGACTTTTCATCATGGAAAAGTGTCAAAGTCTGACTTTTTTGCAATGATGGCTATGGCAATAA
Organism: Alentia gelatinosa; assembly: GCA_950022655.1. Taxonomy (NCBI): domain Eukaryota; kingdom Metazoa; phylum Annelida; class Polychaeta; order Phyllodocida; family Polynoidae; genus Alentia; species Alentia gelatinosa. The sequence continues at coordinate 27,108,345 of OX465592.1, forward strand.
TGGCTAAGCCCCGACTCTTCACAGTAAATGAGGTGAAATCTACAACCGTGATGCACTCGACCTTCCCGCCTGCTGTACTGACTGTGCCGAAGGTAGTAAACAACCAAACCAACAAATTTACAGAGGGGGATATGAAGAAAGATGTATCAAGGGCTCGTACTTGAGCAACTTTTTTCCGCGCAGATGTAAAATGAACAGTTCCTTGGAAAATCTACGACTCAAAAGGCACAGAATCGTGCACTAAGTGACCGTCTTAGCTACCCAACCTTTGCCTTTAATCGAGGCTACCCCTGACACATTTTGGGGTGGCCGCTTCTACTTTGCAGATATTGCCTATGACGGGCACACATTCCCTGGACTGAACCATACTGGGAAAATTCTGAAGCACATCCAGGAGAGTTTACTAGCAGTGTAAGTAAATAAGTAACCTAATCATGATTCATCTATTGATGCACTAGATTCCTGAAGCAAGACATAAGAATACTACAGAACTTCATAGTGGTATCCCTTCGTGGTGCGGGTATTCAATGAGAGTGCAAATACCGAGGCAAAGGCGGTATACTTGATGATGTGCCAATGGTATACGTGGCGTTTTGCATTACCAAAACTACTACAAAAGCTCACTCTATCAATGAACTATCTGAGGCTAGTCTTAGTTGCAGTTATGCTTGTAGTTCTTCATGTTTGTTTATATATTGATTAACTTGCTGAACAAATTATAACTTGTTAACTGCAATTATTTTTTTATATACGTAATTTAAACTACACACTAGTGATCTTGTTCTATATTTATGCATATTTAGGTTTGAGCCCATGGTTATTCCTAATCATAGATTAAATTAGCTGTCTGTCTAAATCTCTATATTTTCACATTTATGTTACACATACTCCTACTACTTCATGATCTCATATTATATATCCTCAGTTACATATATCTAAGGTTTTACTAAATTGTGGATCCAAAAGGTATCTTAACTAAAATAAAAATCACTTTCATTCAGATTTTATCTGCATTAGACTAATATCTGAGATATCTGAGATATCTTTATTGTCAACATTATTACTAAACAAACTATATATTTCTTTTGATCTATCTCATATGTTTGTATATCTTTTTATGCAAGCCCTTTCTGGGGAGCACCGGTTGGTGATATATTGACCAAAGACCACAAGCACCTAGTATCACCCATGCTGTGGCATACAGACCCGTTTCATCCTGTCATGCTCGGCATGAACAATCCCTTAGGGCTAGACACCTTTTCACCTGCCTTGAAGGAATCCATTACTATCTCATCTCTTATTGATTGCTTGCATGACTGTTATGATAAGAACAACAAACTGTAAGTAAATCCTTTTTTTATTCTATAATCAATGGATAGGAATTCAAAGGACAAGGTTGACCATTGTACCATGATTATGATCTAATGGGATACAGGGAAACCTGGTTGACTGGAAACCATACAGATGCTATGCTATACTTGCAAGGCAAAACTTTGTAGAGGCAGGATCGGAATCATGGCACAGGAGGGGGGGTATGTTGCTACATCTCAGACTCATGGTCCAAATATTGTATTGTTGATCGCACTGTTTGTTGTTCATTGATCAACCATGATATTATTGTCATTAGCATTGAAAAACCGAATAACCATAGAATGCTATTCATATTTTAATATAAACCACCTGAATCTAAACTGGACATATTTCTTGATAGTCTCCAAAATATTCTAAGTCTTCCGAAATATAAGAATTTTGAAAAATGGGCACTAGGTGATGACAACGTGAACATGCGAGTTCGAAATTCTCACGACTCAATGATCCTTAACCAATTTTGTAGGGACAACATGTTACCTAATCACCGACATAAATTGCCCAGCAAGCAAGACATTCCTGGATCATATACTAACAAAATTCTACACTTGTTCATAATCCCCATGTAGACACTCATTTACTGAGTGGTCACTTAGCTGTATGTAGAAAATGAATATACCCCCCGAAGGTAAATAACTCATTCACTGGAAGGAGCTACAAAAATCATTGCCAGAATGACCTTCAGAATCATTGAAACATGCATGTTTGGACTATTTACTATAAACAATATCAATGACTATATAATTTCTGTTATAGAGGAATACCTGGATAAATGCTGACCTCTTGAGACTACGCCCTTCAAAAGGGAGAAATCCTATTGGATTACCGATTTTATACAGGACTTGTTAATTGAGCATAGAAAGTACTTGAACTATGATAAACAATATGGTACACAAATTGACCTGCAGAAAGTTGAATCGCTAAATAAACAAATTAATATGGAAATTGTCAAAGCTAAGCGAGAGTACTGGAGTAACCCGATTGAGGAATCCAAAGAAGTTCTGGCATAATATTAAAAAACTTAATGATCCCAATAACAGTGAAACTCCTATCAATATTGTTGACCCCCGAAATAATAATATAATCACTCAGAAACGTCTACCGGACTTTATAAATACAGTAAAACCCCGGTAAAGGGGACAAACCATTTAAGGGGAAACCCCGCTTTAGGGGACGGTTTTTCGGTACAGATATGCTTCAAAACCTCGCTTAAGGGGCCAGTTTGGAGGGACATCTTATCAAATACACTCTAGATTATCTGAAATCTGTGTTTAAGGTGTCCGTGTGTACTGGCCAGACACTTGTCGCAACAAGGGGACACCCACACATACCAAGACAATAGACAACGCCTTAGGGGGGAGGCGGGGGGTGTTAGCAACATTGAGGTTTGCACCTGAGGCAAGAGGCCCCCTTACAGGTTAGCGGTGGGCAGCACGAGGGAGGGGGGGGGGGGGGGTGGAGGCTTTTAAGATGATTTGGAGAGGGCCAGGAAACATTAAATGAGCAGAAACAAGCTGAAGTCGTGACTGTTGTGATGCACTGAATCGGTACTGTCAATAGGCATAGAGCTGCTAAACCACAGAAGGTCCATGTATCATTCATCTATTTATTTCATACATGTGTGTATTTGTTTTATATTTATTTGGTATTTATTTTCCATTTATTTGCATAGAACGTGTTATCTGATAAACCTTACATCTGATAACCTGTGTTTCTTCATTTGTATAGGTATACTCTACTATATAACCATTGGCAGACTGAAAATCCCACTTAAGGGTACACCCTGTTTAAGGGAACACTTGGTCCGGAACGGAGTGTAAAGCTCTGAGGCTATAATAGCCTAGTTCAGAACCTTAAGATGAAGGGAGTAAGAACTCAAACACATAGGTACTATGTACTACTATGGGTCAAGAACTTAACTTAACTGTTTAATCCAACAGAAAACATCCACTTATATACACACTGCAGGTGGCATCTGAGTTCAGGGTAAGCTTGTAAACTCTGTGCGACCCATCTCGCTTTTACCTCTGCCGGGGAAAATACTTGAGAGGTTTATCCATAGGGAAATTTCTGATTATCTGGACCAACATAACTTGTTGGATCCTATGCAGTTTGGATTTGGGAAAAATAGGGGAACCACTCATGCTGTTATGGGATCGGTCCAGACGATCTACACCAATAGGGATAGGGGGCGCCTATCTTCGTGCCTTTTTGTCGACTTTAGCAAGGTGTTCGACCGAGTGTCACATTCTCTTCCCTAAACAAGCTTTAAATTTTGGTTCAAATAATACTGAATCAAGTGGAAAAGCAGTACAACTACTTGAGCTACCTTGCTATAAATTGGCGTTTTATTCAGGAACTGACGTTTCATCCACTACATGGACTTTATCAAGGTTAATCTGATATGGTTTTATCTACTGAGGTCCTAATTGAGTGTTTGTGTTACTCAGTACTGATAGTGACATTCATTAGAACTTTAGTTAAATTCTTGTTGTTTCCAATTCTTTTAGGTTGAATTCTCTTCTTGTGAGGTAGCTAGTGATGGATGACAAAGGCGGGAGTTGTGTAACAGTTTTTAATGTTGGCATAGATCTATAAATACAGTTGGTAACCATGGTAACAAAGATTGAATAGTTGAATGAACATGAAGCAGAATTATTTGCTCCAGTTTTAACAGGGATTTGTAGTAACTTTTAAATTTTCCTAATAATTTTGCAGTTCATCATCTTAGGGTTTTTTTAAAAGCTGGTGTACAACTACTACTATAGAGGGTCTTCAGCCCCACCCTACAGCTGTTACCAGATGACGTCAGCACTTGAGATGACGTAACCTACTTGAGTGGGGTACTTGAGAGACAATGGTCTATTCATGAGGGGTACTCGAGTAGGTGCTTGACAATGGATCTATTGAAATTCTTTTCAGGAGGGTACTTGAGTGGTGTATTGTTGGTAAACATTGGACAATGGGTATTATTTGATGACAATGGATCATTCATCATCATGTATTGTTAGTAAGCATTGAACAATGTGTGGAGGGGATAAAGATCATTCATCATGGAGTGGGTGTATTGTTGGTAAACAATATGTGAAGGGGTACTCTGAAATTAATAAACAGTGGACAATGTGAGGATTGTATTTTGAAGGGGTACTTGATGATATGAATGACAGCAGATTTAATTAATTTCATTCAACATGGTACTGGAGTGGTTCATTATTAGTAAACAGTGGACTATATTTGAATGGGATACATGATGATATGAATGGCAACAAATTTAATTAATTTCATTCAATATGATACTAGAGTGCTTCATTGTTAGTAAATAGTGGACCATATGGCGGCAAAATGGTACTTGATAAGATGACAACAGATTTAATTAAATTTTCACTGTGAGTATAAAGCTGCACATGGAGGGAAAGCTGTCAGTCCTACACAACCATGGCAACAAGCAGGATAGCATCAGCAGAGCAGGTCTCCAGAATGGACAAGATGAGACTAAGTGTCAAAGTTGATATGACTATCTCTGATAGTTCAGTTCAATTGATCAGAAGGAGAAGGGATAAAACATTCATGGTAACTGTTTTCCCAAGATCTATTGTAGAGCTGAGTATACAACACAGCTCTGCATTTTCCAGGCTGACTGGAACCGAAGGAGAGGAAGTTCTTCTTTCTCGCAAGCATGACTGGCTGCTGTCTTTGACCACCATAAAGGGGAAACCATGTTTCTGCTGCAACAAGGTGGAGGCTCACCAAAACAATGTCCAGTAAGTATTATTTTATGTCATGTATAGCTTAAGGATATCAGTAATTTATAATTAATTGAATAAGTCCGGGGGGTTGGGGACAAAAAAAAATTTATGTGTAATAGTTTTTTCCTTCATTTATTTCAGATGGGTCGAGACGTTTGTTGAAAAAGATATTTATCTTGAAATGGTCAATCAGTTTGTTGGGTTTAATCCCAGTGACTGGGCCGAGGAGGAGGAGGAGGAGGATGACAGTATGATGATGATGGATGTTGGCGTACACTTAATGAGTATATATTATGGTGTTTTGGAAGATGTCTCAACAGGAAAGCAGAGAGTGTTCTCCCAGAAGTACTTGGACCGTGGAGTTTGTGAATTGAACACTTTCACTAATCAAGACAAGGACAGAATCCAAAGGGTGATAATCAAATCACTCTCAATTCCGATCCCAAAGACGTCAGACATACTAGCAGACATTTACTATCACTTGTTGCATGCAAGTTATGATACTATGGTGAAGGCTAACTGCTTTGGCTGTGTGAATGACAAGGACAGTCAAAGGGATCACATGGAGTTTGGTTGTTTAGATGAAAAAGATGTGTTGATAGAAATGTATGGAAGCAGCTGCCATAAGGTATTGAGAGTTGCACAATTTAAGCATGCACTCCACACTATGTGTTTAGAGTTTAAAGTTGCCAATGATCAATCAGCAGAGTCCATTGCTGACTTTTTGAAGGAAGTTAGTTATGTAGATGTGCTGTACATGGACAAACCATTGGTATATGAATATAACAAGATAGATGGATTGTGATATATTATAAAAGACAAACATTGCTAATAAAACATGGAACATGATAAACTCTTGTCTTTTGAATTATCAATCATCATAAAAAAAATAATTACTGTGTAGCGAATCTTATGTCTCACATTAACATAGATATAACCCATATAACTTTTTTAGTCTGGTTCCTAGCTGGTTTCGCACCAGTCTATCATGAAGAGCACGTCTTCATTAGTATATGTTTTAAATCTGGTGCAGATCGGACCATTATTAACCGAGATATAGCCCAAATAACTTTTTAGTCTGGTTCCTAGCTGGTTTCGCACCAGTCTATCATGAAGAGCACGTCTTCATTAGTATATGTTTTAAATCTGGTGCAGATCGGACCATTATTAACCGAGATATACCCCAAATAACTTTTTAGTCTGGTTCCTAGCTGGTTTCGCACCAGTCTATCATGAAGAGCACGTCTTCATGAGTATATGTTTTAAATCTGGTGCAGATCGGACCATTATTAACCGAGATATAGCCCAAAATGTAAATACCCCTTTTTAGTCTGGTTCCTAGCTGGTTTCGCACCAGTCTATCATGAAGAGCACGTCTTCATGAGTATATGTTTTAAATCTGGTGCAGATCGGACCATTATTAACCGAGATATAGCCCAAAATGTAAAAAATGCCTATACCCCCCAGTGACGATACCGCATCGTCGGTATCGCAACGATACCACGGCGTCGGTAGCGCACTCGTTTAAGTATTAATAACAAGTATTAATAGAAACATATAGACATAGCATTGACAATGATAAAGAGATTTATTAGTTCCAACTTTTGCCACCAGAGGACATCACAATCTGATTTTAAATAACTTTGATGAAAGGTGAGACAAATCTGTGAAAAACATCAATTAAAAACATTTGAAAAATTATAAAACCTTGATGGATCATTGTAAAAAGTTCATGTAGTTATATCTTATTTGTCTGGAATATAAGAGAGTATTATTTTCAAAAATATAATGTAAACACCACTTTATAGTGTATTATGTATTTCATAAAGTTATGAGAAAATATGCTTCATATTGTGAAGAAAGAAGAGGTGTGTATACTACGTAAGTGGTCGGGTCTATCACATAGCTGATAGACCCCTGAACAAAAGGAAAAAATTTTCAATTTTTTTGAACCAATGCCAGTTCCCGCTCATGTGAGGGATGATGCTCATGCATTCTAGAACCATCTAGAGACTTGACATCAGAAGAACCACGTTACTGAATCAGTCTTAAACCAAGCCGTCCCTTGGTACACGGATTGTGAAGGTTAAATAAGAGCATGGTTCTTTGCATGGTTCTCTAAGGGCGGAATACAGTAAGTACAATTTTCTACAACTCTATGTTCTATAACTCTATGTTCTATAACTCTATGTTCTATAACTCTATGTTCTACAACACACAGTCTACAATACACTATACATTTCTATCAAACAATATATGTAGTATATCTATGTAGTATATGTAATATATATATATATATATATATATATATGTAGTATACACCTCTGTGTATACATCTCGCCTTACTCTATGTAGCTTACAACTCTATGTGGTTAACACGCCTATGGTAGTGAGTACAATACATATATATATATATACATGACTATGAATCTGTATCCCATGCTAGCGAGTATATAACAGTACAACAGTACTCTATGTAGTTTACATGGCTATGGTAGTGAGTACAATACATATATATATATATACAATACATGACTATGAATCTGTATCCCATGCTAGCGAGTATACAGCTGTAAGTAAGTATACATGACGCTATTTAGTTTACATCTCACGGCTATGGTAGTGAGTACAATACATAATTATGAATCTGTATCCCATGCTAGTGAGTATATAGCTATAGAAGACACTAACTCAAAACTCACCTAAACGTGGCTCTGTAGACACTCTCACACTGGCACGTGCGTTAGTGAAGTCAGATTCACTCTCCTAGCATACTTGTTTAGTACAGAGACTATGATTGGGAGAGTGACGCACATATGACATCATCACTGGGACTTCCCAGCATAGGGAAACCCTGATAATGACATCATCATTGGGATTTCCCAGCATAGGGAAACCCTGATAATGACGTCACATACAAGTGTACAAGGTGCATGTCCCTGGGTGGAGTTTGTGCGAGTTTATATATATATATATATATATATATATATATATATATAAACCAATATATAACAATAAACCAATATATAACAATAAGTACTGTGTAGCAGGTGGTGGGAATATGGTTCCTATACTAGTGAGTATACATCTTAACTCAACTCTAGATAAAATTCACATGATAGGGCTAGGGAATGTCTACACGTTCTGACCAGTACAAAAAGTTATTAATTACTTCTCTTCTTCTTTGCTTTAACAGTCTTTGTCCTCATCTTCCTCTTCCTTTCCGGATGACCATGGGTAACTGTAGAGGGGCGCAACCTTTTAGGGAGCTCATACGGACCCCTCTTGTGAAGTCTCTTAAGCCCCCCTACTCGGTAGCCATGGTCGCGGTTGTCTCTAGTTGACACCTGTGGTGTTGGCGGCAGCGGTGGTGGTGTCAGAGGTCGCTGAGAACATGTGGCGGTGGGTGTAATCGCGTCATCACTACAGCCGGTAGGTGGCGCTTGGACACTTGGTGGCGGCAGGGGGTGGCAGGAGGTGTCATAAACGGCAGCACGGATTATAGAGGCACCATGTGTGAAGTAATCCCTTTGACCACCGTCAATGTCCATATCTACCACCTCTCCCGTGTCCTGTGGCGGCGGTGGCGGTGGCGGTGGCGGTGGCGGTGGCGGTGGCCGTGGCCGTGGCCGTGGCCGTGGCCGTGGTGGTGGTGGTGGTGGTGTAGATGAAGGGGCCACTTTGTTGTCTTCCGGTGACGATGTCGGGGGTGGTGCTGGTAAAGAAACATTGGAACTGGTAATACTATCCCTGTCTTCATAACGTGCCCTCTTCTTTACATATATACCAATGCAAATAGAGGGAAAGACAGCAAGTCCAACAACACCAGATACACTGGATATAGCTACAGTGATTATGGGTGTAGAATCTACTGATGGCGCTGATGGTGAATAACGTATAGGTAATACAGATTCCTTTCCATGTTTCCTGTTTGCACTACCAGGGTTTGTTACTCCAGTAGTATTAAAACCTATGTCATCATCTAAAGCACAAGAGTCCTGTATGACAACCCTCTTAATATGGGCGGTTATGTTTGTACAGCTTAAGGGATTAGCACGGAGATCAATGTAGGCAAACTGTCTAAGCTGTTCCACACCAGGGTACTGTGTAATCCGATTATAGGACAAATCCAGCCTTGTGAACACAGGGTCCTTAGGGAAGTGGGGAAATGTCCGTAAATTCCTATAGGCACAAGTAATAAGGTGCCTCTCCCTGATACACTCACAGTTTCCTCCACACTTGTATCCATCACAGGTCAGGAACACACAGGGTAAAAGGATGAAGAGACAAAACCACATGATGCTTCAGTGGAGATCGTGTCTTTAGTGACAGCTCCCCTCCACTCACCTACACCCCACCCCCCTACCCCCCTTTGCACGCCGCACCAATGTCCACCTACCCCCTCCACCCCCCCCCCCCCCCCCCCCATGCATGGTGAACACATGTGCTATGTCGGCGCGCACACACACACACACACACACACACACACACACACACACACACACACACACACACACACAGAGTTTGGGGAAGTAGTGGGTATGTAAACAGGTGAATGTTGACCTTTATAATAATAATGAGCAAGATACATGGAACAAATTGATGCGTGCTTATTATTATAGCAATAGTGTTAAAATGTACTTACGTTAGAGGTTCTTGCTTGTCATAAAGTCCTCCCAGGGTTCCTGTTGTTCATTTTCTCTTGCAAACCATTCCATTACCAGGTATAACGGTCGTGGTAGTGGTAGTAAGTACTCATATGAAGGACGTTTCAGGTATTCCTTCAGTGCATGTGGGATCTCTAACTGGTTCACATTTAACCTGGCTTGGGATGTCATGATGAAACAACCTGAACTTTCCTGAACCTTCTTGCATGCAACATTTTCTAGTTGTGTGCATATCACTTTCTTGCACATCCTAGATAGATCCAGATGGAAGGCACGCATGTGATGCTTTTTGATAATCTTTCTTGCAGCTTTCTTCTCCCAGTGTTTAGCAACAAAACCAATGTTATAATCTCTTTCTAAAGTGTCATAATACCTTAACATGGTTTTCATGGAATAACAGAATGTATTAAGCTGCTCGATATGCAGATCCACTTCATCGAACCAAAAGCCAAATATATCGATATCTGGTGCATATTTCAGGAAGAATCTGATTTTAAGACGCAAAACTTCCCACTTATTGTGCTCATGTTCCTCAGTGAACATCCCAAGTTCAGTTATCCATTGACAGAAAGGGCGAACCCATTCTTCAAGTGCCAATGTGGTGGAAGGGGCATTAAGATTGTCATGAAATATACATGCCATGTTGATAGTGGAGATGAAGTTTCTGGTGCTGGAAATGAAGTTGCCGGTGCTGGAGATGGAAATGAAGCAGGGAAAGAGAGAGGCGCCTCTTTAATATATAGGGGGTAGGGGATTAGTGTCAGTGTCACTTTTAATCCCTTATATCAAATTAATACAAAAAGTTTTGTTTTAATACACAGAAAATCATAATCATATCAGTGTTCTAAACAAAAAGTTTTAATACACCGAAACAACACGTATTCTATGGCTCAAATTTGGTGTAACATACATGCATGTTGAAACTACATACATTGGCAGACCTAGCCATAGTATTATTAAGTTAAAACCAATTATAGACAGTCCAGACTCGTTGATACAATATTCCAGCAATTTAATCTATCAAAAAACAATATAACTCTATATATATATATATATATATATAAATATATATATATATATATATATATATATATGTCTCTATATGCATACCGTGATGTTTGTCCGAGCGGCCGCGTATCAGTGGGCCGTTAGGCGGCGCTGAACGGCAACACCTGTATATAATCCCCCTCTCACTCCCTGTGTATGAGTGTAGACAGACAGTATGGCGTTTCAGTACTTAGTACTCTGTACCCAAGTACTCTATGGATTCTGTCTAATTAAAAAACGGATTTGCTACACACTGACAAGTGTACTGTGTTGTCATAATCAGTACTGTAGAGGGGAAGATGAAAGGACACACATGTCACAACATTATTGGTTTGGGGAGAGTACAAAAAGGGGTACAGGTCAGAGGACAGTCATCAGTTCAGACCAGGATGGTATACAGAGCACACTGCTGGCAGACTCACCACTGACAGTGCGTGTGTGTGGATAGATTGAGGATATTGAGGCTGTGAATAAGGTAAGGAGTCAGTTTATAGGTCAGAAAAAAAAAAGAAAAAAAAATGTCATTGCTGTTATTTCCATACATGTATGCTCAGTCAGCCTTTATTTATTTATATTCTTTTTCCTAGATGGCCTATATGGATGATGACGCCTTGAGACAGTTGTTGCAGGACATTGAAAATGGTGAAGTAAGTAAGGTTTATAAACTATGGTTAAACTATCCAAATTCTAAGGTTGGGGATATATATATATATATTAGATTAGGTTCGATTTGACGTGGTGTAACTGAATGAGTCCTGAATGCGACCACTGATAGAGAGAAAAGGGAAGCGGCCGCGGTCTCTGCTGTCATACCCGTTCCGCGCTTCTGATTGGTCCAGCCGTCACGTGTACATCATGTGACCGCTTTGTTGTTGTTTTGTACGACCAAAAGGCGTTCGACACGGCCGTGTCGCCCGTCGGCGATGTCGAGTGGTGTCTATGTGTCATTCCACACAGTTCCTATGGAAATTAAACCTTATAAACTCTTGTACCGGGGGGGGTTGTTTAGCTGCCCCAGTCGCCTTGCCCTGTGTCCTTGCCCTGTTAGGTTAGGTGTCTAATTTATAAATAGACTATAGATGGTGATGCCACTAACACAGTGTTTTCATGTATTTAGTTGCCTATGGTGAGTCCTGACGAGGTGCAACACATTCTAGATGCTACAGAATGGTCTGCCCAGCAAACTGCTGCTCAACCAGGACCCAGTGGGCTACAACAAGGTGGAGGCTCACCAAAACAATGTCCAGTAAGTATTTGAGTTATTTACAAAAAAATTGTGAGTCTAATATTTGAATTTGTACATTACAACACAACCTTTTCTCTTTTACAGTCTATGAAAAGAAGCAGTTCCCTGGACGAAGTTGCTGTTAAGCGACAAAAGACGTACCATTCTGATGTGAGTATTTTTGGTTTTTTTATTATAACAAAAACTATATAGCAACATTTTTTTTTGTGTGTAAATAAATTAATTAATTAATTGTCTAATCATTGTAGGATGCGGAGGACGTGGTGGACTATTTTCTCAATGGTGCTGATGAGGAGCCAACCCAGCCCGGTCCAGCCCAAGCCGGTCAGCAGCAACAGCCGGGTCCAGCGCAACAACAACAAGAACAACAACAACAACAACAGGGTGAGAACCCCTATAGATTTCATATACGGAGTGTGAGAGAGTTTAGAACCAGGGCGGTTGACACCACTTACGAGGTGAATTTCAATGAACAATGGCAAGGGAGAAGGGTTGGTGATTTGTATAGTGCATTTTTTGAAATGTTTGAAGATCTTTTGGAAAATATGACAGCTGGAATGCAGCCTGATGATCTGGGACGTGTTGTTATACACCATCGTAGCCTTCATCATGCAATCATAATATCTCTTGTCAAATTACGAGACTTGACACCCCAAAGAATTATGGAGAAAATAGAAACTACATTAAATAGCAATGAAAATTTAGGGATAGATGACACTTTTAGAATAGACATTGGTGTGATTCGGGTTCCTCGTGGAGGGAGTAGGGCCTACTTGAACGTCCTCTGTGGGGACAACAATAGCCTTCAGACAAAGAGATCGATCATCCAAATTGTAAACGACGATGTTTTGTGTTTAGCCAGAGCAATATCTATGGGATGGGCAAAAGTAAATGTGGTAGAAACGGATAGATACAATACATTAGAAGAATCTCTACCCCACATACCCCGAGAGCGTGAAGACAGATTATTGGCTGTAGGAAAGGTGTCAGAATCATATTATAACAAGATGCGAGATCGTTCTAGGAACCATCAAAAGTCATTGGCAGTTGCCATTTGCAAGTTGGCGGGTGTCCCCACATATCGCCCAGGCAGTTTGTTGGATATTCCAGCTTTCGAAGAGGTCTTGAAAGTAAACATATCAGTTATCGGTTCCAGACATCAGAACAGATTCATAAGGGTAGGTAAAAACAAAAATTGGCCTCACTTGTATCTGTATCTGATAGAATCAGAACATATGGAAAACATTGGACACTTTCACACTATAGGAAGTATAACTGGTTTTCTTTCCGTCAACTACTTTTGTCACACTTGTAAAAAGGCATACAGTTCTAAAAGCAAACATATGTGTGCCTATTACTGCAACATTTGCAAAACAGACGGATGTCTGATGGGTAGAGAAAAGTTTTGTACTAATTGTCACATGACATGTAGAAACGAAGAGTGTTTCCAGCGACACTTGGTACAGACCCCTAGGAAAAACTTGGCTAATGTCATGAGGTCAGAGTGTCAATTGTGGTGGAAATGTCGGGAATGTTCACGAGTCCTAGAACGGTCGAAAAGAGAGCCAGAGAAACATCGTTGTGGTGAGTGGTATTGCAATACCTGTAGGACACATGTCCTTGACCAGAACCACCTTTGTTGTCAAAGATCAAAGCCTCACACAAATACTGGTAGGTTTTCCTATGTGTTCTTTGATTACGAGACGACACAATGTGAAACTTACACTTGTGATCAAGGTTATACACCACATAACGAAAGGTGTAGAAAGTGTTTGGGTATGGACGATCCGTGTATCACGTGTCGCAAGTGTCTTAACTGCAATAGAAATTCTTGTGGTTCCAAGGAGCACAGGGCTAACTTTGCAGTAGCTCAAACCGCTTGTGATCAATGCCACGAGTTACCTATTGTCGAAGACTGTGAGAGGTGTGGCACTCGTTGTTCTGACTGTGGTAAGAAGGACAAGAAATCTGGCCGCTACATTCAGAAGCCCTGTCATGGTTGTGGTAAACGGCAGAAAGTATTTGAAGGCATAAACACCAACAACGACTTTTGTCAGTGGTTGTTTAGTGTATATCACAAGAATGTGACCGTCTTTGCACATAATATGAGATCGTTCGATGGGTATTTTCTCATGGCCTACTTGATTAAACAGGGTGTGACTCCGCAAAACATCGTATACAACGGAGCAAAGATCATGTCTATGAGAGTGGCCAAAGGTCTGAACATCACTGTGTTGGATTCTTTAAACTTTCTACCCATGGCATTGGCGGCACTACCAAAAGCTTTTGGTCTCAGAGAGCTGAAGAAGGGTTATTTTCCTCATTTCTTTAATTCAGAGGAGAATCAAAATTATGTGGGACCACTACTTTTTTTTTTTTTTTTTTTATTGATCAAAAACTGCGTTCGATGGTACATACATCGTTCTTCCACACAATCCGTTTCAGAGTCCAACATTTTATGCCATTGCTAGATTACATACCCACCACCGTTACATACGATTATATGGGTTCAATACAAAATTTACAATTCACACTCAAGTTTGATTACTATAATACACAAGTACTTTCCACTTTAACCATATACTCATACGCCGTTCTTATTTATTAATCGTCAGTAGTTCGGTAATTTTATTAGTTACCACTCTTTTAAAAATTTCTTTTGAGGTAGTTAGTTGTGTCTCTCTATTTAGTGAGTTCCAAATAGTGAAGCCCTGAACGATAGATGATTTACGGTACTTTTCCGTTCTAGGTTTTATTAAAACTATATTCTCTTTGGCATTAGCCCTTGTAACAGCTCCCTGGCCACCCTTATCAATCTGCATTTTCCCGATACGATGTAGACCTTTAATTATCCCTAAAAGTAACGTTAATCTTCGTGCCCTTGGATTTGAAACTCTACATTTCTCAAAGAGATTTACATTACTTATATATTTTCCGTCTTGGAACGCTTCATTTCCTATAGCTATGCGTAGTCCCCGCAGAAAGGATTTATCCAATTTCCTCTGATTCTTTAGTGATGTGCCTTCCAACAGGAAAGAGCAGTGGTCAGTTAATGGCAAAATACAGGTTTTTACTATTTTTAGTGCAGTATTTGTGTCAAAGAATTTCCTTATTTTACTGAAAATTGCCAGTTTATCATTGATCTTTCTTGTCAGCAGGTCAGTGTGTTTCTCAAAAGTTAGAGTTTGATCAATCACTGCTCCGAGGTAGACCATATCATCGCTGACTTCGATAACTTCACCATTCATTTTCAGAACCCCTTTTTTACTTTGGCGTAATTTCCTGATCGAACCATGGTATACTACTTTTGTTTTTTTTGCGTTTATCGACAAGCGATTCGAGGTGTACCAGTTTTCCAGTTTTTTTATCGTTAGTCTTAGTTTATCCTCTGCAACCCCTACTTCTTTATCGCTAGACAACACAACCAGATCATCCGCATACATATAATAGTCAACAAGATCATCATCCTTTAACAAGTCATTAACATAAATAATAAATAACAACGGGCCCAATATGGATCCTTGTGGGACACCGTAATTAACCTCTCTCATATTAGACGAGCTACCACCATACATAGTGTGGCATTTCCGATTACTCAGATATGACTCGAACCACTTGGTTAGTGATGGGGCGATACCAGTTTCACTCAGCTTGTAAAGAAGGACGGAATGATCAACACAATCAAACGCCTTTTTTACATCAACGTAGAGGGCCAACGTGATCTTGTTTTCATTTTCAGCCTCTGACAAATATTGAACCACCTTGAACACAGCACTGCCAGTGCCCCTTCGTTTACGAAATCCAAACTGTTTGTTATTAAAGTATTCTATCGACTCCAAATAATTATATAACTGTGTGTGTACCACCCGTTCCAACACCTTGCCTGGAATGGGTAGTACACACACAGGCCTCCAGTTAGATACTTGTTGTAAGTCTCCTTGCTTAGGGAGTGGTGAGATTCTCCCTTCCTTCCACAATTGTGGGAAGCAGCCATCTCTCAATGATATCTCTAATATATGTTTGTATATATCTATACCATTATTCAAAGAGTTTTGCATTACAGTGCATTTCAGTCCGTATATACCCGATGATTTATACACTTTTATTTGTTGTATTAACTTTAGAATCTCTAGATTGCTAACACACTTTACGGTAAAACCATTTTCATTCATTCTGTTAACATATCGCAGTAGGCAGTTGGCTGGGAGTGCATCGTTAAGTTTTTTCCCAATATCACAAAAATAGTTGTTGACGTATTCTGCACAGTCCTCTATATCTAACACTATATTCGTTGGTGATATGAAACAGGTGAGGACACTTTCACCCTTCGGTTTAGTAATTTTATTAACCTCTCTCCAGTATTTCTGGGGTTCTCTCTCATATCTTGTTAACTGTTCCTTAACATATTCCTTTTTATCTGTTATTAACAGTCTTCTAATGTCTTTATCCAAACCTCTTAGCTCAGCACGCAATTCCGATTTACTACGGTGAGTCCTCTCGTTAACTAGGGTACTACATAATTTTCGCTTTTCAGATATTTTCCGTCGAAGGGTCGGTGAGAACCATGGTACTTCACCAAATTATATTTTTTTCTCTCGAAATGGGGCCACCTCATCTAGATATTTCATAGTTGTATTTGTCCAGCAATCCCATAAAGTACTGCTATTATCGTTATTAATTAATTTTGTTAATTCTGTATCTTCAGCTAATCTTTTATCTAGTTCCATTTGATTAAAGTTACTATAGTTTCGAGCTACACATTTTTTTATCTGGAACAGATTTCTCGTTTTCTTTTTTGTCGCAAAGACTACATAGTGGTCGCTAGGTTTGACATCCAGTGTGCCTTGACACTGTACCGGACATGAGATATTACGGGGTAGATTCCATGTCCGTCAAAGGGAGGGTAGAGTTTTTGAAATGGTACGAGGAGCATATTACTTTAGGGGTTCAATTTGATTTTCGTAGAGAAATGGGAGATTACTGTAAGTCAGACGTTACCATTTTGAGAGAGGCATGTTTATCCTTTAGAAGGATTGCACTAGAGGTCACAATGAAACCTGAAAACGAAATTGTAGATTCAGTTGAGGAAGAGCAGGAGGAAGTAGAAGAAGAAGAAGAAGAAGAAGACAGGGAACAGGGAGTGAAAAGAAAGCTTAATGGTGTTGACCCCTTTAAATGCTGCACTATCGCCTCCATGTGTATGCAAATCTTCAAGACCAAATACTTGGAGGAACAACATACTGCACACATAGTGCACTCTTCTGGCTTAACCAAGACAATTGCTGCTACTCGGGTAGATGGGACTACATCTTTCGATTTAGATGGGGAATGGGTTTCTGAAGGGGAATTAAACAACAAATCCTGGGAAATGCAGTCTCTGAAATTTGTCTCCTCTCCCATAGGCAAAGTTCCAACCACGGGTTATGCGTCTGGGAGGAACTATTCAAAATTAGCTATTCAGTGGTTGGAATGGCTCATCCACAACAGGGGTCAACCCATTCAACACGCGTTAAATACTGAGACAGGGGAATTTAGAATTGGTAGGTACAGTGCTGATGGATACTGTCACGCTTCGAAAACAGTCTTTGAAATGTTGGGGTGCATCCATCACGGATGGCAGGAATGTTTCAACTCACATCATCCCGAAGCCAGTAAATGTAAGCCAGTGGTCCACCCTTACACCAAACAGACAATGGCAGAGCTCTACGAGCTCACCTTAAAGAGAGAGCAAGAGATTAGACGTAGGGGTTTTAATTACCAGTGGATTTGGGAATGTAAATTCAGAGCGGAATTGAAGGCCAACCTAAACGGTGTGAAGGATTTCGTCCAGGGCTTAGAGATTCCTGAGAGACTGAATCCTCGAGACTCTTTCTTTGGAGGGAGAACCAATGCAGCCAAGCTGTATAGTAAAACAGCTGAAGGGGAGAAAATCTCCTATGTGGATTTCACCTCGCTTTACCCCTACGTGAACAAGTACGGCAAGTATCCAGTAGGTCACCCCGAAATAATACTGGGTGACTTGGATCAGTACTTTGGCTTGGCTAAAGTCAGCATTCTCCCTCCCAGGGGTTTGTATCACCCTGTACTTCCTTATAGGTCAAATGGGAAGTTGAAATTTCCACTCTGTCGTGAGTGTGCTGATAGGGAGCAAACCACTCCTTGCACCTGTACCGCTGATAAGAGAGCTCTCGAGGGGACGTGGTGCACACCCGAGGTAACAAAAGCTCTAGAGAAGGGATACCAGCTTCTAAAGATATACGAAGTTTATCATTGGGACACAGTGAGCGAGTATAACAATGAGGAGGATGGGAAATCAGGCCTGTTTTCCAATTACATTAATGCATTTCTGAAACTAAAGCAGCAGGCTAGTGGGTGGCCCAGTTGGTGTGAGACGGAGCAGGACCGTCAGAAATACATTAGTGATTATTTCGAAAGGGAGGGGATTCTTTTGGATTACGACAAGATCGAAAGGAACCCTGGCTTGCGTTCCCTGAGTAAGCTTGCCCTAAACAGTTTTTGGGGTAAGTGGGCTCAACGTCTTGATTATCGTCAGAGTACATTTGTCAATGCGTCGGAACCGAAACGTTTCTTTGATATCATTACCGACGTTTCAAAGGAAGTCATTGATTTCAACATTCTCGCCAAAGACATAATGCATCTCACTTGGCGGAACAAGTGGGAGTTTACTCAGGCTGATAACAAGACAAACGTATTTCTGGCAACCTTCACGACCTGTTGGGCTCGATTAAAACTATATGACCTGTTGGATACTTTGCAACAAAGAGTCTTGTATTATGATACAGACTCTGTCATATACACTACGAAGCCCAACGAGTCTGAAGTGGTTCTGGGTGACTTTTTAGGGGATCTGACAGACGAGTTGAGTGGAGAACACATAGTCGAGTTTGTATCGGGGGGCCCCAAAAACTATGCCTACCGTACGAGTTTGGGTAAAGAAACATGTAAGGTAAGGGGATTCACACTAAATTATACAAATTCTAGGGTTATCAATTTCGAATCTGTAAAAGAGATTATTCAAAACTTTAACCACGATAATCATTTAGGAATTAGAAACCAGAAAATATTAAGAGACAAAACACAACACAGGTTGTACAATGCCCTAGAATCCAAAAAGTACAAGATGGTATATACAAAGCGAGTAATCCAACCAAATTTTGATACCTTGCCATACGGTTTCTAGGCTCTCTCTCTCTTTCTAGGGGTTCTCACATGTGATAATGTTGTGCTTATTGTAATTATTGTGTGGAATATAAATAAAAGTTACATCTAATTGTAAATAAAAAGTTATATCTGTATATAGTGTCTTGTGCTTATTGTAATTATTGTGTGGAATATAAATAAAAGTTACATCTAATTGTAAATTAAAAGTTATATCTGTATATAGTGTCTTGTATACTGTTTGTAAATAAAAAGTTACATCTAATTGTAAATAAAAGTTACATCTAATTGTAAATAAAAAGTTACATCTAATTGTAAATAAAAAGTTACATCTGATTGTAAATAAAAAGTTACATCTAATTGTAAATAAAAGTTACATCTAATTGTAAATAAAAAGTTACATCTGATTGTAAATATCTGTATATTTGATTGTAAATAAAAGTTACATCTAATTGTAAATATTGCCTTGTAAATATTGTGTGAAGTATAATTGTAAATAAAAGTTACATCTGTATATAGTGTCTTGTAATATATTCAAATCTTTTATTTATTATATCCAGTCATAAATAACGAGAACAAGCTATATATATCTTTTCATTCATTTTTATTCAAACACAAATTACATTAACGAATCTGAATGTTACGGTTTTCATCAATTTCTATGACTCCTGGAAATAATGCATAGACTACAACTGTAGCCGGTTCTGCCAATGCCTCGGAAAGTTTAATCTCTAAACGTGTGTGGCCTTTTTGCACTTGCCCACCATACTTTTCACAACGGGTCTGGTTAATGTCAAACACGTATAGGCAATATCCATTGGGATATTCACTACGAGTAATGGTATTACCAGCCTTGTAATCATTAGGAAACAGAGTCATGAATGATGACATGTAGTTAGCATTGGTGTAGTTTGGTGTGAGCGGTGCAGCAGGGACTGATTTGCCATCGACGTAAAATCCTACAAAGTTGCATTTGTGGTTGGTAAAGTTGAAACAGTTCTTTTTATAGTCTCCGTTATACCCAGCAGATTCGGTTATTCCTATGACGAGTCTAGAAGGGACATCTCCTTGGTACATGTCCTCGATGGTGGTGCCGAATTGGCCCTTGGCAATGGCATAGGCCTTGACATCTGTCCTGTTATAGTAGTACAAAGCAGGTCCCCTCTTGATGGTATTGGCATGGGCGGCTTTCACTTCAGGGCTCACTTCGACCATACACACTTTGAGAACAGCCTCCTTGATTTCGACTTTATAGTCAGCTGATGGATTAGAACTCATGAGTCTGAATTCGTTGCTGCTAGGCCAGAGTTTGACACTGAGGGCTACATTGTCCAGTAAATAACGATCCTGTTGACACATGTCGTTAAACAAAGGGCCCTCCATGTCCACGGTTTTACTCTTTTCGGTAAGCACGGATCGCAAGAGAAGTCCAGAGTTTGTACCTCCTATCGGATCTGCATTACTGGGGTCACCTTGGTCTTTGTAGTACAGTTGTGAGGCCAGCTGGGATTCTTTTGGATCATCACCAGTTCCAAGCACCGTTTCGATGTAGGCTTTGTAAGGGTAACGAGTGGCAACCTCTGGAGAGACAATCTGTTGTTGCAAACTAACGTCGACTTGTCTCCATAAAGATTGGAGAAAAAGGTTAACCGGACCTACTTTCGAGGCAGCTGGAACACCACTGCCCTCAACGGGACTTGAACTTGGAACATCCTTTCCATCGCCTTGTAAGATTTTTGCCTTAATCTTGAGCTTGGTGTTTTTGAGGTCAATGTACCTAGAAGAGTTACCAGGCACATGGAACTCAATGGCTCCCTCCGAGTTGAGTTGTCCCGAGGGTCTGTATTCTATCCATTCCACTTGGCGTTTACATTGATCCATAACAGGTTTATAAAACAAGGCCAAATTTCCATTGTGTCCCGCCATTTAGAATGCTGTTTTTCTTTTGATGGGTCTTTTTTTCCTGGAGGTCTTGCTCTTTTGAGGTTTTCCAACTGTCTGCTTAGGTTTCTGTTTGACGGACGTCTTTATACGCTTCCTCTTTGGACTTGTATGTTTCGTAGGGGCCAACACCTTCCGTTTTTTAGTAACTCTACCACTACGGTTTGTCTTCTTTGCTGCTGCCATGGGTGTTGGTAACCCTCTGCATTCTAGTCTCCACGTACCATTGTATTGCGGGTGTGTTAACCCGTCTTGCATACGTTTAAAATGTGCTGTCCACCTCTCGGTACTCATATTTTTTTTTCAAATTGTAGTGTACAGGTCGTACGTTCTCCGGTTAATGGTGCCTTCTTCATTTGAAAGTCTTTTATATACAAGTGTATGACAGTAATGTCTTGCCTTGCAAGCCTGGGACACATGGATCCGTCAAAGTGGCGCACAATCTTGCCCTCTTCCCCTGGTACATACTGTAACAAGGGTAATTTCTTGTTGTTGACGTGGGAATCCTCAAGGATATCGGCATAGACGTATAGATCTGTATCCGATGTCGTGACACATTTCATGTCTCTCATCGAACAGGTCCACATGCCCTTTAAACGTAGTGGTTCTGGTAAGAGTACTTTGAAATTGGACGGACAATTGCCCGTATAATATTCAGACGAATCCGTACTGGATAGAAACAGATAAAACTGGTTCATCTTTCCAGGGTATCTGCATCTATCCACGAATTAAAGTCTTTTCCCCAATGTAACCACTTTACTAAAATTTGGTTCCTACCGTTCTGCCTTCTTCGTTTTAGTATTTTCTCAATTTTGAACAAACTGTTTTCGTCCACATTCACTTTTTGAAGTTGTTGCTGATAAAATGTTCCATCTACGGGTCGTCCGTTCCAGTCCTTTACAGTGTATACGGGGATGCCTTCTCTTTTACGACGGGTTTCTACTATAAAGACCTCTCCAGACCACCTTTGACCATACTCTCTATCAAACTTTTCCTTGATCAATGACAGACGCACGTTGTCACCGCGTTTAAATTTGAATTTCTGCAGTTTGACCTCACGCTTGGGACGTCGTAGGTACTGATCATAGCGGACTTCTGCCTCGTTTCCTTTATATACGGTAGAGGGTGGTCTACCCAAACTCGAATGTATCGTGTTGTTGTAACTCGCGACCACGTCTTGCACGACATTGATGTATCGAAGGGTATTGTTAGCAACCATGTATCGATACAGTTTACTCTTGATTGTACGAATCAAGCGTTCGCTGTAGTTGGCCTTTGTCTCGTTAAATGTTCGGAAATGATGAATTCCTTTGCTCACTAGGTATGTCTTGACTATATTGTTCAGGTACTCTCTCCCTCCGTCCGTCCTCAGGACGGCTGGTTTGCGACCCTCTTTGAAGATTGACGCCATAGCTTTGACGACTTCTTTGCCCGTTTTTGTTTTGAGAGGGCGAACCCAGGCGTACCGACTGAATATGTCTATCATCACTAATAGATACTTGTAGCCATCGTTCTTCGTGCTCAAGAGAGCGAGGTCCGCTAGGTCGCTGTCCCATTGTGAATCTATGCCTTCTACCACAACTCTGTTTCTCGGAAACTTGCGTACTACCGCTCTGTTGAGAGTGTAAGACTCTTGACCTCCTAATATATCTTCTACTGTTTTTTTCGTAGTCACTATGCCGTCACGTTTTGCACTCTTATATACCTTGTCGGGTCCTTGAAAACTTCCGGGAACTGACAGGGTTTGGTACCTCCTCTCTATTAGGGCTTCCATGTACGAATGAGGATGGATGGAAAAAAGTATGGTAATTTATATGTGAATCCAAGGATGAACCTGATTTTTTTTTTTTTTAATCTTTTTCTTTTTGCCCTCTTCTTTGGCTCTGACTTTTCCTCTCATGACCAAATCACGATTTTCTCTATTGTCGATTAGTAAGAGAGGGACATTTGTCTCGGCAAGACCTTCGTAAAATTCAGACTTTCCTACAGGGTCAAAATTCTTGTACTCTCTCATTGCACCTTTTATCAAATCTGCAATATGACTGTTTCGTATGGTCCTCCCTCTAAAGACGAGTTCTCCTTTATCATTCCATGATAACACATTTCCCTTTTCGATACAATTCAAAAGTGCGAGACCTTTAGATTTGTACATTTTAGGTATGGCCTGTAGTATAATCTCTTTATCCAATGTGGAGGAGGAGGGTTCAGAGGAATCCTTGACTTTTTCTTCTTCTTCTTCTTCCACCGTTATTTGTACTCCTGGGGTTTTTTTTTGAGAGGGTGTTTGACCAGACTTTATGCGTTCATATTTTTCTGCAGGAACTAGTACCATTCTTTGAACGTTCATTGTAATAAGGCTTTAAGTACTGGCTTTGCAGCATGTAAAAGACGGGTTATCAAACTATGTTCTTTGGTAATTAGTTTCTTTCTATGATTAATGCTCTTTTTAGCATTACCAATGTATTCTATCTTTGATTTGTATCTTTTGAGTAATTTTTTATACTTGTTGGATATCGGTATGTTTCCGTACAAGATGTTGGCTGCCAATTCACTAATGGTATCTACTTGATCTTTAGACAAAGTCCTTAGTATAGATTTTAACTGGACTAGCGTAATGTTATCTAACAACAGGTTAATGAGGCTAAAGTTGTTCTTTAGACGTTTACTCATCGTAGACAATTTAAGTAATGACTCTGTGTCAGCTTGCAACATTGGTTTTATACTCTGGGCACGTAGACTAACGAATCTTGGTTGGGAAATATTCTAGTGCGTAATCTGTATTTGGGATCACAATGAGGAGAATTGTCAATGACCAAGTAGCCATAGGGTTTTGCAGTTGCATGTTGGTATGCCTCTTGCAGAATGTCCGAACGTCCGGGAAACATTTGCCGACCTAAAGTACTGACTTGTGATGCATCCCTAAGGTTTCTAAACAAGACGTTATACCATGTATTTAGTAGAATGGTTCTACTTTGTGGGCCTTTCTGATACAAGTTTTGTAGAAGGTATATGACGGAAAACTTTTTGTGATGACAACCCTGGGTAAACAACGATTCGATCCCTGCACTTCTCACTAATTCGAAACCAAGGTCATCTAAAACTATTAGATTGTGTTTCCCATTCGCAGCAACATCGTTCATTAAGGCAGCATCTGGTAGACCATCGTGAAACGTAATGTTTGGTATATTTTCTTCCATGTCGTCAAAAAGATCTTGCCAAGTCCCATAACAGTATAATATAGTCTCGGGTGGATCCTGTGCAAACATGCCTTTTACATTTTTCAACAGCTTATACACCCACTGCGTTTTACCACACCCCGTAGTACCACTTACACATATGCTACTACATGGCTTAAACGGTAATAAACTGTTATTCTCCCACCAGGGTATACTGTTGAGGTTACTTTTGCTCCATTCCGTAGAAGATTGCACAGGTTGTATTTGCAACGACATCTCGTCCATGAATGAGTGTGAACTGTATTGTATTCATGTTGATATACCCAGGTGGCAGCACAAAAGACAGGTGGCAGCACAAAAAAACACAAGAAGGAAATTTTTTTTTTTTTCTTTATTCATATATATAAATGAATTCATATACTCGAGTTGGAATATATATATGTTGACAGTAGTCTCAATAATCTATACAGTCCTCTGATATTGGCGAATCTACAGTGTCCACATCTTCCCCAGGTTCGTAAGCAGTCAAAGACTTTCTCATCTGATTATATTCGGCTTCTTCCAGATTAAGCGACTTGCACCTGCAAAAATATATATATATATATATAGTACATATATAGTACATACAGAAACTGAAATTGACAATAAATAAAAGTGAAATAGCTTACCTCACTGTAATTCCAAAGTGATTCAATTTTGTGAAGCACATGTATCCCCTTCCTTTGAAGCAGGACACGGACACTATCCAGTTATCACATGTGCATAGCACAATTTCGTCTGGCTTGTTCTTATTCAAATCTCCCAATAGATTTGAGTGAATGAAACTAGAGTTGACAACATGCCTTGGAATGTATACTGTCCGCTTATAAATTCCATTTGTCCGAATAAATTTCAACACCTTTGGACTCGTCTCCATGTGTAGCCTGTTACTCAGTGATACTTGGTGTGTTGATTCTGCCATGGCTGCCTTGTACTGAGTAGACTGAAAATCACTCCCTCTTTATATGACTAGCACTCCCCCCACCTCACTTGCTATAGGGGGGCAGTTCTCAAGTGAGACAATAGTAAGTATTGATCACAAGAGGGGTGGGGGTGGACTCAATAGGTCGTTGTAATTAAAAAGTGAACACAAAGGGGGTGGAGATACAGCCCCACTGCTTAATTAAATCTGTTGTCATTCAGAGTACCCCTTCACTGTTTACCAACAATACATGACCAACGATCTTTATCCCCTCCACACATTGTTCAATGCTTACTAACAATACATGATGATGAATGATCCATTGTCATCAAATAATACCCATTGTCCATTGTTTACCAACAATACACCACTCAAGTACCCTCCTGAAAAGAATTTCAATAGATCCATTGTCAAGCACCTACTCGAGTACCCCTCATGAATAGACCATTGTCTCTCAAGTACCCCACTCAAGTAGGTTACGTCATCTCAAGTGCTGACGTCATCTGGTAACAGCTGTAGGGTGGGGCTGAAGACCCTCTATAGTAGTTGTACAAGTACGATTTTATACAAATGGGTGTGAACCCATTGATTCAGAAGCGGGTTATGTGGCGTTTCTGGGGTTGCAGATAGCCTTGTGCTATCATTGCGTGTCTCATGCTATCCCCTACGTAGGGGTCAGACTTGTTGACCATGCTAAAAAGGTCGAAAAGAACTTCTGATGTTTGCAATGTCTGTCTAGTTTTGGTTGACGTAGGTTGGTGATTAACTTTATCATTATGGCTGAGTGTTTTGCAGTGGTGGTGGTCATCCTTGTTTATCTCTACTAGACGTGTGTAGCGGTTACCCTCTAGTCGCTGAAAGTGTCAGTCGACCAGAGGTTCCGAGACTAGTCGCTACCCTGTACTTACCGTGCCAATACAGGTGGGTTCGGCTTTACCCACTGGAAAAGGGAGGGAGATACAAGATCTACCAACTACCGCTTAACCGCGAATAGAAAACCAGACTCCGGACTATTTCAGTTCACCATTCTTTATTTATGGAAAGTATACACAATCCGTTGGTGCTGCTGGGCACCAACTAGCGTGGGAAGAGATACTGGTCTCTTCAACGTTGAAAGGTGTTTCAACACAACCTAACAAAACTCGTGAGGCTCCAGACGTTCACTCCGTAAAGAGGCACCGTGAGAAGTCCTGTCAACCTGCTGTGGACTCGACCTTATATAGTGGCCGAGTTAAGTAATGCGGGTGAACCCGCAGCATTTGCATACTACGGGTCCGCCGGCCATACCGCACAGCAGGGATCGGCACTCGCGCCACCTAGTTCTAGAGTGAAACAACGCTGCTCGACTGCCCTGACCCCTACACGTGTATTAGTATTGGTCAGTGTATGGGTGGGTTTTCCATTGTTTTTTCTCAGGATTTTTGTGGGTGATTTCATTTGCTCGTTGCTTATTTCAATTTTCAGTGTTAGGATTTTCATGTCGTTTCATGATGTTTTCTTTTTGATGACGGGATTTTTTCGTTATGAATGCGAGATTGTCTGTCTTTTTTTCCTGGTGCTAGTTTTTTTTCCGGAGTTGTAGGTGTTTCTGTTGGCTCAGATTTGCTGAGTGCTAGTTGGATCTCCATTTTTGGTGACGTGGATGGTGATCTTCATTCACTCATCAGTGTTTTCTTCGGTGTCTTGGTCGGGGAAGGCGAGATTGAGCTCGAGCGGCTGCTTGAGTTTGACAATAAGTTCCGGCTTATGGAGTTCCTTGTTTGACTCGGGGTTGGGCTATTCTTCAAGCCCGGTGTTTTCTTGCGTGGGAGTGTAATCTTGGGAGACATTGGTTTTTCCGTAGGTGAATTGGGTATTTTGTCTTTTTTTGGTGTGATCTTCTTCCATCTGAAGTTCTTCAGTGGGTGCTCCCAGCGTGAGCGCTTCCGTACCACCATGGAGTTGTCCCATTACCTTAATTCCATATAAGGAATACAGTAGACCGAGTAGCCAATGACTGCATTTGCAGCAAACCCCGACCTTCACCCTGACCTCCTTACATAATATTTTCTCGCGCCTTGGGACGGGTCTGCAGTCGAGAGTTGACCTTGAATCTTAGGGGCCACAACCACCCTCCGTATTGACGGATCGGTTGCGGGGGGGGGGGGGGGGGGTGATTAAAATCGGGCGTTTTGTGGCTGTCGACTTGTCCGACGCTCTTCTCGTTGGAGTGCTGTTGGTCACTAGTATTGGCGTATCCGGTTTCTTGTTTGTTGGTAGTGGGTTTAATTTTGGTGATTTCACGATTTCTCCCTCCTTTGCGAATAATATTAATTTAAGGTGGATATCCAGTTATTTAAACAATCGACAACAGCCTGTACGGATAGGCAATACTTTGTCTACATATTCTGGAGTTAAGATAGGTGTCCCTCAAGGTAACTTCTTTGGCCCACTATTATCTAACTGCTATATTAACGGTACTAAATATCTTGGTTTTAACAGTTCCCATATATTCTATGGGGACAAGCTAATTCTCTTCACCTCGGATAACCATCGTGTATCTGAAATAAACAGATTCAATAATGACTTATTGAAGCTGGATGAATGGTGCACTGCTTATCAAATGATGCAGATCATATAAAAAAAAGTCCCTCACTGTAACAGCTATAATTATTTAGGTATCACGCTATCTAGATTTATTGTATATAATGCACAAATACGCTCAATGAATAGAACTGGAAGGAACCCCTAAAACAAGGGGATAATGTAAAATGAATCTTTATATAGTTTTATGTAATGATGATACAATTCCACTTTAAGGATCAGCATAGGTGGGCTACAGTATAATTGGTACATAATCCTTCCGATTCTATCTACAAACTTCATTACCTCATCCAATTGTACATATTTCCAAACTTGTAAAGACGAAGATTGTTTCCGTCTAACATAACTTATGTTCAAAAAATGGTATGTATCACAAATCTCTTCCTCCTCCCACCGCTTGCGACCACATAATCTTTTTAAATTTTTTTCCAAACCTAAGAGTATATACTCCTAAGGAACGGACAAAAATTAACGCAAATTATGTTCAAAGAATGACCAGAATACTTGCTTCGGCAGAGGTCATCTATTGTACATTTGTACAAATAAACTAAAGAAAAAAACAAAAAAAAACAGTGGAACAAGTTAATGTCAAAGTCTGACTTCATACCAAGAAAAATTGTTCAGTTCGACCCCCCCCCCCCCATTTTCAAAATGTTCTGACGTCCCTGGCCCACTGTTAGCAATCACAACTCTCACATGTATAGCCTCATAAAGTGGCCCAATTGGCATCTGAGGCACCACCAAGGGTGGGCCCGGCTGGGCTTTGGGTCTTCATAGCGAGTGAACCGCGATTCCACGATTCCCCACACGACCGCCTACGGTCGCCTACGGTCACCTATACGGTTTGCGACGGTTCATCACGTCCCGTTACAATTCTTATATACACCAGGGTACACCCTGCCTGCCGGGACAAAATATTTGAGAGCTTCGCACTCTACCGGCGGATCCAAGAGACTTCCGATGGCCAGGATGAGCCACGGTCTCTCACGCCTCTCGGCCCATCTCCCGCCGTCGTCCTACATCCTTTCTCGTTTCGGCCCCGGTCCCTCCCCCATAACATGTTCTACCGGGGCGCCGGGAACATATTGGTAAAGTAGCATAACGACGTTTTCACGTAGCATGACGACGTTTTCTCTTTATAGGCCACTCAAAAAAAACTTGTTTCTCATCACCACGCACATCAGCAAAAACGTTTTTAGAAGATTTATCTATTTACTTTTTTTTATAAGATGAACCTAGAACGGCCGGCACAGAGTTGGCTGCGGCCGGCATCAAGTTGCCTGCGGCCGGCATTGAGTTGGCCGCGGCCGGGGCTCAGAGGGATTCTAATTAAGCAATATATACCATATAAACATCTGTTCTTCTAATAAGGTTTGCCCACTGTGTGGCAGGCCGGGGCCGCGGTGGCCGGCCGGGATTGCGGGTGGACGGCCGGTACCTCAGCTGCCAGCGCCGAGGGGGCCGGAGCCGGCTTTTTTTATTTTTTTAATCACCACACAAATTCTCCTATATGTGAATATAATATACCCGGTGGTTGAAAAGTGGTGTAGACAATATAACCATTAGTCTAAGTGAGTGGTGCCATCAGTCTAGGTAGTGGTACCATCGGTCTAGGAAAAATCAGTCCAGGTGCCATCGGTCCGTGGTGCCATCGGTCTAGTAATCCACAAAACCCCTATTGAGTATTTTCTTTTCTAAATATTCAATGGGCATTGGATATGGGTTTCAAATGGTAAGTCTATGGGGGAAATGATACTAGGGGTGAGATAAAGTGTTATCACCACACAGACACCCTACCTGACACCTACAGGAGCCTACACAGGCTGGTAGACTGGTGTCTAGATAATCAGACTTCAGGCAATACACACCATAAACTAAGAATCAAGATAATCGTGTCGGGCTGCCAGGCCGTATTTGATAAGGTGTCCCTCTGAAGTGTCAATTACATAGGGTTAAATGGCTTTTCATACTGAAATAACTGTTCATTAACGCAGGGTGTCGATGTACGTGGGGTGGTCACAGGGTTTAAATAAGCATCTAATACAGAGACAATTACACACAGTAAAATGAGTGAAACGTTAGGAGTTTAGAGTGAGAATGTAAGATAGGACCTAAATAAGTTTGTCTGAAGTCCATTTTATGACACCTCAAAAGCCATCTCTGATCCAGTAAATGATAAGAAAAAGGCCTCGTCATATTTTTCATGGGTTGGTAATGAGAAACAAGTTTTTTTTGAGTGGTCATATGGACAATATTTATTTAATGGGATAACTCTCCTCTCCTTGTCATTGTCCTCCAATGAACTCTCCCACCATTGTCCTTGTCCTCACTGTCCCCAGATATGAAACGCCCCCGGATCTCGGTAAAAGGCGTCAAGGCGATTAGCCTCATCCGTGGGAATGTTGGAGGGTCTATTTTTCGGTAAACTCCACCTGGAGATTCTGGTATGTCAGAAACTCCGGTAGGCACATATCAGTCACTCGCGACTTCGTAATAGGTAGGTAATAAATTCCCCATTAAGGGCCATTCTATATTTCCCATCAGGGCCCCTGTTTGGTATGCCGCATCAGGGCCCCGCACTGATGCACCCCCTTCAGGGCCCCTGTAATGAAGGCCAGTGCTGAGTGACTGAGAGACACCCTGGTGAGCCCTGCGCCGCTCGGGTCCTGCATGTACGCGCTGGTCGAGCGAGTCAGTGTGTAGGCAGGTCCCGCGTGGCCCACTTCCCCAGCTGGCTGCTAGGCGTCGCTCCATCACACAGCTCGTCAGTCCGCGGAGCAGCGTCAGCCAGCACTGAGCCCGCACACGCCACCGACCCGCCCGTCCACAACCCGCCTGCAGCCCGCCAGAGCCCACCTAGAGCCGCCTGGCCGCACGGCGCACGAGGATGCCGGCATGCCGGGGTGGCCGCCCGCCGCCGCCGCCCGCCGCCTTGCCGCCCGCCGCGCCCTGCTCGCCCTGCTGCTCGGATTTTACCTGACGGAGACGAGGGCGACGGCGAACAGCCGGGGCGGCGCCTACAGGACAGGTGAGTGCTCCTCATTATACCACGCCTATGTGCGTGTGTGTGAGTGGGGGTGTGTCTGCCCGCCGCCACTGACAGCCACCAGTCCGGCGAGCAGCTCCCAGCTGTCCACCCTCACACACCCCGCCTCGCCACTCCCCGCCCGACCCGCTCCGCTGCTAGCGCTGTCCGTCCATTACAGGCCTCCTATCACGCTACACACTGTCCGTCCATCACAGGCCTCCTATCACGCTACACACTGTCCGTCCATCACAGGCCTCCTATCACGCTACACACTGTCCGTCCATCACAGGCCTCCTATCACGCTACACACTGTCCGTCCATCACAGGCCTCCTATCACGCTACACACTGTCCGTCCATCACAGGCCTCCTATCCCGCCACACACTGTCCGTCCATCACAGGCCTCCTATCACGCCACACACAGTCCTTCCATTACAGGCCTCCTATCCCGCCACACACTGTCCGTCCATCACAGGCCTCATACTTCGCCACACACTGTCCTTCCATCACAGGACTCCTATCCCGCCACACACTGTCCTTCCATCACAGGACTCCTATCACGCCACACACTGTCCGTCCATCACAGGCCTCCTATCCCGCCACACACTGTCCGTCCATCACAGGCCTCCTATCACGCTACACACTGTCCGTCCATCACAGGCCTCCTACCTCTCCACACACTGTTCGTCCATCACAGGCCTCCTACCTCACCACACACTGTCCGTCCATCACAGGACTCCTATCACGCTACACACTGTCCGTCCATCACAGGACTCCTATCACGCCACACACTGTCCGTCCATCACAGGACACCTATCACGCCACACACTGTCCGTCCATCACAGGCCTCCTATCCCGCCACACACTGTCCGTCCATCACAGGCCTCCTATCCCGCCACACACTGTTGTCTGTTTCCAAACAGATCTCCTGGCCTGTAACACACTATCCCTCAGTCTCTATGCAGATCTTCTAACCTGCCACACGCTGTCCATATATCTCCCAGCGGATCTCCTAACCTGCCGCACAACATCCCTCAGTCTCCAAACAGATCCTCTAACCTGCTACGCACTGTCCCTCAGTCTTCAAGCAAATGGCAATGCTGCCCACCCCACACAGCATTCCCGCCTCCTTTCGTCTTTGTGAGGCTGGCGGTGTCAGTGCGTGTCGGCGTCAGGCAGGCCATGTTTCTAGGCTCGCTTGCTTTGTCACCCAACACGAAATTGGTGTTCCATTAGCAAGGTATGATACGTGCACGCTGGTATCGTTGTTCCCTCTATATTGAGGAGGTTCTCCGTTGTGTATGTCGATATTGATATTATATCGGAGAAGGCGATGTCTCGTTCAGTGAAGGTTGTGTGTCTCCAGGCATGATGTGGGCGGGTGGGCAGTGAGAGGTGCTAACACTGTCACCCTACATACAAGAAGCAGATAAAGTTTCAGCAATAGAAGGAGAAATGCAGGGATTGTACGTTGTTGTTACTTTCAACACCACTAGTGACACCCGACGTGGTTTTAAAAAGTGTAGAGAATTGTGCACTCCCCTGTGGTACCACGTGTCTTGTTGTAAAATGGCCTTTTTAATGATCTCCAGGTATACAATAATAAAGGTACGTCTGAATTGCACGAAAACGCACGAACTTCTATGAAACACTGCCCGCCCCTGTATAAAAAATGTTTGGGTCCACTGTTGATAAATGATGAAAATGGCGGGGTTTTCATTCTTTGATGTAAACAATGACAAGGAATAATAGAAACTGAGCGGAAATTGATACTCTTCTCAGTCTTTCATCCAATAACTATAGCCCTGCGCCTTTGTAATCGGGCCGTAGTTACGGCACGAAAGACCTCATATGTTCATCACTACGGGCTCAGTAACTATGTTTTATGGCATTACAGACAGAGCTATGGGTCATGTACATCGCTTTTACCTAGTTTCAGTATCCTCCATGACCTACTTTCAGTTGTCCGCCAGTGTCAAGCACATGGTTGTGACCTATTTTCAATTTTCATTGTGATCTACTATCAGTTCTCGGCATGATTCTCTGTATGAGTGCCCCTGCTGATGGGTGTGGAGGGGATTTCACATCCCAGGGATGATCCTAGTGACCGTACAGTCAGTATGCCAGCCCCCTGTGGGCTAGTCGGTGTGGCACAACGCGAGGAGCCCCGCCTACCGTCTGGCCGTCACCATCTGGCCCCTGCCGCTTGCCCCTGCTCACTTCTCCTCATAGCTGCCCTGTCACACTCCAACTCCCCGTCACTGCTCCCATGGGAAACATCTGGGTTGTCCAGGGCTTCTGGAGCAGCTCGGAGCTTCTCAGAGTTGCCTGTTTGGAGCTGCTGTGGCCTGCAGACATATCAGAGTTGTCCAAGGCTTCCTAGATCTGCTTGGGCATGCTCGGAGCTGCCCGGGACAGCTCGGAGCTGCTCGAGCCTGGCTAGAGCTGTTAGGGACAGCTTGGAGCTGCTCAGGCCTGCTTGGAGCTGCTCGGGACTGGTCAGAACTGCTTGTACCTGCTCAGGGTTGCTGAGCGTACTCACATCTCAATCAGCTGTCTGTAAACTGATACGCCGACTAGCGAGCAGTTGACGAGTCACTCAGGCTGGTGTTTGTGCCATCTGGTGGGGTGTAGGTAGAAGATGCCCCCATACCAGCTCATGACGCATACTTACACGCATCTCTCCGCACTTCTATGCCACTCAATATCAATCAGTCGCCCGTGCTTCATCCTGAAATCTTCCATATTTGATTCCAATGTGAAATGTCGGGCCATCAAAATACTGGAAAGTCTAATTGCATCATAGCCAACGTAAGATCATATATCATTAAGATTGTCCTCATTTTTGTTCGTTATTCCCCCTCCCTTTTCATTGCGTAGATAAGAATAAGAAGCTTTTCTAATTGCCTGGGAAAACCTTTGTGGAAAATTTGGGAGGGAATAGCAGAACCTTTCAGATGAGCGGCGGGGGGCAATGACTTCCACAACGGTTGTACACCTAAGTATTAAGCTGATATGTTTAGATAAATCATACTCGCTATTATCCGTATTCTGCATGAATTTATGTGACACATATGTGTGGGTAAGTGACAGCTGCAGTCTCCAGTCAGATTCAGTGTCTCTCTAGGTGTTCGCCTCTAATTGTCGCCTCCAATGTGCAGGAAGTCACTCTCCCAGCAGAGGCTTCTGTGATGTCTCAGAGTGTGCTCAGGAAGCTGTTACTGGTTCGGGACGGGGCTACAGTGTGCGGCGAGGAAGCCGTTACTGGTTTAGCAGAGGTCTACAGTGTGGTGAGGAAGCTGATACTGTATACCTAGAGACTGATGGCCTACACTCTCCAATCGGATCCCTAACGTGCTTACCGCAGGCAACATTCATATGAACTGTGACAGCTGACCATGAAGTGAGCACCTTGGGAATTCAGCACTGGCCAGAATTCTGCGCATATCAGCCGCGCGCGTTACGCCCTATATCCATAGTCACAAATCATGGGAGGACGAGGTTTTTACTCACATGGAAATTTATGGAAATCGGATATTGAGTCACTCGCCAAACAGATATTTTTCTCCGCTATCGTCAATACTAATGAGCATATGGATGAATGTGTTTGGAGATAGAGCACCGATTTTGTGGTTGGTCCCTGTATGTACAGCTATCATAGGTATTCCGTTATAAGGCAATATAAATATTTGTTTCTGTATCGAAGGCTCCTTCTAAATAGAAAAAGAAGTAGAATTGTAACTTGAATTGAGATCTATAACTTTAAGGATGCAAAATAGTCTCGCTTTTCTGCTCAACTACATGTATGTCTCTCTCCCACCATTGCTCCAGTAATTCTCACATTGTTAGGCCCGGCGTTAACCTACTAGATAGAAATTTAGACCTCCCGATATGACTCCGATACAAAAACGTCAAAATCGTAGACTAATTGGGAAGGTCCATGTCATAGGCTAATGTCTAGAAAATCAACTTCACCACGCATCGTAATGGGTTCCCCTGTAAAAACAAAGATGATCATGGTCCCAATGCACCTCACGATGTAACCTGTACTTTAATGCAGATCTTGAGGTAGCACTTTTATTTTCAATCATAAAATGCACTTTAATTCAGGAAATATTGTACCCGCGTAAGCGGACATCCTCCTCTCCCGGCCAAGGTTTCTGCTTACGGATAATAGAGGGATCCGTGTCCGTTGGGCGGGGTTCTACTATAAGACCATTGGAAAGTCAAACTAAGAAAATTTTGATTTGAAGCACTTAATTTGCTGTGCATAGGTGACTATATGTATCTTCTATCTAATTCAAAAATTTCATAATTTCTATTGCGTCACACGAGAGTGATTTTCCCTGCAGGACACTCTACGATTACGCCCAATATTGGACGTTAAACTACCCAAACAAACAAGCTCTCAATTAGCCATCAACTCTAATTTATGATTAGATATCGAAGATACCCTACGATGCAGGTTTTACATCAGGACCAAATTGTAGACACCCATTTTGTATTAGAGTCTAATCGCAGAGAGGTGATCGGCTACCCCAATAATAGGTGACCTTCTGATGCAATTTCGATGTTTTTTATCGGGAGGTGCATCATAGGGCATATCAGAGCGCAACAGGAGCTCAGTGGATGCTGCGCCTTTTACACACAGACCTTCTATTAGAGCTGAAACGACTCATCAAAATCTAATGAGCAATGACTGCGATACGCCCTGTTGTCAGCCACCCTATGTTCAGTTATCAGTCGTCCTTGTTATGTCCCAGACCTTCCGTCAGAGCTGAGACGAAACATCGAAAACTAATGCGCTATGTCTTCAATATGTCTCCTTAACAGCCATCTTTCTCGCAGAGCTGAGACAATACTTCTTATAAGCTATGCCTGCAATATGTCCCATTATCAGCCGTCCGTGTACACGCAGTGGGTCGTCTTGGCTCTAAAAGCCGAAACGACCCACCAAATACTGATTATATACGCAAGTGGCGGAAGCTCATTTGACATTCAGGATGGTATTAGGCAATCGGTAAAAGTGTGCTACACAAAAAGTGCAGAAATAGGTTGATTATTAATCAGCATATCGGGAGTTTTGGTGCTTATGTTTCCGGAATAGGAAGTTTTGAGGCGTATAACGAGGCTTATATTGATCCAGAAAATGACATTCTAAATAGCAGCTAAATTGCCTTATTTCAGAAAACGGAATAGGTATGAATAGATAAAGAAACTCCCTAGTTCATGCCTCGTATGTCTGCAACACGTCCCATTACCAGTCGACTGAAAACCTGCGCATGCGCCATTCGCCCCCACGGAGCGGCTTGCTTTCCCCATTATCGCCCGGGAGATTGAGGCTCTAATTGGCACCGTGCTCTCTCCCACCGGTCGCTGCCTGTCACTCACCTGACGTCTGGATGTAGTATGTGATGCACTCTACCAGCAGAGATCTTGCGCTCTATTTCCTGTGGTCACTTATATCTCTGCCCCAACCTGCTTTTTTGGGCCCAAATCTGGCCCATACGCCAGTTTTTGAAATACCCTAAATTCTGAACGCTCTGGGATTATTTTGTGGTTTACTTATAAATAGAGATGCACATATTTATATGCTAAATAATATACACTCATTTCTATTATTTGTTATGTCAAACCAGACATAGTCATAGGGATTATTTTCTTCAGTGAAAAGCAGCTCATGTGATTAATCAAGCGCTAGCGCCGCGAAAGATCTGGGAGGAGAGTGTATGGGAGGACGATTTGTGGTGGTGAGTGTTGCCCCAGGGCGCCTCCCAAACGCGTGCTTTCAGAAAGCATGCAGGCTTCCTCTGCGTATTGCTACTGTTATATTGCCGCCATGTTTGAAGTGCTTCGTTACCTCAGTCAGTCCTGCACACTATCAGCGGCACCCCACACCCGTCCTGAGTAGGATTTTCAAGGAACCACCTTAACAGACATGTATAGGCAATGATGCCCCACAGTTTACAATATTATCATCCTAAACCGCGGGTTAGAATATTGTAGCAAATGAAAGCCAAGGTACCATGGTGATCTTTGCATAGAGCATCATGATATATGTATATGCAGACAGGGGCAGTTTTCTATAGCAGGTCGCTTCATAATTATGCTCGGGACATGGGTGCAGGGCCGATTGTGTTAAATTTGCACTGAGACAGGTGTACTTTACACCTTTGCACCAGTCGGCTACTATTTCGAGCTGGGTACAAAGTTTCACCTATTGGGGTGTTCTACAGTCTCAGGGTAAAGTAGGATTCACACGATGGGATTCATGTACCTCACAGGCCGTTTGTCTGAGACAAATCCCGTTGGGATTCGGTACTGGAACACAATCTCCTCATGTGAATGACAGGGCTCCTCTTTGCTGAGACAATTTTTTTCTCTTGCAATTGTCGGCTACAATCACCCCTAACAAGGAACAGAATCTCATGAGATTTTAACTTTAAACAGGTTTAAAATTTAGAGGGACATTTTGGTGAGACAAATGTATTGGTATGAAATAGTCCATCATACACCAAAGCAATGTACTTAGCGGTGGTCGCTACAGTCCTGAGCGTTTAATATGGCACAAAAAACTAATTTTTTCAAACTTGAAAAAGGCAATTCGCTGTTGTGTCGTGAATAACAGGCCGATTTTTACAGACTAAGCTAAACAATCCAAGTGCCAGAGATAACAGGTTGGTTTGAGTGAAGGATGTCATGTATGGCAGTGTTTGGTTCAGCCGTTGTGTGCCCAAATTCGGCTAGAAACGGCCGCTATGGCTTAATTATTGTCATTATTTTAACTATTTCGAGGAATATAGGCCTAATGAGAAAACTGTATACCTGTGTTTGAATCATTACTGTACCTCACCCCTGTACCTAGACTTACAAAACTTGGTCTAAAGACCTCATATAAAATGTCCAGGGCCAGGGGTTCGTAAAATATTAATTCGCCCACTGGAATACAGTTTTTTTCATGTTCTTTCACCCCTGTGGGACTTATTTTAGTGTATATTGAGCATAGGTCAGTAAGCATATGGACTGATGATCAAAAAAAGAAAGACTTCATCCTAGCAAGAGGAAATAGAAAAGAAATTAAATGAGTTTATGCCTTGTGTTTAAGTGAAAACATCTCTCTTGGTGGTCGTAGATCTAGAAGACGATGTCGACCTCGGGCAGTGTGGGTGTGACTGGGTCTGTATGTCTAAGACGAGGGCGGCAGAGTGCTGTGCTGGAGATAGAGCGCCAGTCAAACACTCTCCAACATGGCAGGCGGCCTGGTCAGCTGGCAGCTCGTCAAGCCTTTGTTTACGTTTGCCACTGCTCGGGGCCAGAGGCTGAGAGGAGAAGGAAGGAGCGGTAACGGGAGACGCTGGGTCGGGGGGGGGGGGGGGGGGGTGATACAGGATGGGGAAACAGGAGATGGACAGAGTTCAGGGAATATCTAAGTTTTTTTCTAACTTGAAAAAATGTGATTTGCTCTGGCTTTGTGTATAACAGGCCGATATTTATAAATAAAGTATTGTTAGAAAGCTAAGACTCTAAACTATTTGTTGGTATACATATCATATACCTATGCCTTGACTACGATTTCCCGTGATAGCTTCAAAACTTAGATTTTTTTCTGACCAATTCACAAATTTCCTGACAATTAACTGATGCATTATTAGTCCATTACCTCAGGAAATATCTATCACAACCTGGTAATATTGGTATCATTTTAATCGTCTTGAAATGCCTAACGAGATGCGATGTTTATTTCCATAGGTCATCGCGATAGATTTTTCATTAAATCACTGTAAAAGCAGGAAGGTGAGATTTTTTTTTTTACTTAAACAATTCTGATGTTCAATCTATGACAGGAAATCATAACACAGGTAAATATATATACAGATAGGCCTTAGTTTCAGCTTTCTAAAACTGTTTTAATTGTAAAATTCGGCCGTTTATTTATGATAGAAGAGCGATTTATATTTTCATTATTATAATGGTATTAGGCACTTGCTGCAGTGTTGGCTTCACTCGGACAGTGCTCGCCTCGTTCTGGGGTGTGGAAATTTCGCTGGTGCGCGGCTGGTACTTTATCAAATACATAAAACCAGCGAAACCTGTTATCACGGCGATCGCCGCGCCACGCTTATGTGCAAGTGGTGAATGGTGTGGCTTATCATCCTGTCAGAATATGGCAGTTCGTGGGTTATCATCCTGTCAGAATATGGCATGGTGTGGCTTATCATCCTGTCAGAATATGGCATGGTGTGGCTTATCATCCTGTTAGAATATGGCAGAGTGCGGCTTATCATCTTGTCAGTAGAATATGGCAGTATGTGGCTTATCGTTACAATCTGCCAGAAGAAGTGAAGTGACACCCTTTAATCAACATGCATGATGACACTCTCCATCCCCAGTCCTCCTCTTCAACCCGTCAGAGCAATACGGCGCTTGGTGAGTGACACAATGAGGAATTGCAAATGACTCTGGGAGGTGGCGATCCTCAAGCGGATCTTGGTCTCTTGGAATGGATCCCAGTGATGCAGGGCAGTTTCAGGGTCGGGCCTTGACACTTGCTCCCAATTTGATGGTTAGAGATTATGTTTAAGTCGGGCCGGCTCCGTTGCCCAGTAACGAGCATACGGGACGTGGGGGCAGCGTAATGCTGACGGGTCGGGAGGGAGAGATGTACAGCCAGTCTGATCAGAGGCCCTTCTGATGGCATCTGTCTGACCGGGCAGATTTACGAGGTCGTCAACCATTATACCACCAGCGCCGGGCCGTGCCAATTGCCAGATTACGAAAGTCGGCTTTATTATCCTGGCTGTAGACTGTGTGACAGACTTGCAGGGTTATAAACCAGGCTTTATCTCACCCCGGTATTTTTCTCCATAGTCTTAACGTTAGGAACTCGTACTCCACGGCTGTGAGGTTCGTGTACCCAATACTCAATGGCTAATTTGGTGATTCATTTCATCAATAAACAATGTTATACAGGGTGAGATAAAATAAGAAACCCACTCGATGAAAATAACTTGGTCTGCACTCCACCTCGTTTGACCACAGAGTAATTCACTCAGCTTCGCTTCGTGAATTACTCTGCAGTCAAACTCGGTGGAGTATGGACCAAGCTATTTTCATCTCGTGGGTTTCCTTCGAATTATCCTACCCCTTATATAAAATCCCATTGGGTTTCCGTATGCCACGCTGACCGAGTTCTGTATGCTCCTAGGAGCATACATAGTTGTTATTACGTGACCAAAGAATTGACCAATCAGAGACCAGCAAATAAAAACCCAAGAAAAAAAGTCTGGTTGCTCTTAAAGCCCCCATTCAAATGTTTGATTGCATGATATAGAATATTACGAGTGATTTATGAAACCAGACCCATCCCAAAAGCCATTTATATATTTGAAATAAGAATATAGTAAGGCAAATAGAGCTATAATCGTCCACCAATGCTGTTCATACTTAAGGATTGCTCCTAACTTTGTTTAGCCTGGCTTTAGTGAATGCTACGTTAATATATAAAAATAGAACATCCGCGAATCCCCAGCAGTAGTTCACACACTTCCCTTTGGGATTAAGCTTTGAAATTTATAAGCCAGTTAGACGGATATATGAACAAAAACATACCAGGTTTAATAATCCAGTATGTGTATTTACAGTAAGGTTATCAGATCAGTGTTACAGTTTAAATTGAATGACCCAGTTCCACATACTGCAGCAGTCTGTCCTAGTCGCCGTTGATGATGTCAGATTTGTGGCCCGCTTATGAGTACCATGGCAACGCGTGTAGTGACGTCAAAATTAAACCTCAACAACTGTTTCAATTATCTTAACCATCTTTTATATATTAGTATTTAACTGATTACATAACTTGTACACTTTTAGACATCCAGATTTGAATGAATGCAGTGAAACCATTGCGAACTATATCGTCTCCTAGAGCAGACCGAACAACAGCCGTGTAGGTAAATAACTTAGCGGCGAAGTACCACAGCTCCGACAATAACAAGTAGAAAATAAATATTTGACATGCATTTAAGGTTGGTCGATGAGTTTGTCTTCGGTTTTTTAGTAATGTAAAAGCACAGAGAGGGGGTAGGATAAAATCAAAACCGGATTCGTTTTAATCTAGGCTCCCGTATACGACTCTTGGAGATTTGGCTACAGATTTCACTCGACATCGCCTCGTGAAATCACTACACCAAACTCCAGTCATCGCATACTGGAGCCCAGATTAAAACTCATCCAGTTTTACGATAGTATAGGTGTGGCAGACATGAAGGGTTCACAAACCAGGCTGTAGACAGTGCGGTATGTAAGGGTTATAAGCCAAGCTGTAGACCTATGTATGTAGGATTATAAACCACGTTGTAGACTATGTGACAGACATCTAGGGGCTATAAACCAGGCTATAGACTGTATGACAAACATGTAGGTTTATAAACTTGGCTGTAGACTATGTGACAGGCACGTAGGGGTTATATACCAGGCTGTAGACTGTGTGGTGGGCATGGAGGGTTATAAACAAGGTTGCAGACAATATCACATGTAGGTTTATAAGCCAAGCTGTAGACTGTTGTCACCTGCGCGGCTTATAAACCAGGCTGATGACTGTGTCACATGCAGGGCTTATAAACCAGGTTGTGGACTGTGTGGTAGACATGTACGGGTGCTAGGCCAGACAATAGACCGTGCCGGTGATTTGACGAGTATGTGAGCATGATGGTCTTATGAGCAGACACTTGCGGATCAGGGGGGTTCTAGAATAAATTTGTATACAAATTAAACGCCCTACAAGGCATTATACTGTTG
Source organism: Alentia gelatinosa (assembly GCA_950022655.1). Lineage (NCBI taxonomy): Eukaryota > Metazoa > Annelida > Polychaeta > Phyllodocida > Polynoidae > Alentia > Alentia gelatinosa. The sequence continues at coordinate 27,150,080 of OX465592.1, forward strand.
TCTATTTGAACATCTTTGTTACTTATACTGTATTTATGAAGTTCTGTGTTCCTTTACATAGAGCTAAAGATTGTGCGAATATTACATTATCAAATGATACCCGATTTAGGTGCTTTAAAGATGAAGTACAGAAATGAGTCTTGATGAGAAATTCATTAAAAATAAAGACCCGCCCCTCACACAGTGAGAGTACGAGCCTGTTTGTGGGTGAGCGGTCGCTACCAGTCAGGTCACCAGCAGGGCCAGTCAGGGGGCATATAAGGCAGGTGGGAGGGGGTCCAGAGCTCATTCATATGCATGGGTCACTACAGGTAAGAGGTCGGCCATGGTGGGATACCTGTCAGAGTAACTATTTCCTTCAATATGAGGAATTGTGCAACTTATTGAGAGTGCCCAGATTAGGCAAACAGGCAATGATACAGAGATACATATACAGATATATAGATACATATTACACACAGAGTTTCATATATACTTCCCCACACACACACACTAGTACTACCTTGACCTCAGCTGTCATGCCTCAGTACACCTTTCTCTCACCTGGCCTTGTAAATTCATTAGAAAACATGCAGATACAGATACAGATACTACAGATACAGAGACACAGAGACACAGATACACATATAGAAATACATAGAATTAGCTTGTATAGTGTATTAGTTACCATATTTTCTTGTTGTGGACATTGTACTGCCTATAGTGCTTGTCATGGTTGGTAATAACGGCTGTGTGTATGCTCTGCTCAGTGTCAGGCATGACTGACTGCCCTCAGCTCTCTACCTGTCGGTTTTATAGCTCCAGTCTGACAGTCAGCGCAGGTAGCAATGCCCTAACAATACTCCCATACTTTAGCATTGGAGCAGTGCTCCTATAGACGACCTTTGCCTCAAAGTTGTCCAGGGTACATGTACACGTGGTAGCTCCGCTTTGTTGAGGTCGGGGCTTATTTTTTTTGATTGATTAACTGAGCTTAATTGCTTTATATAAGCTTTAAGTTTACAATGGGACACCATTTATAAATATACCCGAGTATTTAGTTAAATGCTCGAGACGTGGAGTTCGAATTTGCGTATCTATGAACAGAAAACGCAATAAAACGGCCAGATGAATTATCCTATTGCGAATTGGTAATTGATTCCCGGCGTCGGCCGAGCGAACAGACTGCTACGGCTCGACCACCTGAGAACCAAGCGCTGAGTCCACAGCTCCTTACAGCAGTTGATGACGTTCTCCTGCTGGTGACGTCACACAGGGTGTGCGGTGAGCACTTTGATTGGCTAATGATGGTGTTGTTTGTGAGCGCCTATAGGTGATTCATTAGACAAACAATTCCAGTGATTACCCTCTGTACATATCATGCGTTGCATGCATGGATAGTTGGGGGGGGGGGAGGCATTCGTGTCACCCAACACTGGATAATAACCCCTACAACCACCCCGAGCAACCACAGATATTTTGTGGCTGTTTTATTCTTTGTATGCTTCTCGCCATATCCACGGCCAGGGTCGGGTTACACGTAGATTCTTGGATGATAGAATTAAAACATATCCATGGTCAGGGTCAGGTTACAATAGATTGGTGTATGATAGATTTAAAACGTACCCAGGTCGGGTTAGAGTGGATGATGAAATTAAAATCCAATTCACAAGCAATGACATTTACTTTGACAGTGTCAATAGAAAATATCAACAAAAAGAAATTTTCAGTGATTATCTTCACTTACTAAAGGTATAGGTTACCGCCGCATGTAAAACGCAATGGCACTTTTATCTATAACGCAGACACAAATCCCGGCTGACGACGCATACTGTCCACGATTATGTCAATAGTCTCGGCTTGTAGACAGCAGGTACTGGGAGAAGCCGTGGGCGCCTGAGATCAACACAGAGCAGCATGTCACGTGACGACCAGCCGCACTAGCAGGGTGTCAAAACAAACAGACGCGAAGAAAGAAAACAAACCCACGTCTGTTGTCATGACTCGGTATGTTTCTGTCCGCCCAATATGAGAGCAGTGAGTCTGGGACTACTGTGCACGTGTATGTGTGCAGTAACGCTAAATCTCGTACATAGATGTAGATTACATCAATATTTACCCACTTTATACTGTTCATTGGATCTTCTCTCTACATTACAATTTCTAAAAGTTCCATCTTCTGGTTTTTCATGGAACTGGGGAACAACAAAAAGCTCGGTTACACATCTATCGCAGAGTCCTTCGGGAGATGTAGGGGAATAAACCCTTGGTTTTCAGATGAAATTGAAAACCCAATCGTAGTGTTTTCCGCGGGATAGGAATTTAGCGAGGGACTGTTGCCGACGGTGCTTGCAGGACACTGGTAGACTCATTGGTGTTTCTGAGCGTGGTGCCAAGGTTAGGGAGAGGCTATAGAGACTTTCAGGTGCTGTAAAAGCTTAATCGTTCACTATCGGAGTACCAAGTCGATAACATCGGTCGGGCGCCGAGGATCAGTATTACAATAGCTCAGAGGAGAGTCCAGCTGACCTTGACCAGTCATTGCAGTCTGGATAATCTCACTGATATATTTGGACCCTGCAAAAGCAGGTGTATAATTCTCTGGTTGCCAAATGGCTTACAGCGAAGAACTCACAGACTGGATGAAAACCCAAATCTTTTAATTTTCATTTTCTATTCCACGCTCATTCTTCAATGATGAACATACCATTCGTTCCTAGTCTAGTAGAACATACTGTCATGAAGTCCTGACATTCTGAGAACTGACACAGTCTCCACTCTCACTCTCCCAGCACCGTCCCAGGCGCGCGGTCAATATGGTGACACGATAGGATTTGTGGAGAATGAGATGACTTGGCGAGCTAATTCCGATCCACGCATGCGCCGGCCGGCGTGTCAGTAATAAGCCATTGTCTTAACGACTCGCCCGCTCCCAGCCTTTGTCTGGTCCGCTCGTTGAGGGCGCCACCCGTGGCTGCTAATCGCGGCATTAATACACGGAGGACTAACACGCGCAATGACACATGCAGTGATTTCCGGCCCGTATCAAAGATGGCTGACAGGCCGCCGCCTCTTGCAGCTCCAGCCAGCTGCTTTGTCACCGCTAATGTTGGATATGGACAGCCGGGAATGTGGAATTCAATTACCACAACTAGTGCCATTAGATCAAACTGTTCCTGTCCGTAATCATCCAACCTCAACTGAATATACCCTGTCTCAACTGCTTTCATGGAAATTAACAATGGGGTTTTGAGCTATCACTTTTGAGCAGATTATATTTTGTTTAGAATCGATGCAGAAACCACATGGAAATCTCCGTTGGTGTCTGGTCACGTAGGCTTCATGTAGTAACGACAGGGAAATATCTGTTAGTGTCTGGCCGTGTAGCCGTCATGCTGAATAAAATACCCAATAGACCAATTGACAGTTGCTTGGAGAAGATGATAGCCTAGAGTGCAACCCTATTAGGCGTTCATATCAGATTTATCATCATTTTATATGCATATATATATATATACGTTTGTTAGCCATAGTTTAATGGAAATGTCGTGCTTTTTGCATACCAATTCCATCGTGCACTGTATATATAGCTCCCAAGGAATTCTAGAGATGCATCATGAATTTTCTATGCCATTTTACCACAGCATTGGTTTATATAAGACATAGTTAGTGTGGCTAAATGAGAGTACTCTCAACTTCCACGAATGATTTCCAGGTATATGATAACAATATAGTGAGTGTGTCTCAATTACATCTTTAATCAATAGCGGTTCTTGTCCCGCTCGCACGTTCCGACCTGGTAGAGTTAGGGATATAAGAGCGGGACAAGAACCAAGTACCATTCAACTTTCACCGAAGCCTAGACTTATTCTTTTTATTATATACACTCAATATGTTTGAAATAATTGAATATTTACCAAAACTCCATTGTCATCTTTGTTTTGAAATGAAAGCGAGACTGGCTCAATGTTCGATCTCCACTCACATAATTAATTTTCCTTTTACGTAGGAAAGAGCAAAGCATATGCTGGGTGAGTGAGTCCTATTTTGCTGGTTGCCGACTGTTCGCATTAGACCTGTCCATAGCCAGCGCATACCAGCAACTGTGTATATCTGAGGAATACACTTTTCGATTTCATTAACATCTAGGTAACCAGCTTCAACCAATACCCGCTTGCACATACACTGAATTTCGGCCCGTACATATCGTATATGGCACTTACTTCCATAACTTAAATATGTGACTTTAGCACAGGGGTATATGATAAAAATGCCATTTTTTACAAGAAATCATGTGGTACGGAGTGCACAAACCATTGGTTTGTGCACAGTATGCAGAATTGGTTGCGTATAGCTGGCCAGTAAGTGTGAAATATTTGTGCACAGGTATACATTGTATATGTTATAGGAGGGTGGTTGTGGCCCCTAAGATTCGAGGTCAACTCTCGACTGCAGAGCCGTCCCAAGGCTCTAGAAAATACTATGTAAGGAGGTCAGGGTGAAGGTCGGGGTTTGCTGCGAATGCAGTCATTGGCTACTCAGTCTACTGCATTCCTTATATGGAATTAAGGTAATGGGACAATTCCATGGTGGTAGTGACAATACAGGCTAGATTTATGAGTTGTCTCCATAACTCATAAATCTAGCTTGTATTGGGACCATCACTATGGTTTCATATCATTATATTCCTTGATTCCTTCTTGAATCATCAAAACTTACAGTAAATTGATGTCAAAGTGACTTGACACACCATTCAGAGACACCGGTACTGGGGAAGACGTGCCGGAAGTGGATAACAATGTAAATGCCGACTGTGCAAGTCATCACCACTCTCCAAACACATAGTTCCTTGTCTCAATGGTTTATAACAGACGCATTCTCCAGTTGGAGAATCTGCACGCACTCGCGGAAGCTGAGGTTAGGTTTGCTCAAGCTAATCGCTACTCATAGGAGAGTGAAGTTAATTAACATATTTCCACGTGTGCGAAATGGGCACACCAGAGCGTTTGACTTCCGGTTTACTCTTATATTTGAGTCAAGCATTCAGGGATATTTTACAAATCCCCGTAATGAATAAGAATGCACGATATCTAAAATTTGAGGTATCTAACGTGGGGTGTTTAGGCAACGCAGTTTAAATAGCTTAAATATACGAAATCAATTGATAATTACAAGTTTACTCGAGTTATGTGGCGGGCAATGCACAGACAGACATTCAGTCAGCGCACGGATTTGGATGACCTGTATGCAGGTCCGTGGTCAGCGTAATGCTTGCTTCGAAGGCCGGGTTTGACAGTGTCAACATGGAGGGGTTATGGGGAGTGACTCGACGATGTTGTTATTCACACTTCACATAATATACAAAGTATGATAGGAAGACAAGTCGTAGCAAGTTGAAAACACTTCTGCACCAACCGCTTTGCGACCACGGAATAGAGAGAACAGGAAAGGGAACCAGCGGAGGACTCCGCTGCCTCATCTGCATACCCCGGGTTTCGGCGTTTCTGATTGGCTTAGAGATCTGTGCTTGATTTCAGGTCTCACATCGTAGAATATAACCGTGCGGCGTGCGGATCTTCGACCCGACCATCGCTGTTTGGTTCTATGGGGAGCCATGTGTTTTACACATCAGGGGAAGAGTAAAATCTTCGGATACTCTTATTCGCCGGGAAAGATTCCAATCCCAGAGGCAGTGCAATGACTGAGAAACCCCAAATTTTGCCAACAGGTGCCTGCTTCTAATTGTACCTATTTGATAGTTTCATGCCAAACAGGAGTGTCTTCGCATGTAGCGAGGATATTTATCTCTCATGGTTTCGACTGCTTTCCATTCTCATCAGGCAAGGTGCAGTAGGTAATCTTCTGTGGTCTTTCCCTCAGAATTTCATTCTGATGGAGGATACTGCAGTTCCATTATTTTTCGTTGTGGGAAAAATAGTGAAATTCGTTTTCTCTATTTGACGTGTGGTCCTAACCCTCACAACCTCTAGATTTGGTGTGTGGTGATCATTTTGATATAATTTCTTTGTTCCGTTGACACCACGTGTGGTGTCACAGTTGGAAAATTGTTTTTGACGTGGCATTGTAACCTAGAGGTGTTCTGGTGTGGGTGATGGTTAGCCGTATCTGTTGTGGAGCGTATTGAGACCCTCAGGTGTATGGGTTTTGAGTCGATGTATCCAGTTGAATTCTATTTCATTTCGTAGTCTTGCGGCTTCTTTGGACTCAGGATGTCTGTATATATAGTCAAGTATATATACCTTGAAATCGTGGGTTCCGTTGTATGTTGTTTGGTTGAAGTGGTTTGGTACTTCATTCTTGCCTCCAACTGTGAATTTTTTCCAACTGTGACACCACACGCGGTGTCAACGGAACGAAGAAATTATATCAAAATAATATACAATATATACCTGTGCACAAATGTTTCACACTCACTGGCCAACTATACACACTGCACAAACACCACCATTTTACATATGAATGCGCCCGGCGTATATAAGTACGCTTTTGCATATACAAGGTCGTCATATTCCCCGTGTGTATACATACTCCTCATCTGTAGGGGTTTATAAGCGTCCCCCTGGCAGCCCGGCCGCTTTCACACATGATTGTAGGCCTTGGTTGGGGTCGGAGCAGCCCCAAAGGGCACCCCTCTCGTAACTTCTCACACACTTCTATGTCGTAATCTGTACAGGTTCTCACACGGCTACATGTCAGGAGGAGTTCTTACCTATATTGACTTCAAATCTGTGAGGTAATTACCACCCACGTGCACCCCTGCAAGGCGCCACCACCCCAAACCCGACCCCCAGTCACCTGACTTGCAGTGCAGGCCAGATGCGACCAGGAGCGTGTGAAAGCGAGTACAGGTGTGAAAATGCGGCTGGCCAACGTGTGAATGTGGCACTCCCAATGACCCAGGCTTGACAGTGGATTTAACATTGGTTTCAATGGCGTGAAAAGTTGTTTAACCCTTCGCGTGTATGAGAGTGCACTGCACAGCTTTCGGAAAAAAAACTGCAAAGCGAGAAAATCGAGCAACGCAGTGTATCGTCGTGATGTCGGCACCGCTCCCGAGAATATGTGTATAATGGTCAGAACTGACACTAAAATCGCTGTATTTAGACTTAATCAAACCTCCACACTACTGATTTCTGAAATCCAATCATTTTCAATTTGGTAGTTCTACCATTACAGTCATGATCCTAGTTCATTCGCCATTGTAATCATTGTTATTGTTTTGAAATGGCAACTTCCAATTTCTGCACATAGGGGGCAGCACTGGTGCCCTCTGGTGGATAGGAAGTGAACCATTCCTTTTAAGCATTTTTTATTAGATTAGGTTGTATCCTCTCATGCAATATACAAATATCATATATCAATTTGTAGAAGAGATGATGGCGATGATGAATCTGAAAACCATTTCCCGATATCTTAAATAGAACCGAAGTTACTAAATTATGCACTTTTGTCTGATAAAAATGAGTCTACATAGGAGGAATTCTTACCTATATTGACTTCGAGTCTGTGAAACATGTATGTAAAGGCTGATTGCGATGGCAAAATCAAAGGATGATAATGAATATTCAATGAACTTTAAATATTTATAGTTATCAGTCCTTGACGAACACCAAATTATCAAATAGCCTAAACAACTTGTAGATGATTGTCCCTCGTTTGCTGGTTGGGATATCATATGTCTTATTTACTATGATTGGTTGGCTCTCTTGCTCTGCTCACCACTTATTTTCTACTCACCGCCTGTGAGATGTGTCTCTTTGTCTTTGTTTTCCTTCTGCTCACTGGAGTTATCATTATATGAGTGTGGTTGTTTTGTATTGCTTTTCTGGCTGGTGTGACGAAAAATCTTATATAGGGTTTGTTCTGAATACATCTCGTTATGGTGACAAATTTGAGTACTTTGAATGTTACTGGTTATGTATTATCTTACCTTCACTCAGTCTGCATATAGAAGAAAATATTTTTTGTGTAATATCTAGCGAGTGTATAGGTGGGACTATGAAAATCCGTTGAAGTCTCAACCTGCTTTATTGAACATCCCTTAATGTGATACCTAGTGTACACGCAATGGTGAATGGATTGTGATGTAAGATAACCTATGATGTTTCAATAAAAAATTGAAAAAAAAGGGAAAAAGCCCAAGTTTTTTCTTGGTAATTTGTACCAATGAGTACCAATACAATATTTGTCTCCCCGCTTGCCTGCATTGTGTATTTCTCACAGACTCGAAGTTGGTATAGGTGAGAATTTTTCCTGACATGTAGCCTTGTGAGAACCTTTACAATATTTAGACATGTTGTCTTACATTGACTCATTAACATGTACTACATAACAAAATTCACACTGGAAAATGTATAAGGGAAGAGTCAATAAAGAAGACATGAAAAAAATCTCTAATGATAATATAGACCAATTTCTAGGTATTGCCGAATTCAGAAGGTTATAAGAGGAACCGATAGAACTACTGCTACACTGATGGAAGGACCGTATAGATCTAAATACTGTGATTTATGTGGTTTTTAGATTGTCTCTCTACTCCAAGTATTAGCTGAGATATTGAAGGTTGACTATTGGAGGGAGTTGCATATAGGTTGGAGACTAGGAACGATGCTCCGGCGGTGGCGGCAGCGGCGGCGGCGGCGGCGGCGGCGGCGGCGGCCGTCCCCATGGTACCACACCAGGTGAACCTGTGGGTTAGTGCACGGTATCCCCGCTAGCTGTCATTGTGCATTTCTCACAAACCCAGAGTCAGTATGGGTAAGAATTCTTCCTGACATGTAGCCGTGTGAGAACCTTTACAGATTACGACATATAGTTTGTGAGAAGTTACGAGAGGGGTGCAAAGGGGGGCAGGGCTTCACTGAGAGCGGGTGGCGGGGGGCAGGGGATATTTCCTCTCGTATACGCCTGGTGTGAAATACAGCCAAGACGCGTCCGTATATAAATACTGGGTGTACATGTATATGGAAACAAGTCAATATTCAGCCAATACATGCATTTCCGCGACGGCGTATATCCAGTTTTCGTGCAGTGAAATAACCCATTCTGCACAAACCAATAGTTTGTGCACTCCATACCACATGATTTATTGTAAAATGGCATTGTACTTCAGTCTTCAGCATCGGTTCATCTGATCGTCAATTTTACCGCGTATTTATGAAGTACGGCTACAGTAACCCTGTTTCCATATATTACTGCACAACTTCCGACAGCGCTAACCTGCACTCCCGCCACCTGGTGTAGACCACTCTCGGTAATGGCTTATGTGTTATGGAACATATTACCTACTTAGGTTCTCATCTCAAACTCATTAGTCAAGCGGGGAACGTTGCCAGCCTCACCAGGCACAGCAAACAGGGGTGAGTATAGGTGAGTATAGGTAGGGTGAGTGGGGAGGGGGGGGGGGGGTGGTGAAGGGGGGAGGTGAGTGGGGGTGGTAGAGGAAGAGGGGTGGGTAGAGGTGGGGTGAGTAGGGGTGGTAGAGGGAGAGGGGTGGGTAGAGGTAGGGGTAAGAGGGGGTGGTAGAGGGAATGGGGTGGGTAGAGGTGCAGAGAGTGGGGTGGTAGAGGGAGAGGGGTGAGTAGAGGTGCAGAGAGTGGGGGTGGTAGAGGGAGAGGGGTAGGTAGAGGTGGGGTGAGTGGGGTGGTAGAGGGAGAGGGGTGACTAGAGGTGCAGAGAGTGGGGGTGGTAGAGGGAGAGGGGTGAGTAGAGGTGGGGTGAGTGGGGTGGTAGAGGGAGAGGGGTGACTAGAGGTGCAGAGAGTGGGGGTGGTAGAGGGAGAGGGGTGGGTAGAGGTGGAGTGAGTGGGGGTGGTAGAGGGAGAGGGGTGAGTAGAGGTGGAGTGAGAGGGGGTGGTAGAGGGAGAGGGGTGGGTAGAGGTGGGGTGAGTGGAGGTAGGGTGCAGGCTCTAAAGGATGGCTCAGGGGGCGCGGTTCGGGAACCAGACAGTACACGTGCCACACTCCGCACCCGGACGACAGAACGCCACCCGGGACGCGCTGCCGAATCGTGTGTGCAGCCGATTTTAGGGCCGTGAAGCATCACACGAAATGACGTCAAATAAACGACATTCTGTCCGAGCCAGCGCTCTTCTCGTAAAGTCTCGCGTGAAGGTAAACTGGAAACCTTATCAAAGATGTAGGAAAAGGTGAACGGCCAATCCACTAGTTCCAGCCTTCACGAGCACCGCTCACAGTGCAAAGCAGTCACCGTCCGGAATTATCACAACAGCCAAAACGGGGCAGCACGGGGCAGCACGGGGCAGCACGGGGCAGCACGGGGCAGCACGGGACAGCACGGGCAAATAACCAGGAAAATATGACTGCATTGTCAACGAGTCCGTTCACGGGGTGCTGCCACTTTGACTTTTATTTGTCCTGACCCCCATGAAAGATGGCTAAACACTACACTTCCGGTGGCGGGCATTTACTGAGTCACGTGACCAAACAGAAGGCTGAGCGCGTCCCCTATTCGACCCGCCCCGCTCTTTGTTGACCCCGGAATGACCTACTTTCGTATTGGCCCGGAAGAGACAGTCGCGCATGTGTATCGATCGATGACGCAATGTAGGGGCACGTGCACGCACTGCGGGGGTAATTAGCGCGCATGACCGGAAGCAAACAGCGCCCACAGTGGCCCAAATAGTAAATAGCGCTGAAAGTAAACAAATAATTGAGTATGCCCGGGGCTGTGAAAGAAATCAAAACGATACCTGAAGTTATTCATAACCGCCGATTTCAGTTCGAACTGATCATAGTCGTTTTGAGGACTGTGATTGGCCATGGCTTTTATCAGAGAATTGACTTGAATACAAAGGCCTGTCGACCGATTATTGCCCACACGTGCATCTGGACGTTATTGATGAAGGCTGGTAATTATGCACGTTTTTATAGTCAGGCCCAACTCACCGACCGAACCTACCCCCCCCCCCCCCCGGCCCCTCGCTGCCCTCTCATACAACCGTCTACACACCAACCTGCAGATGTTCCCCCACATCTATACCCTGTCTTCATAACAACCTGCACAGCAACAGTTTTATTTACAGTATGCTGTATATTGTATTTGTACCTATTTATTTGGCAGTTCTTCTTTTGCTTGTATTTGATTACTTGGCTGTAAAATATGGCGTTTATAATGTTATCTCCATATTGTATGAAACATTCTGAGTTAATATAATATAATTGAATTGTTGTTTCACTAAATCTATACTCTGTTTACAATACTGAAGGCTGTAATGTGGGAAAACTGACTGGGCGTCTTATCTGTGAATTGTTACGAACTCATGGACTAGCAAATACTCGCCCCGACACTGTTAGGAGGAAAGGGCGTATATATATATATATATATTTTTTTTTAATCAAGTTTATTGGTCGTAATTCAACAACAATGGTTGATTTTCAATTACGGCCAGTTAGACAATGTTGGCCTCATAATCAAGGTATCCTACAATTTCTAACATCAATACACAGTTAATGATATGAAGATGAGCTGAATCAACCAAATACACATTCAGGTCAAGTGCCTAGAGTAATTCATCTGTAGTATAAACTCATTATTATGATAACACCTGAAACCAAAATACTAATAAAACTTGGCATTAGCAGAGAAGGCCTGGGTAACATGTACAGTCTTTGAAACTAGGTGAATACTGACGATACTGTGGCTGAAGCAATTGACAGGGGGGGTTTCATAGAATAGAAATTACAGATATTACAGCGTTGCGTAGAAATACTTTATTTTATTTCAGGAAGAGTCTTAACCTCTCTCTTAAATGCTATTTTTGTTGACTGTGATTTGATAATTTCTGGGAGGGAATTCCATAAATGGCGACCTCTGTGACCAGGCGATTTTTTATAGAATTCGGTCCTGGGCCTATTCACCGTGAAAAGGAGTTTACTCTGTTATCGTAGCCTTGGGCCATTATTATCTTCGTCATTGCCTCCTGGGATCTCCAGTGTGCCGTATTCACTTAGGTACAGTTTTCTCATATAGGATAACAACAGTTCCTTTCGTCTGCGTTCTAAATATTTTACATATTTCCGAGGCCGGGAGTAAGTAACAATTCAAAGATTAAATATCTGATCTGTTTCCTCTTTATCATAAACCTCAACATAGCTTAGATACATGATTAATTTCCGTAAATCGCCATTCGTAGTCTTTTCTTTTCACAAGGCCACAAGTAAGGCTGGCTTCATAGATACACGAGAGATTATAGTGCCAACTAGTAGTGGACGATATATACTACCATGTGCAGTACTGTAGTTGTGATGTGTAACCACTTGAGTAATAAGGCGAGGTCATCTGATAATTAAGAGGGAGTGGCCGAGCAGCCTTGACCAGCCCACTTCCAGAGAAGGTTGTGATTGATAACAGGTATATTCTTCTTTAAATCTGACATTATGTTAACTCAAATTAGTAGGGGTGTAATACAAATAATGTTCGCGCCGTATTTCAGAATCAAATGACTTCGAACGACCATCCCTACGGGCTCAGTAACACTGTTTTCTCATGATACTGCACTGGATCTGAGCCAAGCACAAATATTGAAATATATAAGAAAGGTATAAGAAATGTATAAGTAAAACTGTGAGCTCTTGTATAGCAGAAGTTTAGGAATATGTGTATATCCCATATGAAACACCCTGAGAGCTGTATCTAGGCCAGTGTGTCAGCACACAAGCACCCAAGGTGAAGGCCAGTAGGACGGAGCATTAGGGCCAGTGGGTCAGTGCCTGTCCCACTTAGCAGGGATGGATCATTTGGGCCAGTAGGTCAGCGCCTGCACACCTACTGCCCAACTTAGCCTGGGTCAGTAGGACAGGTCATTTGGGTTAGTAGGACGGAGTGTTGGAGTGAGCATTTGGGACAGCAACCTTGACACTTTAATGCATGCAACCTCAATACTAGCTATATAAGCCAGCTACACCCATCATTCTGGGTTCTTAGACTGGCGTGTGAGGAACCTGTACCTGTGGAAATTACCAATAAAAAGAAGCATTTCAAAAGTACCTCTGAGCAGATCTTATCTGTGAAGGGCTGACGCAGCCAAGAAGAAGTTCTCTACCCACTACATCCCATGGACTTAAACTACAGTATTCTAGTGATAAGTTACTCCAGTGTTTGTGACATATTCTAGGACTTTACCAACTACAGTCCACATACACTACACAGCTCTCCCCATCTACCACATACTTCTCACCTCTACAACCCAACCATCCTATCACTGTAGACCGGTACTACATGCATGGTCTACAGTTCAGCCCAATACCATAGGCTACTCATTATCGAGGGAGGGAGGTATGGTTTTGTGCCAACTAGTGTTGTACGATGTATAGGACCATCCGCATCGTTCTGAAAGGGAGTTAGCCCAGGCAGCCTAATCGCGTTGCTCATAAGTGGGTCTCTTATGTAACATACGCCCCACAGGAATCCTCTCACATAGCCTCATGTCATCTCCACAACTACCAGATCCCCCACAACCTACACCTCCCCATATGACCTCCCCAACACCCACGCGCTGTACCCGGCTACTGTTACACACACCATCCACGCCTGCCAGCAACCAGTCACCACTCTCCGAGCAGGAACGTCGATACGAAAGTAGACTGAAGAGTCCGTGCTAGTAGGTGTCACTCTCCAAGCATATGCTTCAAGGACACTCGTAGCGCCTGTAGCCATCCATCAATAACCTGCTTGGGGAGTGTTTCATGCAAATTGCCTCTGGGGCTTTTTACGACTCCGTGGTGAGGAGACATGTGCTAGGAGACTGATTTTACGGCTATGTGGTGCGCCAACCTGTGGTTGGAGAGACTGCATCACGTCGTTACGTCACAGAGGTTGCTGCAGTGTGACAGGGTGTTATCGACTTATAACACGTGGTTTAGATTATGGATTATCAATATGCCTGCTGGAGTTTAGCAACACGCCGTGATGTGCAGGCGGGTTCGACTACTGCCAGAAAGTAGTTCGCACGCGCCAGAATAGGCTGAACTACAGGGTGAGCCATCATCAGTTGGTCTAAGTTAGACCGGCTTAAAGCAATATCTCAAACCAGCCTAAAATAGACAACATGAAAGCATTATCTACAAACCACTCTAAGATAGACCGACTTACGCACAAACCATTTTAAATGCGCTACTAATTTATTTCCTGATAAATGCATTATTGAATATCATCAGTTTTCAGTGCAATTAAATGCATTTTCAGTTCAAGAAAAAGTGGGTTTCCCTCTGTTTTGTTTGATTTTTTTCTTTGTTTTCCATTTAACAACTATCATTGATCCCAAATCATACAGTTTACATACCTAGAATTGGCGTGCTATATGAAGCAGTGGTTTTATTGTAGGTGTGTTATATCAGGTAGTAGCGAATAACCCCTGCGCACTTTAAAATGGTGTTCAAGAATATTACCCTCTTCGTCACATTCTAAACTCAACTAGGGTGAATTTTGAATGTGGTATAAATTTATGGAGCCTACAGATCGCTACTGAATAGAATACGAAAAGCCGTATTCTGCTCAGTAGAATACGCCTTTTCTGTCACCTCACGGGCACTTTAGTAACTATCTTATATAAACAATAGATGTCGATACTCATCATTTATTTGATTTTCTTTGCTAATTAGTCAAAAGGTAAGTAGTAAATAGTACGTGAGAAGATCGCTGGCTATTCTATTTCTCCTTTGATGACTCTTAAATGCTGAATAATGAATACAACCTTACCATAGTTTTGATACCTGGAAACAGCTACCTGGAGATTCTGACTTGTTAAAATCTGCAGGAGATTCCGGAAAAATAGGCCTGTGAGGTCGAATCATCATGTACTTCGAAATAACTTTCTTGAATGTTCATCCAATGTTAATTATTTAGAATAATTAATAATAATCTAATTTACCATCAGAAATCATTGTAATAACACGCTTTGCATGCCAAAAGTACAGGTTAATGGCGAACTATATTATTGGTGTAAGACTACACCGAATTACTGCCACAGTTCTGTGGTGTATGTCTTGCAGAAACTTTTCGACTGCAATAGACTTGTTATTAATCTTGTAGGTGGGTAATATATACAATAACGACTGGTTTTGTATACGAGTGATCGTAATATCCTCATAGTTGAGGAAGCAATTTCCTCGCTACAACGCGTCAAGTACTCGGAGATTACGGCCACTCGTACATAAAACCAGTCATTATTGTGTATATATTCGCAGAGATCACTCTATCCTATTTAATTTGTGTGTCAGGGAACCAGATACTAATGATGTAATGAGCTATTATTTCATCTGCGAACACATTTTGGCATTGCTTTCCCTGAATCAATGAATTAACATCCCACAAAGCATGGAGAACACACTCCACACCCGTGTGACATGAAACCGTCAGACGTTATTGATTGCTAATTAATGCGAACAAAAGGAAGTGATTAATCTGTTTAACGACCTTGCCCCCCAACTCCGACCTACTACCCCCAGCAGTTCATCCCCAACTCGTACCGTTACCATGGATTTCATCATACAAACAGTTGCCATGGCAACCTGCACTGTTCCCATGGTAATCCACACTGTTGTCATGGATCTCACTGTAGAAACGACACAATCGGTTACCACGGCAACCCATACTGTTACCATGGCAACCCACATGGTCACAGGGGATGGGTACAATGATACCTCTGCACCATTAACATGGAGACTGGGGATGGGTACAGGAGCCCGGCCTCAATGTAACGTATGTTAACATGGAGACTACATGGGTGTCAGGAAGATGGAGGGGGGGGGGGGGGAGGCAGACACAAGAATGGGATGCAATATTAGCAATAAGTACTTCTATTTATATTTCAAGTTTAGCCAAGAAAAGGGACGAAAACGATGAAAATGTAACTTGGAATTAGATTGCTGATGTTGATGTTTCTGGGTATCGATCATGTTTCTGAGTACTTGTTGTGGATTAGGAATACATATAAACCGCTCACTAAAGGAACGTCGTTTTATTTTTGTCGCCCCTCCAGAGGCTACCGGTGGGGTCACCTGGGGTCAACTCGGGTCTGGGATTCAATTCTCAGGTGCCGGGTTTTCTCTGACAACACCCAAACTTATGACCAGTAAGTCCAGTACTAGAGCATGTACGTGTATAACTAAATATTGTATGACTATGGGAAATAGGGCTAAATCATAGATTTAGATGATTAAATCTCCATATGATAACGAGATATTCACTTGAACGATCTTTGATCTAGATGTAAATGATACCTTAAAAAATGAGGAGAGATACAGTTACTAAGGATGATGAAATGGTGGTCAGTGAAAGTGGCCACAGGTCCGTGATGAATATATTCGAAGCGCCTGAACCAGGGTTAAGAAGTGGAGAAATAGTGAAATTCTAAATTAAACGAGCGAATAACCAAAAATATTTACACTCCCCCATTATACATTGGTAGTAAGATATAGAAATTGAATATGAATAACCTTTTCAAAACCCAAACCAAAGAAGAATTGAACTGCCTGTCTAAGGATCCAAATATATCAAGCACTAGTGGGGCAATGTGGTATTTCGGTCTCTAGTGATTGGTAATGGTCAGCTGGACACGCCTCTAAGACACTGAGACACTGGCCCTCTGCTCCTCTCCAAGCTCCTCTCCCAGCATCACAGTGTTATCACGCAGATGGTGAAGGGTTAGTTTGTTTGTAGCACACTCAAAGTCTATGTGACTACTCTAACCTCTACGTACCGCACATGACCGTGTGTCCACGCTCAACAAGAAGACAACTCAGCAGGAGAGGAGTTAAGCCGCTGGCAGAGTGATGCAGAAACTCCGCCTATAGATGCCGCCAGGGAACCTGTCCGGGTGGTCGACTCATTCTGATGGGAAAAACGTCAGTGGCGACACCCGGCGGGAGGATGCCGAGACGCCCATCGTGTCACGGTTAAACACGGCCGGAAGCACGTGCCCATCTGCGTATCCATGGAGACGCGAGCATCACTCGCCGAGCGGAGCACACTCTCCGCGCGCATGTTAAGTAGGCGCGGCGAGCGTGTCGACGTTCGTTATCGGAGACTCAATGAGTGTGTGACCTAAACATGAATTCACGGCAGGAGATGGTGAGTATTTTGTCACCACAAGACTTGCCGCATTGTGGTCACCACGGAGAGAGCGCGTCCCTCAGGGCGGACAGCGCCAATACACACAGGGCGAACCTATGGCTTTACGTATGTCTAATTTCTGAGTAGATGCGTCAAGTTGAGCATAGATAAGGTCACTCAATTTGGCGTCATATCTACGCCTGCTTCTGTGCACGGGGGGAGGAGTGCGCACGGTGTCCAAGTCGGCAGGAGTACGTTAGCTGCAGCTGATAATGTGTCTACAGGAGTGTTTTTTACCTTTTATCTATATGTCTATGTATGTCTAAATGTATATATATATATATATATATATATATATATATATATATATATGTATATATAAATATATACATATGTATATTATGTGCACACACACAGACACACACACCTACACACCTACACACACACACACACACACACACACACATATAAATATATATATATATATATATATATATATACATGATGATTGACAAGCTGGTATAAACAGGTTGATGAACGAAAACAGTACAATACAGAGCACTTATTACATACACAAAAGACATCACAATACGGTGATAGCATGTGGATGTTATCACAACATGCAGGTGCTAGTCGTGATTGCTAGGTACTCAGCAATATGATATAAAATATATTAGTACAGAGCGGTCCAAGATAAATATAATTTACCCTTAGAAATATCCTGCACCATAATTAGTAATTAAGAGATTTCTTATCCAGGCCAGTATAGCCGTCATTTTCTTTTTTGTTGTTGATTACTTTAGTGTCAACATCTGGTTATTCACCAGCTCTTCCTGTTGTACATCAAGATCTCTTTGTGGTCCGTACATCAAGATCAGCAGGTAAGGAGATATGTAGATGGGATGAGATATGAGTAAATGAGGTGATATATATCCATCGTAATTCAGGGGGGAAAAAAACAACAACAAAAACCAAAAAAAAACGAGTACAACAGTTTCCTCTACCTCTCGGCCAGAGTATCACTCGAGTGCACTCACTGTGATCTGATATTAAAATCAAACTTACAGCAATCTCTGTATTCATCATTTTTAGAACTGCCTCTAGGCCGGTCCTATGCCAATTATGTCAACAACAAGTTATTTTATTGTAGCTTGAACAGTCGCTACTGCCACCAGGCTAGTATACCATTTAGATTTTAGTTTTCAATCTCTTATTTGACTACCAACTGTAACGACCTTTTAAAACAAGCTAATGATCCTAGTTATTGCGTATTACTATCCAGTAGATCCCATTCTCGTATTCCTCTATAGTGAGTTGATTCAATTAAATATCTCAAACTTCTGTCATTATCCCATGTCATTTTCCTCTCCTGACCTGGTGAAGATGGAGGGAAGAAGCACACCCCAGTTTCCTTTCAACATTCAATGGAAATACACTCAGACACAAGACAAGTGGTCCAGACTGTTGGATGAGGACAGAATTTGCACATTGCTTAGCTTAGACCATCATTAGGGTTTCTCAAGTACTGTACTATCTTTTATCAAGGGAGACCAAGGCAATTATCAACTAACTAACTTAGTTTAGCACACTCTATAAACATATTGACACTAACATTTAATTACTTTCCTTATTTTGAAAGTAGTTATTTCTTGTTAGATTCATCTACGGAAACTGATCATTCGTCTGGAACATTTAACAAAGATATGCTTCTGAACCAGAGTCCATGCCACACGAGAGATGCAGTGTGTGATCGCATGAGTGTACTCCCGTGCTGGTGGCATTGGCAGCGCTCAGCTAGATAGAGTGAGTCATCATTTATGGGATCCACTATCCCGAGACCTAATACTCTACGTGCAAAGAATTCACCATATGCGGAAACCTAATACTAGCCGTGATATGAATTCCCGATCCCGAGACCTAATATTCATTGTGATAGGAATTCACCATCCCGAGACCTGATGCTCACTGTGGTAGGAATTAAACACCCCGAGACCACTAATAGGAATTCCGCATCCTGAGACCTGACACTCTCTGATAGGCTGCATGAAATGATACCTGTTCAAACCTTATTCATTTCAAACGCCATTAGAATATCAGGAAATGTGTACTCACAGATTTCTAGTAACGATCAGACTTTTCGCCTTGTCGACATCGCCTTGTCAAACTCAAACGGTCAGAGCCCAGGCCACACACTAGGCTACACACTGTTCACAAGCAGACGTCCAGCTTGCTACCGGCAGAGATCGCTGACAGTTCATATCCATTCAACGTGGCAGTTGATATTAATGACAAGCCGAATTGTCCACACAGATCAGTGTATCGAGTTTGAGAAAATAATTCCTAATATATAAATAAAAAACGTGAGGCATGCACTATTCCAGTTGGTGAATTGAGTCTGCAGTCCTAGTCGCGACATTGGTGAGGATGATGTCAGAATCGTGATCCATGAACTTGTCTCCTTAGTAACACAAGTTGTTGATGTGATGCTATGTCAGAATAGAGATTCGACAGCAAAGAGTCATGATTATAATCATCCTTTTTACATTCAAGACAAACTTATTACACAACGGCAGTGACACGGCTAGATATGTACACTTGATGTGGTTCATTCGTTTAACCAAAGCTAGACTCCAATTATCTCCAGTTATCGTTGTCTTCTTCTATGGATTCACTCAGCTTCGCTTCGTGAAATCACTCGGGGAAGACAACTCATGCCAGATCACTGTATATGCGATCTTTATGTCGGTTGGTTGGTGATAGTTCTTGGAGTCATTTGTAGTGTCTCATTATGATGCATGTTAAACAAGATTTCTAAAACTTTCTTGGTGTCACTACATATAGTTGTCAGCACGATACTCTGAGTTCTTTAGAAACCCAGAGTTGTGCAGTTGTACTCCGAAATCTCAATGCATGTTGAACAAGGTCTAACATGCCTGCAATCTTCTATTAGCTACTCAGCCGTGTATGTGGAGGACGCCCTAATGCACAGCTTAGTTCTGCCTATGTATGCCGCTAGTGTAATAACATTACGTATATCACATTAACTTGGCCCTGTGAATACGATAAACAGAGGCATGGACAGACTCAGCCATACCTCATCATGTAAATTAGACCAGCGTTAAGCACTGTGAGGGCACAGACAGACTAGGCCAGCCATGTAAGACCCGCATTAAGCACTGGGAGGACACAGACAGACTCACCATATTGGCGGATGGAATAAAGCTGACTAGTTCGCTGGTTACTGTTTATACTGGTCAGACCAAATGCTTGCTATGAGAATGATAAAGTAAGAACCAATTATGAAATTCAGATGTGTGATCACACTGATTTTATCGCACCCCGTATAACATTATTGATTAATCAAATGAATCACCCAATTAGCCATAGAGTATTGGGCACACTATATTCACGGCCGTGGAGTATGAGTTCCTAATGTTAAGCCCCCCGGGAAAAATACCGGGGTGAGATAAGAGCTCATATGCTACTTACCAATTACCACGGTCTATTAAACACCTACAGCACCTGATACAAAGCCCAGTTCTCGTGTGCTACTTACATAGTACCACGGTCTGATTAAGACCTACAACACCTGGGACAAAGCCCAGTTCCCATGTGCTACTAACATATTAACACGGTCTGTTGAAGATTTCGCCAGATTCAAACACCTAATTCGACCGACTACTGACACCACCACGTAAACTTCAATGTGGTGTACTCTTTGTTCAAACTTGTTTCTATCTAAACGATACATTTCGCTTCCGTGTATGTTTCATACGTAGCACCTTGAATTATTTCTGTCAAATGTCCAAAGTACGTAGTCAATGTATAGTGCTAGGCTATTAAGTATTAAAAGGTCACCATACTTGTTTTTTGAGGGAATTACAGAAAACCATATTTCTCAGAGTATTTTCAATATAATTCTGACAAATGTTACGTGGCACTCGTGGCGCCAAACTGAATTGATGGCTATGCCTTTAAAGAAGGCGCTAATTTCATAGAAGAAACAAAGTCATCTCGCAACACATGATCACTTCATAGGCCACTCAGGGTATGCGCCGTGTGCATGAAACCAAACTGCAGAGAATGCTTGTCGTATACCTTAGGTCGAACATCTATAAGATACTACCCGCTGCTCGGGTGCAGTAGTGCAATAGTGAATTGGCCGTAGTGACTGGCCGCTAGCATGTAAGTAATTTTTAAAAATTATTGTCACGTATATTATATGATGAATCGGTTGCATAATGATGTCGTTCGTGGTTCGTTTTGTGACAAAAGACCAGGAAGGAACAACAATTTCCCCGTAGTAGTATGTTTCCTCATATCATTTACATACTTTATTGAGCTTGGGAGATACACACAGATACGCTGCCTAGAGGTTAGAGAGGTTTCACAGCTTATATAGACTCATTTTACATAAGTATGCGAACGGCGTATACAGGTATGCTTCTCCATATACAAGGTTGACATATTTTCCGACGTGTATACGTTTATCTATTGGCGTATATACATGTCCATGTTGCAGTCATATATATGTCATATATATGCCTGATTCTGTTGTATTTACACCACGATCCAATAGTTCCAATATCTACCCCTTGGGGACACCACTATAATATATTTCATTTGCCATCAGTCATTAAGTCCTTGGTATATGGAAAATCCAATGTTATATTATCAATTTTGATTATAAACGGGCTTCACTGAGAGTGTAGGGAGAGACTTGACAGACCACCACAACTGGGGGTGTCCCACTGAGACCATCTATACCTCTACCAACACAAACGGGCGGGAGGTGGCGGGCACACAGGGAGGGCGGCTGCGAGGGCGGCTGTGAGGGTGGTTGTGAGGGAAGCGGCCACATTCACATTACTTCTAACAATTTTTTTTTTTATGTTACATAAACTTGTATAAACCTTTTATAACTTGTATACGACTGGTGTATGTATATCGTGCAGAGGATATTTCCTCTTGTAAACGCCTGGTGTGAAATATAGCCATGACGCCTCCGTATACAAGAGGAAACAGTCTTGTATATGCCTCATACGCTTGCTTGAAATATGGGCGTATATATATATATGAAAACAAGTCAATTTACAGCCGATACATGCACCTCCGCGATGGCGTATATAGGAATAAACTAGTGGTTTTCACGCAGTGACTCTTAGCTTGCTGCAAAAACCTAACCCATCACTATCTGCGTGGTATCTCTGTGACATTGGTAGGGTGCATAGGATCAGTGTCTTTGCATGTCAGAGATGTGCCAAGCTGGCCATGACTAATCACTTCAGACCAAAATACTTCATTTTTATTTTCAATATATGATATAACATTTCTTCATGCCAAATGAGGCCATCTTAACTTCGTTAACTACATGTAAAAGATGCCGAAGAATTACATCATTGTGTTCCGCTGAAGGTAAATTTGATAACAAAGGATTATCTCAGCCCGGTATTTTTCTCCGTAGGGTTGACATTGTGAACTCGAACTCCACGGCCAAGTTCGTGTACCCAATACGCAATGGCTAATTGGGTGATTCATTTTAATCAATCATAAATAATGTTATACAGGGTGAGATAAAATCAGAAATCCACTCGATGAAAGGAACTCCACCTTGTTTGACCGCAGAGTAACTCGGTGGAGTACGGAGCAAGCTATTTTTATCTCGTGGGTTTCCTTCTAATTAATTCAATGTAAAGCGCTGTGTGAACCTAAAATTCAGTTTCTCTGCGGTTATTTCAGTGGAAATGTTCATTCTGTATGCATCGATCCTGAAGGCAACATCACAAAAGAGGCCACGAAAAAAAAGGTCGGATAAAAGATGCGAGTCAAACGTTATGATAAGTGTTTTGGCACTTCAACTCCAGCTTTTGTCACCAGGTGGCTCTAGTTGACAATTAATGTCGTCTGTTGGATTCACCCACAAAAACACACAATTACTAATTGTAGTGATTAGGCTACGGCGGAAGTAACCGCTATGGTTGCTAAGGGTGGCTCGGGTTGCTAGGGAAGGCGGTGTCACGAGCCGTTGTGAAGCTGTCATTTCGCGGCTTTGTGGCAGCTCATGATTATGGGGCGCAATATTCTGGGCGACACTGCACGGTCGGCAGTCACGTGACTGGATCTGCGGTGTTTCCTGGGAATTCCAACAAAGTCCGTGAACGCATGGATTCCTCCGCTGCACCCTTGACACACACAATCTATCTAATCCAGACTGAAGCAGTGTTGGGATGAGGGATACAGGTGTTGCCGTTCAGCACTACCGAAGGGTGCGTTGTTTAATTAGGCCACTGCTCGGACAAACAGGGCTCGCCCCTATAATGATGTACAGCAATCACACCTAGAGGTAGATATGACAGCTGGAACAAAGTAGGCGATTCTATTAACGAGTCTGGGGCTCGTTGAATAAGGTAGGCTCATACATTGAGACCCTTTTCTGCATATTGTACAAGTGTTATGGTTTAATAATATTTAAGTTGCTCGCAAAGACAGTCTTAGCTGTCCATAACGGTTGAATAAAGTTGACCGACATTGTCCCTTGGTCTCATATAGAGAAAAGTTTTTTTTATGTGCGAGCCTAGATTATTCAACGGGCTTGATAATTGTGTCTGTTCTTCATAGAGATAAAGAGCCACGTGTGGAACTCCTGTCTTAACTAAGCCATATCTGAAGCATTACTAAAGCGGCTGTTCCAACAAGCCAGCACTAGCCCCGGCCAATGGTATTGTGGTCTTCACCGATTGTTGGCACCCCGTTTTGCGCGTCGGCAGCGGCGGATACCCGACCTTTTCAGGGCTAAATTGTACAAAGCTGCCTGTGTCTTCTATTTGATATGCATTCGCTTGGATATTACTGCGCGTCAACTACGCGCTGAATACGGCCACGCAGATCCAAATCATGATAATATAGAGAGACATGGTTAGTGTACCTGAATTCCATCTGTTCCTCGATATTTCGGTCGGAAATAATCCCCGAATTCGATTTATGTACACTCACTATATCTCTTTATTACTATATACCGAAATTCGATTAAAATGCCATTTTTGTACTTAGTTATCAACCTATTTCAACCTCCGAAATAAGCAAGGCGGGTATGAATCCCCGAACATTCACCTTGATGGATAGTTCACGGGTGATCCGCTCAGTGACGCCTCCGCGATTACGTCAGAACGTCGTTATGGAGAGTGATAGCAGGGGGTTGGTGCGGAGATTAGTAAGCGCATGTACCACAAAGGATCTGCTGGGAGAGTGAGCGAATTCAAGTGTATGGGCGGGTCATTTTTTCATATATTCTAAGGTGATAATGTCCTCACTGGGTATGTATTTGCGATGGCTATTACTTGTTTGTTTATTCTACGTTGATTTCGGGTGTGTGTGTCGTGCTGGGCGATCTTATTGTGCAAAGATATTTCCAAATGGGAAACGTCCGCCATTTTGTTTGTTTATTTTTTTGTTCCGATAATGTCAACAGATCACGTGGTACGGTAGGTAGTAAAACTATTTTACGCCACGGTGCGGCCGAACGGAACCTCTTCTGCTATTGCGTAAAAGTGAGACATTCGTGCACCAGTATATAGTAATAATGTGTTTTTAAAGGACTATTATCTAGGATACCATCGAACGGCCAGCCTCTGCTTCAGAGCCACCAGTTTCTGCATGAGCAATGCAAAAAAAACTGCAAGAGCTCGTTTTCCTAAACCTCAACTTCTCATCTGCTTCTTGTTGGTTTGTTTTGCAGCTCGACATTTTTTGATAATACAATAAGAATCAATCCGCTGGTCGTCAAACTGATTTACCGCTGACCGCGATCTGTTCATTTAACGACGTCATACGTCAGCCAGTGACGTCTTTACAGCGTTGCCTCGACCGAAACCCTATTTTCCCACTAACAGCGAAATGTTTCCCGCCCAAACGGGAATCTGCTTCCGGCGGGCGAGGCGCCCTCTAGCTACGGATTTTACGGCGCCGTTTACTGTAAAGGACCATTAGCCATCATTCAGTACTTGTGGACACCCTTAGCCGTTTCTTAGCAACGAGCGCTACAGCGTTGAAGCGGCTTTAATAAGATTTCGCGGACGGCAGATGGTCAGCCGCATCGATGCAAACTTAATGACTGCCCCCGACCTGACCTCGGATGTTCCTCAAGGTGACTCTCCCAGCACAACATCTGCAGCATATACAAACATATGCTCGAAGAATGACTTCACCCATTAGAACTCGCTCTCCAGTCACACAACTTTGCTGTTCAATCATTTTGTTGTGAGAAAACTTCTGTTTGGATAGTGTTCCGGGAACATGCGTGATCTAAAGAGGGGCTTGTCGCAGAGCTTGTCGGGAACGTTTGTTTTCTTGACGTCAGGGTGACCGACATCTACAAGGCGACCTTGATAACTATTCTAGACCGAACCGGAACCTGAGGCAGTAGTAAATTACCTGATTGAATGAGAAACCAAAATATTATAACGTGCGAAGACAAGACAAAAAAAAACACAAAAAAGCACTGCAGTCCAAAGGATATAAACCCGTTGAGTTTTTCAAATCATTTTATTCCCAACATCCTCGGAGGTATATTGTATCTTGTCCTTTGATGAAATGATGGTAATGTCTGATTTTAAATCGTACTAATTCCGGTTACAAAGTCCCTTGGAGAGTGGAGTAATCACAGGTCGGTTCCGCGTGGTGTGAGTTTCTGGACTCGCAGGGGAACTCAAGCAACCAATAGATCCTATGCCCTCGTTGCGCTTTGCTTATACTTGATACCATAACATCATCCATGTGTACATTACTTACGCAATCATGTATACACCTTTTGTACTTCCACCTTTCATAGTTTTGTATTAACTGCATAGGTACAATGGCGTATTACTGATTTACAATAAACACACATAGCAATTATCGTTTCTCCATATTAGCAATTTACCTTTCTTTTTCTTTATTTCTCCTATTCTTTCTTCCAGGCGAAATATATTATAGCACACACTTATGGTTTTCAAACCCCTTATCAAATTTCTAGGAATAAAATTTATCATTAATGACTATGGACAATAACTAGAACAATTAGTTTTTCGGACAGTTAGTTCTGTAAATCACTCGAGGTTCACGATGTAATACACTCGCTATCACTTTTGTATTACTGCGCGTCAACCTCACGTGGTTTACGGTTCCAGTCCAAAAAGACATCGATAATGTTCTATATCAATAATGCTCTTAAAATAACCATATAGCTATGAATGTGGCCGCACCCACTAATATTGTCAGCTCAGTAGTCAAGATCAATGGGGAACAGAACCCCCTAGAAGTCATAATTTCGCGGAAGAGATTTTATTTGTTAAAAGTGTGAGGCTCTGTACTGCATTGCTGTCAATGTTGACTGAATGTGCTTGTGACTTTGTAGAGCTTCTTATTTCTCCAGAGTTATATTGTCCTTGATTCTAGATGGCGGAGAGTATGTCAGTACACAAATGGCCGGATGTACTATTTGCGTTGGGAGTGTTTGTTTTCTTCCCTCTGTGGGATACAGGCGGAAAATGGTACAGGGAGAGGTAGGCAGGGACGTGGGGGCAGAAGGACAGGGACAGGGAATAGGGGTTAGGGACAGAGGTGTAAGGACAGGGGGACAGGAACAGAGGGAAGGGGCAGTGGTCTACTAAGGTAAGCTACGCTGCACTGGGATTACCGGTGCTGGCGCACTGGGATACCGGAAGGGTCGGCTACGGATCGCTCCAAGTCTCAGACCGGCCAACTGCAGTGATCTTCCCAGTGGTGTCCAGTGGTCTTCCGGTGGTGTCCTGGTGTCCCTGGTTCTTCGAAGGTCCATTCCATTTTTTGCCCGTGCAGCCCCGCTGCGGTCCCGGTGCGATGCTCGAAACAGAGGGTCTCCCCGGGGTTTTACTGTATATATATATATATATATATATATATATATATATATATATATATATATATATATATATATATATTATATATATATACGATATGGAATATCAAATGTACTTGTACACCTTCCCATAATTCACCGTTATAAAACAGAAGTGAATAATGTTCATAAAAGATATTAAAAAAAGACATTCAACAAAAATAGACGTTCACAACTGTTTACAGTTGTTCGCCTTCTCCGGGGATTTGCATGCACATGTATCTTATTGAACTCATGCTCTCGCTGTGGCTACTGGAAGTTGAATGAATATAAGCCACGTCCCCATATGCCGTAGTGCCAACCAGAAGTTCACAGTAAGCCCCGGTATCATGTCCCGGGAAATTAAGGCCAAGTACAGTCAAGTATAGTCAAGTAGCCACTGGGGCTGCCGGGACCGCCGTGTTGGATTTCTTGGCAGAGTTGCTCTTTCCAAGGCAGCGACCCGGCTGCCAAGGTGACTTACGATTCGCTAGCCCGTTGAGTTAGGGTCCCCCAAGGCAGTCCCGACATACCCCAATGGTGACCTACCGGGGCTGCTGGGACTACTGCTGTGCTGGTGTAAACATAGCATTAAACTGTTTTAAATTTCTTCACCTTCCTAAAATCATGAGCGCTCCTTTGGAACTTCTGTTGGTCTTATTTACAAACTAGGAAACTCATGTGAAGCAGAATTTTCACAGCAGCTCTTTAGATGCTGTTCCCACACACAGAACCTAGCTCACACACACCTAGCACACACAGACACACCTCACACACACACCTCACACACACACCACACACACACCCCACACACACATCTCAAACACAAACACCTCACACACACACACCTCACACACACACCTCACACACACACCTTCCACACACCTCCCTCAAGAACAAGCACATTCCTCTTGGGCAATGCGTCTGAACGCTAAGGTTTTGGCGCCCGAGCAGCAGGAGAGGTTCGTATCCGGCCTTTATAGCCGATCGGCTTCTGCCTCAGAAATGCACCAATTATCGCCAACCTTCTTTACATCTCCATTTACTGATATGCCAGGTGGCGCTCGCCTAACGGAGTGTCCCGTCTTCACGCTGTGCAATGCGCAACCAATACTCGGCTTGGAGGCGGCTGTGCAGGCACGATCGATCGTGTCGCCATCTGCAGGGTAGGCGGCTGCCCGCCTGTTTGGCCGCCGCTAATGGTGGCGGGTTGGAGAATGTGGTGACCCGCGTGGTGTCGGGGGGGAGAGTGCGGTGACCCCGTCAGTTCCAGGTCTTGCTGTGATGAGAGCGGGCACCCGGACGGCAGTTTCATGTACAGCATTCAGCAGACGTTCCCATGCAACCTACTCAGAACAGCAAATTGCGATCAGTTTTCACAGGCATAGAATGTTCATTGGAGATGATCCAATCTTTTAGGTCTCAAGTTTACAGCGTTGATATCAGTTCAAGTTGGTGTATAGGTTTACTTTACAGTATGGTATAGGTATAACTATATAACCATGCCGTATATACTGCAAATACGCACCGTTTCACAATATAACGTAATAATAACGTACGGAACAATGTTCCGTACTGCAAAATACGGAACACTCTTCCGTAGATGTAAATCATATGATATCTTAGCTTTGAGTACTACCCCACTCCCCCAAAACACACACAGACACACACACCCGCACACACGAACCCAACACGATCAGTGTGTGTTACATAGACCCCCGGAAGAGAGTAGAAGGGAAATAGAGGGAAACTATGTTCCGGTGAAAGGAAGTCAAAGTTACGAGGTAAGGCTTGGAAAAATTACTGCCCAAGGCCTTGGCCGCGGGCAGTAATTTTTCCAAGCCTTACCGAGTAATTTTGACTTCCTTTCACTGGTACTTGGTTTCCCTATTCCTATATATCTTCAAATGTGGTTTAATAACGATAATTAGCGTTATTTGCTCATCCACCATCAAACCTGAAGCCAGATCCAACCTTATCGAGTAACTTGACACTTCATGTTTACTCCCCACTGCGCTTTTCATATGAATTTTGTAAGAGACAATCTGATTGGTCTAAATGTCAACCTTGGGTAGTATACGGCAACCTTGGGTAGTATACGGCAAACTTGGGTAGTATCCATAAGTTACTCCACCCCCCAGAACGTGGTGTAAGCATAGAGTGTACAGCCATAGGTATATAGGAATAGACCTAACAGGACCAGTGTGGACATATGGAGACACCTTACTGGAAAAAATCAACATGAAAAACTAATTCTACTTTGGTTTTTCTTTCAATGCAAGAAAATACAAGAGAAAATTAATGGTTTACCTATGTATATATATTTTTGGGGGGTGGGTGGTTTCTTTATTTAATATTTTCACATAGGCTGGCGTATCTTCGTAGGGAGTGAAACCTTGTTTTGAGTAGGTTCCAGTAGCCATTGTAAAGTTCCAGTTATCATGGTTGAGATGGTATATAACATGCACAACATCAGGATATCCAGAGGATATTTTACGCAATACAGGTGTCGCCGTTCAGTGCCGCCTAACGGCCCACTGTCTAGTTACGCGGCCGCTCGGACAAACACAGACCCTAGTCCAGCCACACAGTAATCACACTTAAAGTGTGAACGGGGGTGTGTGATTGTAGGAGTGTTGTTTTGTGACAGATTAAATTGTTGGAGCAAACTAGGGTATTGTATCAACGAGTCTGAGCTGTCTAAACTTTATAGTTGATAATCATCTTTGTTTTAACTTAATAAAAAGATAAGCATATTATAGCTAGGCCTGCCCATGTATTAGTGTGTATGCAGTTTTGGTGTCCCTGTGTTATCTAAGGTATATCTATGGTATCATTGAGGTGATATGCATGTATGACACATCAAACTGGAGCTGGAATACCATAGAATACGATGCAATCGCTATTATTTCTATAGAAATAATGTGCATGGGTATTGTAAACGTAATACGCTTATACACTCACTGTATACAATGGTAAATATATGTTGCCAGGGGTATGTTTGGCTTCAGGCGTGGCGTAGCTGAGCAGATAACGTGCGAAACCAGCCTGTGGAAAAAGGTCTATTACCTATCGCGCTTTTATCAGCACTTTCCCCTCCATGCGCAGATTCCATGCGCAGGTTACACGCGCAGCCGTGAAGGAGGTCCCGCTCGCCGGTTATCAGCGAACGACTCGTCTTTCCAGAGCGATAACAGGGCGGCGGTCCGCCGTGAAAAATCACCCCCATTATACTTGTCGGACACTATTTAGCGGTGAGCCGACAGCTCCCGGGGGTGTTCCCAGAGGGCGTCCCGGGAGACTCGGCGATAGGGGCGCCATCTGTCGGGCGGATGAGTAATTCCCGCATATAGCACATGTATATTTTGTAGCTCTAAATCTACCAAAGTCCCAATTTAATCCGAAATGGGCGCTTGAAGAGATTGATAAAATTGGGAAAATTCGTATCAGGGTGGACAAACATATTTTTCTGGTGGGGCAGCACATAAAATTGTGATTGATTAAATCAGTGCTGAATGTGCTGGTTTGTGTGTACTCTCACAAGTCAACTGGCCATGTCGGAATGAATCGGAAGCCCTAAAACCCTCTTCCACCAGCCAAAATAGGTTTTCAAATTATTCCGATTTTTTGATCGAATGAATATATATGCTTGTAACTCCCCATGGTACGATTACTTACGTTTTTTTCAACCAAGGTGCGTATATTCCTGCGCAATTCTAACCGACATCCTGTATATGAATTCATACATGCTCGATCTTCAAACCGTGTGTGGCAGCCTCACAAGCTGGAATACGCTCATTTTTCATCCCTGTAGGCTGAACTTACGTGATAATTTAGAAATGTAAATTTATGTTTCTAAACTAATTGAATTTATGTAAATATACCAACAGAGAAATATGTAATATTATGTAAATAGTGGGTTATTTTATATATTTAAAAAATGGAAATTTACATAATTATATGAATATATATCTCTGGTAGCTTTATATAAATAGGAAGGGAATGTTTATTTTGGGATTTCTCTATGAAGGAGAGAAGTGAGTATGATTAGCCTGAAGGTATAACCATGGATTATACTCAGCTATACTCGGTTTTAGTTATTTCTGTGTACTTTTTCTTTGTAATATGCCCCAACACTTGTCTATAACTTTTTCTCAGCTGGAAAAAAACTAGACTTACATCAACATCAACACTACACACCTGCAGAAAGGTGTGGTCCTACCCTCCTGCCAAAATTACCAAAATTAGGATAACTGCAGTGAAATAAATATCAGCCAATCATAGCCTGAATGAGATTAATGAAAATTGAAACTACTGGTTTGGTAAATCTGGTAAATAAACCAACTCTACAGGACATACCCTCCCCAAGAAATACAAAACATTGAGAGAAACTACTGTCATGCCATCTAGTGAATTCATGCACATAAATGGGAATTCATGCATATAAAAGTAAATTTACATAAATAAATGTAATATGAATTATGTGAATTTACCACACATTCTACACATGTAAGTAAACTTTAACATTTGTAAGTTTTTATACGTAGGGAATCTTCCTGTGAGCCACATAGATTTACGTCTTGTGTTTACTGGGTGGTTAGTCGTGTGTTGTTTATGTTGACATGTCGTGGTTTACACTGATAGGTGGGAAGGGCGTGACGGAGTTGGTTTGTTGTGTGTTGGTCTGCTGCACTACGCACTTGTCTGAGTTTATGCTGTGATTTCTATGATGGGTGTTTTGACTGGATATTGTAATAAGGTTAGGTGTATAAACAAGAGCTGCTAACACTAAGCAAGATGGAAATAGCCAGAAGTAAGACATAGAGCAGATCATCTGTATAAGGAAGGGAATGATCACGTGAGTTGCTGACGTAGCAGCAGAGGAGTATACCTCTGCAGTTGCTGCGGAGAGCAGCATTGAGTACGAGGTTAAGATCTAGTAGAGAACTAGAGAGAGAAAGCCAGTCCTCACTGGAGGACAAGCTTATACTAGACCTGTGCCGGACGCTTCACTCTACATGGAGTGGAGTTGCCTATAGGAGAACGTTAGTTGCGTGGAGTTGCCTACTCTGTGAGTAACTTAGAGACCGACGTGTGACAACCGTCTTCCATTGCGCCGATTCAATGGAGCAGCACTGGGAGAGTTGAGCCGCCGGCCCACAGCCGATTGCGGGGAAACTGGGTCACGGCAGCCTCACGGCTGTGGGGGAGTTTGGGTGCCGGGAATCGGGCCCCTAGCTCCACTACCGGGCCACTGCTGCTCCATCACTGGCAACAGAGGGCCGGCCGGTCAGCGATCAGAGAATCGCCACCCAATCTCCAGTGAATCGGTGCAATGGAACATGGCTTTAAGGAGTGCGACTTCATCCTATCATCGATTACAAATGGCGCTGTTTACACTAAAGGTTCAATAAATGTTTATTTTTGTTATTGCAGACTACGTTGAAGAGTCGTGCAGCTGCTCGCAAATGACCAAACCGTCGTGCGACTCCTTCATCCTCTCACCGATTACAAATGGCGCCGGTCACGTGGCCTTGTCACGTGGTCCTGAACTGCACAAACAGTTCTCGTGTCAATTCACGATAGTGGCACCCCCTCACAAGACGCTACAGATTGTCATAAATAATATCAGTATACCGGAAACACGTGACTGTAAGGCCGGGATTTTACGAGTGTATGATGGGATACCCGGCAATGGCGGCTTGGAACTCACGCGTGAGTATAGTACTTTATTGATGATTACCGCAACTAATCCAAATATGCATATCATTTATATTTAGTTTTACCCGGTGAAAACCTTTTGATTGTTTGAGAGTAGTATAGAGATTCTCCATGTAAGTTCTTGTAGCTTCCTATATGCAGGGCTGATATTAACGCTTCTATATGCGTTTTATATATCTGCTGTCCCTGCGAAGCCATTTTGAAACTTCATGCATATCATTGTTGATGCTTTGACCCAGGGGCTGATGACAATCAGTTATTGGTCTCATATTACCATCTTTCTTGGGAATTGCTCCCAAGGAATGTATATTGGTTTTTTATTTACCTGAGATATTTTACCCTCCAATAATTCTCTTTCTACTGTGGCACACATTTCTGAGTAGAAGGGTTCTGTTTGTATAGATGAATAATTATTTCTGTGAGAGTTTTGAAATTCATGGTCAACAATACAAAAGCCCTTGCATACCCCTGTAAGTACTTTGAAGCCTTCTGCTGAACAATGATCCATTCTATGAATAGCTGCTGCAAAACGACATTCAGAGTTATCAACCACCGATAGCACAGGGAAAGTATCAGGCCTATTGCAAGAATCTATCGCTGGAACCTTAGTGAATTTCTCAGCCTGGGATCCTACCACCGAAGCCTCATCCGATTTCTGAGATTTCGATTTTTTCCAAACATCACAATCCATCTTAGCATGGTCACCATTACATGCCACGCATCGGTGAATATACTTGCAGCTGGAAAATGTACAATTTCCATCCTGAAAGTCCATACACTGTCAAACCTTACCATCTCTATCCTTTGGTTTGAAACCAGATTTTTTCACCGGTTGTGATGTATGCTTGGTGAATTCCCTCATAGCTTCTGCACCAAGGCAACAAGTAGCAAGCATTTGATCTTCACTCGTGAGGGAACTCACAATCTTTTACCATGTTTTTCCTTACCTCCTCGTCATATGTGACTATAACGGCTGTAGTAGATATGCGAGAATCAGTTTTTTCAGCCAAAAAGCCAATGTGAGAAAGCAAACTGATCACCAATTCACACTGTTCTGCTAACTCATTAACTGAAGTACACAAATAGTCTAGTCAATCTATGACATTTTTGGGCCTAACCCACCACAAATTGCAATACAATTTTTTTCTTCACAATATATCTCAGGAAGGTCCCTAGGACACCATATTAAAAATCCGCAAAAATCACCCTTGGGGAAATATGTCTTATCTGCATAAATCCAACATGTCCATTAGAATTTCAAAGGGTTTTAAAATTAAGACATATTTTGTCATTTCTCCAAGAGTATTAAGTTGATTTCTTAGATATTTGGAAAATATATTGAGATACCATAGAGTCATCAGCTTTTGTCACCATTTTGATATTTATCAAGGTCAAGGTCACCAAATGGAATGTTTCCAACCAGAATTTCACCCAATTTCCTATAAAGGCTTACAATAATTTCTATAACTTGTTCTAATATGTCTGAATTTTAACTTAAATGATATATTTAGATACCTGGCACCATACCCTAGTAAGGCCCAAAAGATTATTAGGATGCCATGGAGCCATCAGCCTGTATCACCATCTTGATTTTTTTCCAAGGTCAAGGTCACCAAATGGAAGGTCTACTTCCAAAATTTCACAATATTTCCCATAAGGATTTACAATAGTTTCTATAACTTGTTTTAATATAGATGTAATTCAACTTGAATAATATATTTGGATACCCAGCATCATACCCCAGCAATGTCCTAAAGCAAGTCTTCCAATTATGCACCAATAAGCCACAGTGAGGTTAAAGGTCACAGTATCTGTTCATACATCGGCCACTGATATTGAAACATATTTTGTCATATCTTTAAGAATATTTCACAGACCTCTTAGATATTTGAGACAAAGATTAATATTTCATGATACTCTAAGATTATACAACAATCAAGCATTTATCCAAGGTAAAGGTCACTAAAAGGAATGTTTTTCTCAAAATTTGACCAAATATCCAATTAGAAATTGTAGTAGTTTCTATAAATTGACTCAAAGTACCTGTAATTTAACTTGCATCACATATTTCTAAATATGATATCAATAAACATGCAATGGCTTAGCTACAATGATGAACAGGGGTGTATATATACTAAAGGTCATAACCACCCAATTCACCTATAATCTTTTTTGATTATAACATAGATAGAGAGATATTATATCGGGCATCAAATGATGCTTAACATGCATGAATCCAGGAATATGAAGGTCTCTAAGGGATGCCACAATGTGACAAGATAGCAAAAAAAACTGCATATAAAAAGCTTTTAGACATCAATTTTGAACTGGCTGTCAAACATATGAGACAAGGGTTGCCTCAGGGGTAGCAAAAGCTGTAATATAACTGGAACCTGATATCACAAAACACTGAAATAGCTCAAAAGGTTCCGAAGGGATGACACAATATGGCCAAAAAAATACTGCATATGGAAAGATTTTATAGCCTTCAGGCACTATGTCATTGCAACTGGGTGTCGAAAATATCAAATGACAGTGGCAGTAGTGATAGCAAAATTGGTTATATAACTGGATCCTAAGAATACAGAACACTAAATAATCGCTTAAAATGTGTCTAAGGGATACAAGAATATGGCCACATAGCAAAAACCTGCATATAAAAAGGTTCTGTAGTCTTTAGATATTACATATCTTTAGTATTGGTTGTAAGATATGTCAAACAAAATGAGTGGCAGGGGTAGCAAAATAGGTAATATACCTGGAACCTGATATCACAAAACACTAAAATTAGCACCAAATGTTCCTAAAGGATGCCACAATATGGCCACATAGCGAAAAACTGCATATGAAAAGATTTAATAGCCTTCAGGCACTCTGCCATTGGAACTGGGTGTCGAAAATGTCAAATGACCATGGCGGTAGTGATAGAAAAATTGATTATACCTGGGGCCTGTTTTATTTTCTGCCCGAGGAGTCCTGGAACGCCCGGGGAGAAGTCCTAGGAGAGTTTGGGTTCGATATTTCAAAGTCTCCCGGGGAAGGAGAGTCTTGGGCCAGGATCTAGGAGGTCTCCTGAAATAGCGTTTTATTTTCAATCCTGGGGCCGGGACATCTCCTGAAAAAGGTCCTGGGGCGTCCCCAATGTATCTTAACTCAAGACACCTCTACGTGTGTCCTGGGACCTGTTTTTAAAACTAAGAACGACAAAAGAATTGATCCTATCGTGGTCCTTGATGTATTCTCATTGCCTAAAGTGATCCGTCTTTAAGGAGGACGTTCCTACACAACGATCAGGAAAATATCTTTATTTTGTGTGTTTAAAAAAATCTCAATCGTGATCCACATCATCCATAGGCCTTTCCTACCTCCATTATCGGTCTTATTGGAAGACAACCCCAGTGGGTGTCGCACCATATTTGGTTTACCAGAATTAAACAACTTAGCTACTCTCAGGTAAAAAAAACCCACTTAAATTGTAGTTTGATTACATTATTATATTTCCCTGGAAATAAATCTATTGCAGAGGTACAAAGAGTGCTTATTTATTAAATGGTATTGCATTGTCCTCCACCAAGATCCTTCCCGCACGAGGAATATATTTGATCATTGACCAAAAACAATCCTAGTGTTTAGTCATCTGACTTAAAAACTCAATCTGATTGGTTGTCTACTAGGACATGTCTTCCACTACGACCAGAAAGGCTTGAACGATAAAGATTTGATCATTTCTATAGGACCACGTTTAAAATACAGACTGACACGGATATCCTAGTGAGTATCATTATGGTTAATCCTAATCGTAGTCCTTCAGTCATTATCGTTCTTAGTTTAAAAAACACCTCCCTGGGTGAAGCTTGTAGCTCCTGGGACCTGTTTTTAAAACTAAGAACGCTAAAAGAATTGGTCCTATCGCAGTCCTTGATGCATTCTCATTACCTAAAGTGATCGGTTTTTATGGAGGACATTCCTACACAACGATTAGGAAAATATCTTTATTTTGGGTGTTTAAAAAAATCTTGATCGTGATCCACATCGTCCATGGGCCTGTCCTACCTCCATTATCTGTCTTATTGGAAGACAACCCCAGGGGGTGTCGTACAATATTTGGTTTAGCAGAATTAAACAACTTAGCTACTATCAGCTTGTAATGGCCTCTTAAAGTGTAGTTGGATTATATTATTATATTTCCCTTGAAATAAATCCATTGCAGAGGCACAAAGGATGCTTATTTGTAAAATGGTATTGCATTGTCCTCTACCAAGATCCTTCCTCCACGAGGAATATCTTTAGTCATTGACTAAATATAATCCTAGTGTTTAGCCATGTGACTTTAAAACTCAATCTGATTGGTTGTTCACAAGGTCATGCCTTTAACTAGGATCAGAAAGGCTTGAACGATAAAGATTTGATCGTTTCTGTAGGACCATGTTTAAAACACGGACTGACAAAGACATCCTAGTCAATATCGTTGTGGTAGGTCCTAATCGTAGTCATTCAACCACTATCATTCTTAGTTTTAAAAACAGCCCCCTGTTTCGTAAGGTTATCAGTAAATGAACTAATATACCAGCGATGTTCTGATGTGTATGCACTTCCGGGTCGGGCATTACTAGCGTGGGGGTAATGACCGACTATGCCCGACCTCAATCGTGTCGCTGTACACACTTCACCGACTGTTCCCGATTCTCAGTAGGCCGTTTCAACCGCAATGCTACCCATCCCCTGGTCCGATTTACAAGTGCCTATATCAATTTGCAGGGGAGATAGAGGCGATGACGAATCTGAAAACCGATTTCCAATATCTTATTCGGATCAAAAGTTATTAAACTTTGAACTATTTTCTATGAATCCACACCAGCGGCCCATGGCTCACCACGGCTCGGCTCCCGGCGGCTCTCTTTGATCTCTCTCGGTTCACTGTACAAGGTCATAAAGTGGAAAGGTGTGATCGGCAATCGGCGTTGAGGGTATAAGACAGCGACAGTCATGTTACCGATTATAATCGGTGATCGGATCGGTGAGAATCTGTGGAAAATGTCGCTGTCTTATGGGCTTTAGGTATTTTGGTGTATTTTTCACTGATTGTACTAGGATTTTTTATGAAGCTGTGTATTCATATATTTATTATTCCTTATTGGTATTAAAAAAATTATAATTGTGTCTTTTATTCATTTATTCTTATATAGGGTCCTTGATCAAAGTGCGGGGTATGTCTTTCTCGACTATCGCAGCCTGGAGTAAAGCAAATAATTCGTCTTGCTTCCATAGTGGTCTTCTTTTACCATTGTTTGGGTCCATCCAAATTGATCTGAAATAAATGCATGAATATATATTAAAATTACATTATCAATATAAACATTTATATATTATATAAATAACACACTAACTGAGATATATTATTGAAATTCCAATTAAAAATGTACTACCCTGTACCGGACTCGAACCCATGTACCCATATACACCATATATGACACTACCAGTGACAATGCATTTTCGATTCAGTGAACGATAACAGGGGATTTACTCTATTCGCCATTAATAAACAATTAAAATTATATTTAACCATTCTAATAATTAAATTTATCAATTTTACTTAGATATTGATAACATTTACACCCCAATACCTTGTTATATGACCATATTCAATGATTCCTTACCTTAAATCGAGGACTGATGACGGGTTATACATCAACAAACAATTCTCCTTCCTGTCCACAAAGAGCCCGAGGAGATCTCCTTCGGAAGGATATGTCCCCGGGAAGGATTTGGGTCAATTTCAGGAGAGTTAGGCCCCAGGATTTCTCTCCCTCCCGAGGACAGGGTAAATCGAACGAGATTGAGGAGATCTCCTGAAAATTATCCTCAGTGGAGCTATCCCTCCTGGAGACTCTCCTGGCCCAGGAGAGTTGAAAATAAAACACCCCCCTGGATCCTGAGATCACAGAATACTAAACAATAGCTTAAAATATGTCTAAGGGATGCCAGAACATGGCAACATAGCATAAAGGTCATATAGCCTTTAGACACCATATGTCCTCAATACTGACTCTCAGATATGTTAAACAACATGAGTGGCAGGGATAGCAAAATCGGTTATATACCTGGAACCTGATATCACAAAACCCTTAAAATACCTCAAAATGTCAAAACAAGAAATGTTTCCAGGGGGGGGGGGGGCAGCAGAAATGAAAATTTGGGGTCTTGGCCCAAGGACTAATAGTTTGAGGGCCGTCTTTATGTCAATATAGGATCTCATTACTTGGATAAAGTCTGTGGGTATTCAAGGTATTCCGCTGAAGATTCATATGAGATCACAGATAAAATCTACTTTTAAAAGCCAGTTTTGAATATTGATTGAAAATGTAATGTGATAGCCTGCACTAGATAACAAGAAATAAGCATTGAAGCTATAATACATTGGGAACAGCCTATTAGAAAATAGTTAATAACTACCTATGTAATTTTCATAATTTTTGGCAACTTTCCTCTTTGTCTAATGAAGAAATAGACCCTTCTGACAAAACCTCGATAGTAGGTTCCATCACAGGTCCTCTGCTTGCCGTCCGTCTCCTAGTAGAGGCCCTGCTGAGTGTAGGTGCGTAGGTCCGAGTCCAGTCCTTCCAGCGATACCCTCTATGGCCGTTTTGGTTGTTTGCTTTTTAATCTTCCTCGATAGTCCCTAGATCAATTTGGAAAAGGGGCTTATTTAAGGAGTTGGCTGCCCCCCCTGGAAACATTTGTTTAGTTGTTTTATCTTGTAGATCCATCCTTCTAGTTAACATTTCCACTTGTTGTTGCTCTGGCAAGTGGTCAGATTACCATGACAACAGCTATTGAAGAGATGCCTTCAAAAAGAGATGCTTTCAAAATGCCTGAATGCCTATAATTCTGAGTGCTGAAAACCATTACTTGGTTCTGTGTTCTTCTAGGTATTACAATGACTCATTAGATTAAACCTTGGTACTGGACTCCATAGTCTGGTCCTTTGTGGACTCAATACAGCGAACAGAATCAAAATATGTCTTCTCAGTGGCCTATAGCAGCCTTTTTCATGTGTGTACTATTAATGTCCCCTTTACACATCTGCAATTTTCCACATATTTGTTTCCTAAATAATTCAAAGACTATATAATCTTTTCATATGCAGTTATTTTGCTATCTGGCTATATTGTAGTATCCCTTAGGGACATTTTGAGCTATTTTTAGTGTTTTGTGATATCAGGTTCCAGGTATATTACCGATTTTGCTACCCCTGCCGCTCATGTTGTTTGACATATCTGAGAGTCAGTACTGAAGACATATAGTGTCTAAAGGCTGTATGACCTTTATATGTGCAGGTTTTTACTATGTTGCCATGTTCTGGCATCCCTTAGCCACATTTTAAGCTAATGTTTAGTGTTCTGTGATCTCAGGATCCAGTTATATAACCAGTTTTTCTATCACTACCGCAACCGTCATTTGACATTTTCGACACCCAGTTCCAATGACAGATTGCCCAAAGGCTATTAAATCTTTTCATATTCTGTTTTTTGCTATGTGGCCATATTGTAGCATCCTTTAGGAACATTCTGAGCTATTTTTAATGTTTTGTGATGTCAGTTTTCAGGTATATTACCGATTTTGCTACCCCTGCCGCTCATGTTGTTTGACATATCTGTGAGTCAGTACTGAAGACATATAGTGTCTAAAGGCTATATGACCTCTATATATGCAGTTTTTTGCTATGTTGCCATATGCTGGCATCCCTTAGAGACATTTTGAGCTATTATTTTGTGTTCTATGATCTCAGGATCCAGTTATATTACCAATTTTTCTATCACTACCACCACCATCATTTGACATTTTCGATACCCAGTTCCAATGACAGAGTGCCTGAAGTCATCAAATCTTTTCCTATGCAGTTTTTTGTTATGTGGCCATATTGTGGCTTTCTTAAGAAATATTTTGAGATATTTTCAGTGTTTTTTTATATCAGGTTCCAGGTAAATTACAGGTTTTGCTACCCCTACGGCAACCCTTGTCTCATATTTTTGACAGCCAGTTCAAAAATGATGTCTAAAATCTTTTTATATGCAGTTTTCATGCTATCTTGTCACATTGTGGTATCTCTTAGAGACCTTCATATTTCCTTGATTCATGCATGTTAAGCATCATTTGATGTCAGAGATAATATCCCTGTATCTATGTTATAATCAAAAAAGATTATAGGTGAATTGGGTGGTTATTACCTTTGGCATATACACCCCTGTTCATCCTTATATCTAAGCCATTGCTGGTTACAAGTATTGTATTTGATGGTTTGAGAAGCCATGAGATTAATCAAAGTAACTTCTTGGGTGCTCCATGCAAGTTGTAATAATGAATGATAATTAGGGATGACTTCTTGTCACAGTTTTATATAATGTTCACTGTTCATTCCACATCCTAAGTATCATATATCATTGCATATAAAAGGCTTCAATAGTCTTTAAGTACTCTATCTTTAGAACTGGCATTCAAAAATGTCTAAATGGGGTATCCTACTAATACGATTTGCGGCTCCGACACACTACGATAGCCTCAGGACAAGCGTTTTGATGAAAAAATAAAATTTGAGTTGGGAGGAACAGATCTAAAGTGGAAGTGGGTTTTGTGTTCCAACGAGTACTGCGACACACTCCAACACACTCCGACACACTCCGATGGTGCTACAATAGAAATGCTGTGTCATAGGCCTTCCGACAAAATTGAACATGTTCGATTTGTCGGAGTGTGTCAGAAGCATTCTGTATAGGTTATGTACTCCCCCTCGTTGATTTTTCGGCCTGCAAAATAGTAATTGCCCCGGGAACATCCCTAGACAATTGAATATAAATACATATATTAGATCTATTGCCATATTTATATAGAGATGTATATATATGAGCTTTTATTAGTTATATGTCGTTTATTCTTTATATTTTCAATGGTATTTTGTACATATTCAAGAACTGATCCACAAGAAATGCCTAACATATTGAAATTATTCATCTCAATGAATGATTTTTACTCTTTTAGTATGAATCTTTAACAGATATTACTGATTGTTTGCCTGAGATTTGCATTGGCATACCTCTTGATTCGTAGCTTTTGTCGGTACCGTGGTCTTCTATTTATTGCTGCTAAGCCCATTCTGAAACACTCCAACAGAGCCTTCGCAATAGTTCTATGATTGGCAAATTTGTTATAGTAGCCCAATCGCAGCAATTTTCGTAGTGTGTCAGGACAGTGGGTGCCCGGTTTAACAAGAGTGGTGGCTGGAGGGTCAAAATTAGTTATATACCTGGATTGTAAGATGACAAAATACGAGAAAACAGCTTAATATGACCAAGGGATGTCACAATGTGACAAGATAGCAAGAAAACTGCATGTAAAAAGCTTTTAAAATCCTTAGATACCTTATATCTTTAGAACAGGCTGTCAAAAATGTCGGTCAAGAGTTGCCGCTGGGGTAGCAAATCCTGTAGTATACCTGGAACCTAATATCACAAAACACTAAAAATAGCTCAAAATGTTCCTAAAGGATGCCACAATATGGCCACATAGCAAGACACTATTTGTCTTCAGTACTGACTCTCAGATATGTCAAACAACATGAGCGGCAGGGGTAGCAAAATCGGTAATATACCTGAAAACTGATATCACAAAATACTAAAAATAGCTCAGAATGTCCCTAAAGGATGCTACAATATGGTCACATGGCAAAAAACTGCATATGAAAAGATTTGATAGCCTTCGGCCAATCTGTCATTGGAACTGGGTATCGAAAATGTCAAATGATGGTGGTGGTAGTGATAGAAAAATTGGTTATATAACTGGATCCTGTGATCATAGAACACAAAATAATAGCTTAAAATGTCTCTAGGTGATGCCAGCATATGGCAACATAGCAAAAAACTGCACATATAAAGGTCATATAGCCTTTAGACACTATATGTCTTCAGTACTGACTCTCAGATATGTCAAACAACATGAGCGGCAGGGGTAGCAAAATCGGTAATATACCTGGAACCTGATATCACAAAACACTAAAAATAGCTCAAAATGTCCCTAAGGGATACTACAATATAGCCAGATAGCAAAAAAACTGCATATGAAAAGATTATATAGTCTTTGAATTATTTAGGAAACAAATATGTGGAAAATTGCAGATGTGTAAAGGGGACATTAATAGTACACACATGAAAAAGGCTGCTATAGGCCACTGAGAAGGCATATTTTGATTCTGATTGCTGTATTGAGTCCACAAAGGACCAGACTATGGAGTCCAGTACCAAAGTTTAATCTAATGAGTCATTGTAATACTTAGAAGAACACAGAACCAAGTAATGGTTTTCAGCACTCAGAATTATAGGCATTCAGGCATTCTGACGGGAGGTCTCTTCAACAGCTGTTGTCATGATAATCTGACCACTTGCCAGAGCGACAACAAGTGGAAATGTTAACTAGAAGGATGGATCTACAAGATAAAACAACTAAACAAATGTTTCCAGGGGGGGGGGGCAGCGGAAATGAAAATTTGGGGTCTTGGCCCAGGGACTATTAAGATAATTGTTATGATTATTCTTAGGATTAATGTGAGTGTCAAGGTGTTTCAGTTATCCTAAGGGTTAACCTAAGGTCAAGGTAATTGTTACAGTTATTCTAAGAATTAACCTAAGTGTGAAGGTAATTGTTTCGATTATGCTAAGGGTTAACTTCAGTGTCAAGGTAAGTGTTTCCGTTATGTTAAGGGTTAACTTCAGAACCTCCTGCCCAGGCCCACCACCTCCCTTTCGTTTGTGTTGGTAGAGGTATAGGTGGTCTCCCGGTTGTGATGGTCTGTCAAATCTCTCCCTACACTCTCAGTGAAGCCCTGTTACCCCCACCCCTCCCCCCCTCCCCCTCCCCCTCCCCCCCTCCCTCCTTAAAAAAGATAATAAATAGGGTTTTAGAACACTTTTATAATCAAAATTGATAATATAACATTGGATTTTACATATACCAAGGACTAATGGCAAATGAAATATGCTACAGTGGTGTCCCCAAATGGCAGAGATTGGAACTATTGGATAGTGGTGTAAATACAACAGAATCAGGCATATATAAATGACATATATATGACTGCAACATGGACACATATATATATAGGCCAATAGATAAGGCGTATACGGGTCGGATTTTTCAAACCTGCTATATTACGCTTTCTTCCTGGGATCAGACACTAAAAAAATAATTTTAGAATAATACTTCTGTTTATATTTTATATTAGTCTCCTACCAAGTACCTTCCAGAAAAACATTATTCCAACAAAATCAGACAAATGGTTCAGATTTGAGAGCCTTTTGAAATTGTGTATAATACTGCATGTTGTCCACCCCCCTAAAATATTTGTTATTTCAAGAAACGTTATAAAAGGTTATAATTTGAGAAAAACTGATATTATATGGTCACATATCTTATATCCTTTATATTCTTAATAAAATGATAGAAATCTTCGTTTTTCAAAGCAAACCACTAAATTATTGATAAGAAACAACCCCAAATTCATGTCTTATATCTGAGTGTGTTGTTTGACACCCCAGGCTAAACCCCCCTAAAATATTTGTTATTTCAAGAAACGTTATAAAAGGTTATAATTTGAGAAAAACTGATATTATATGGTGACATATCTTATATCCTTTATACTCTTAATAAAATGATAGAAATCTTCGTTTTTCAAAGCAAACCACTAAATTATTGATAAGAAACAACCCCAAATTCATGCCTTATATCTGAGTGTGTTGTTTGACACCCCAGGGTGTCAGGCAATGCATACCACATTTTTTTATTTAGGAAAAAAATAAACTGGTTAATATTCATAAGTGGTAGGAATACTTAACATATATACAGGGGTATTTGTTATTCTATTATGATTATTATTTATTCTATACATCTTTTAACAGGTGTATTGTCCAACAGCCCATTTTTTTTAAAAATATCATCATGGAATCACAATGTTTTAA
Source organism: Alentia gelatinosa (assembly GCA_950022655.1). Lineage (NCBI taxonomy): Eukaryota > Metazoa > Annelida > Polychaeta > Phyllodocida > Polynoidae > Alentia > Alentia gelatinosa. The sequence continues at coordinate 27,194,768 of OX465592.1, forward strand.
TACCAGAATGGATAATCCCATTGTATTGAAACTTTCAGGTATCACAGTGGAGATTTTGGTCAACATCTCACAATAAAGGAAAACTAATTTCGCTTTCATATCTCATTAGTATTATCCTCTCAATATTGGGGTGTCAGACAACATGCTCTATAGGTCTATCTGTTGGAAGATTTAAAGGTCCTGCATAGTTTTGACCATTTTAATGATTTTGCAAATTTTTACCAATTTTCAAAACTATATTGTATAAACTTCTCATGACATATGCTTTAAACACGTTAATAAAAACAATTGGCTCGACATTGTGCTTCATAGACTGAAAAAAACCCTGAAAATCATGAAAAACAATGTTTTTGTTGATTTTCGGAAGGAAATATTCCTCAGAGCTATACAATACCCCATATTGGAATTAAAGACCATCAAAAGATGCACCAAAAATGCCACTTTTACATCGATGAGAAACGTTAATACAACATCAGCCTTAAATAACCCTTTTTTTTTGTAATTTAGCAGGTTTTCAAAATCCCACCCATACACGATGGAAAAAAGGTCAACCTTGTATACGCAAAAGCATACCTGTATACGCCGTTCGCATACATATGAAAAGTGATTAGTTTCGTGCAGTGACTCAGTTTGTTACAGAGGGTCCCTGTCGACCAGTGCCTAGGGAAATATAATAATCCATGAGAAAGAATAAGCCCGCCCAATAGGAAGGCGCCCTGGAGTCTTCTCCTGCCTGGCGCCGTGGATGTGTCCTCCTGGTCTGTTGTCTTATCTAATTGCTGATCCCATCTTTCAGGTTGTTTTATTTCCACAAAGCCTTCGTCTTCATCAACCTTCGTAGAATGAGCAGCTCGTGCAACGACCATGTATTACAAAACACAATATCGGGTATAAGGACAAAGTATTAAAAAGCATGGAGCTGGCTATTAGGACCATGAATTACAAAGCATGGTTACCGATATGAGGACCATGCCTAGCAAAGCATAGTGTCGGGTGCAACGACGATGTAATACAAAGCACAGTGTTGGGTATAAAGACCATGTATTACTAAGCAAAGGGAATTATATAATGCCCATTATTACAAATCATGGAGCTGAGTATAAACAACATGCATTCCAAAGTATGGGGCTTGGTATTAAAACCATGCATTACAAAGCATGGAGTTGGGTATAGCAACCAGTTATTATCAAGCTTGGAACAGGTGCAACCATCATGTATTGCAAAGCTCAGGGCAGGGAACATGAGCCATGTACTAGAAAGCCTGAGGCAGGAACACCATAAAGCACAGGGCCCAAGTGGCAGAGCTGTGGGCATCTATAGACAGTAGCCACGAGGGGGGCGTTGTGTTACTGAGCTTGTCTGGGGAGTCTACTGGGAGAGATTTGTGTGTTACCGTGTGCTGTGACTGCAGTGTGGGTCAAAAACCTGAAACTGTTCCCCACTGACTCGGTGTTTACACAAGACGATTCTGGCCGGCGATTCTGGCATTTTGCACCTCCTGACGACTTCCAGCAGTAAAATGATAGAAATCGTCTAATGTAAACGCCAAGCGCGTGGCGACTGCAGATCGTCTGATTACATCTGATATTAGACATTCTCTGACGCCGGCGACGATTTCATGCTGCCTTGACTTGGTCGTCTACACGGGCGGTGATTCTGTGAAAACACAGTCGTGGACCCCCTTCATTATGGACACAAAACGTGTGCTTTGCTTCGACGAAATGGGGGGATGAGGGTGAGTTACCCAAAAAGTAGTAACATTTGTCGAGGTGCTTTTGTGTTGGGGCAGGGAGTGATATTTTTGGTATTTTTTGGGTGGGGATTTACATTGGGAACTTGTTAGTGGTGCTAATCTTTTTGGATATATTTTCAAGGAGGAGGGGGGGTTAAAAGAATAGGGGGGAGGGTGCAATTTATTCAGGTGCCTCTGTGTGTGTGTGTGGGGCGGGGGGGAGGGGGGGGGAGGGTGTATACTCATTGGGCCAGGGGACTTATATCTAGTTTTCTTTCCCATACAAAGACCTTTTCTGAACAAAGAGTTACAATTTATCTTAGTGTGCCAATCCAAATGGTAATAAGAGAGGCAGTGTGACAGAATGGTATACACGAACAAAGATACCATTTTTTATTATCTATGCATACAAGGTCCTCAGTGCAAATGTATGGGGCCTCAGTAAACCACTACCCATTGTTTAAAAATTATCAGATACCATAGCCATGGTATACGGATTCAAATCCATAGCAAACGGACTGAAACCCATTGTATATTGGAAAATAGTCCCTTTCTACTTTATAGCAATATATTGATATACCCTTTAATATGACAATTGCTAGGTTTCATTTAGATTTGTAAACAAAGGAATTCTTTTAAAACTATTTCTGATAAAGAATTACTGCTTTGCCTCTTCTCATGCGATTCAGTGTAGGATGAAGTTATTCTATTCTACTGGCATCTTATTTTCCGTTCTCCAATCAACTGCTGTTAAGGGACAATTTCTCTTTGCAGACTACCAGTTATTTGCTAATACAGAATACTACAGAAAACATAATTATGCAGTAAAGACAATTATTGTGACTCATAGAAGAATAAGACCGTATTTAGAACTTGAAAAGTGTTACCTTCAACAATAAGAATGCAGATTAGTTAAGAAAGACTTTTATTAGAGGTTTGAAAAATAATAATAAAAATACTTTCATGGCAAGGAACGTTCATGTTTGAGTGATGGTATTCTCTCGGTGAATGTTTAACACAGCGAGGTTTGTACATTCATGGCAGGGAATATTCATGTTTGTTTTATGATATTCTGCTGGTGAATGTGTAAAACAGGGAGGTTCACGGACTCATGGAAGGGAAAGGTGAAGTTCGTGTCACGATATTCTGTCGGCCAATGTGTAACACAGGGATGTTCATACATTCACAGTAGGGAACATTCATATTTGTGTGACTATATTCTGTCGGTGAATATGTAACACAGAGAGCTCTACACACTCACAGCAGAAAATGTTCATATTTGTATGACACTATCCTGTCAGGGAATATTCTATGGGTGAATTCGTAACACTGGTTGCTCCGTACATTCACAGTAAAAACATCAATATTTGAGTTATGATACTAGAGTTTGAGATAGCGCAGTTCATCCCGAGTGACTACCTTCATCCCCACCAGGAGCCAATACGTGTCTCTGTATGAAGAAATGAGATGAAACAGACCAATGCATACCACACCAGATACAGACAAATAACATAATAACCCCACTAATACCCCCTCCCATCCCCACCCCCCGCTGAGCCGTGCCTCCCACTACACCCAGACGAGTATCTCACAGGACCTTTTCAACCTCCGATCAGAGAGCTCCACTGGGGCTGACATACGCGGGGCTAATATTCACTGATACAGCGGTGATGTAGGGGCGTCGTAATCAGTGCACATGCGCAATACGTCACCTCCTGTCACGTGACCACGCTATGGGTGCTCTGCCGGAAGTATTTGGCCCAATCAAGATGGCGGCGCTCACATCTGACAGCTAACATTGGCCATGTGACTTGACCTCTGACCCGCTGCTGCGGGGTTGAACTTTCTGATGTTTGATGTTTATTTTTAGAGGAATGAGTGGTTTATTAAGTCAGAAGCTGTGTACTAGTCTGAGGTGTTAGAGGACATTATTTCTCACTTTGATTTCTACCACAATCTTTATTTTCTTCCTATTTTGGTATCCATATTCATAGGCCATGTATGATTTTACCAAGTGTGAAGCTCTTCTACTTTCCAGTTTAATCAATGAAAGCTATGGCTCTAATAGTTGCTCTTAAAACTAACTTTCTACTTTTGTTGGCTTGGCTGTTGTACATTCCAGTGATCACGTCTGTGTCTCCCTACTGACACCCGACAAACTGCGACATGAATTCAAAGCTCACATGAAGTTGCAGCTCCGTTCTGATCTGATTATATCAATCGAGATGTGACGTGATATATTGTCTCCCTGCACTGACTGATAAACAACGGATCGTATTCTGTACTCTCACTAGGCTCTATGGAGAAGAATTCTTAACGAACTAAGCTTAGAGCCTTGAGAATCCACTGGCCTGCCTCCCGTGCTAAAGATGTACATCAATGCAACCCAAAGATTCCTATAATCTCAATGATGCCACCTAGCGGGAATTCTATGTGCCAGTGGATTCTCTAGGCTATAAGCCTAGTTCGTTGAGAATACTTCTTCCATAGAGCGCAGTGAGAACCTTGTACAGAATACGACTTAAAGAGTGTGAGATCTTATGAGAGGAGTGCTGCTCGTACGACTGGGCATGTAATCTAATTACGAATTGTTACGAACGACGGATTGGCAAAGACTTGCCCGACACTATTAGGTGGGAGGGGCGTATTTTCGAGTCCGTGGATGAGTAACTATTTACAGATTACATGCCTGGTTTCCCCTGTATCATACAACTTGAAATATTTAGCATTCATCAGAATTTACCTTTGATCACCATTCAAATATTAATTTGGGCAGGCAGAGCTGGTCCGTTTAACAGCGTACAGCACACACAGCGGCCGGATTGACAAAAGAGGGACCGCTAGCCCTGGGCCTGCCTGGGCCATGGGTCAGGTGATAGGCCTCTATAAACAATAATGTTAAGTTTAACAACTTTTGTGCTATTCATGATATTATGAAACAGATTTCAGATCTATAATCTCCCCTACAAATCGGTGTATGATGCTCATATATTTAACAGACGAATAAAGGTTAACGCTAAAGAAGCAGCCTACAGAAAGTCGGGAACAGTCGATGAAGGTGCATACAGTGACAAGCTTAATGTCAGACAAAATAGGTCATTATTCCAATGCTAGTAATGCCCGCCCCGATTATAATCGGGTTTTTGAAGTGTGTACAGCGACATAACATTCACTGATTTTGACCAAGCCGATGGATCCGTCGGGAAAAGGTGTGGTCGGGATGAATCGGCGTGTCGCTGTCTTAAAGGCTTGAGAAATGAAGTAATGTAGGTAAATACTGGCAGTATAAGCAGTTAAGAAACAATGGCCGATATGATATTCTTGGTCGTGCTACCTATAAGTTTCATCCTCGTATTTATCCAACCCCTTATATAAATCCATAGGCTTAACATTGGGTTTCCGTATGCCACGCTGATTGGCATACGGAGTTGTATAGGCCACTAGTGGCATACAGAATTGTTATCACATAATATTTCTAAATCGAGGAGACGGGATAGGATAAAATCAAAACCTGGGAGCTGTTTCAAAACCATAGACTTCACTCAACTTTTGAAACAGCTCCCTGATTCGTTTTAATCTTGGCCACCTCATTCCACTCCTGAAGTTTTTGCTCCGGACTTCACTAGGCTTTGCCTCATGAAATCACTATGCCAAACTCCAGTCGTGGCATAGTGGTGGCAAAGATTAAAGCTCATCCAGTTTTACGATAATATGTCACTGATATACTGTTTAAACCTCATCAATATCCCTCGGTATTCACACCTCAAATAATGAAATCTCTGTCCACGTCTTCTGCTGGTATCCATTTCTCCCATGCCTCTGGCCGTAGGACTCCATCCCTTGTCGGCACCTGCCACATCCTATCCCCATATGGGCCCTCCCCTGTGTTTGCAGATATCCTACATAACTCCTCTGGATCCTGCTTTACACCCTTGAGTTGTTGCTGCTTCTTTCCTTCCTTCTTGGTGTTATTCTTTACCTGTTGCTTGTTCTGTGGGGTCAGAGCTAAGGCCTCTATCGAAGATACTTTATCACCCCACCAGTAACCGTTTTGGGCCTGTAGATCACGATATCTAGTATCCAGAGTCAGTACTGATTGCCAGTCATACTTACTTACTAGTTCAAAAACATATACCATGTTTCCTTTTGGTTATCCAGAGCTTCACATTATCCGGTACAAAATCTGTGATCTCTAGTGCCTTCTTGTCACTGGCACCGATGGTTAACAGCACACTCGGGTCATAACAACTTGAAGGCCCAGCAGCCGAGGCACCTACATGTCCTGTGTCCTTGTCTCTGGTGCACTCCTTGCCCTCATCAATACCCTGTAAGGCCGCCACCACTCTCTCCCAGCCAGAGGCAGCACTGAGCAGGGAGGTATCACTACCACTCTCCTGCATCTCTTCTTCTTTCTCTTCTGGTTCCTGTGAAGTTTGCATTTGTGAGCCTTGCAAGGCCCTGCTGTAGTCTACCTGCTTGCCCTTGTGGCACCAATAGCTCCTTAACATCCTGCTCTGTCATGATGGATATAAACAGGGAATTCTTTATTTTCATTGGGACAGTGGTCAGCGGTTAGCTGGTATGAGTGAGTCTCCCAACATTGGGGATTTACATCGGAGTTTCACCTTCTATATATATAACAAATTTTAGGGACCTGAATGAATAAAGGCCCACAGTGATTACACAATTAATAGTCCATATAAGTTAGTGGTTATATAAAGTCATTTTGACAATTCTTATCCACAGTACAGTTGTGGTTTACTGGTTCTATAGATGTTGATCAAAATATAGAGTATACTTTGCTGACTCCAATAGCATCAGGTAGGGTCCAGTCTTTGTCAAATTAGATCATGGTTAGAAGGTCCGCAACAGGTGATTAACATCAAGATATGTCACAGGCTAGATAAGAGGATATTTGAAGTAATGCATATGATAATTGAAGGGTTGTTCAGCACCTTCCTAAACCGGTGGCCAGTTAGATAATGCCCATTCTTTTGGTGTACCTTAAACTGTTCATAGTCTTTAGACAATAGATACGATTTGTGAGATACCATCTTTATGACATTTGATAAATGTTTGTTCATGTTCAGGTTTGGATCTAGATGTATGCTGTTAAGATTGTATATCGTCAATCATAACTTGAAGGAAGAGTAACGACCGGATTCCTATTGCAGCGGTTTATTGTAGAGGTCTGCTCCAGTCTGGAGCTCACAGCGGACTGCCTGTACACTCTGTGTACAGGCTTAGTGTCGAGGGGGGGGAGGGGGGCTGTTACCAAGCAACAGGCCTCCCTCCACCTGGTCGGTGTGCTGGGGGGCGAGCCACATGAACACAGGATCGTGACACCATCCCTGGGCACAACGAGAAACTCGCTCTGTCGAGTTATTAAATATAAATTATGTAAAGGAGGAATTGAGAAGTGACATGTTATGACTTATGGCAGGAGGAGTGGCTTCGTCTGCCGGCGAGGAGCACTCGATCATTCATGGATGGACACTCGGAGCCAAAATAAAACAGGAAAAGTGTTAAGAGAGTGTGTAAGTTGACAAAATGCATTGGGTGGGTGGCAGTCTGAACAGTTTTATCGACCCGTGACCAATCAGAAGTTATCTGAAATTAGTGATCAAGTACTGGAGTGGGGGGGGGGGTTGCGGTAGTGGTGCAGGTGAGGTGGAATGAATGTGGGTGTAATTTGTATTGTGTGATGTGGCGTGAATGTGAGTATGACTTGTTTTGTGTGAGCGATGGGTTTTAACAGTGTTCTGATCCGATAAAGCGACAGAGTGACGAAGCAACGAGCAGTGAAACAGTGGGCTAGGTGCTGGAAGGGAAAACCAACCCATATCCTTCACGCGCACCAGCACAGGCTGTGCACCGATCATCGACAGGCGATGAAACAATGGGCTGAGTGCGAGGGGGAAGTTCAACCGGTCACTCAAAGAGAGAGAAAGAGAAGGGGGGAGAGTAGACGCGAGATGTCCCTCGACACACCCGGCGCAGGTCACATTGATTATTAAATCGTGCCTGCGGACGGTGAGACAATGGGCCGAGCGAGAGGGGGGAGTAACTCAAGATGTCCCCTGACACGCCCGGCACAGGTCAAAACGTGCACCATTCGTGCTCTGCATGCATAGGCATGATGGATCGCTTCATTCATGGGTGAAGAACGTCTGTGAGTGTGTGTTTTGTGGAGAGGAGTTGTGGTGTGATGGAGATGCGGTTTCCACCAAAGTCATAGGAAACTTTTACGCTGCCATGGATATATTATAAGGCTATGTGACACCGCGGAAACTGTGTCCACAGACGTACTGGGACATGCCTCGTCGGGCAGAGTCAAGGCCATGGGGTGGGCATATGACCAACCATAGATTCGCCGCTAAACCCAGAAATGCCATCGAGTTGGCGCGCATAGATTCTATGATCGTAGCACAGTTGGCGTCAGGGTACTTTACCGATTAAACAGGAGACGGAGTATTGGCTAGGTACCCGACTGAGTAAGCCTGTCTGCCTGGCAAGCATCCGTGGTGACGCGTTGTGACACGCGTTCAAGGAGGGGATCTGACACTACAACCTACGAGTCCGAAGAGGATCGTAACCATGGACGCCGATGGCAGTGAATCCTGGTTCACTAGGGCAGCTGGCCACGGAATCGCCTGCACCTTGACTTGTTACACAACTTGTGTGCACCTCATTACGAGGATTTGCCTAAATCCCGAGGCTGATCGGCAGTAATCCGTCACCTTACGCAATCCCGGCTGTTTGACGCCGTGTTGTGGCGCAAGCACGTGACGGTAACCAAGCGACGATGGTCCATCGCAATCTCTGTGTGTATTGATTGGGTGGCGGGTGGCAGGTTGTGTGCCACGTTGTGTAACATGTTGATTGGTTGTGGCGTGGTGTGTGCCATGTCATGTAAAAGGTATGTGGGGGGGGAGGTGAGGTGGTTAATTGGGAATTAGAATTTTCTAATTAATATTGGCATTTGTTTTACGTGTGTATTTTATGTATTTTAAATTGTGTGTATATTTGTTTCTGTGTTTTTGATTTTGTGAATGAAAAGGTTTTGATTAGTATATGTAAGATTCTACAGCAAAGAATTCAGTTATGACGAATTTGGTGTGCAGTATAATAGCCCAGAAAGGCATGGACAGAGTATAGTGTGAGCCTGTGGACTAGGTCACGTCAGCTTACATAACGGCCGTGTGTGTGCGGCCTGCTGGTGTCCTAAAAGTGATACAGAAGGATAAATTGATAGAGGATACATGTTTTGGTCACAGGAAGGATAAGTGTTCAGACTTACCTTTGGTTCTCGTATGAATAAGAGAACTGGGGTTGAATTTGGAAGTATTATGGCTGTATTGAATGTCTTTGGTGAAACTGTATTGCTGTACGATGCACGGGAGAGAGGAGTGGCGTCGTCGATGGACGGGTACGAGGTTGGCATCGTGTAGGCGTCTTTGATCCAATGCTTCACGTCGTGTGAGCATTAACAGCAAGCCAGGTGGTGAGGAGAGCTGCAAGCTGCGAGCGGCGATGGCGTCAGACCCGGCCGTGGGTTTGGACGCGTTGAGCGGCGATGTGGGCGGCGGGCGTCGACAGCGTCGCTGACGGGTGTCGGCCGTTTTTGCGGCTGCAAATATGGTGAAGGTGTTACCGCCTGCACGTCGTGTGCAGTGATATGAGGGTGCCGCCATCGCAGAGGTGTTGTTTGCCGTTTTTCGCGTCATTCGCGGGTGGACAGCGGGCACGACGTGGCGTCGGTGTCGTGATGGGTGTCGGCCGTTTTTGCGGCCGCAAGATGGTGGTGGTGACGTCGTATGCATCGTAGAGGTGTTGTTACGATGCTAGACATCGTGTGAGGCATTGACAACTTGCCTATAGTGTTTATAGGCAGAGCTGCGGGTGTCGAACGCGGCCGTGTCATGAGGCAGCGTGCGCTGACGGCGGGTGCAAGCCTGGACACGCTGAGCGGCCGTGATAAAGGCGGGTGCTGTTTTAACGAGTGGAACATCTATAGTTGATACTTGATGGGCATTTCTACTCACGTTGAATGTCTTTTCCTGCTATCATTGCATTGTTTCTTCTGTAGATATGGTTTTGGATGTGTGTGGATTCTGCTGTGGATACCGGGCGGCGGTGGCGGGCCGGCTGGATGTTGGATGCGCGTCAGTGTGGCGTTTCTGCCGGCCGCCTGTGAGTTTCTAAAGTATGTACGGTCGTCTACATCTTCGCAATTTATAGATGTGATGGAGCCATTTTTGCTGGCTGTGAAGATTGAGGCAACAAGGTCTTAAGGGTTCTCTAACCAGTGTTAAGATTGTATATCGTCAATCATAACTTGAAGGAAGAGTAACGACCGGATTCCTATTGCAGCGGTTTATTGTAGAGGTCTGCTCCAGTCTGGAGCTCACAGCGGACTGCCTGTACACTCTGTGTACAGGCTTAGTGTCGAGGGGGGGGCTGTTACCAAGCAACAGGCCTCCCTCCACCTGGTCGGTGTGCTGGGGGACGGGCCACATGAACACAGGATCGTGACAATGCCTAAATATTTAAAATGGTGTACCCTGTCGAATACTGAGTCGTGTATCTTTAGACTAATTTTAGGACATTTCTTCAGTTGTTGATTGGTGCCGAAAACCATAAATTTGTCTTTTTTTTCCATTGATAGTTATCTTATTAACAGAGCACCAATTTACAACTTTGTCAAGTCCCACCTGAACATGATCTACTATTTCGTTGATATCTTTTCCGGAGCCATAAACCACTGAATCGTCTGCGTATAAGCGGCACTTGCAGTCTCCTAAACCCATGGTTAAATCGTTTATGTACACTAAGAAGAATAGAGGGCCCAGTATAGAGCCTTGTGGGACTCCACACCAGACCCTCCCCTCCTCCGATAAAATCCCATAGGCTATAGTCTGCTGTGAGCGACCAGTCAAGTAACTACGTATCCAGTCAATCAGTTTTCCAGTTACCCCCAATTTTGTTGGTTTTTCTAAAAGAACATGGTGATTGACGGTATCGAACGCTTTTTTCTGATCGATGAAAACCGCTACGGTTAGCTCCTGATCATTTATGGCTCCGTAGACATCATTCGTAAATCTAACATTGGTTTTGATGGTAGAATGCTTAGGGCGAAATCCCCCTTGTAGGGGTGACAGTAAGTTACCATCCTCGAAGTATCCCATGATACGTCTGTGAATTATTCTTTCTAATAGTTTACCAAAAACCGGGAGCAGGGAGATTGGTCTAAGGTTAGTGACCAATTCCCTGTTCCCTTCTTTTTGTATAGGGACAACTGTTGCCTTTTTCCAGCAGTCAGGGAAAACACCCTGTGCCAAAGAAAGTTTATATAGAAGAGTTAACTTTTCAGGTGTCGCTATCAGTGCTGCTTTAAGAAATTTGCTTGATAGTCTCAGTGTTCCAGATGATTTCCACACGTCTATGCTGTTAATGAGCTCTATAATTTCATTTTGGTCAATAATTACTTCATCTATCAATTGGTCTGAGTGATTCCCAAAATATGTCCAGATACTGTTATTATCGGAAGCTAAAGCCGGACCTATGTTGATGAAGAAATTGTTTATGTAGCTGGCTGTGTCAGCTTCAGAAACTGGTGTATTGGTTTCAGGGTCCGTTAGAGATATCATATCATTATTACTTTTTTTCGGAAATAATTTGTTGATTTCAGCCCAGAACTTTTTTGAATCAGATTTATGATTTTCAAGATTTGCTTTGACATAGTCTGCTTTAGCCCTTAGGATCACCTTTTTGCAATAATTTCTTAAATATCTGGCTGTTCCCCAATGATCATCTTAGTTGGTTTTATGTGCTTTGCATAAAGCATTATCTTTGTCTTTGATTAACTCCAAGATCTCATTGGTGACCCAGGGTTCTCTCCTTTTTTTTTATTCTAAATATTTTTTCTGGACATATTTTATCTAGGTTTCTAACAAAAATTGTGTACATTAAATCCCATGCCTTGTTAATATCTAGTTCCTTGTCAAAATCTGACCAATCATCCCTTTGGATAAGTTTCTTGTATCTTTCAGCATCAAAATTTCTTGAAGATCCTCCTATAAACTCAGTTTTTTGGTCTTTGACTTTTGATTTGCCTTCAACTGCATAAATCAAAGAGTGATCGCTTAGATTGAGTTTCTCTATCCCTGTAGTTTTAATATTGGTACAATTTGAAATTATATGATCTAAGCAAGTGGCAGTTTTGGGTGTGATTCTAGTAGGCATGTGAATAAATTGTTTTAGTCCATTACCCTTTAGCCAAGTTTTGTAGTCAAGTACCTCATTTTCTTGATTGTTTGTCCAATCAAGGTTTACATCTTCCCTAATGATAATTTCTTTCCTACTACGGTTAAAGTTATCAAACAGTGATTGAAGCATTTCAAGAAAAATGACAACATCTCCTTTGGGAGGCCTACAGACAGCAACATATATAATGTCTTATTGATTAACTTTATTTTAAGGAATTGGGCCTCTATATCCTTAGATGAAACATCCAGTCGACCATTGTCAAACTTTGTTACAGATAAATTGGTTCTAAAATATGTGCAGATTCCGCCACCAATTTTTGGTGTCTCAGAGTTTTCCTCATACCAGGAACGGTCGAGTCTTAAGCAGTTATATCCGTCAAGGATTATCAAACAATTGGGTATAGTTTCATTAAGCCATGTTTCTGTAAAGGATAATACATCTAGTTTGTTGCCAAATTCAATCCGTACTGATTCAATTTTACTGCTGAGACTCCGGATATTTATGTGGCCGAACTTCAAATCCTTGGTGTCATCTAAATTAAACATGTTATAATTTTTGGATTATACATCCAGCGTGTACTAGAATAACAGACAATTCGGGAATTGGGGCAAACTATGCCTTCCCAATTGCATATCAGCGCATAAACCATAACCATTTGCAGCTGCAGTTGTAATGTACCCCACCATCCCCCCCCCCCCCCCACAAATATTAAAAAAATCAAATAATAATGTTTATAGTTAGTGATGTACATTTAAATTTTGCAAGACCAGATAGGTTAGCTTATTGATTACAAGTCAATGACTCGTTGCAATTTGCACCAGAAGTCCGCAATTTGTTAACAACACATCGCTTCTTTCTGGGCCTATCTGGTTTATAGCCTCTGAAATTCAGGCTGGTCGAGTAACTCCCTTGACAGGTAATAAATACATAATTTATCTAGTGTGCCTTGGCTAGTGTGTTTTCGAGTCAGTTCCCTATACCAGAGTTCGCATAGTTCTTTACTTGGATGGAGTCCATCAGGAAGATTATCATACGAGTGACAGACACCTGTGATCTTGTTTTTATGGTTATTTTTGGCAAACCAAGGCGTGCTTAGACATCTTAAGTTGTTCCATTCCGTGACGGTAGAATTAAAGTTCAGTACAGCTTGGTTAACCATAGCCTGATCTTCCGCGGTGGACCCGACAACTACTGACGATAGCTTCAGACCCACCAGGGGGCAAATTATAAAGTCTGAGAAATCTTCGCTGTATTATACCTCTGTAGTTTTCCTTTTTAGGCCAACACTTTTCGCCCATGCGGGGAAATCAAAGTCGGATGCCGACTCAAATTCACTGTCACCATTCTTGTCTACCATAATGCTAAGTAAAGATGTACCTGGAGCTTTCCAGTTGAGTGTGCTGGCTGCGTGGGCGTGGGTTGGCAAGTTCCTGGTCCCATGCAGCTGCTGCATCTGGTCACATGGTCTTACATAATCATGTCCGGTGACCTCCCTCAAACGCACCCTGATGTTTCTAAATTCAACTTATATATCTCCAATATATCTCCTTTATAAACATTGTCCATAAACACTCCCATGCAGAAGCTCAATAATGGTTTAAAATACATCTTGAATATTTTTGAGATATCATCTTGAATAATCTTGAAATATCAAAACCACATAAAATTGAATTTTGGTGTTTGTCCCAGTTCGTGTTTCAACAAGTCAGACTTTTAGAAAAAAAAAGATGTCATATTGTGATGTTGTAGGAGCATGCGGGAAGACAGCTACTGACCGTGTGGTGCGCTCCCAGACGAACCAGGTGACACTCTACTACTATCAGGGAGCTGACATCCTGTGGGACAACAAGACATTCAACATCACCTATACCTACGTGCATGAACACCGGCCAGGTACGCGATTACTCAAGTGAAATTTGTTTACATTTTGGGGGCATCTTCTCATACTGCATTTCTTTTGAAGAAAATATTAAACATGCTTGTAGAATGAGTTTTTGAGATATATAGTACATTAGAACCTTGCGTAAGCACACACCCTCCGTCCCAGGCCAAAGCGTTTGCTTACGCGGGGTGTCCGCTTCCCTGAGGTTAAAATAAACATCTAATAGAGGGAACCGTTCCGAACGAAGGTGTCCGTTAACGCGGGGTGTCCGCTTACACAGGGTGTCCGTTAGGCAGGGTTCTACGGTATTTATAAAGGCTTAAATGAAAGACGGCATGGCGCTCACAAGTTCACTGCAGGGGCCCAAGTGCAGCACATGGTTTATCAGTCACGCATCATCATGGTGGATAAAAATAGCGAGGGATCCGGGATCACAAAATAGCGAGGGATAGGTAAAATCAGTTGGTCTCAAAAGGAAGACCACAGAGGTTTTGTCAGCTGAGGAATATGCCGACTTTGACGTCCTACTCATTATGACAGCGGAGGAGGTCAGAGAGCTGGGGAGCCACGTTGCCAGGAAAGACGGTTGCAACAAGGTCTGGCCAAGCTGGGTGACCCAAACTTCAGAGAGACACCCAATAGCAGAACCCGAAAGCAACAATGACAGCGTAGCAGGTGACAGCTCCCCTCCACAGCTTCCAAAAAAAAGTAACCAGTCTAAAATAAACCTAGTTGATACAGACTCGGGCAAGGAAGTCCCAGAAAATGAGGTGGCAGACTTTATCAACAATTATTTCTCTGATATCGGCCCGAACCTTGCCAACAAGTTTGACAGGGATTGGAAATATTTTGGAAATGAAACGGATGCTACCCTACGCTAGGTGCGGATTGATAGGGAGGAGGTGAAAAAACTGGTAAAACAGATTGATATTTGGAAGTCATCAGGAGTCTAGGATATTTCTAGTAGGTATCTCAAAGTAGCGTTTCAGGCATCGCTTGACAAACTGGTCTCCCTTTTTGAGCTCTCCCTATCAACCTGTACATTTCCAGATTCCTGGAAAAAAGCCCTTATAGTGCCGCTGAAGAAGGAGGGAAATAGTGACCAGGTCTTGAACCTACGTCCTATCTCCCTTCTTCCACTGCCCGGGAAACTGCTCGAGAAACTGGTACACTCTGAACTTATGGAATTCTGTGACTCGAACTCTCTATTATCAACTTTTCAAGGAAGATTTAGACCGAACCATTCTACAATAGATACAAATGCCAAATTTACTCACGATCTTTACCAATCTATGAATGATAAACAATTTTCAATAGCGGTCTTTATTGACCAAAAAAAGGCGTTTGACACAGTTAATCATACAATTCTTTTAGAAAAAGTACTCAAATTAGGAATATCAGGCCCAGTATTACAATGGATAACCAGTTACTTGACTAACAGATCTCAGAGCACATTGGCTAATGGATTTCAATCAGCAGCACGCACCATCTCATGCGGTGTCCCGCAAGGGTCCATTTTGGGACCTTTTTTCTTTTTGGCTTATATAAACGATGTGGAACATGTGATTAGAGACTGCTGTTGCAGGTTGTATGCGGAAGATACTGTTATCTATGGTTCCGATCACAACTTTGACTCGTTACTTGACCATGTACAATCGGACCTGGACAGGATCTTTGAGTGGTGCAACCTTAACCAACTAATGATAAACAAAAAGAAAACCAAATTTATGCCTTTTGGCACTAGACAGAAAATTAAGTCGATATCCGACAGGAGAATAAGTCTTACAATCAATAACATACCAATAAATAGGGTGCACCACTTCAAGTACCTCGGAGTCAACCATGATCAAAATCTAACTATGTCTTCTCATGTTGACTCAATTATTCGCATTGCTGCTCACAAGTCATTTGTTTTTAAAAAAATAAGGGTTTTATCAATAAGAACACTGCAATAACAATTTATAAATCAATGGTTTTACCATACCTGGACTACGCCGACATTTTGTATGACTGTGCTCCGACAAACAAATTGGACAAACTTCAAGCTATCCAGAACAGATGTCTCCGGGTCTGTGTGCACAGCAGAAATTACTTACCAGTGATCACGCTACACCAATTAACAAAAACTCAAAATTTGAAAGCCAGGCGCCTGTCACACCTTCTCAACTATATGTATACACAAACAACCTCTGACCTTGTTGATACCAACCCGGACAGGAAAACCCGCATGCATGATGCAGTGACATTTAAGTTGTTGAAACCAAATATTGAATGTATGAAAAACAGTGTAATCTACCGAGGAGCCAAAGCCTGGAATGTATTAGCCCCAGAAGTCAGAAACTTACCCAACCGTAACTCCTTTAAATCCTACCAAAAATCATGGGCTCTGAACAGAAATTGGATTGACTAATTGTGTTATTTAGCCACCAAATTCCCCCTTTTCAACATGTGTAATTACTGTATATCATGACAAATGAAACCGGATTTTGAATACTGTATCTAATCTGACTGGAGCTGCCCGATATCACCAAACTACTCGATTGCTTTACTTACGGAAGCCACTAACTTCACTAGGTTGGACATTGTGTTATCTTTATCTATCTAATGTTGACGACTGCCCTAAGTTCAATTTCTATCTCAACTTAGATTTTATTGTTATACTACGGAAAAGATTACTATCTTGTAAAACTAGTCTTGGAACTGGTCAGCATATGACCACACTTGCTTGATATTTATGAAAACAAGGTGAAATACTGTATACTCTGGTAATGCTGAGAGGTACTCTCATAACGGACCCCCATTCCGATGTATCTCCTCAGGATAAATAAAGTGCTAAAAAAAAAAAATAGGAAAAGGAGCGAGTCAGAGAATAGTGAAGATGCCAAAAATACCCCCTTTTACGACAGATATGGCCAACAACAACACGGCCCTAGTCCTTGCAGCCTGTGGGTGGGAGAAGGTCATTGAGGCTCTGAAGGCAGGTAACAACAGTGTGGAAGAGAAGCATGGCAGCGAGACAAGAGGGCTACCAGGGAGCACTGACCAGCAGCAGGCTATACAGCTACAACCCCACAGTGCTACTAACCATCAAGGCAGGTAGAAAGAAGGCCCTCAAGGTGTCAGATTTTGTGCCTGAGCATGTTAAACTATGTATAACAAAAAAGAAGAAGGACACATTCCGATTCATGGAAGCGGAGGACGGGATGATGGTGCTTAGCCCAGATGAAACCATACCCGCATATATCACCATAGCGGAGTGGGGGGCAGCGAACATACGGGTGATGTACCAGCTGATAATGGATGGTGACCTTGCCAGAACCAACCTGGAAGACTACCTGTCATACACAGTGTACATATTTGAACTGGCATCTAAATTTGAGTGGATGTCTGTGTTAGGGCTCGACACATGCTACCGGGAGCTCCAGGCCCAAAACGGGTACAGGTGGGGAGACAAGGTGTCGTCCATCGAGTTCCTGGGAGCAACTGGTGCCGGACAACAATTACAACAGAGACTTCATCTTAACCAGAGTCAGACACAGATTTAGAATATCGAACCTGTGCAGGGACAGGGGCCAGAGCAGAGCAACCCAACCACAGATCGGCGACGTGGCAGGAAACTAAAGGACTATTGCAGAGACAGATCAAAAGTGAAGGAGATAAGGAACGGTACATAGTCTGCAAGAAGAAACCCTGTTTTGTATCTGCCCTAGCTGCCATTCCAAAGCCCAGTGGCAGTATCAGGCTCATTCATGATGGCAGCAGGCCAGTAGGCTCTGCACTCAACTCCTACGTGGTTAATGAGAGCTTCAGGTATCAATCACTGGAGGAGGTGGCTAGCTTTATTATGCAAGGTTACTTCCTAGCTAAGATAGACCTATCTAATGCTTACCATAGTGTCTGAGTCCATCAGGAAGACTTCCTGTTGGCAGGATTACAGTGGGATTTCAGTGAGGGTAGGCCAGCATACATGTACGATACCCGCCTCACATTTTGGGCATGCCTGAGTGCTTCCATTTTCAATCACTTGAAGCAATGTGTGCATCACATGATGCAATCCCTAGGCTACCCGGATGGGTGTGCTTATTTGGACAACCTCAAGTGGTAGTCAAATTTCCTTGTTGTGTTCAACGGCCAGGTCCTGCTATTAGAGAAGTGCATTTACAACCCTGTAACTATTGATGCATGCCTCATTGGGGCCGTATGAAAGGCAGTGGTACCACGTAAGATGGAGGGACTGTCCGGACGTAGCCGGCCTACCAATTAATCACCTGCAGGTATTGGTCCTGGAGCCAACTGCCAGGTTCTTTGCCAACCAATGGAAGGACAGACTAGTTCATGTTTACTCAGATAAGCAGGCAGCAGTGGCAATAATTAATGAAGGTGCATTCAAGGTCTACCGGGTGAACAGCCTGCGGCAAATTTTCTGGCTCTCAGTGGTTCATAATTTTAAACTGAAGGCCAGTTACTACCTGGGCCACTATAACACCCTAGCCAGCCGTATTGAGGAGGATGGACTAGGGTTGCTATACTTGGCCTTGGCTAACGTCATATCGTAAGATGAACATTACTCAGTTGGACTCTAGGGCAAAAGCACTGGCGGACAATGCCTTTGCCCCCAATACCAACAGAGCCAATGTGTCTCACAGGAAAAAGTACCTGGACTTCTGTAGGGATTACTCCCTGGCACCTTTTCCGGCGACTAATCAGACTTTAATTAGATATGTGGCTTGTCTGTCAACTTGTCTGAACTTCCCATCCCTGAAGCAATATTTGGGGGTGACATGTACATATCAGGTTACTTAACATTTAATCTGATCCATGTTATAATTTACAAGCGCGTATTGGGTTACCTAACTTCTTTGGTTTCAACCATGTTATAAAAATGTAACAACTTCCTTCTTAGTGTGATAAACCTTTATACTCCAATAATGTCTTGTCATTTCAATTCTTATCGAAAGAAACAAGGTACGAGAGGATGCCCCAACATGTTTAACTTGTATTAAATTCTTATATGCTCTGCATAGGCGTGGATATGTAAACTCTTTTCTTTTTGTGCAAAATGATTCTCGTTCTAAGCTATGCTCCTCATTACCTGAGATTAGATTGGTCTATCTGGCGGAGTAAGACGAGTGCTACCCTATGAGGTTTCCCGCATAGGTTGGTTCGGTTAACTTTCGGTATGTAAAGATGATGCGTGATCTACAACTTGACAAGCCTACGGACACATAACCTGACTCTGAGCACTTTAGGTATACGCTGTCTTTATTGAACCTGTTCTATACAGTTTACAGTTGCCTAGCACGGAATGTGCTAGGTAGCGTCAGGTGAGTGGATCCATTTACTCAACCGCTGAAAGGTTTCACGTACAAACTGTGAGGCTCCAAGCAGTTCACTTGATGCGGAGGAATATACAAGTAAACTGTCAATCTGCTGCAGACTCAGCCTGTATATACAGGCTGAGTTACGTAATCTGGGCGACCCTATAGTATTTGCATACACAGGTTCGCCGGGTTTACCACACAGAAGGGATCGGCACTCGAGTCACCTAGCGTAAAGCAAACCAACCACTGCTAGACTATCCTGACCCTACAATATCATAAATATACTTGTGGACAAGTGGCTGTAAACCATGAGAGGTTGACGCATACAAATACACAGGCGTTATCGTGTGTATTACGACCTCAACCTCGAGTGATTTACAGAGGCGTCTGTCTACAAAACCATCAGTTGTTTTATTTATCATCCATCTTCTCCAATGCATTAGATACAGGAATCACTAAATTAAAGGTTATGGGTTACTGAGCCACTATACATTCTCAATTGGTACTCCAGTTATAAACATTGTACCATGGATAATGATACAATATTACCGTTAATTTGATCTGCATGGTCATATTCTCGTGCAGAAATATAAGGTTTTTCATAATATTCATACAGTAGATAGACACAGCCTGCAAAGCCTTTGTAGATGAGTTGATAATCGATAACCTAATTTGTTTGATATTTTGTGCAAGTTTATCTGTTTTCTTTTCTACATGTGAACCAGGGTTCTGTTTGGGTGCTCTTTTCTTATCTATTGCACATAATTATCACAAGGATAGTCTTGCATTATGTACGTCAACCTACATCTAGATACACAGGCGAAATCCATGTAGTATTAGAAGAAGAAAAGAGAGACAAATAAAGAAATAATATGATTTATATATATAAAAAAAAAGGTGTAATAATACGTGTGAATTTAACATTTGATACAAGTTGACCTTTGTTTGTTTTATTCTAGATATGAACCAGTTGTGTAACGAGACGGCTGAGTATATCTGTGCCAACAAGTTGTGCATCAACCGTTCACTCAAGTGTGACGGCTATGACAACTGCGGAGACAGGTCGGAGGAGTTGATGGACGTCCACGTCTGCGGCAGCGAGTATAACAAATGTGAGCACCTCCCTCTAACCTATTCAATTATTTCACAAGGCAAAACCCAACTTTCAGAGTATATGGTAAATGTGAAGTACTATACATTTAAGTTTTGAAAACTAACTCTAGGCCACCGTCTTTGTTTTTGAAAGAATTAGAAAAAGATAGCATATGTTGTACGTAAATAGAAAATGTAAATATGCCTACTGCACCTATTGGATAAGATTGTATAGACAAAATAGTTTGTGATGGGCGTGGTCATTAGGTCTGTGGTGGGTGTGGCCATGGGGTCCATAGCGGATTTGGCTATCAGGTCCATGGTGACCTGGGTCATCGGCTTTGTGGTGGAAGTTGTCATTGGGGCTATTGTGGTATGGTTATCGGGGGTCCGTTACATAAATTTTGAACGATCATACAAAAGATCGTACGATGGTCCTAGGACTGATGTCGTTACATACGTTTTTTGGTCGTACAGCTAAAACCATTATACAATCAAATGGGATGCCTCAAAATCGTTACATA
Source organism: Alentia gelatinosa (assembly GCA_950022655.1). NCBI lineage: Eukaryota > Metazoa > Annelida > Polychaeta > Phyllodocida > Polynoidae > Alentia > Alentia gelatinosa. Next base: position 27,215,588 of record OX465592.1, read on the forward strand.
AACATTGACCTACATCGTGCAAATGGTTATATAGTCGTAATGTACGACACCTCAAGGGGTGTCGAAGCTGAAGCTTGCACTGTAATTCTGGAAATATGGTCTAGCTATGAAACAAAAACTTTGCTATATACAAAAAAAAATGGATGGATATGTACATAAGACCATTTGTAATATGGAAAATAAACCAGATATAAGAAATAAAAGCCCATATATATACACACACATACATATATACATCCTAGTACAATCGGTATCACACACAGAAATACCTAAGATTGAATTCTGTGGGTTGAATGATCGTTGACACTGGAACCCATTACCGCGTTTGTGTGTGTTTGTGGTTGGGAGGGGGGGGGGCATAGATAACACATATTAAGCCTATCGTCCCGTACGATGTATATATCATCCACTGCTAGTATCACGACAATTTCACCTACGATGCTCTACGATCATCACTACTATACGACACTACAAACTGCCCCATGTGTTGCACCCAACGATCGTTGGCCAATCCTGTACGATCGTAGGTGTATAGGACATTTACGCCTCTGAACTGTTGCTATCAATGTTGGTCTGAACTGAAAACAGGGCCCTGCCGTTAAAGGCATATCCTATAATACAAAGTAGCGCCACCTGGTGATTTTGAAATCAGGGATGGTGATCAATGACTTTTCAAAACTTTAATGTGTAGTACTACTGTACATTGACTATATTCTGTGAATATGGGTTTTGCTATTTGAATTCTTAGAATTTCTATATATTCATTCATAATCCTATCATAACATTTATAACATTCATTCAAGATTAGCACGGCAACGCCCATTTAAAAAAAAATTAGCAATGTGTTGAAGATCATTACATTCAATTTCCAGGAAATTGACGTGGGATTTAGTTTTCAAGGTAAATTGTCCGATATGCCTTATTTATTTTTCCTTCACAGCGGATCCTGTGGTGGGCGTGGTTATCGGGTCCGTAGTGGGCGTGGTCTCAGCTGTCAGTTTGCTAGCCGCCTTCGCCTATTGGGCGAGACGGCGGGGCGGCCCCTTTTTTACAGACGCCCAGCTCCACAGAAATGAGGAGGTAAGAAGCCCTGTGTTCTATTTGCATTGACTTTATTATGGCTCTCACTACGCACGGCTTTTTAAATGTAGAATTTTTCATATTGGAAATCTAGCGTCGAAAGTATAAAAGCATAAAAGAGCAAAAATGCATTTCTTTTCATATACCACTCTATAATTAACCATAACCCTTTCATAATACAACATATTTGTGCTTAATTAAATGTCATCTTTAACCCTTTCATAAAGCGATATAATCGTGCTTTGTTACATTTTATCCTAACCTTTTCATAATGCAATACGATCGTACTTGATTAAATGTCAGCTTGATCATAACACTGTGTAGTTGTATTTGATTCAATAGTACTTTAACTGTTTTTATGAAGCTTTATAAATGTAGTTCATTAAGTGTCACTTTTAACCCTTTCATGGTGCTATGTAATAATACATGTTTAAATGTCACCTTTAACCTTTGTGCCCACAGAACGGTGAAGCTGACGACCACCCCGATCAGCTGGAGGGCACGCGAGCGCCCCCTACAGTTGACCTCTCTGTACCTGACCTGACACGTGACTTGATCGACAGACAGCGACCTGGAAGTAGTTCCCAAAACGAGGCTGGTGCAGCTGCGATGGTGTTACAGTCAGACCTTAATGCTGTGGATGTATTCCCTGAAGCATCGGACGGCCCTCCGCCCTCCTACTCCTCCCTGTTCCCGGACCTTGTATAAGGGTCAACCTCTCACACGACCTTCATTTCCGTCTGCTCAATAGACCAATCTCCGTGTTTTCAAAGGAAACATGATGCTAGATATTTTACGATGCCGAGAATCCCACGATGGTCATCCTTGGTCCTTCTTGGAGAATTGTACAATCCTGATGTAAAATGTGGTTATTTCAATCCTCAGACGTTTGTGCTGTTTGTGGAAAGGTTAAATGGTTCTATTATACAAATTGATGACATTTCTGTATATACAGTTTCCTTCCTTTTTTTGATATTCGATATTTCTCAGTTTTCTAGTAAATGTTCCTCTGCAAACGTCAGAATTTCTGTGTGCTTTTTGTATAAATGAGATTAATTAGGTTGATCTTTGACAGCTATGTGAAAAAACCAATCCCTCCCGCTGCGATATTTATAGAAAATGAAAACACCAAAATGGTTTGCTGAGCATTAACAGTGGATCCTGTTGTGAACTCTATCATTCCTAGTCATCCAGAACAAGAAACAGTTGTTTAAGACACATTGATATTGAGAAAGATATTCAGAAAAGATAAATGATATAATAAAACTGTGCCTACTTGGCTCAACTGGTTAAAGTTTGTGAACCCTGGTACGCCACTGAGACTACAGGTGGCGTCACCAGTTTAATTTTCCTTTTAAAGTTTTTATTCAATGTTCTTGCTTTTCCCCAAAGTAATGATTTTCTTCTGAGTAATAAGTCGATATGTAATACATAACTCAACTGCTGCTCTCTACTTTACCTGTACAGCTCTTTGTGCGGCCTCACTTAGTGTTTTTTTATAGGTCTTTGACCTTAACCGATTGGGCCCAAACCACACTCCGTACAATAAATACGTACCGACTGACTGTCTGATCCATCCGCTGATGTTTACCCTTGGTGCTGACCTCTACATATAACAAATAGATGTTTCAACATGCTCATGTCCGGTGTGTTCTACTGGTGATCGGCATGTCATGCTGGTGACTGGCATGACATACTGATAACCAGCATGACATGCTTATGACCAGCATGTTGCACTGGTGAGTGGCAAATTGTATTTGTAACTAGTGTGTTACACGGGTGACCAGTATATTGTTCTGGTCACCTTTTTGTCATGCTGGTGACTGGTGTGTCAAGCTGGTGACCAGTGTGTCATGCTGGTGACTGGTGTGTCATGCTGGTGAACAGTTTGTCATGCTGGTCACCAGTGTGATGTGATGGTGACCAGGGTGTCATGTTTGTGACCAGCGACTGGTGTTGCAGCTTCTGTTTTGACATTCCAAGGTCATTTTAATAGATAAGAATAGAATCTAGTATGAATGCAGCAGAACCAAAATATTGTGGACACAGTGGAAATGATACATGATTCAGAAATACTATGTATGAAGGTAAAGAATATTAATCAATCGCACTTGATGCATCTGTTGCTTGATTGTATTATAAAGCTGTAAGCAATGTGAGTGTCTGCTGTATTGTGGATACGTTGTATCTTGTTTACAGATGTCATCCTATGTCCCTATATTACAACTACTAAGCCTGTGAAGCATATTGTCCTATTGGCAGACTCAGATGCCAAAGTCATGTCTCTAGTAAAATAGTTAAGGTAGAGTCTGTCTTCAAAAGACACTGCACAGAGAGCTGACAGCAAAGTGTGTTTACTCTCAAAGTCGCACCGAATATATTATAAACTCAGTTTATGTGAGTCTAACTCGATCCAAGTTCGATGTGGAGGTTCCAGTTCTTGCTTTCCCAGTATCAATAATTATGTAAATGTATATGAATTCATTTTCTTGCCGTTTATCTTCCATACAGCGAACGTGTGAATGTAAGTAATGAAGGAATTCTGATTGGTCGGGCACCATCAGTGAAGTGTGTGTGTGGGTAATGTTGTGATTGTTTGTGAGATCCATAATGTGCTGGCTGGAGCAAAGTCTGTGCCGACCAGCTATAACCACACTCAGCGTATACCCCACCAGGTGGCGTGGTGGTTCGCGTGCTTCGGGAGTGTGGGCCTGATACCAGTGGCGCATGCGCGCAATATATTTTCCTGCCATGCGTGTTAGATTTACTAGAAGTCAATGAATTCACAATGGGCAACTCTTCAGTCTTGAATATAAAACATGGACGTCGACTCCATTGATCTCAGACCCACACTCTCTCTTTCTCTCTGGTTTGTATTTTCTGTGGACTAAAAATAAAATGGCCTTTAAAACAATTTGTTGTTTTTGTTTGTTATATCTAGTTGCAACATATAATAGAATCTGTGTACATGCTACAAACCAAAACTAGATACTCCGTGCAGGTGATGCGTAGTAATATCCGAGCGTATGCGGGCAGATTACGTAGGGACACCTCCGAGGAGCAGGCAACGCCTTTTATCTGAAACCAGTCTGTATTGTATTTATTATCTATCATCATCTAAATCCTGGCATGCCATTTTTAATTCAATCTAGTTTTTTCTTTCGTATGAGCCGCTTTCTGCAGCCCGGAGCATACAATATATCCGTATGTGCTGGGTATGTCCATACAGAGTACCTATAAGTTTACTATGGACATTTTGTATTTGGTGGATAATTAAGTCATACACCAAACCATAACCAATAAAGGAGAATGAATGTTGACAAAACCAAACCATAAACGGCCGATCTTCTCTTCTGAACCACTGGGCCTTGTTTTTAGTCAATATTATCTTAGGCTGAGACCGTCTTAAGACAAAAGTGTGCTATAGACAAGATATTTTAGGGGATCTTAGAAATATCTTTGGCTGAGACATCTTAGGGGTGTTAGAGGTGTCTTTTAGTCAAGATTTTCTACAGATATCTTAGGGTATCTTAGCTCAAATTGGCTCTAAAACGGTCTCAGCCCAAGACAAGGTTGGAGGTGTCTTGGAGGTGTCTTGGAGGTGTCTTAGAGCCAAGTGACTGGGAAGTACTGGTAGGTGAGTGAGAAATGGTGAGTACTATTGGGTGAGGTCTGTTGAGTGAGGACTGGTGAGGGAGGGCTGGTGAGTGAGGACTGGTGAGTGAGGGCTGGTGAGTGAGAGCTGGTGAGTGAGGACTGGTGTGTGAGGACTGGTGTGTGAGGACTGGTGAGTGAGGACTGGTGAGTGTTGACTGGTGAGTGAGGGCTGGTGAGTGAGGACTGGTGAGTGAGGGCTGGTGAGTGAGAGCTGGTGAGTGAGGGCTGGTGAGTGAGAGCTGGTGAGTGAGGACTGGTGTGTGAGGACTGGTGTGTGAGGACTGGTGAGTGAGGACTGGTGAGTGTTGACTGGTGAGTGAGGGCTGGTGAGTGAGAGCTGATGAGTGAGGACTGGTGAGTGAGGACTGGTGGGTGAGGACTGGTGAATGAGGACTGTTGATCGAGGACTGGTGAGTGAGGACTAATGAGGCCCAATTCCACAGCCACACCCACAGCCACACCCATAGCCACACCCATAGCCACACCCACAACAAAATTCTTTTCACCTTTGTAGGTGGAAATGATGTACCAGCATGGGGGTTTGAACACCCGACCTCCAGCATGATTGCCTGATGCCTAACCTATGACTCCACATAGTTGGCTGATGCAATACACCTCTGAGATCCTGTAATAACGCTCGGACGCTAACTTATAGGGACTCTCTATTTGGCACTTTGAGGTGTTCGCATGCTCTGCTGTTCCTCTGGCGATGATCCTGGGCCATGATGCCTGGACTAAAAAAGGACTAAAATCTCCATATTATGTTTCTTTTTTCTTGCTTGTTACTCTTTCTGTATTTGTTTGTACATATTTGTGTTACTACCCACTATTGCTTAAGGTGACTGTGTGGTTGGTGCTACTTTGATTATGATTATTTGTGGTCGTGATCAAGGAAACACTAACTACATAAACTGTTTTTCCTATCCTTATACACCAACTTATGTATTAGATACATTCCCTGTGGGATTCAATTAGACTGTTGCTTATGACATGCTGATTAACCAGCAGATAAGAGAAAAGAGCACTGATATAGCATTACAGATCTCTTACATCATATTAATATTATATTAGTTTGTCATGATATCTAGGGTCGGTCTTTTTTTCTATTGTGATATGATCACGAGGTAAAATTATCGTCGTCATATCATAATATAAATATCTGGGAGCTGCGAATTTAACCTAAGCTAAAAGGTACTAGAGGTATATTTACTCTTCATAGGGACTGGCCCTCTGACACCCACATCTTGTATCCGCTGGCAACCATTACAACCACTCCTCAATCACTCTGTTTACAGATTTCACTTTTTCATTCTTTCCACAAGAGGTGAAGTGACCGACTAGATCCTCCACTCCCTTCGTAGCACCTGTCTGGGATAACCCACGCAGGGCTTTCAAAATTAACCTCCAAATTTGTTCATCTCTTTCCACCCCTCATCTCAGCCTATTACTATGTCTCTAAAGCTATGTCATTTCAATGCCCGCAGTTTGTACCCGATAATGTCGGAGGTAAAAATCGTTTTAGAAGATTATGATATAGTAACAATTTCTGAAACTTGGCTCGATTCAAATTATACAGATGGACAGCTCCTCTGAAAAGGCAAAAGTTTATATCATACAGATAGAGATAATCGTATAGGGGGGGGGGGGGTTGCTACCTTCGTGAATGACAATCTCTCGAAACACACTTGTATGCTGGAAGATCTTTGTAAAATAAATGATGATTTAGAGTTGCAAGTTTTCAAAATTACCAAACCAAACAATAAGAAACTACTTATTTTAAACTGTTATAGACCAGGCAAAGGGTCAATGGATTCTTTCGTAGCTTCTATTGAGGATATAATATTAAAAGACAAATTTAGAAATTTCGAGTTGTGGATAATGGGAGACCTAAACTGTAACCTTAATGATAGAACAGACCCCAATAGTGTAAAGTTATTAGAGTTTGCTAAAGAAAATTTCCTTACACAACTAATACACGATATTACAAGACCTCAAGGTAACAATGGTAGTGTTATTGACCACATATTTACTAATTGTCGCTATGTGTCAGCATCAGGAGTGAGTAATATCTTATTTAGCGACCACCTGATGATATGGGCCAAGAGGAAAAAAGACAAGGAAAGGTGCTCACCAACAAAATTCATCGGTAGATCATATAAGAAGTATTGTCTTGATTCAATGAAAGCTTATCTTGCGGATTGTGCATGGGAGGATCTTTGGGACAGCACCGACCCTACTGCTCAATGGGACCTGTTAATTAGGCATATTCGTGCATACCTAGACCAGACTTGTCCAGTTAAGGAGATGTGTTTTAGGAAAGAAAGAGAACCATGGGTAGGGGACCATATTATTTCTAAAATTAATGATAGAAAGGAACTCATTGAATTATACAAAAAGACTCGAGATGAAGAAACCTTACGTGAGGCAAAACTTTTGGGTATGGAAATTAGGAACGAACTACGTGATTCAAAGTCAGAATTTTGTAAAGAAAATCTAGAACAGTGTAAGAATAAACCTAAAGACTTTTGGCGCCTTATACGAGAACTACATGAAGGACCCAATGTAGCATCTAACTGTCGACTATTGGATGATAATGATGTACAGATCGAAACGGACCAAATACCGGATTACATAAATAATTTCTTCAGTAATATCGGGGGGGACCTTTTTAAAAATAGGGATAAAGATGAGTATGATTTATTATTAGACTCATTAGTGAACTTACCGAGCAATCATGAAGACATTTCTTTATCAGTGGATAAAAGTGAGGTGCAAAAGTTAATACAGTCAACTTCTGTCCATAAATCAACGGGTATTGAACATATTAGCGGTACGGCACTAAAAGACGCCCTATTTTTCTTAATAGATGAATATACTTTTATTTTAAATACTAGTTTTACGCAGGGTATTATTCCTAAGTCATGGAAACACAGCACGATTGTCCCAATCCCTAAGTGTAGTAACGCGGTCCACATAACTAATTGGCGGCCTATAAGCCTACTTCCAATGCCTTCGAAGATAATGGAGAAACTTTTTCATACTAAACTTTATGAGTGGTTAACCATAACTAAATTTCTTACAGATTACCAGTTTGGCTTTAGACCAGGAAAGGGCACGGATGACCCGATTTTTAAATTTGTGGATGACCTCTATCTCTTTAGAGACAAGTCAATGGTTACTGCGGTCTGCTTCGTCGACCTATGTAAAGCATTTGACTCTGTCCCACACGACTTATTGTTTCTAAAATTGGAAAAATTAGCCTTTATACCAAATAACTTTATTATATGGATGCGAAATTATCTAGAAAATAGGGAACAAACGGTCTGTGTTAATAGTATCCTATCTAAAACAACGAGAATAAGTTTCGGCGTACCGCAGGGGTTGGTGCTGGGCCCGCTTTTGTTTCTCTGTTTTGTTAATGATATGTGTGTTGGTTTGAAAAATACGCAGATGATTTAGTTACGTACTATGCCAATATTAATGCGACTCAAGCGAAAGATTAATTAGAAAACGATCTTAGAGAAATTTATCGTTGGTGTAAGACGAACAGCCTGAGTATAAACACTCAAAAGACTAGTTTGATGTGGTTTGCGGCAGCAACTAGATTGAAATATGTACCTGCTTTTGAAATCATGTGCAATGAGAACACTCTTCACACTATGCAACATTATAAATATCTAGGGATAACTTTGGATTCTGACATCAATTTTGATAAGCATATTAAGGGAATAGTTAAATCAGTAAATAATAAGTTGTACAAATTACGTAAGTTTAGGAAAAGTGTTACAAGGGATATATCTTTGGAAATTTACACTAAGGCCATTCGTCCATTAATGGAATATTGTAGTTTTTTGTTAGATGGAGCATATAAAAATAATACTTAACTGTTACAACGAGCACAGAACAGAGCCTTGCGTATTGTTGAAAAGTGTAATATTTGGAAATATAGTATCATAGACTTGCATAAAAATTGTGGTTTAGAGTTGCTTGAGGTGCGACGCAAGAGACAACTACTAAATTTGATGTTTAAGAGATCTAAAATAGATACAAACCTGGACATGACAATTAGAAATACAAGAAGTGATAGTAAGGTTAAGTTCCTACGAAATAGGCACAAAAGTGCAAAGTTTGAAAGATCTCCAGGACACAGAGGGATAACGTTGTGGGATTCCTTAGACGGGGAAGTACAAAAACAGGTTACTACTGCATCATTTAAGCGGTTTACCAAAATCTCCTTCAGTTGACGTAATATAAAGTAAGCAGAAGAGTATTAGAGATGTAGGATTTCGATATTTACTTAACATATCACTCCTGTAAATCTATGACTCATCAACCCATCACCATCTCATCTTTTTCTTCTCTTCTATCACCAAAGATTATCTAATGGGGATTACTACTGTTCTGTGACTTTTTCCACAAATCCCAACAGGAAGAACTGATACTGTATCAGATGTTGTGATGTCAATAAAAAAAACCAAAAAAAAACAAACAAAAAACTTGATATGACTGCGCCAGTGCTGAAGCTGGTATCTGGCAAGAGTAGAATTATAGAACCTAATATAGTTCTGTATTTGTCTCAAGCCAAGACAATTTTAGCGGCGATCTACCGTGGCGCACCAAGACTGTGTCTATAGGACAGCGGCCATCTTTTGTCTTGAAAAAATGTCTTAGATACTCTAAGATATCTTTGCAGATCTCAGCCGAAGACCATCTTGACTAAAAAACAGGGCCCTGGTTAATGTGGACTCACAGAGTTCATAATCTGTGAAACAGGTATGCTTGTTTTGTTTACTGCTGAAGTAGCACCTTGTAGAACCGCTTTCTTCCAATTTGGAGACAGTTTTAGGGGACGCCTAAGGTACAGTTCTTTTGCCGTACAAATCCCCTATGGCCTAGCCATCATTGTTCTGGGGTCAGATACATACCTCTTTAGGTGAATAGATAAACAAGTTCTCTCTTTCAAACTTCCAAAATGTAAGTACCACCAGTTTTCTATGTAGGTCAACAGGCTATGCAAAGTAGAGACCTGCCAATGCGTTGCTACAGTGTCTTGCCAAAGTTCACACAACTTCGCTCCTGTCCAGGTCTCCGCTTGGCTCCTTGTTAGTCATCTCTCTTAGCACTCAGCCTCACCTCGGGATCTGCCTGTACCCTCCAGAATACCCTCTTTTATTTGATTTCATCACACTTTGTTCCCTACCATCGTCCAATCGCCTCAGGACATGCCAGTTTACCAGGGTTAGGGATCGGGTCGGGTCCAAGCCTCATTGGCTGACCCTCTCATGAGTGCGCCCACTAACATCATGTGATCAGCCTTGGATGAAGCGTGTCCCCTATTGTCCTATCCGTTTTCCGGTGACTGGCGTCCTTACCTATCCAGTAACGGTTTTGATATTCTACATATACCGTATGAAACACCAAGTATACAATTCTGAAATGCCTGCAATATTACAAATGATACCTACCAAATAAACACTGATATAAACGTTTGCACTCAGTCCTAGTTTTGATGAAATCTAAAGGAAATTCCTTGTAGCTCAACTACCATATTTCACAAATACACATGTATGGATGCCCAGTATTTAAGTTTGCTTTGCCAGGTATTACTAATCTCCTTCATGAATCTGACAATTAATCTATGTTTTCCTACCGGAACACAATCTATATATATGTAAAGGCAGATAATTATATAGAACGTCCTGACCATGCTGTACAAGTCACAGAACGAGATGCTAATTTATGGTTTGTACAGACCGAGGCGTTTACGCCGAGTTCCGTACAAACCATAAATTATCATTGAGTTCTGTGACTTGTACAAGCATGGTTGGACGTTATATATTTACTATATACCCGAAATTAAAAAAAAAATCAATTTAATTTTTCTTAACAACCAAAATTTTAATAAATGTGTATGACAAGGTGGTGAGTATTTTTACGTCATATGCCGAAACGGTGCATATATACAGTATATATACGGCATGGGTTTATAGTAAATAAGATATCGCTGAGTTGATTTACCTATGACTGAACTTCACCTTTACTAACTACATAAGGAATGGGTTAGATCAATACTGCACTGGGTACAGCGATTGTGCTGGATTATGTGCTTGGAGTCGTACTTTACGAGACTGTCTCTAGAAAAAACTGAGAAATCTATAATATTCTGGAACAGTATATGTATCTGGTCAATAAGAATAATAAATGCATCTTTTATAGCACAAGCATTGATACTATGAAGACCACTAGATTTACTTAAGTCTATGTCCATTATTACTTTGTATACCTGGTCTTAAGTTATAGTTAAAGGGCCTAACGAGTGTTGATCTTCATGAGAATTATTTAAAAAATCACCGTTTAACGTATGTTTATCTGAACCACCAACTGTAGCAAAGTAGGTATTTGTATAATTGGCCATTTCCAAACCATCTATAAATTTATCTTTCTCCTCAACAAACAGTTTTGACATCGGTATATTCTCAGTCGGATCATAAAGTTCCTTAGCGCTAGCCCAAAATTGTTTCGTTTTTTTTGCCTCTGACTCTAACTTAATTTTCCAATACTCGCTATTTGCCTTCCTAATAGTAGTATAGAAGGGTTCTTTTAGCGCATATGATACAAGGAAGAAAGAGGTGTTGACCTACTTGCAGAACGGAAGTACTGTGACGTCACAGAAATGGAGCGTTCTGATTGGTGGAGAGACCGGAACCAGAATTTATCTAGGTCATGTCATGCATACATTGACCTACTTTTTCTTTTGATGACTCATACACACATTGACCTAGTTTTGCTTGGAATACATTAAATTCAGAATACATTACCATAGTTGTGTAACGTCGTATGAATTAAAGATGATTTTTATAGTAGACTTGCACAAAAGACACAACAAGGACATCTTATTAAGGTTTTTATTACAGATATACGGTTTTACATAGATATAAGTTTCGATGAACATTTTCTGTGAAATTTTTTTCACTTTTTTGTGAAAAATTGTAAAAAAAATTCATTCGCGTGAAATTTTTTTTCACTTTTTGTGAAAAATTGTAAAAAAAATTCATTTGCATGCAAAAAAGCGATGTGGAAAGTTTTCTTTATATCTGCAATGGAAGAGTTGTAACACCATCCTCACACACTTTTCGTTTAATGTAACGATAGTTCAAACCTCTCTTTCTCTGTTTATAAGTCACCATTTTATGATTAACCACTTTGAAACCTGTGTTAGTAGCCATATATGCGTGTCTATTAGCTAGTACTTTCTTAAAGTCCCCCACAGATAAGTTGTTTTGTTTTTGTATGACACCTTTACAACTAACCCTTTCCTATATAGCATTTAGAGTTGAGAGAAGTCATTTCATCTCCTTCCCATTCCACTTTGAATAGACCTGGAGTGCGCTTATCGTGTAGTAATCTCTCTTGGCAACAAGGATGAGGAAACCAGGGGGCTCTATTTGTTTTACACAGAATGTATTGCTCTCTGTGAAAGGGAATATCACACGACTCTGATGGTAACCATAGATGTTGTTCTGTGAAGTAGGTTCGTCTAAGTTCTGGTTTGATTACATCCTCTAGTTTGTCACTACTCAGAGCGAAATATAAACTGTCTGTATCCATTTCGCACATTTCAAAGTCTTTAGTGTCTATGAAACGCAAGAGGAAGTCGTAGTAAAATGCGAGCATTTTGAGCTTGGCATACTGATACACCATGAACCCTATCTGGATGGGGAGATCATATCTAACTGTTTTGGGGTAGCACGTGATTTCCAATGTATTCTCATTGATTTCAGACATGTTTTGTAACGTCCAATGGGAAGCCAACTCTCGAGCTTTCTTGAGCGAGACATATCTCGTGTTGGTAAAGTTTTGTTTGTTATATATGGTTTTACCATAGGAACTGTTTCCTAGTAGTTTGTACAGATCAGATAGGATTTTACCATCCGAGTTTTTATCACCGTTGCGTTGAGCTTTTGTAACTTCATTCATGAAGTGTTCGAAGGGTTTTTCCGGTACATACTCTATAACGAGGTGGAGACGTGTGACAATAAGACCTTTGTTTAGATACCATTGTAGAAGAGGTGTTCCCAGAAGTATACCCTCTCCATGGTAACTTCCAATGAGTTGTCTTTGTGGTTGAGTGAGAGAATGAGTTTCCACTAGATATTCACGCATGTGATCCCCCACATCTTCCATAGATACTTTCACATTTTTGAATATGGGTGTCATTTCTGAAAATGTTTCTTTTAATTTTTCAGGGGTGTGAATATCCACTTGAGCCATTCCAAATATACTACCGTTTTTAATACCATCCGAAAGCTCTTCCGGCGTTGTTTTACTTTTCAGCGTAGGTCTTTTTACATGCCATTTATTTACACATGCTTGACAATGTGGTGATTTTTTTTCTTTTAACCAATCACACTCATACTTTTCTATCACTGTATATCCGAGTGTTTTCAGGTAAGTGGTAACTCTCACCGTTCTTTCAGCTCTCTCTTTAGCTATTTCACGTGCACGGACTGAGGCGAGGTTGTGTTTGTTTAATTGACACGGATGACCGTGCCAGTAGCACCTGTGGAACTGATAAACAGTTTTTGTTTCTGGAATCAAACCATCTACGGGAATTCCCATTTGCCCCACTTTTACCTCTCCATGGTTGAAACTATGAAGAATTTTAATTTTGTCTCGGTGTTCTTGGAATTTCATCCACTCACCAGCTGAAAAGCTTGTGTTTTGTGAGAGTTTAGGTGTGAAATCATCTCCGGCCTCACGTACGACATAGTACCCTGTACAGTGGTTTTCTCACATACATTTCAGATATAGACTGTTTGCATCGACACCTATTATATGTTGACGTGTTTTACTTTCTTCACCATATAGTTTCCCTCGTATTTTACTACAACCAGATTTGTGATGTCGGTGAAATATAATGGATGGGCCACCGGTCAGGTTTTTTCTCACCAGTTTGTGTATGTCTTTATCTTTCTCGCCAAAAAGTACAAAGGGCGTGCTCTCACACTCATTATCAAAAAGGAATTTCATTGTTAGACCTACGTTTGCTACAACGGTCCACTTGGTGTTTACTCTTTTTGTGTCTTCTAGCGCCATAACTTGCACAAGAGAAAGACATTCTTCAAAGTCACTATCGTTTTTTATCTGCATGTAAGGTGATGGGTGGTCTGAATCACAAAATATGAATGCATTGTTTGCAGAAGCGTGGAAATACATAACACTTTCTTCACCATCTTCTACACATGATAATATCCTTCCAAAAGAAACGGCAACTTTATAAGTAGCTATTTGGTTGGCGTGAATTACTCTAAGAGTATCTATGACTTCATCTATCTCACCAGATGTTAGCATTAACCTTTTGTTGTATATAGACTGGATTCCACCTAAAACAGCTAATCCAGTGGCAATGGCTCTAAAATTCCATTTATACGCTTCATAATATTTTCCATCCTCAGTTATAGCGGGTGGGATAATAGTTTCATCAGTGAACTTTTCACGTTTACACAAAGGCGAACTACACAATACTCCAGTACTAGGTGCTATGTACTTAGGCGGTCTAAAGTGATTGCAATAAGGGCAAGGAACAGTGTTTTTTGGCCACGGCATTATAAATTTACACAAGCCCCCTTTCAACACCGGTTAATGTACAGAATAAATTGTGGTTATATCAAAAAAAGGTGACTATATAAATGAGTAAAATGAGAGTACTCACATTATGTTGCAAGTTCTTGTAGAGAAGATTATGTACAGTTACACACGTATATGAGTCCGACTATTACACAAGTCTTAGCTCTAGTCCGTGTAGTTGAGTGGTACGAGTCCTTCTTCTTGAGTACACAGGGTAAAAAAGGTTGTATAAAGTAACTAACTTTTATACCACTATATGAGACCTACTATCCTTACTATATGACTAGTATCACCATTTTAAAATCTAGTTGAGGGTTATGAGTCCTTCTCGAGTAAATAGTTGAATGTACTAACCAACTAACTAACTAACTATACGAGTTTGACCTTTTACACTCAGCAGCTGGTGGTACTGGCTCACTTGGTGGGTGCCTTATTTTTGAACGCCTCAGTGCACACAGAAGCTTTGCGTTTTTCGAAGTTGAGCAGGAAGTTGAGTGGGAGCACCATTCCACCATGGCTAGGCCCGTGGGTTTTACGCATACCCAGGGCGACTTCCATGACCATTTCGTTGATGTACGACCCAGTACCGATGTGAATCTTCACTGTGCCTTGGTACAAGAGCAAGGCGATTTCCAGGTCTTGTTTTTCACCCCCCAAGTGTTGACAAAAGGATGTGATGTTCACCACTCCCGCATCGCTGTCGGTTTGCATGACTTCATGATTGTGGAGTATCATAGGCAGGGCGAGACTCAGGTTGTCTATGGCCACACTGGAGATGACGATCTGCTTTTCATAAGGTTTACCGAGGTACCTCTTGAACATAAACCCTTTTTCCTGTGTTTCACTGAAAATGGTTACAGCGGTATTGAATTCACCTTTGACATACAACACCTTATTTGGGTGTTTGACTACCCATTCTTCAGGCTCGCACACACTGCTGATTTCACTGGTTTTTTTTTTAGCTGGTTTGAAGAACTCGTTAGCTGTGATTTTTGCTGTGGGTTTAGTCTTATGAGCTCTCTTTTTCTTTTGAGGTGTTTTGGTGGGTGGTAACTCACCGATGGATGATTTGATTGCCGCGTTCAGCAGGTCACAACTAGGTTTAGTAGTGGAGGTGTTGACACCACCACTATTGAGAAAGTTTGCGGCACCGTTTTCTAGCGGACGCGGAGGGAGTGTTGAGAGTCGACGCTTCTTCTTCGGAGGTTTGGGTTCGGCGACAGGTTGGAAATCATCCTCGTCCACCTGGACTTCAAGAGAGAGAGAGAGCTGTCCTCTGTAGATTCGTCGAGGCACGATTTTCGATCGTCACTGGCCAAGCTCGCTTCTACGGCCTCAACCAAGAACGACTTTTCCCGCCTTGCGTCTGCCAAACGTTCTTCTAACGTCTTCTTCGTGTTGTTGAAATATGTTTCCCAACTCGTTGTCGAGTCCGGTTTTTCAATGGTAGGATCCCAGAATTGAGAGTCGTTGTCACCAACCGTCTTCAGAGTTTGATCAATTAACTCTGCCTCACTCAAAGTTACACTTCCACCTTCGCGGGAAGCCGCGCCAGGTGAGCGGGGTTTCACAGGTGAAGTTTGAAGTGGTCCACTATCTGGGGATAAGTGGAGTGGGAGCACGGCTCCTTCTTCGTCGAAGACACCCTTTTGATTCAAGTTGATTTTTCGAGGTGGAAGTTTCTTCGAAGCTGCCGATGCTTTGGAGAGTCGAGATCTACCCATCCTCTGTAGGGAAGTTAACGATGTCGTCGGAGTGGAGAAGGTAACAAGGTTGTTGGGCGTCCTATGAGTAGAGGTGGCGAATTGAGAGAGCAGCTCATTCAGTCAAGTTTATATACTCAGTGAAATGTATACGTTACCTCAACGTTATTCAACATATTCAAGACGTTCATATGGGAATAACCCGGTGAAATGTGCGCGTCACCACAACGTTGTTCAATAACAGGGGGACGTTCAACATACGCTGCCAACTTACGTTGCGCCATAGTATAACTTTTTACTGTAATCAAACCATACGTTACCACAACGTTATTCAACGTATTCAACTCGTTCATATGGAAATAACAATGAAGATGTTCAACATACGTTAGCAACTCAAGTTGCGCCATAGTTTAACTTTTTTTACCGTAAACAAAACCGTTACTTCACTGTGGGGTTTGTAGTATAACGTTTTCCACCCCGCTACGTAATTATCATGAATAACAACTTTCCTTTAAAAAAAGTATCTATAAGACAGTTAAGGGACGCTCGTTGTGCTGATCTCAGTGGAGCTACTCGATACTCATGTCACCACCACCACCACCACCACCACCACCACCACCACCACCACCCTTTTAACGAGCTATTTTTCTAATTTTGTCCAATGAGAGGTGGTTTTACTCGAGTCGATCTACATGTTTTCCACGCCTATTCGGGAAATTTATTTGTTTACCACCGTCGTTTCGGTTGGTTTCTTAAGGTATAGTAACTCAGTCTCTAATTTTGAATTCATTCTTCCCCTGCTCCTCAGACATTACCCACACATCAAAACGTTTACTATACCCGAGCATTGCACTTTTTGTTGTGAAAATGTCTGAAATGAGCGTATCCTCACATTCGGACCAACAGGAGAATGAGTCGAAATCATCTCTGTACACATTAGAGGATAAGGAGTTCAATCTACATGGTGTAGGAGGTAGGTCGATTAAGATCAAGAGGCGTGTAAGAAGTTTCACAAAGAGCCATTTCAGTCTTACGGTGGGGGTCGCCCTCCCCTCTATAAATTGTGCGGCATTTGTTCCTTCATTTCTAGACGCGATAACTTTCACGGACAACGCTTCTTCTAGCGTTAAATCATTGAGAAGTGTGGCATCAGTGGGACTAGGAGACCAGAATGTTAACGGTATTTTGATTAGTAGGTGCGCAATGAGGCACATAGAAAATAGACACGTCATCCCTTCCTACATCTCAAGTAAGGAAGGAATGGGGTATTACATGGCTTGTAGCGATCCTAAATTTCATCAATCATCACTCGGATATTACATCGGTGAAAGAGTCATGGTTCTCCCGCTCATTATAGCTACACTCACCCACCCGAGTAGTCTCAAAATTTCACCTACCAAAGAGGATTCCGTTATAGTGGAAAAATTCTTTGATCACGAGATCGGTCATTCCCAAAAGGGGTGTTGTTTTATCAATAGAACAATTATCAGATGGGAATCGGAAAAGAAACACTACACTGTAGTCACGTCTTTTCCGGTGAACGATTTCGCATGAAATAATTTAAACACTCTATTAAACCCTCCCCCCGCCGGCTCTTTTTTGAATCTTTAAGTAAAACTCTCATGATTTTTTTTTACTTTTTTAAGAAATAGTTACCACTCCTACACTATATTATCCTTATTACTAATATCTCCAATGTGATGATTTCCCCTTTATATTCCCCTGTTGTGAAATAAAAATGTCCGAATCAGGTTTTCCCGCTTGTCGGGAAAACCCCCCACTCACCAGTTTGATATCATGTTCAATCCCCCACTCCCTTCACTCGCACGTTTCCGAGGAGGAAAAAAAAAATAAAATAAAATAAAAACTTTAATATCACCAGTTGTGTCATCGTATACGAGATAATCTTTACTTAATCATCTCATTTATCAGGTTTCAGCTTTTACCCACTACCGCGACCACCCTTAGAATGATGGTTTAAAAAAAAAACCACCAAAACAAACGGTTATAAAACAGCATGTTTTACAACACGCGTCGTCAGTTTAAGATAGTCTAATGGAGCGCGTGGACAGTGATGTCAACATTCTCAAGACGCCTTTCACGCTGATTCTAAGTGGTCCTTCGTCGTGTGGAAAGAGTGAGCTAGTTTTTAAAATTCTAGAGAAAGTTAACACTCTATTATCACCGAAAGTAGATGACATCATCTATTGCTACAGTCAATGGCAACCGTCGTTTGAACGTTTCAAGGGTAAAGTCCGCTTTAATCAAGGTTTACTCAGCGAAGAGGAGTTACTACACAAAAAAAGAGATCCAAATCAAAAAACACTTCTCATTATAGACGACCTAACAGACTCCGACAATCTCCCGCTTATAAAAGACTTATTTATAAAGGGTTCACACCATAGGAATATAAGCGTGATATTCATCACACAAAATCTGTTTCTCCCTCATAAAGACTATAGAACCATTAGTATTAACGCTCACTATATGGTGCTGTTTAAAAACCCAAGAGATATGAGTCAAGTCAACACCATGTCTAGACAAGTGTTTCCTTCAAACCCGAGTTTCTTGACAAAGGTATATACCAAGGAAACTGTGGAACCTCATTCATATATAGTGATAGACTTCAAGCAGTCAACACCGGACCGTTTCCATGTGAGGGATAGCATTACGTCGCCTGAAAACACAGTTGTTTTCATTCCGGAATAGCTAACCCACCACTCTCCATTGGTTTGTTGTTGTTTTTTTTTGTTTTTTTTTGAGTGAAGCCTGAGGGAATCTCAACACGATGGCGCCGCAGCAAAAGTTACAACTTTTAAAGAAGCATCTTCCCCTCTTAAAACATCTTTCTAAGTGCTCTGAAAACGAGTGTAACCAGTTAATGAGGGGAATGAACAATGAAGTTGTGCGGTTAATGAGCCAAATATGTGTTAACGTGATGAATAAAAACATACGACTACCCAGTGGTGAAGCAGTGAACCGCCTGTCGTCTTATAAGAAGGAGCTAAAAGCGATCACCAGGAAGAAATCTACTCTACCAAAGAAGCGAAAAATATTCGAACAAAAAGGTGGGTTTCTTGGAACGCTATTGGCTGTGGCCATTCCAGCGTTGACCTCCATCATATCAAGCGCTATACGACGATAATGATGAAAAAAGGCAGTAACTACAAGAAGATGTTCCTGGTGTCACAAGAAATGATGAGAGATAGCAATAAAGCAACCCAGGACAATGCTCTCCCACCACCACCAACCTCTGATCCGGCTAAGACTTATTACGAAACACAACTCATCAAGGAAAATCTTTCCGATACAGCTCCGCTTATAAAAGCAGTGAGATCAATTCAAATAAAACTCAACAACATTTTGAGCAATTCAAATTTCACGAGGCGAAATCGCATGGGAAAATTCAATGATTTAATGACACGGTCTATGATAGTTTCTAAAAAAGCGTGCTCAAGAGTTTATCCTTACGACTCTCCAGTCATATCCGGTCTTCCATCTATTAGAGGAAGCGAAGTGGAAATGTTGGCGATTCCGTCCTCGGACGATATGACAGACACGGATGATGACAATGATGATGATGATGCTCATGTGGTGGAGGGGGACCAAGACGACGTCACAGAGATGGATGATGGAGACACTGATGATGATGATGATGATGAAAGTGATGACACTATCACAAGTACACCACCTACTTCACCAAAACACGAGGCCACTAAAAAAAAAACACCATTTGGTCACTCGTACACTCTGGATTCTTTTCACGCCAACATAGAGAGAACCGTTCCGAAATCATACAAACAAAAAGTGAAAAAACTGTATAACCTCATAACAGAAAAAGGAGCGGGGTACATCAACTGGAACAGGGAAGGAGAAGTGGTTATAGCTGGAAAACCTCTCAAAGGAAGTAACATACTGAGTCTCCTGACGGAAGCTGCTCGAGGGAAAACCACAAAAAAAAAACCCGTGGGATATTACAGTTTCATGCAAGGGCTTAAAAGAGTCAACCCCCAAATGCACCATGTCAGAAGTAAATCAACCTTCGCTCAACGTGCATCATTACCGTCGTCGTCGAGAGGTAAGACCACTCAGCAGAAAGGTAGTGGAATTCAAAAGGTACAATGGTCAACCAGGCTCTAAGAAAAAAGAATAAAAAATCTAAACGAATTCAAGGTGAACTCACAAAAAAAGTTTTGAGTGCTTTTACCAACCCAAGACAGCCCGCAAGTTTCACCAGTCCTTCTAAAGTCAAAGACCACCATTTTAAAAAGACTCGTCTTAAGCACATAGAAGACGCCCTCACTGATGTAGACGCCTATACCAGACACAAGAATTATAAAAGGCGATTCAAACGACAAAAAACTCAAACATGGGGGATCGACAGACAATGGCAACTCGACTTAATAGACACCCAAGCATTCAAAAAGGAAAACAACGGAAACAAATACATTCTCACTGGTATCGCTGTATTCTCCAGATTCGCCTTTGCCCAACCAGTTCTGAGTAAAGGTGGTGAAAATGTAGTAAACGCATTCAGAAAAATGACTCTACTTCGCTCACCTAAATACGTGCAAACTGATAAAGGCACCTAGTTTAAAGGTCACAAGTTCCAAGACCATCTCAAGGAAGAAAAAATAAGATTTTTTGTGAGTGAAAATGACGACATCAAATGCGCGTTGGTAGAAAGGTTCAACGGAACACTGCAAGGTAAACTTTGGCGCTACTTCACTCACAACAACACCTATCGTTACGTGGATGTTTTGCAGGACTTGGTCCACTCCTATAATCACACTGTTCATAAGACTTTAGGTATACCCCCTGCACATGTCAATCGAGACAACATGGAGAGTCTCTTCTACAGGTTATACGATAGATACCCGTTGAATGAAAAGGCTGAAAAACCTTTACCCAAACTAAAAGTAGGAGATAAAGTTCGACTCTTAAACACCAAAAAAACATTCAACAGAGGGTATGAACCCAACTGGGGAGAAGAAATTTTCAACTTGTCTAAACAAGACAGGCGAGGTCGTGTCGTTGAAGACGAGTTGAAGGAGGAGATAAAAGGCCGATTCTACCCCCAGGAACTGCAAAAGGTCACTGTCCCTCCAAGGAAGAGGTACGTTGTAGAGAAAGTTCTCAAATACAGAGGAAAAGGACGTCAAAAAGAAGCTCTCGTAAAGTGGCGTGGATACGGTGACAAATTCAACAGTTGGGAACCTGCCAAAAACATACAAGCAATATGACTTTCTTCATGACCCTTCCTAGCAATGCGTCTATGGACATTTTTGCAAACAACACTCTCACCACATACAGAACCCTTCTATCAGATGCGGTGAGTCTGATAGCGGAAGAATATGAAGTGGCGTTATGTGAGATATCGTTTCCCACCACCTGGCATAATCTTCACCCCTCCACACTGTACACTGTCAAAGGTCGGAATCCGTCTTCAAATTCACATCAAACGTTGAAACGTTTTCAAAAAGCCTTGAATAGGCGGAGAGTAAATGGAAACGGAAACATTCCACATCCGAGAGGGGGTAAACCTGACACATCCTTCCACAACGTAGAAAGCACTAATGAAGAGTCGGATGATGAAGCGAACACACACAGAAAGATCAAAATCTTTGAAGTAGTGGATGATGACGAGAACGATGATGAATCCCAATCTACGGCTACAGTTGAAACACCCTCCTCCTCTGTAGGAGGAGGCGAAGCGGAAGGAGGGGAACCCACCGCCCCCTCCGCCCCCTCTTCTACAGACGGTGGAGGGGATGACGGTGAAGAAAAAGAAATCCCCCCCACGCGCGCCCCCCCACCCCCCCTCCCCGGGAAGGGAAAAAAAAGAGAGTGGAACGGGGATGGAGACCCGGAAAAAATAATCGACGTGGGCGTCGTAGAGTGCTCAGAAGTTCCGAATTCATCCGTGTGAACCACATCCCACTGATGGGGAAAGAACTGAATCACATGCAAACCTTAGATCGAACAGTTAAACAACATTTTTTGGGTGGTAGAACCTACAACATCATTTCCACGCCTGGTGGATTCTTTAGAAATGGAAAAAAATTAATAAACTATATGAATAGACTCATAGCCCGGGATTCTTCCCACACTCTCCTCGCGTTACGTAATGAGAGCAAGAATCCCACAGCCACCATCTTCAAGTTTGACGACGACGACGACTTTAAGGACGTCCTATAACCTACCAAAAGATACGCTACTTTCCATACCAGAACGCCTGTCTTTCCAACTGGGGTTAGAAGGTGAAACTTATCTTGGAAACAGTAAAGAGGCCCGCGAGTTAACGGACATCAACCACAATGGTCACACCGTTTATGTGTACACAGACATTGTGAAAAACACCATAGTAGGAGATACACAAGGTCCCTTACTGAGAGCCGTCAAGGTCGATCATAGCTCCGAGTTTCCCTCACAACAGACAGTGGCGTTTCACCACCTTCAATATCAACCACTAAAACACGCCACCTTTAGAGAAATAACCGTGTATTTAAGAGATGCTGCAGGTCAACCCATACCATTCGAGCACGGAGAGGTGTACGTGGTGCTAGCCTTCAGACCAATACTGTCATGTTGATGAGGGAAAATGATTCCTTACAACCACCACTACTACTCCACGCCTTATGTGGCGCCACCTGGTGAATACGATGAGTACTACACACGTTCCCAGTTTGGTCAAGGGCTGCAACCGGCTTACTCCAGGTCGAAACATCAAAAAGGACATGGTCTAGGTGGGTTCATAGGTGGTCTCATAAGAGGGGTGGTACCCTTACTCAAAATAGCTGGTAAGACGCTAGGGAAAAAAGCCTTCAGGCATGGAATGTCTATAGTCAAAGACGTTGCATCGGGAAGAAACTTAAAAGCGAGCGTCATAAGACACAGTAAAAGAGCTGGAAAAGAGATTATGAATCAAACTATGTCTTCACTAGGAGGGTTCATAAACGACGATACGCAACCTCCACCTGTCAAACGACGGTCAACCGGCAAAGGAAGGAGAGCTCCTAAGAAGAAGAAGAAGGGTACAGGCGCACGTAAGAAAGACACCCTCTTCTAAGTCATCATGAGTCTCATTCACCCACACGCAAACACCTGTGTCATAGGTGAGTTGGATTTACATGCTCTACCTGTGACGCAAAAAGACGTACTTAAAAGTCAAACAGTGGTGAAAAATCCAAACAACGCTATCACAGATAACACCACTTCTTTTGACTTCACCTTTGAGCCCACATCGCTCTACACTGACCTGAGCGACGCCTTGTTGTACCTAGAACTCGCTTTTCTCCAGTGTACAACTCTTGATCAATGGAGAAAAAGTAACTGGCAACAGTGAGGAATACCCTTACAAGTCGTATCTACTGACTCTCTTGGAAAATGATAAGCTCATGAAAAAAACAATCCTCAAAGGATGTCTCAAATGGGAGAAAGATACTCACGACCATATGGACGATCGAGCGCTTGGAAACCAAGGCTGGCGAGTCAGAAGAACCATGGCTATGACTCCGGCAACACAATCGTGTATCATGCATCCCATGGTAGACCTCGTGGGTCAATGCAAACTTCTACCCTCGCATTGTGAAATCAAGTTCGTCTTCGAGCGGGCCTCACCGGCTTTCTACATGATGAGTGCAGCCGATGCGGGGTACCTCATCAAAATCACCAAAGCAGAAATGAGCTTGCGACAGGTGCAAGTGCGAGATGAGGTGGCTGAGGTTCACAATAAAACAGTGATGAATCCAAAATTCGGACCATTCAACTACCCCATCAACAGGAGTCGAGTCACGAAGCATACTCTTGCTGCAGGTTCACAAGACTACAGTTGGACCCAGACCGATACCACACAGATTCCAGCCCTCCTCGTCTTAGGGTTGGTGAAGGAGTCGGCCTCTTCTGGTAACATCTCTCAGAACCCCTTCAACTTCCAGCACTTCGGCCTCACTGAAGCTGAAATCAAATTCGACGATCAAAAGTTCGAAGTAAAAACAGACTTCACCGAGAAAAAAGTAATCAAGGCGTACCATCAACTCTTCAAGAACACAGGGTTGCGAAGTGTTAAACAAGGCTGCGACATTTCCATGGATGAGTTCCTGGGCGGGTACACACTGCTAGCCTTCGATCTCACCCCAGACAGAGCTCCGGAAGATGCTCGCATTAACTTACTATGCCAAGGAAAGTTGAACATTGCGCTAAAGTTTGACGCTCCAACGACACACACCATCTCTGTGGTGATGTGCTCATTCTACGACAACCTTATCCAGCTCACTGCAGACCGACTCCCAATCACCGACTACCACATGACCTGAACACTATGTTGACCTCTCAGATCAATCAAATTTTGAGATGACATACTCACACCAGACGGTATTTCTTAGGAACCTTCCCGTGTAATCAAATTCCTAGATGACCGAAACGTATGTCATGCTTCATAACTAACACTCAACCCCATTACATGCCGGGTGAACATTGGGTGGCATTTTACATAAACAACGAAGGCGCTATTTACCACTTCGATGCGTATGGTCTTCCTCCCGCTAATATATATCACGCACGCTTCTTACGCAAGGCTTCAAAAGGTCGCGCGCATTACAACAACCAACAACTGCAGTCACTTTACACATCCACCTGTGGCTATCACTGTATTCACTTCATCATTGAATCATGTCAAACCCAATCTCCAACACAAGCAGTGAAGAACATGATGGGACCCAATCCCAACTTCACAGACAGGATTCTAAACAACATCCAGACATCGTAGAAAATGACGCATCAGATGTAACGATGGATGACAACGGAGAAGATGAAGCTGAAGGAAACATAGACACTGTAGACACTGATGAGGAAAATGAATCGCCTTACAAAAAATCTAACTTTCACAGAAAACCATTCAAAAAACGATCCACACCTCACAACGAATTCATGCAACTACATCAGTACACAATGGAGAGTGTCAACGGTATATTAACCACCTTAGACGAGATTCATTCCCTCGCCTACAGTCTGTCCCACCGAGTCAATCGACTCGAGACAAAAAAAAACCCTCTCACTTGCGGCTTCTCATGTAGTAATAACAACGTTGCCCTCTAACCGCCGATTTGTGTGGACCGAGATAAAAAAAACAGTACATCTGTTTTCTGTACATACCACACAGCTCTATACGTTGGATCGACGCTTCAAAACGTTGTCTTAACGATTAAGACGTTCAGTATACGTCACCTATCGTAAACTGAATAAATAGAGCTGGACCCACACAAACGACCGTCACTTGCTGCTGCTGCTGCTACAACACCCTGCCATCATCATGTCACGTATAACATGCAGACACTGCCTCGGGTTCACTTCGACCGTCGACCCTCAACTGAAGGATGAGCGCACTTTCTTCAAATGTGACTGGTGTAAATGTGTGCTCCGAAACACTGTATCCAACGTGCTAAAACACCTATGCACCTGTTCCTGTCAACCACCTAAAGGTACGCAACCGTGTTTTTGCGACGAATGGGGTGTGGTTCCACCTACCCTGTACACTACTCCCGAGGTGTCACCGGAGCGTGAAGTGCAAGCATCAGCCGTATCTATCAACTCATCACCGCCACTACCATCACCACCGTCATCGGCGGCACCAATATTACCATCAACACTCGGATTACTACATAACTCCACCAACCAACTCTACAATGAGTCCCTTGCCAGAATGAATTCCATTGATTCAGGACTGGTGGAAGGATACAGAATGTTGACCGAAGAAAGAATTTCTCAAAAAAATCGTAAAAAGTGAGGAACAATGAACTGAATTAAACCGTGTGAAACTCATGAACATTTACTCTCATTTAATCAAGGATTAACCGTATCAAACTCTCAAACATTTACCCTCATTTAACCAAAGCATGTATATATGTAATCACAGGATATCTGCAATAAAGAATGTAAACCAAAATTTACTTTTGGTCCTCTTTTATCGATACATCTTAAATGGGTAACTTCACCGGGGCGCGAACTCATGCTTAACAAAAAAAACTTGAAGTGAGTCAACACCTAGATAATGTAAAAGTTGTGCAATTAGGTTAATGTATTAAAAATTTAATGTATTCCAAGCAAAACTAGGTCAATGTATGCATGACATGACCTAAATAAATTCTAGTTCCGGTCTCTCCACCAATCAGAACGCTCCATTTCTGTGACGTCACAGTACTTCCGTTCTGCAAGTAGGTCAACACCTCTTTCTTCCTTGTATCATACGCGCTAAAAGAACCCTTCTATACTACTCCTAATCATATTATTTATGGAGTTTTTCAATCTTTTTACCCTATTAGTTAGAAATTGCGATGTTTTCCAGTTACTATTCCCAACAATCTCCCCTTGTTCTACCATCCTTTATAATTCCCAATTGTTCATTGATATCAGAACTCTTATAAAAATCTATCCAATCATGTTGGTAAAGATAATTTTGGAAATCTATAGTGCTATAATTTCCCCAATCTGGTACTTTCAGTGTTTTTCCCATAGCTTTAAGCCCATATGGACTTTCTGTATGAAGAATTTTTGTTCCTAGAGAGATGTTATCTACATGTCCCACTTTTGCGTATATGTAAGCATGTTCTACTGATTTAAATTCATCATCTCGTATGTAACTGCTCTTTGTCTTTGTCTCGAGTGAACCATGCTGTTGATATCTTTACTATGGCTGGATACATGTTGCTCAAGAAGGACTTATGACCGGCAAAAACAATTGCGCCAGTAGTGGTCTCTCGTTGTCCTCCGCCAAGGGGCTCGGGCGGTTTGGTCGCGACTTGTTTTTCGCAGGTTGCCCCTTGTTCGCCTATGCCCATTCTCTCGAGTTGAGGTGCTTCTACCTCCGCTGCTGCGTCTTCTATTGTTTTCCGCACTGTGACCTGGGTTTTCGGCTTATTAGCCTCAAGGTGTTGATGGGCTTGAGCGTGTAGGTGGGTGGAATTAGTTTTCATTTGCTGTCGGTTTCTCCAGTCTGGTGGATATAGGTTGGGCGGTAGAGTATGAGTGCAGGCCATTGGTATGCTGACGTTCAGTTGTGAGCACATGGTGAGGTGATCTGAACATAACAAGAATGGTGGCAAAATGGCCGCTGGGCTCACTGAGAAAGTCACTTAGAACCTTTTACCTTTTTCCACTACAGATATCTTAGTAGTTATTTTCTGATGAAAGTTATTTTCTGATGAAAATATATCATAAGCAAGAGAACTATGTTAACTCTCGATTCTGGTGAGTTTTAATGTTTGATGGCAAAAGACATAAAGGCCAGCATGGGGACCATCCTGGTTCACAGAAAACCAAAAGATTTACTTAAATATGCGAAACGAAGCAGTTTGGGTCGTGCTATTTCTAGAATCCTCCACTGTCAGTCAGCGTCACTAAGGCAATGTTAGGCCGGCTGATCTCGAATTGCTCCGAACAACATCTCCATAAGATCAGTTTTAATGCTTGTTATGGTGATTCCCTCAGTAGTTCACTGTAATTTGATAATCCATGCGTGTATTCTGCTTGTCGCTGTTGTATATGCCTCCCTTCACTATCGTCTCTATTATTATAAAGTGTCTGGATAAAGCTAGTAATTACATCAATAGTACCTTTACCTGACTGTCTGTCTGACGAATATTTTCTTTTGGCCTTACTGATCTCATTTGCAATCTTCTTGTTTAAATCCTTCAATTATTTTCCAATAAAACTTGTTCCAAATATTTATATATTACCTTGGAATAACACAAACAAACTCCTTCATTTACCTTTGGCGGATTACTTGAAGGCTCCTATCATTGTGGAGGTCGGCCATTTATCAACATAACAATATAAAAAAAATATTCTGGCATGCATGAAGGCAGAGAAGGCGGAAGTAGGACCTTCCCCCGTGACCCCAGACCTAGCCACGTAAGTGGCTCCTTCTATTGGTTATATGAGGAAATATATACCACTGACGGTAACCCCTTAGTGTCACCATATTACCTTGGAATAACACAACAAACTCCTTCATTTACCTTTGGCAGATTACTCGAAGCCTCCTATCATTGTGGAGGTCGCCAAATCCCCAAAACTACTTGAATCTACACAATGATTGAGCGATAGTGTAATCCTTTGATAGTCTCTGAGTAAGTGTATCTGAGAGGTATAGCAAGACAGCCCATGATTGCCAATCACCATACTTCTTGATTTCGTGAAGGAGAACTCCAATAGAGTTCAGATACGAGGCACCTCCCCTTCTTAAGCTATGAGGAGAGAAACGTCCTTGTAATCCTAAATATTCACACTCAGATTTAATACAAAGAAGGAAAACCTTATAGTCATAAGGCTTTTTGGTCTTTGATACCAACATATTTGGTATCAAATGATTGTTGTCAAAGAATTGATACAACTTAGATAACCGCTTCCATGCCTTGACTGGGCATAATGGTGTATCCGATGCAACAACAGGAATGTCCATATCTCTATCTGAAAATTGGTTAGTGTTGGAAAATATCACCAAAATCCATAGTTTGTTAATCGCATGTCCTGTCCCATAAGTGTATGTGGGGATTTTGTAACGTGAGTTTCGTAAAAGTCAACGAAAGCGCAATGTCGTAGCCATCCAAAATAGCAAGTCCTGATGGCAGTCCAAATTAATATGAGCGTAGATAGACATCAAATTCTCAGGAGTAATAACTGTAGCCGGTTCTGAAGTGTCTTCCAAGAGCCTCTTTGCACCCAGGAGCATCATCCTAATTTTATAAGACAACTTATTTACATGTGGAATTTTTTTTTTTTTAATGCATTTATTCCACATTCTGTTACAGTAACAGGTCTTCCATGTACAGCACCATGAGTTAGTACTCCTAATTTCCATACAGCGGTGTGAGGTATAGTTTGATGATATAGTATGTGTGTATGAGGATGAAAAGAATTATTTCAAGTTCTATACATCTAGATCAAAGTTAAGATTACAATAAAGATGATCTCTAGCTCAAACTGTTATTAAAAGCCCTTTTACTGTCCGCTATTTGCTGTTCTGGAGTTAACTTGTTCCACAGAGCAATACCTCGGTATTTTGGTGATCGTTCTTGAACCTATATTCTAGAAATCGAACTTTTTTATCTCCTCTGGTTCCTCTTACCCGTTGGTCTATCTTGTCTTCACTTTGTGATATTTTATACATGCGTGTTAATAGATGTTCCTCTCGCCTCTTGGTTAAACTAACTAGATTACATTGTCGAAGCAAGTTCGCCACAGGGGTCTTCCAATCCGTACATTTTAGTATAACACGTGGCGCCCTATTTTCAATTCTTTGCAGTTCATCTATTTCAACTTTGTTAGCTATCTCAAACACAAACGAACAATACTCTAGTATAGGCCTGATAGAGGAAGTATATATCTGTTTGGCAACTTCGAGAGTGAGGAGGTGCCTGATCTTACCTAGTTTGAAACTTTTTGACATAGCGTTTATTGCAACAGTTCTCAGATGTTCACTTAATGTGAGTTTCGAATCTAGTAGTACTCCTAGGTAACGATAAGCACTCGTATGCGGGATCCCTTGCTGGCCATACAGTAGTTTCATTTCCATAGCTCTATTAATACAGGTTCTACTTCCGAACCATAGGGTTTTCATTTTTTTGCACATTCATAGTAATCGCATTTTTCATACACCATTTCTCAACCTGCTTAACATCATTCTGCAGCTTATTGACAGTCTCCATCTCGTTCATTCCTGACACATAAATGACTAAATCATCTGCGTATTGGATGTAAAAACAATATTCCAAGTTTTTACAGATATCGTTCACATACAGGTTAAACAGGGCGGGTCCTAAAATGGACCCTTGTGCCACACCATACAACACTTCCATTTCCGAACTAGATGTACTATTTGCTTTAATGGTTTGGGTTCTGTTGGTAACATGATCCTTTAACCATTCATATAAAGTACTATTAATTTTGTAAACATGTCTAAGTTTAGCTAGTAATATGCGTCTTGAAAGATTATCAAAGGCCTTTTTGGCGTCGAAGAAGCATGCTGCAGTTAGCTGGGCTTTATCCTTATTAATGAAAATTTCATCCACCAGATTATAAATCGCGTCGCCCGTACTACGACCAGCCCTAAAACCAAATTGGGAGTCGTTTATCAGTGTTTCAGTCTCTGTTTTCAAATGACTATTTACTACCTTTTAAACATATCGGCCTCCAATTTTCTACATTCGTTTTGTCCCCCGATTTGGGTATGGGTACCACGCACGCTCTTTTCCACAGACTGGGTATGGTTTTACTGTCAAAACTACATTTAATTATATATGCTAGTTCATTACTTAAAAACTGTAGCGCATCTTTAATTACACTGGAAGTGATCATATATAGTCCAGAAGACTTATGGCAGGTAACTTCTCTAACTAAGTCTAACACATATTCAGTATCAACTTCCTTGCTATTATCGTTTATGGGGCCATTATCTTCCTCGGATTATACCAATATGTTGTTTAGGTTGTCATTGATAATTCCTTGATTACACTTATTAAAGAATACTTCATTTATGTTACTGAAATATTGGTTAATGTATTCCGTACTGTCTTTACCTCTTAGGTGTTCCCCTTTCTCCTTGATTAGGTGACATTCAATGTTATCCTTTTTATTGGTATGCAGGTCTTTAATCCTCCTCCAAAACTCTAGGGGTTTATCTCTAGTTAACTCCCGCTGTTCCTTACAATATTCGCTTCAACTATTTTTGATGTCCTTGTTAATTGCCATGCTTAGTCTACGTATTTGTCTTCTTACCGCTGCATATTCGTCTCCTGGTTCTAGATGTTTTAACTTGTTTACCACTTCTCTCCTTTCATTCATCATTGATAATAGATTGTCTGTTACCCACGGTTCTTTCTTACGACTAAACTTCATTTCCCTTATTGGGCAACTATCATCTAAGTATCCATTGACTTTAGATTCTATGAAGTCCCATAGCACCTAGGATCCTTTTCATTCCAAAATTTGTGCCAATTCACGTCCACTAGGTAATCATATAAACTATCTTGAGAGTAATCTTTATAAGACCTTCCAACAAAGGTAGTAGGCTCTTTCACTTCTCTAAGCTTCCTTTTGGTAGCATAGACAGATAGATGATCACTTATCATGTTAGCTCCAGCACCACTGTCCATAACATACGGACAGTTAGTATCTATGGAAAGAATACAAAGACACACGTATTCTACTATAAATATAGTTACCGTATTTATAAGTTGTTTCAACCCATGGTCTTTCATAAAGGAGGTTAGGCTTTGGACATGTGTATCATTTCTATTGTTCAGGTTTACATTAATGTCTCCAAGTACCCATATTTCTGCGTTTTTACGTCTCTGGTCAGCCAGTATAGTTTGTAATGAGTTAGTTAGATTGTCCGAGTTTGTGTTGGGTGTTTTATAACATGTTCTAATTATCATTTTTTTCATACCAGGCTTGTTGACTTTAACAGTCAGGAATTCGAAAGTTTGAGTTATTCCACTTAGTTCCTCCATTTTTTAGCAGTAATTACCTAAGTTCCCTTTTATGTAACATGCTAAACCCCCTGCTTTATCATACAACCTGTTTTCCCGAAAACATGTGTGATTTTGCCAGTGTACAAGATTACTATCATGCATTGGTTTTAGCCAGGTTTCAGAAACACAAACAAATTGATCAGTATTGTATAACAGTTTTACCTCATCCAATTTTTAAAACAGACTACATGCATTCATATGTCTTATTGTAAATTCTTTCATTAACTATATATAAATAATGATATGGAGTTGAAGATGTGCAAAATTAAACTGGATTACAAGTAAATGGATAAGTAAGGTAAGTTAAATAGTCCTGCGTGGTACAATAACCAGGCAGGGTAGAGTTGTCCTGCAGTCAAGTTAGCTGCATAGACAACTAGTAGAGTAATTTTACAGATATAATACAAGTATGGTACAATACAATACAATGATGTGTTGCTTCAACAGAGGGTTCGGTAGCGTCAATCCACCAGGCCCGGATGATGGGAGGTTAAGCGAGAGGCCTTCACATTATGCATCGTTACGTTGAGCCGCTGATGCCGATACAACTATCAGTATGCACTTGTTGTAGTTTCAATCTCGGGAATCAGTATTGCCGATACAACTAGTACGAATTACTTGATACTTAAGAAGAGCTACATGCAAACAGTATTCTTAACTAGAACAGATCTTGTGTACTGCTGATACGACTAGTGCCAGGATAAGTATGAGCTAGGTATAATCTGCCGATACGACTAGATTTGCCATAGTTCATAGATCACAGCTGCCGATACGACCAGCTGGATGGGAGCAAAGCCATCAGAAAAACTACTGAGCCTCGTGACTGCTGATACGACTAGATCAGAGACGTCTGAGTTCTATTAGTTGTCCGACCAAGCGACCGACCTGGCTGGCGAATCGGTTGTCACCATGAGTCGATCTCCAGCCCGGATTATATTCTTCATGTGTGCCTCCAGTGCTCGGGCCACAATTCAAAATAACTTGACAATATGATCCTTATGTACATGGCATCCATCAAACAGTTTTGAAAAAGAAATTTCCAAACCGGGACACACCCACACCCCCACCAGGGACCGGGAAAATGTCCACACCGGGGAGGACATGATTTTTACACTAATAAATTTGGAATTTCGTTACGAATCTTCCAGTTTAGGTGGTTATAGAAACTCATTTCCATATCGAAGAAAGTCGCAAATACGACTGGTACACCTGGTAAGTGTTCCATATATTTTTCTCTGGTTGTGTTCAGTTCGTCACGTACAGCATCAGTCGCCTCATTCACACTGCGATATCGGAGTGTAACTTCTCCAGTATTAGAATCTCTAATAACGATAGAGCAAATTCCTCCAATGACTGATATAATTCTCGGCTTCGGCACATCCTTTCTTCTGACGAGCCTTATCGCCCGAACAGCTAGGTCGGTGATTGTTTTTCCCGACACTGAATATGACTTGACATAATTCAACTGGTTTAACACTCCAACTATCGCACACAACCCTGAATCTCCTACTACAAGGAAAAAGTCATCATATATACTTGCTTGAGCCATTCTTATTGGATCTACACTGTGTTAGCTAGTTCCGCCCGTACTTCAGCTAGTAACATGCCACATTGGTTGAAACCAGGTAAGGTTGTTGCTTTCAACGCGTTCTCATATAATAGGAGCAAATGTTATGTTCATCATTGATGAATGAGCATGCAATTTTAAATGATTAACAATTGAAAGCTTTGGATTAGATTCAGGTTACGGATCCTTCTCTATAACACACTTGCACCCAGTCAACTTGGCATTTCTTTAACTGCCTATCTAGGATCACAACAGATCAAGCAACAGTGGGTCATGAGGTATTTCGGTCTTGAGTGATCATGGTCAGCTGGGCACACCTATAAGACCCTGAGATACTGGCCCCTGCTCTCTTCTCAATAGCACAGTGAATAGCACACAGATAGTAAAAGGATAGTTTTCTGGAAGCACACTGAAAGTTCAATCTGACCACTCTAACCCTGACTCTAAACTCTAGATGATATATTTAGCGCGTGCAAGCACGCTCTAACAAGGCCACAAGCCCAGAACGTGTTCTGAGTACATTCAATCAAAGCTTGTGAGCCGGTAGCAGTAAGCCTCTCTTTGAGGTCTGGGTTCTGAGTAAACTTTTCTCTAATTATCATGGATAACATATCAACTTGGATCAAGCTACCAAAGTGCTTTATGTCATAGGTATTGTCTGAATTCATGATACGATCAGCAGAGGATTTGTCATCGTGATGTCACGCCTTCATTAGTTGAAAAGCCTGTTCAGCACTGTTCAGCACTGTTGAACTTTTTAGCATAGCATTTTACCTCATGACCGTCGGTAACCTTACAAGGGAACCCCTTTTTATGCAAATTACTCAAGTATGCTGAGGGGTCCTGGAACTATATACCCATTTGTGTTGTGGCAATACGCTCTTTGTTTGGTCCATTGTTTGGTCCATTGTTAATCGCTTGGGTTTGAGCGGGGCCGGCATTGGTGGGGACTATCACAGTACTATTCACTCGTACCTCAAGTGGTTTGTATGCCGCTGCGATAGGTGGGGTATTCGTCATGTTCACACTCGGTTGCTGGGTTGATACAAGCATGGTTAATTGACCCGGCCTAGTGCCGCCGGGTGTATCGACAGTTTCCAATAGAGTCTCTTCATTGTTACTTTGGTTCACGGTGGCGGTGCGGGTCTCACCTGCATGACTAAGTTACCCCTGGTGCTCTGAAGATTGCTTATGTCGTACTCTACTTTGCGGTTCTGGGCCCTGTTTTTAGTCACAATATTTGTAACTTACGACAGTTTCTAGGCGTGAGTGTGCTATTGTTACTATCTGTTGTGAATAGTAAAGTAAATGAATGACTCCAAGGCTTCGTCCCGTTACAAGCTTTATTGCAGATGGTGTTACAATGCGCTCTCTGACCGGACCGACTCGAGCACGTCAAGATCAGGATTATATGCTGGCTCCGTCCCAGCCGCGTGCGGGCAACCCGTATTAATCGTAACCAAGGGGGATTACCTCACGCGGCGTGACACGCAGCCGGCTTGGTCCGTAAGGCCAAGGGACATGATCTGTATGTTTAACATACCAATATTTTGGATCGTGACACTATCCCCGGGCGAAACTGAAAACTCACTCCGATGATTTATTGAAAAATGTAAGTTATGATGACATGATTTGAAGTTACAGAATAAATGCGATTACAAATTAGCACATTACGTGGTATTACGTGGGTCCGCGGCTCGGTCTGCGGTGGGCGCACCAGCGGCACAGACAGGGTTCTCCTAGCTGGGAGCTGGTAGCCGCGAAGGTGTTGTAGTCACGTGTGAGCGCAGTTGTTGATGCTCAGTGTCAGCGGGTTCGCTCGGCTCCGACGTGTCACTGCAGGGGTGAGAATAATCGGGTGTGAGTAAACAAAGTGCATGCGGGTTTGACCAAACAGAGCGCATGCGGGTGTGACAGCGTGCCTGTGGCAATGTCATGACACAAGCAATGGGAGACAAGTTGATCTGGACTGGGCCGGGGGGTATATAAGCAGCAGTCTGACAGTTCATGATACGTAACAATGATATGCATCAACAGAGGACGGGTGAATGTGGTGGTGCGTTATGAGTGTATGCGATGTTCGTTGTGATGTGAGCATATTGAGTTTACCTGACTCAAGGGTTGAGCTGCTTCAGCTCCTCGTCCATTGACGGTCCTGGTGCGATTATGTATGACGCCAGGCCAGCTAGGGCGACACGGTGGTGATTTTTGTTGGCCCAGGGGATCTGGCTCGTGTCTGATCCTTGCACATCTGTGACCGTGACAGCTGCGACAACGAGTCCTCTTGTAGTGCGGAACACAGTCCATCGAGCTGACAGTGGGACCAGAATGTATGAAGGTAGGTGGATCTCATGGGACTGACCCTAGACCGTAAGGTAGGCGGGCAGGGCTCTGGTCGTTGGCGCACCGTATGGTGGCCAGGCGGTGTTGGATTCAACCGGTTCCTCTTTTTCGTCTAGTTTGGACATTCTGTCCATCCAGGCGTCAAGATCCAGAGCGGCGGAGGAGACGGTGGGCATTGTTAGGAGCGTAGAAAGTGTGGAGAGTTTGCACAATGTGTAAAGGAGGAGGGCTATCGTGCTTAGGATGATCGATAAAGCTGCGAAAAGCGGGTGAGAAGTGGCGGGTCGCAGGAGTTCCGAGATGGAGTGCAGTGTATAGCTGGAGTTGTCTGTGGAGGTGAGAGCTTGAGTGAGTGCCTTAAGGTCTGAAAGGCTTTTATACAGGGAATCAGAGCGAGATGTCGCGTCTGATTGTGCTTTGTTAATTAGAGGTAAATGAACGTTGGGGGGAAAGGTGAGAAGTGATTCGCCTTTGAAGGACGGCGGTGGTGGTCGGAAGGAAGTGCATGTGTGTGCGGCGTTGTAACAAGGAAGGTGTCAGGAGATAAAGGGTGGATAGAAGGTGGCGGTGCGTCAAGCAGTTTAACACTTTAAGTGCAAAGGCTTGAGACGTGACGTGGGTTATTGAGGAAGAGCGCTAGTGTGCAGGTTGGTTTTGAAATGTGAGATATGGGAAGGGGGAGTGGACAGTTGTAGATTGTGTGAGATGTGCACATAGATAAGTCTAAATCGCTTAACTCCACAAACGTCATGTCTGCAGAGTTCATGGCGAGATAGGGAGGAATATTGGTGAGTTGTGTGAAACCAGAGCAGTTTTGAGAAACAGTGTCGAAAGGTATAGGGTGAGAAACTGATTTATAAATAGAGTAGCTACAGGGTCTGGATACGATGGGGACCTCAAATTCTATAGTGATGAGGTCTTCTATTAGGCTAAAGGATTCGATAGGTTGGGAGTAGTAAAAGGATTGTGGTAAGGTGAGAATGGAAAAGTCCGAATTTCTGTTGGAGAAGTCTAAAGCTAGCTGATCGAGCGATTCTGCTAGTAGCGTGGGTGAAACTAAAGATCGGGGGAGTTGCGATGACCGTAATTCTGAAAGGTCGATCGCGAGTTGTTTTAGTGTGGTGAGTAGTCTAGAGAGTAGAGTGAGCTGTGTGTGAGCTGTAGTGAAAAGGGAAGTTGCTTCTTTCGTTGCGTGAGTGCTGAGATGGAGGTTAGAAGGAAGAATGTGAAAATCGCCATCGATAGATGCGATTGCAGAAGAGATTTTTTTGAGTAGGAGGAGGTTGAATGAGGACTGGTATGAGGCTTCTTTGATGAGCTGCGCAGTGAGATGCAACAGCTTGAGGAGCACGCGATCGCGTTGTCTCTCATTCCTCACACCAGATGATAGGTAGAGCTCTACTGATTGTAGATGCTCGTTTTCGTGGTCCACGTCAGGCTGCCGGGCTGTGCCAATAAAGTCTGACAAAATGTCGCCTAAAGGCTGGATCAGTGCGCGGCGAGTGCGTGAGTGGTTTGTTTCGCGGTAGCTGTCAATCTCTTTGTGCAGGGTAAGAATTGTGTGAAAGAGAGTAGAAGAGGCATTATCAATATTTTTAGCATTAGTGGATAGGGTTGGATCAGTGGAAAGGTTGGTGTTAAGAATGGGTGATATAAGCAGGGGAGGTGAGGGTGAGTTTAGATGGGATATGTCAATGGTGAGGACCAGGGAGGCTTGCCTGTGGCCTGTTAATAATGTTTTTGGCAATTTGTGGAAGGTTATCCCGAAGTTTGGTCTTGAGACAACCGAGTCCAGTGCCGATGAGAAGTGTAGTACACTGAAAAGAGGGGAATGTTTTCGGTGTGAGTGTAATGTAACTGAGGTGTGATTGAAGTCGAAAGTCGTTACGCTGCTTAGAAATATATTGTAAGGCTAAGTGATGAAGCAAAGACTGGTGTCTACAGTGTTAATCTGAGACACGCCTCGTCGGGCAGAATCAAAGCTATGGAATGGACTTGTGACCAACCTTAATATAGCCGCTAAGGCCAGGAATGCCATGTCGTCAGTGCTAGTAGTCTTTAGACTATGCGGTCTGGTTGGAGTACTGCGCTTTGTGGAGCGGGAGTCAGAGTGATGGCTAAGCACCTGACTAAGTAAGCCCGTTCACTCGGCGAGTGTCTGTGGCGGTGCGTGCCTTGATGACGCATGCTCACAGAGGGGGTTCTGGCGTAACGACCTACGGGTCCTGACAGGATCCCGTAACTATGGACGCCGATGGCAGTGAATCCTTGTTGATTAGGGCAGCTGGTCACGATATCGCCTACACATTGATCCGTTACGCAATGTGTGCACACCTCATTATGAGGGTTTGCCTAAATCCTGAGGTTGAGTGGTGTTCATCCGTCACCTTACGCAATGTCAACGCCATTGTTTGGTGCAAACACGTAACGGTAACCATGCGGTGTGGACCGCTCTCAATCTTGTGCGTTTGTTCTGTGAATGCGGGGAGGCATGTTGCGTGCCTTGTTACGTAAGATGTTGATTGGTGAGTGGTGCGGCGTGTGCTGTGTTGCGTAATATGTTATGTTGGTGTCCTATGTTGAGTTCTGTTGATTACGGTTGTCAGGGTGAGTCATGCGGGGGCGCTGTGACTTAAGGCCGAAGCCTAGGCCAGTGGTGTTTCTGGGCTCGGCGTGCTTGCAAATTCTGTGGTTATTGGATGGTGGGAGGGGGTCTGCCGGTTTTCAGGCGTTGCAGAAAGCGTTTATCGTGGGGGTGGGGGACTTTTAATCTCTCTATGTGAATGGGTTTGGTGGTGGTTCTGCCATCTGATAACCTTCTCAGGTGGCATGTGTTCCATGTGGTGAATCTAGTAATGAGGTATGGGCCGGTGAATGTTTTCTGCAGTTTTTTGGAGGTTCTTTTTAATAAAAGAGTAGGAATTTGGAGATAGGCAATGTCGCCTTCTTTGAAGTTGTGCAAAGATGCGGATTTGTCAAACCTGGCTTTCATTTTGGCGTGAGATTTCGCTAAAGTGACCATGCTTTCCTGTAGTGCTTTTTGTCTCTTTTGGTTCATTGATAGCATAAGTGATCTAACGTTTGGAAAACTGGTTTTCATGAGAGTATGCTTTAGATTTTCAACTGGAAGTGGTGCTGTTTTTCCGAATACTACCATGTTGGGGCTGTAACCTAAAGAAGCTGAAGAAGTGTTGTTTAAGCTGAAAATAATAGCTTGCAAAAATGAAGGCCAGTCGTTTTGTGAGGAATCCACAAACGTTCTTAGGCATGCTTGGATGGAAGCGTTGTACCGTTCCACTAGGCCTTGGGTACGTGAGTGGTATGTACTGCTGTGTTTTTGATGAATTCCAAGTGCATTACAAAAGGTTTTGAAAGTGTTGGAAGTGAAAGTTGAACCGTTGTCTGTGTAGATATGGGATGGGATACCGTGCATGCAAAATACTTTATTGAACATGGGTCGTGTGTGTTGCGTTGATGCTGTTTGTGTCCCATGCTATAACGTAGCGGGATGCATAGCAAACGACTACCTGTATGTATTTTGAACCTGTTGTGGATGTGTGTAGAGGGCCGATGGTGTCCATCGAAATGCATGTAGATGTAGTTGGTGTGGGGTCTCTGAGTGTAAGAGGGGGTGTAAATTTCTTTGGAATGCGTTTTGATGTTAGGCAATTATGGCATGTGGCTATGAAGTCTCTTGTGTCTGAAAATGAAGTTGGCCAGTAAAAGGAACGAGAGATTGAGGGAAAAGTGTGTGGTAGTCCCAAATGTCCACCGAGTGGGCTATCGTGAACAGATTTGATAATGTCTTGGGTGTAAGTTTGAGGGACTACTATTTGAACGCTAGGTGGTGTAGAATTGCTTTTGAAGTTAGTGGCTCTAAACAGTATACCTTGGAAAACAATGAACTGGTCATGTGTCAGAAGGATGTACCTGCTTAGAGTTTGATCTGGGGGAAGAGTGTGTTTGGTTATGTAATCGTAGACTGCACAACAGAAGGTGTCTTTAGATTGCGCGTCTTTGATCTGGGCGTGACTACGTTCAGTGGGGAAGAGAGAGAGAAGACGTGTTAGTGCCTTGTTGCCTAGAGGTGTGAACTGAGGGTAGATTTGCTTTCGTCTATTTGATGCTCTAGCACGGGCTATGGGGGTGCGAAGGCGGGGTGCTTTGACACGTGTCGCAGCTGGAGTGGAGACTGGGGCGGGGGCTGGTACATTGTGTGCACCTTGCCTGGTGGCAACAGCTAACACGTGGAAGTTATCTTCCGTGCTGGTTCTGGGTTTTGGAATCCTTTTGTTATGGGACTTAGTTTGCGGAGCGTTCTTTAGAATTTGAATTGGTTTTGTGAGGAGGATTGGGTCATGACTTGTCGGTTGGTCATGGTTGAAAGTGCGGGTGATACTTGTGCTGGAGAAGCGTACACGTTTTTCTGGCAATATCACCTTGTTTATGGGAATGGAGGGGAAAGGTTCTGAGTTGGAGGGAGGGTAAGGTATGCGACTGACGACGTCTGCTGGTATGTTTGCATCACCGGTGATGAATTTGACCGTCATGTTAAATGATATGACTGTGTCAAGCCATCGCGCTCTACGCATGTTCAGAGTCGCTTCCTTACTGAAGAATAGAGTTATAAGTGCTGCATGATCTGTGAAAAGCGTGAAGTTCGCATCCTCCAATAGTGTTTGAACTTTTTGACGGCATAAATGATGCCTAGGCATTCTCTGTCCGTTGTATGGTACCAGGTATCCGTCGCCGTGAATGCTCGACTGGCGAATTCTATCAGACGATAAAATCCTGCCGCGTCTTCTTGTGTCAGGACACAGCCGCAGCCAGTTAGGCTTGCGTCTGTAAAGATGGTGAAGGGTTTATCGTAATTTGGGAACTTTAGCGTTCACAAATTGCTTTTCTGATGGTATCGAACGCGAGCTGATGTGTAGCGGTCCATTTGAATTTGGTCGAGGATTTGGTTAGGTCGTATAGGGGGCGCATGATGATAGAGAAGCTTTTGATGAAATGTTTATAAAGGTTAGCAAGGCCGTTAAATGCTCTGACCTGGGATACAGTTTTTGGTGCTGGGTAGGTGGCTATTGGGGCTACTTTTTCTGGTGAGGGTGACAGGCCATCCCTAGATATTCTGTATCCGAGAAAGTCTATTTCAGAAGCTCCGAATTCACATTTTTCGCTTCTAAGTTTGACGTTTCCTTTGATGAAAAGTTTCAATACTTCATCCGGGTCTTTGAGGTGCTGTGACCAAGTTGACGAGTAGACGGCTATATCGTCAACATAAGCTACGGCGCAGCAGAATTTGACGGTTCGCAGCAGCTGGTCTACACAATTTTGAAAGAATTTTGCCAAAATAGACAGTCCCATCGGTAAAACTTTGAATCTCCAACGTTTACCAAAGCTGGAGAACGTGGTGAGGTGCCTAGATGAGGCATCTAGCGGTATTTGATGGTAAGCACTGTAAATGTCTAATTTGGAGAAATATTTTGATTGAGAGTTTCTGATCTGCGAGTGGGAAAGAATAGGAGTGGGTGGTGATTTGAGGATTGAGTTCTCTCAGGTCGACCACTATGCGGTACTTCTCTGTGCCTTTTTTATTTTGCGAACTGGGCTTTTGGACCAAAAAGACAGGAGAATTCCATTCGGATGGGTCGTGAACTTCCTCTATGACGCCCTGCTCTGCCTGGTGCCTAAGGAGTTCATCTAGGAACTTTTGTTTCTGCGGGGTGGTGCGGTATTGAGGTTTAGATACTGCTTTTGCATGTTCCTTTAGCTCGATGGTCGCTGTTGAGTCTGTCTTTAAACTGATCACGCTATCTGTCGAGACAAACGCGTCCTTATTATGTTCGAGGACTGAAGCTATCTCTTTCCTTTGTGAGTCGGTAACCGAGCTTGAAAGAGTGTATTTTAATTTGTTAGGTGTTGGAGTGTCTGGTTGTGTTTGAATATTGATTGGGGGTTCTGATTCAGAGACTGAGCGGTGTGCGGTGGACTGAAAGTCGTCAGGGTGCGCTATAGAGTAGAGACCAAGCATTGAGCCTCTAGGTAGCGTGACGTGTTTGTTGGAGGGATTAAATAGAATCACAGGGATATGATTTCATGGTCCGGGCGCAACTAACGCGTGTTTAGTTAGCGCTCTGGGGTTCAGCACGTAGCTCTCAGTTGTCCCGACAGTGTGGCTCAAGCTTTGAGCTGCGTTGATTTTCGCTGAGCAAATCGTTTCCGAGAGAGGAGGGAGGGTTAGTGTTGATAGTGATCTGATAGGGTGTTCTTTGGGGGCAGTGTTTTTACAGTAATTGATGGCTGCTTTAGCTGAGCGTAGAAAGTCTATCCCCAGGATCAGCGGTCTGCTTAGCTGAGGTAGAACCCTGAAATGGAAGGTGTATGTGTGATTTTGAATTCTGAAGCTG
This sequence comes from Alentia gelatinosa, assembly GCA_950022655.1. Lineage (NCBI taxonomy): Eukaryota > Metazoa > Annelida > Polychaeta > Phyllodocida > Polynoidae > Alentia > Alentia gelatinosa. Next base: position 27,257,502 of record OX465592.1, read on the forward strand.
ATTAAAGCTGCTTGCCGAATGTGATAGACTTTGTTGTCTGCCAGAATGACTCTGTCGTGTATTTTCTGTGTGGCTTTCACGTAACCTGCTTGTTTTAGTCTGTGAAGCAGTTTTTTGGAAATGAAGGAGACTGTTGATCCTGTGTCAACTAGGGCTGGAACAGTTATTGGGGGGAAATCAATGTTGATGCAACCGTTAATTAGGCGTATCAATAAACGTTCAGACTTACCTTTTCCTCTCGTTATTAGAGAGATAGTTGGGTATGATTTCGAAGGTGAGTCAGATAGGGTGAGGTTGGTGCCAAAGTCGTCGGCGTTGATGGCGGGCGATTACCCGTGCGCACTCTTAGTGTCTTTGGCTATTTGATGTAGGCTATTGGAGTCATTGTTGTTGGTCATGCGTTGTCGTTGGGCGTTGATGGTTGTAGGGTTCGTCGTGTGGACACTCTCAGGGCTTTTAGAGTGACTACTGCGGTCCTATTTGTCGTCGCGCCAGTTCACGCTGGGTGTGGCCGGACGGCGATCGCGCTGGTTGTCGTGGCTACTGCTGCGACTGTAGTCGCGCTGACTGTAGTCATGCCAGATCGTGGTCTGGCATGACAATCGTCTCTGTCTTGGGAGGCGGATCGTCGGTCGTGTTGACGATCTCTGGAGGGGGGCCTTCTGTCTCTTGAGGACTCCCTGTAGGAGCGATAGCGCTGTTGATCGCGGTCGCACGACTGTTCGCGACTGCGTGGCGCGTACCGCTGCGTGGAGGAATCCCTGCCCCTCGGGTCGTGATGGCTCCGGTGGTTTTGCCGACCGCGTTGGTACGAGCGGTCTCTGCTAGCTGATCGGTCCCGCTGGCTCGACTGTTGGCCGACATAGTTCAACGTGAGCTGCTTGAGCTCTGCTGAGATGTCAGCTGTTTTGCACCTCATGATCTCTTGCTGGATGCGTGCCGTCTCCGTGAGTTGGCGCAGAGTCTTTGGTTTGTGCAGACGCACAATGCCGGCAAGAGAAGGTGATAATCCGTTGATTATCACGTCAAGCTTAGCGGTTTTGCACAGGGTGGAGGTGGTGAGGAGCAGGGCCATGTCGTTGATGTATTTGGCCACTGGCTCGTCATCCTGTTGACGTCTCTCCCTGTATGCCTCCTGCGCGGTTTTGCTGTCGTCTTCTGCTAAATATTCGCAGAACTGGCGAAACACGGTGTCAGGGGTGGTGATCAAGTTGGTCCCGATCAGGTTTGTAGAGTACTAGTGCGCAGCCTTACCGCGCAGATAGCCGTACATGGCGCAGGCCCGGTCTGACGGTGAGGCATGTGCGTACGCATGATCAGAGTATAATCTGAAGTCGCGCACGAATGACTGTGCAGATCTGTAGGCGGATGGGCCAGAGAACGGTTCCGGCGCTTTGTACATGGTGTGCGTTTGCCCACCATGAGAGGGTGCAGGTTGGGGATATGATGAATCTATATGTGGGGCCGGAATGTTCATGTTGGGGGCCGCTGTTGCTGGAATTGTTTGACTTACAAACTTGGCATTCCGGAGGTCCGCCATTAGCTTGGTGTTTTTCATGGACAGTCTCTCAATGAGTCTCTTTTGTTCCGCCATTTCGGAACGGAGGCTGTCCATGTCTGCCATGTTTGTGTCAGCGCTGATTGTTGGCTGGTCAACCGTGGCTTCCAGCTGAGTCTCGTCCAGCAGAATCACGGTGTCGTTCCCCTGGAGCAGTTTTGGGTATAGAATCTCAGTGGTGACACTTTCAGGCTGCTGGGGTTCTGCCTCAAAGGTGTTAGCTCTCTCAGATGGCTTGGTATCGTCTTCGTTGGTGGCTGGCGGCTGTTGTGAAGACGTGTTCGGTCTTTCTTTTCTGACTGACCGTCGGAGGCTTGGCGTGTCCGGCATGGGTGCTAAATGATGGTATTTTAGCAATGTTTTGCGCACCTGTGGGAGATGTTTACCGGAAGTCTTAGGAGTTCTCCACCAGTGTTACTATCTGTTGTGAATAGTAAACTAAATGAATGACTCCAAGGCTTCATCCCCTTACAAGCTTTATTGCAGATGGTGTTACAATAATTACCTCACGCGGCGTGACACCCAGCCAGCTTGGTCCGTAAGGCCAAGGGACATGATATGTATGTTTAACATACCGATATTTTGGATCGTGACACTATAGACATACAATCTTACAGGGGATACTAGTCTTAGGGTGGATACGACACAGGGAGGTGAAAGGTGTGCTATAGTCACGACCATCGGTGGCCAATGGAGTGGAAAAAGTCACCATCTGTGACCACTCTAGACATTTCGTACCAAATGCGCCATTTCACTTCCCATTGGTAGTACTGGCCATAGCTCTTATATAGCAATACGATTGTCATGGGAATCAAACATAAGAACTGTCTCAATATGAGAACACGTCTTTTCTAAGGTCTTGTACCACGATCCATAAAAATAATCATCCGACGTCTGTTTTTTCCACTGCATACGAATAAGAATAAGAATATTAATATAAAAATATACCGTAATTTTGGATATATTGAATGAATCTGAATAATCCTTTACAGGTATATATAACATAGTATCATAGCATCTTTCATATACTTAAACAATCCAATTGAAAAATATAACTGTGGAAAAATCACAATTAAAAGTCAATATGTTATGCGGAATAAAAAAGATAAATTTCACATTGAAATAAAGCATTGCATGCATTGATAAAATGTTCGTACAATGTGACTTATTTTCTCGTCACTGAATTAATTAGGCCTATACAATAATAGATTCTTAGTAAAGAAGGTGTTGACGGGGTTGGCAGGTGGGAGAGATTCAGCACTCATTTGGTATCTGTTGATATTTTTTTATGCGGACATATCTGATTCTTGGAAAAGGACAGTGGTGACACCTGTACCCAAAGCGGGTGATCCCACAGATTGTTTGATTCGTCGACCTATTTCTGTACTACCGTTACAAGCCAAACTATTAGAAAAAAAGGAGAAAATTTTAGATCACTTAGAAAATAAGCATGTATTAACTCCAACACAAGGCGGCTTCAGAAAAGTGTTTTTTCTCATAAATTCAAACCTTGGCTGATTTCACTGATATGTACTACGGGCAACTAATATTGGGAAAATAACTGGGACGGTTTTTATTGATCTGAACAAGGCCTTTGGCACCGTAGACCACTCCACTTAATCATTGAAACTCATAAATTATGGTCTGTAAAATATAAACCTATCTTTGATTCAGAACTATTTACAAAACAGAACTCAGACAACAAAAGTGAATAGGAGGATTTCTGGTTCGAATGGGGTGGTCTGCGGTGTCCCTCAAGGCTCACACCCTTGGCGAACCTCGTTTACATTTTTGTAAACGATGTTATTTATTGTATACCTGATATAAACATAAGGCTTTATGCCGATGCGGTATTACATATACAGAAGGGGCTTTGAAGGAGGAAAACTGTGGAAAATCAAAACTGGCCTTACATAAATTTGAGTAAAATAAGTTTTTGATAAACGCTAAAAAAACAAAATACATGACTTTTGGGTCACCGTACAAATGTAGGAATACAGGCCATGTATCGCTTTACTTCAAAATTTGACATAATTTGCATGTGAAAGAAACTATCAAAATAGTTAATTTTCATTCTTACCAACTAAGTAAAATGAGAAATTTTATGGACAAGAATATGGCGTTAAGACTGTATAAATCTTTTATTTTACCTCATTATGACAATGGGGACCTTTTATACTATAATGCGCTGAAATACATGTTGGACAAATTGTAAAGGTCACATAATCATTGCTTCAGAATTGTACTTCAAGTTGATCAGTATACAAATATTATAAATATTCATAGATTTAAACTTCTGTAATTATCAAAAATAAACTGACAATATATGTTCTTCTTATGTATTTCTGTATATATATATATATATATATATATATATATATATATATATATATATATATATATATATATATATATATATATATATATATATATACGAGGAAAGTGAGGTTGAGGAGAGAGGACCTAGAACTATTTGGGTGGAACGAAAGGTTTCGTTGGCCCCGGGCTGACTCCAACCCGTGTTAGCAGATAACGAATGTCTAAGACGAGAAGTTAGCTCGTTAGTTCAGTTTATAAAGGGAGTTAATCTGTCAGACGATGGAACGGTTCTTTTGGGGAAACTCGTTCTGACCGTGTGTCTGACCATACCAGAGTAGATGATAGTGCTTAAGCTCTTCCAAAAGGGGGTTTCAGACCAGTGTATCCAGTTAATCGTGGCATCTTCTGTGCTCCGGACGTTCAAGGCTCAGAGAAAAATCTGGAATTCGTCCACAACTGCAATTCTAAGATGAAGCGTAAGTGTCGTTTTTTTTCCATTCAACCTTTTCTACCCCACGGTTATGATCAAATGCTCAGCGCCTTGTTTTACGATCCATTAACGAGCAAAACCTTGATAGTCTACTCAGACCATGTGGATTATTTAGTGGATTGGCATGCCACCCACACGGGGAAAAGCCTCCTTGACTATGACGATGCTGTGCGCTTGGAATGCGATAAGCTGGGCTTAGAATATTTCTCCTTTGTCAGAAAAGTACCTCAGCTTTGAAACAACATTTTCGTGTTTCTCTAAACATATATATATACACACTATTCATCTACAAACATAAATTTCCAAACTAAATGAGATCTAGTTTAAAATTTGCCTTTCTCTCGGTTCCTTACTTTCAGCTTTGTTTTGAATCTGGTTCCTATGGTGTGCATGCGTAAGTTGTTCAGGGATTCCCTTGCTACATGGTACAGACAGCGCATACAATCCAGGAATTCTATGTTAGTCCCTGTAACATATTGTAAAACAAAGACAGTGATGTAGTTCATGATTTAACATCTAAAAGGTGTTTTCTTCATTATATATATCGAATATGATAGCGATTCGATTCATCGAGTCAACCTGGAATGTAGGTGGTACCTCGAACCTCCTTCATCCAAGGTGGCAGGCATATTGGCAGATTACCTACGTAATGCTAAGCCTATGGGGAATTGGACGTTCATTTCTGATGGCATTCAATATGCTGGGATGTGCTGCCTAATTCTGAAGCCTTTCCTTTGACAAAACCAAACTACTATTGCAGTTTCAGATCATATGATTATGTTATATAGCTTCAGTTGAGGCCATGACACCATGTCAACAAGTTGTCAAAACAACTGATTTTCTTCGAGATAACACGTTTAAAAATTATAATTTCAATATCTATTTGACGTCATGGAGTGCTAGGTAGCGGGAAAAGTTCGCGGAGCATACTATGACCAAAAATGTGGGAAATCGATAAAAAGACTGGACATATCATCGATGCCTCATATACATGAACATGAAGAGAAGATGATGAGCTGATGTCTGTACAGAACTTTTACAAATCAAAGGAGATATAAGACCAGATACAGATGTCGATGTGAATACATCCGGGAACCGCTCCACCCGAGTAAGCCATCGCTTGTTGTGTAAACAAAGTAAGTGAGTCACGCGTAGCAACAACACACTACCCTGATTAATATGTCGGACAATAGTCTCATCATATCGCAAACACAATCCGGTAATCCAATACAAGAAGACACGGATAATGACATTAATGAAGTCTTCGAGGACTATAGCACTGATGTAAGCGATTCGCAAATAGGCATACCCAGCAAATCCAAAACGACAAGCACACGGGCTCGCCGCAAATATACAAAGCGGGCACGGCCACTGAGTGACGAAGTCAACGTAGCGGTTACACAACCACCCAAGAAGGTACAAAGTCGCGGACGTAAGACAACGCAAAGCACAAGTAAGAAAATGAATAGTACATCAGCACAAGCCGAAGTACCGAATGAACCAAAATGTGATGAATCAATGATTAATCAATTCCTAGGACTCCTAAGGCAAGAAATGGGCACTTTAAAGCAGGATCTGGGAGAGAAAATTGAACTGAGTGATCAGAAAAGAACAAACTTTGAAAATGAAATAGCAAAAGACATCTCAACTAAATTTGCAGAAATAAATCAAAAGAGAGAATCCTTTGAGACAAAACTGACGGGATCTATGGCCTCAATGTGTAACAGAATGGAACTGATGGAGAAAAGCCTAAAGGATGTACGGAAAACAAATAGTGAAATGACAGAGAGGCATGATCAATTAAATCTGAAAGTAAAGGAGTTACAAGATCTACAGGAGGCATATAATGTGAAAACTAAACAAATAGACACTGATATCGCTGAGCGCCAAGCGAAACATGACATGGAGTTCGATAAGATCCTTCAGAAAATGAATGTCATGGAAGAAAAGTTTACCACTGGCGAAATACCTCAAAGACCATCAAACACACAATTTATTAACAACAGATACATGTCACCCAAAAGGCTCAATATTTACATTGAGGGACTACATGAAAGAAATGATGAAGACGTCTATAAAGTGGCCTTGAACACTCTGCAAACAGTCTACCCAGGTACCGACTTAAGAGATATAAATTACGCACAACGGATTAGACGGAAGAAGACCAACCAGATAGCTGCGCCCATATTAGTATGTTTCACCAGTATTAGGGTCCACGACCTAGTACTCAGAGAAAAAAGAAAACTGCGACGGACAGAAGGCTATGAAAAGATCTTCATCAACCCAGATGAGGAGCCAGATGTGAGAAAAGCAAGAACCAACGCCAGAAATATTGCTATACATTGCCGGAAAATGGGCCATAGAACTATCCTAAAAGGAGAAGAAGTAGCAGTTGATGGCGAGTGGTTTAATGCTCGTAACATGCAACAAATCCCGGACCACCTAAAACCTGTGAACAATCGTAATCCTACTTACAGATGGGATAAAGTAAACGGAATCCAGGGATATCAAAGCACATCACGGGAAAGGAAACATGAAGCAGAAGCCATTTTGATAGATGACGATACTATGCAAAATGATGGACAAGAAACTGAACCTAAAGAAACAGCGCATAAAGGAAGTGCTCCGTCTGGTAAGGAAAGAGAACATGAAAACATCCAAGAAAAAGAAAAAGAAGAAGATAATACAAGAAAAGTTCCCAACATCGCTGAGCGAGAAAAGACTGATGAAGAATCGAAAGAACCCTTGATAGTAGAAAGTTGTCATCTGGGTCTGAGTCAAAAGACCGGCCCATTATTGTCAACAAAAACTATTCATAGTAATAGTACTAAACAAAACGAAGAGGAAACTGACTACCCGGAATTACCAAAATCCCCCACTGAACTCACAAACACACCAAAAGGTATACGATATACAGCCACATGTGTTATATTTAAGGGAGCAGAGGCTTACTTAAGTAACTTTCACATGGTTCCAGTCAAGTTCAATGGGCTTAACTTCACCTCTAGTGAACATGCATTTCAAACAGAGAAATGTAAAATAACGGGGAGACGTGATCTGGTACAACAAGTTCTCAAGGCGAAATCAGGGTACGCGGCAAAAAAAATAGGCGACACATGCAAGTCTACAACTGAATGGCTGAAACTCAGGGACACAGTGATGCAGAACATAATATCTGCGAAGTTCAACCAGAATAAAACACTGCAGGAGAAATTGGCTAAAACGCACCCCTTGACACTGGTAGAAGGCACCAGAGACCCTTACTGGGGTGGAGCGGCTGACTTCAACGATAGTATATATGACATCAACAAATTTGACGGTAGAAATAAACTAGGAGATATTCTGGGAAACTACCGAATTGAGCGCCGTAGGGAAAACACGGCGGGCAATGACAACTAATTACCCTTGTTAACAACCTGAAGGGCCTACTGACTTGGTACTCGGTCTTATATGGGTCAGTGTAGAGTGCGCATATGCGAGTAAAGACGTACACCGGTGGGTGAAATACACAGGTGCACACCGCAGACCAACGCACTAAAACGCAGCTATGTGGAATGCTATGCCACCAAGATATATGGTAATAGGGGATTCCCGCACGAGGGATCTCGACTATTATATGGATACCCTAAGAAGCAGGGACTATGATTTATACACCTTCTCTGGCGCAAAGATTGAAAGGATAGCGCGTGAGGTCACGACAGCCATGAGAGCAAGCAGACAAGCGGGAGTATACTACAGAGCAGTCTACATCATGTGCGGGATTAACAATGTGACATATAAAAATGGCATGGACATTGGGCTACGCTCAGGTACAGTGGATAGTATTACTAAACATGTCATTGACCTAATGTCGGATACGAAAGTTATGATACACAGTCTTTACCATGGCACACCGGTGGTATTTTGCTCCATCTATGGAGTGTCACTAAGTAAAGCAAACAAGAACATTCTGATCTACGCTGACCAAAACAAGCTGAACGAGACAATACGGAGGATCAACGAGGGCGTCAGCTCACTCAACGATGATGAAGGAGTCTACACCCCCTATACCGGCAGGGAGATTCACCGAAAAAGACCGGGTAGAGATACGAGACATCTATATGAGCGACTTTATGATGGTGTACACCCCGACGCCGATGCCCAGGCCCATATAGCCCGACTACTGTCAGATGCGATCAACAAAAACATTGCCACTGGAGCACACACCTGAACCTTCAAGTAAGATCGTTTCATTTATATTGCTGAACTCCTTAACTAATGAGTCAAAAGACCATTACAGGCATTATAAATATCGAAATGTCGACCTGAAAGAGACTGATATACCGACTAATATGAGGCAAAAGACAAGGAACTATATATGAGAATTACACACAACAACAGTATGCAAAATGGACTGAACTTTATGAACAATAGACTGTTTATTTTCTTGTCTATGACTTTGCCCAAAAAGTTTCTCATTCTTTTCACTTTCTTGATTTGCACTTGTGTAACTATGCTCCTATGCAATGTTTCTGTGGGGCTCAGTCTACTACAAATCTTTAAGAGACCAGTAGACTGTGTATTTTTTGCACGTTATGTTGTTCTATGTATAATTTACTTTGTGTTGTTTACCCCAAATGTATCAAATCATAACGAACATTTGCTTAAAGGAGTATGTCTATATTGACTACTGAAGAACTTGAGAAAGAAAAGGGTGATATATTCCTAACATCAAACGTTCATAGTATTTTTAGGCGTTATTATGAACTTAAGGACTTATTTAGTATGTGTAACTATGTCACCATTACAGAGACATGGTTGAAAGAAAAATACGATACAGATATGATTCATATTCCTAACATGGAATTATACCGTAATGATCGGAAATATAATGATATAGGCGGAGGAGTTGCATTACTGGTAAAGCAAGATAAGGCTATTTATACAAAGAAGATTGAGGAATACTGCTATTCGACTCCAAAATATGAAATCTTAACACATACAGTTTCCGAGCCTAATAGAAGACACTTACTAATCGTGTCGGTATACAGACCACCGCATCGCGATGTTGAAGCTTGTTACAAAATTTTAACTGAAATATTAGCAGACAGGGCATTTAAAAATAGGGAGGTATGGGTGATGGGAGACCTAAATGTTAATTCCAATTATAGAAATAGTCCAAAGTATAATGTAATGAAAATTTTTCTTAATAAATGTAAATTACAACAAGTAAAAACTCTAAATACCTATTTTCATAATAAGGGAAGCAGTAAGATAGACCATATATATACAAATTCTACACATATTGGTAGGAGTGGTAATGTAAACCTAATAGCAACTGAGCATGTACCAATTTTCGCAACACGGAAATGTAAGAAAAGAGAAAAGAAATCTGTAAAGGTATTTGGTAGAAACTTTAGGAAAATAGAGGACAGGAACCTACAGGATTACATGCAAGCATACAATAAAGAAACTCCGTTAATGGGTGTTGACTACCGTCTTGATGCAAATCTGCACTTTATAACTTATGTAAATAACTATTTAGACGAACATTGTCCCGTAAGGGAATATAAGATTAGAACAGTTAATGATGTTGAGCTCCCTAGGGATATAAATAAAAAAATACATAAGAGATCTCGATTATTGACGAAAATATATAATAATTCAGGAGAACATGATGAAATACTTAGGGAAATCCGAATATTGAGGAGAGAGATACACCACGGTATACGAAACCATAAAGCAAGCCTCATTAAGACATCCCTAAATAACAACATAAAGAACCCAAAACGCTTTTGGCGTGAAATAAATGCTCTATGGAAACCAAGTAAAACCCAGAATATACTGCCATTTGATAATGAACAGAATGAGAACGATCTGAATGCATATTATGTGGGTGTAGGAGAGAGCTTAGGAAATCTGTGTGAGAGGCCACAAATGCACGAAAACATGGATGAATATGACGCAGATGTCAATATAAGTACTGAAGATCTCTTTAGCTTCGAACATATAGAACTACAAACAGTAATTAAAAACATAAAAGATCTGGAAAATGACAAATCAACAGGGGTGCCATATGTCAAAGCTGAATTATTGAAAAAAATGTTACTCTATAACCCTGAAATTGTTACAAACATGTTTAATAATATGGTGGATGATAGTATCTTCCCGGACTCCTTAAAGAGCGCTACAATCACCCCCTTACCCAAGGGTGGAGACTTAAAAGAATTCTCCAATTGGAGACCAATAAGTGTCCTACCCAATATGTCGAAGCTCATGGAGAAGCTAATGCATGAACAATTAATGGGGTATATACTTGGAAAGGATCTGATGCATGAAAATCAATACGGCTTCATGCCGAACAGATCGACATCACAGGCAATTTTTCGAGTAGTTAATATACTCATAACCAATTTAGATTATAAGAGAAAGAGCCTATGTGCCTTTATTGACCTCCGCAAGGCGTTTGACTGCGTCAACCACATTCTGCTATTAAAGGAACTCTCGAGTATAGGTCTAAGCGGGAAAGCACTACAATTATTCGAATCATATTTATCTAGAAGGAAACAAAAGGTTAAAATAAATGGAAATTTTAGTAAAGACTTAATAATAGAGTGTGGTGTCCCGCAGGGTTCAGTTTTAGGACCCGTATTATTTATATTATTTATTAACAAGATTTTTGAGATAGTAGAATTCGCCAGTCCTACAATGTATGCCGATGATCTAATTTTAATAACAACAGGAAAGAGTACAGAGGAAACCTTTGATAAAATGCAAAGAGACTTAGTTAATATAAAAAAGTGGTTAGATGAACATATGTTAATTATCAATATGAAGAAATCAAAGATCATGAGTGTAGGGCATAAGGATGAGGATGTAGGGGTAAATGTATGTAAAGTAGGCAATGAGGAGTTAGAGAGAGTATTTTCATATAACTATCTAGGTGTAATCATTGATTCGAAGCTAAAATTTCAAAAACAAGTGCAAAAAGTTATAAGGGATGTCAGTCAAAAGAATTTTAAATTAAAAAAATTTAGATATTTATTAACGAAATCAGCAGCTATATCAATAAGCAAACAAATGATTTTGCCCAGAATGGAATATGTTGACTTTGTCTATCTTTTGACTTCGAATAATGAAAGAAACAAATTGCAAGTTAATCTAAACAACAGTTTGCGTATAGCCATTGACTTACCACGCTGGGAGCGATGCAGCTGTGATGATCTAAACAGATTATGCAAAATACGCACTCTGGGGTATAGGAGAGCTGTACACCTGCTTGCTTGTATGTCCTGGTGGATAACTAGCAAAGATAATATCCTAGATACACAGCTAGACAGAACTAGAATGAATTCTAAGATAATAATTAGAACAAAAAGACCTAGGACAGAAAAGTATAAACGTAGCCCTTTATATCAGGGTATGAAGTTGTGGAATACTTTACCAACTGGCATACAAATGATAGCAGATAGGAATATCTTTAAATCTCATGTTAAAAAACACCTACTCCAAGAAGAGGTAAATCACTTGGTACGTATGTAAAATGCACGAGTCAAAAGACCGTGCTATGGTTATGAATAAGATGAGTCAAAAGACCGTCTAGGAATTATATATATGATGTTATCATTTTTTCTTATATAGACTATGATTTCGCATAATGATTTACGATCACTGGAAACAGGAAATAGGAATATATACATATACTAGAAAAGAAAAAATATATGACATATATTATGGAAACTGGTAACATTTGGTGTACTGTACGCTGTCTTGTATTGTACTGTACTGTCCTGTATTGTGAATTGTATAAAATGTTTTTGTTGGGTTTTTTTTTTTTTTGGTTTTTTTTTTGGTTTTTTTTTGGTTTTTTTTCCCTGTCTGCCTAGTGTTGCTATATGCTGTGGCACAGTTAATAATGAAGGTAATGACTGTTATTTTTGTAAAAAGAAGAAAACATAAGAGAACACAGAGTCAAAAGACCTGTGAATATATACGAAACATATGATTTAATATTAACTACTAAGCGGTAATGCAAAGCTGTACATGGTTGTTGTCTTGTTGGAACGGTCCATGGAAGAACGTCCTGGAGAAGGATGAATGTACTTATTCCCAATTTACTGAATAAAAAAAAAAAAAAAAAAAAAATCGTGTCTGGATGATCGAGATAGCACGTTTAAATCGTGTCTGGATGATATGAAGTCCTAATTCAATTACTACTTTTACAGCTTATAAATAAAAAAGTATATAACAACTATATTTCACCATTTTAAACTCTGACAGTTATTTGTTGTCACCAGCAAAATGGTGGACATGTCCATTGCTAGGGGAATTCAGAGGGTCGCCAGATCACTCGAAGAATACATCGTTCCAGACACGCCATCTTGTTTGTTTTGATCGTATTACCCGCGCATGCGCTCACAAAGCGTCCACCATATTGCTTCCGGGCTACTCTCAGCCTGCCTTAGCACAGGATCCTCCAACAGGCCCACCTTCAGCCGTAAACACGCCATCTGGTGAATGGTGGCCGCACTACAGGCTATGCTGTCGGTCATGGGCAATCAGCTAAGCTAGACTCAATGTTAATTGTGCGACTAACTTCCACCAGATGGCGTGTTCATAGGCTGTAGAGACAAAGTCTCTAGTAAGACAACTAATCATGTTTGTAATCTAAATTCTATGCAAGTCATAAATCGATTCTGTGCTAGAACAATTACAATACTCTATGTGCCCATCCTTTTTTTTCTTCCCTATTTTTCTGAGCCATATCAGGCTATAGCGGCATTGCCTTCACCAGGAAAATTCCGTTAGGGTTGATTCGAGACGTCAGGTTCTGTTCCAGTTTGAAGTTCCCCACGTGGTACCCGTCAAACACTTCACTAATGTTATACCCGCCCTGATTGGTCAGTCCTAGTGACGCCACCGGAAGTGAGACCAGGATCGGGTAACCGTACTCCCTCATGTTGACGTAGGCTATGGCGTAACTTCCGGTGGGTACTACTGGTCTCACGTAGATCTGTGTCATTCCGTTGTTAAGCTGGAGCAGAAAATTGTACCGCAGTCTTGACAAAATACAGCAATTACAATGAAATAGAACAGAATTCGAACTGTATTGATGAGAAAATACTACAAAAATAGTATCGCAAATATGAGGAAGTACAAGGAAATGGCGAGGATAGAGCACCATAAATTCTCTTTTCAAACACGTGAGGGACACCAGTAGATACTATTTCACCGTTAACTGAACCAGGTACAAATTACCTAAAGCAGACACCAGTTCACCTAACAGCAGACACCGGTTCACCCAACAGCACGTCAGGAGGCAAGTGAAAACAAAGCTTGAGTGATAGTAGGTTTGAGGTTTAAATTATATGGATGTCAGTTTTCATGTGAAGTTTAGTCCCTTAAAGTAATTGATACAACACATCGTTATTGGGGTATCGTTATTGGCCATGAAATGTGGCTGGGGTGTATGGGTAGGGTTGAACTACTGTTCATTGGTGTGAATGAGGCCCAATTTATTCTCTTTTAGTTTTTTAGGAAAAATAATTTTATGAAATGAAAACAAGGATTTCCTTGGAAACTAGGAGAACTGCAATCTATGAAAGTTAATCTTGGGTATCAGTGGTTCACACTGTGTTGTCTCTGAAAAGATATAAAAATAGATTACAATTTCTTTTCTTTTTTGAAAAATTCTATTCCAACTAGTTTTACCGTATTTGGTAGACCTGAGCCCTTGTCCGCGAAAGTACTGTTGTGTGAATGGGTATCTGCCGTTTCAGCATGTTCACTATTTCCCCCTTTATTATACACCAGTGCACATTGTTCTTATACTTAGTGACCTATGCTACCTATATCATGGAAATCATATACGGCCTACTGTGCCACACGCTGATAAACAGACCAGCTCTGCATGCCCGAATTAGACTTTGAATGGCGATTAAAGGTAAATTCTTATGAATTTGAAATATTTCAAGGTGTATAATAAAGGGGAAACAGACCAGGCATTTAATCGGTAAATTCTTAGAGCACCGAAATATGCCCCTTAGGCTTAACAGCGTAAGGGCAAGTATTGGCCGGTCTGTGAGTTTGTAACACTTCAGAGATTAAAGCTGAGTTATGCTAGGTTTACACCATCACCCTGACAGTCCCGACAGCATCTACTTGGCGGCGCTGTATCTCAACGGCTATTTTAGAGTTCGTCTTATGTCGTCAGCATTGTCAATTGTAGGTCAACTTGGCTGTCGAGGAGTTGCCGGAGAAAAAAAACTGTAAAAAAATCCACCTTGATAGTCCCGGCAACCCCCTAAGGGTTATGATCGCTGGGGTTTGCCTCAAGGGGACGGGCTTCCGCCACCGGCCTCAAGTCGATGCCCTCTGTGATTGTAAGTCACCAGGCTTTGGACGGTAACTTCTCACAGAGGCCATTGACTTGCATTCCGTCCCATCGGGAAGCCGCTATGTCAAGTTGATCGCAGCCAATGCGCTCGCCATGGGGTAATGAAGCCCGTCGACTTAAGGCAACTTTCTTTCGATGTTTAAGTCAACCTAGGGCCAGGTAGGTCGAGTTACGACAGGGTTAGATTAATTCCCATTGACTTGCGTCTGCGTATATAAGAGGGCATGGCAGACAGGTCTTCATTCCGCTTCGGGCAACCCACACATTTCACCACTCTCTTCCTGGTCCACAAAAATAGCTCCAAAAAAGCAGAAGTGCAGAAAGGCTACTACTACTGCTGCTACTACTACTGCTGAAATACATGTTCCGCCTGCTACCAGATGTTCCACCAGGTCCACCAGAGACTGCTGTTGCTGTTCAGTCCATTGCACGCCTGCGTGATTCAGATTCCGAAGACCCAGGACCAGCACCCGCTGCAGAGCCAGTCATCGGAGGCAGACGAGGCGCAGCCCCAACCACAGCCACGTCAACGTGCCTGCCGAGAACCACAAATAATGGATGAAGTTATCCAGTACCTGCACCAGCATCCTGAACTATACTCAAAACATCTGGCTGGCTTCAAAGACGCCTCACTGAAAGACCGGCTGTGGACTGAGAAGGCACAGTCCATGGACCACACACCACTTGAACTGAAACTTGGTATGAAAGCATGCGGACCAAGCTTGGCAAAATCCACAAGATAGTGTCCGAATCCAGTGAGGGTGCAGAAGTACTGACGGCGACTGAGAGATGGCTGTGGGACAGATTCCAATTCCTGGTTCCACACATCATCTCCTGAGAACTTGGAATGTATGTACCCCGTCGTCTTTTTTTTCTTTTTTTTCTGGGCATTCTTACATATCGGCAGGTGATAACAATACAAAAAACACATATGACAATAGCAATAGGGCTATATAGCTAGAGGAGAGTAGAGAAGATATACCACACAGGACTAACAGCTAGAGAGATAGAGATAAATAGTTGTTATTGATGTTCGGGCCACAGAACTATCAATGTCATACAGTTCTTGCATTATCAATCCCATGATAGTCGATTTGCTATAGATATGTTTTAATATAAATCTTAAAATAAGAGTTGTCTTCTGTTTCCTGGATGTTTTTAGGCAGTTTATCCCAGATTTATGCACCGAGGTATAAAGGACTATGTCTATATCTTTCCGATCTAGGGAATTCTACTTTTAGGGGTTTCTTTTCATGCTGCCTAGCTATTCTATTAGGATTAATACAGTGTGTGGAGTCATGTGACCACCACCATATACACATAAGTAAATGTAGTTGCCTACGGTAAGCTAGAGGTCGGAGCTTACATGTGTTATATAGTTCCGTTATTGGGTTTAACCTCTGGTGTTTTACTCCTAAGGCCACTCGCTTACACTGATTGAAGGATACATCTAATCTTAATTGATCTCCTTTGCTTGCGCCTGTATATATATAGTTGACATGTCGTAGATAGGCAAGATTATTTGTTTTAAGATGGTTATACAAGCTTCTTTGGATATTTGATGTCTCAGAAGGTATAGTCTCCCTAGTTTTCCTATAGATGAATATATTACTTTATTTATCTGTTCCTTAAAGGTTAGTTTGCTATCGATTATCCCTCCCAAGTAGTTAAATTTATGAACCCTTTGTAAGATCTGTTCTGCTACCTTATTCCCTTCCATTTCTGCATTATCCACTTTTTTCCCACCCCACATTTGTCTTGTCTTTTTTTTATATTCATCTCGACTTTATTGGCTTGAAGCCAGATCATTATTCTGTCGAGGACCTTTTGTGTTTTCTCACGGGTTTCCTCTACTGAACTTCTACTTTTCTGTAACCTCTAATGCTAAATCGTCAGCATACATGAAAGCTGCCCCCGTTTTAATTTCAGAAAAAATATAATTTTGTGGTGGTCGCCGCCTGTCTAGCAGGTTGGATGACCCCAATCCGGAACGCTAGTTCCAGGCAGGATCCCACCCTACGCACTTACGTAGGTTGGTTCGGTTTTCGGTTAGTTTGCACAGACCTATTCACACATAACACAACAACGTCACTTAATAAACAAGGGTGTTTATTAATCACTTACTTCCCGGAAAGATCTGGAAGATCTTCCCTACAAGTACAGTACCCAAGCACATAGGTGCTAGGTAACGCTGGATAGGCCAATCCAGAGGATCAGCCTAACCACCAGGAAGGTTACAAGAACCCGCCTGCAAAGTGAGGGCCCAAGGATCCGTTCCGTAGAAGGGACGCGCGAGGACAGCCTGTCGACCTACTGTGAACGCTGAGTATATATACTAAGCGTTACGTAATCCCGGTCTCCACCGCGCCACTCTCATGTGCGGCGTTGTCCGGAATCACTGCACAGTAAGGATCGGCATATCGCGCCACCTTCCGTGAAACAAACGAACACTGCTGGATTCCCGTCCCACTACATTACCCCTCCCAGTTTTTACTAAGGGGGGAACCAAGGCAGCCATTTTGCTGCTAAGGCACTACCCAATTAAAAATTACAACATATATCCAGCAGTTCTTGGTCTACTCTCTAGCTTCCTGGTGTTCACAAGAATTCACTGATACCAACGTATAAGTGAAAAAGGTGGAATTGTAAGATGGAGAAATTATTAAAAATATGGAAGATATGACATTTAGGAAAGAGGAAACGACATTTGAAGAATGAAGGACTAGCCTCGCTAGCACCTTGAATAAATGTGATATTCACCCATCTTGAGCCGGGGAGCGGGTTCTTGAGCGTTGGGCAGGGAAGACTCGACAGTCGCGGACCTACAAGTGGTCAGCCCGGCCTGTCGAGCACTCTGCCTCCAGCTGTTCCGGATCTTGTTGAAGTCCTCTGTTAGCTCCCGGCGAGTGAAGTGTCGTTCTCTTTCTCATCTTAAAGTATCGAGCCCAGCTGGCCCATCGGCGTAGCAGACCTACTACATTCAGCCCGATGCCGACGGGTGCTGGGCTTCCCACTGGTCTTCAAGTTGGAAGACATCCATATGTAGAGAAGGGTTAGCCTCGCTAAACACCTTCCGAGTTGAAAGTTTCTGAATACGAAAATAACGGCCAAAAAGGCAAAACAATTCTCCATCCACCTGGTAAGAGTGTGTGGTATCAGTGTTCTTTCATTTTGACTCCAGCTATACTGGCATATTTTTTTTTTCTCGGCTCGAATCGAGTACCAATTAAGGCCCCAATTCTAAGCCGGATTCAGAACTTACGATCACCGACCCAAGGTAGAAATAGCCGGTGTAATCCATCAGATCAGGGGTTACGCCTACTATCTCACTATCGAGTCGATGAACTCAGTTCCGACACAGACCTGGTAAGTCAGATCTATACCCGAAAGGCACAATCTTCCTTACCTGGTACCACACCACAGGCCGGAGGTTTTCGTGATGGGGGCCTATTACGGGCCTGACCATCGAGAGAACCTTCAGCCGTCTGAAACCAGGGTTGTGCCTTAGGGAAGTCATTTTACTGACTTTCCCCAGCCCCAACCCAGGATCGCTTATTATTGGTTACTCCTAACTTTCCCTCTACCCCTCCCAGCGATCCTTGCGGTTCGCCGAGAAAGTGCAGAATTCTGGCTAGGAGGCCACATTCTGGAAGTAGCTAGGTCGGAAAAAAAATTTTCCTCCCCGGGACTTCCCATACCCGTCTGACTTCGGATCCAGGAGAGTTGTTGGCTCTGCCGGTTCCGAGTTTAGACGGCGTCTTCCCGGCTTGTTAGGCACCAGCCGAGTCGGTCATTGTCAACCCCTAAATATCCTCGTCGGAGGATATCCTGAGGTCGAGAAGGTCCGACTGGCTTGGTGCGCTAGCCGTCGGTGGAACCGACGTTGCCAGGGCGGTCCTCTCTGGTCGCAGTGGACTCAGCGCAGACGTAGGCTGCAACTGAGACATCAACTGCTGTAGAGAGGTTGGTCCGGTATCTAAAAGATTCCAGACTCCAATGGGATGATGTTGGCATTCACCCCCAGTGCCCCACTTGGTTCCTCGGGCTGATCTACCGGCTTAGCCCTGGAAGGCTTTGCTGATTTTTCAGCCCGTGTCACGGCGGGAGGCCTCCTCGGCTGTAGGACTTCAGTCTGATCCTGTGGGGTCTGACCGGGTCCTGACAGCGGAGTATCTACACTGACATCCATGGGCTGAGCCGCTATGGATGTAGTGTCCTGGTGGGAAGTTTCTTCCACGGGTGACCATCCCAACATGCCAGCGAGTTGCTGACGTGTCGGGTTTGATTCTTCAGGGTGAACTGAAGAAATCTTCCCCGGCTCCTTTGACGGGCCAACCACGCTTCCTCAAGGGCTTGCGGGTCGTCACCGATGTCATAGAGCGACATACCCAAGTGCCGAAGACAACGTTCATCTTGGCGATGGGTCTGGGCTTCCGCCCGGGCAAACCTCGACTGGGCCGTGGTTTTCGCAATACGCGCGTCCTCTAAGTCCAAAGCGTATTGTTTAGCCAGGCCTTTCGTGGCTTCTCTTACCTCGAATCGGGCTAGGTTCACTAGCTCCTTAACGAGGCCTTCATGGAGAGACTGCGCGCCCGTTCTGACATGGCCCTCCAAGGTGCCACCTATATGCGACTCTAGCTGATCCGCCCGTTGGACGTATTCAACCGACATCGCACAGGGAGAAGAAGTCACCTTCGACGCAACGGGTGGTTGTGTCGTTGGTTTCTTCTTTACCTCAACAACCGGGTTGGCTGGTGGAGGGAGTGCCGGAAAGGCCTCTTCTTCCTCAACTTTCCCGGGTGCTTGGGTAACACCTCTGTTGAGCGGGGAAACTCCCGAGAGACTTGAGCTAGGACGAGTCCCAGCTGGTTTTTCTACGGGTCCGCGGGCTTTTGAAGCCGTTGGAACGTTTCCTTCACTCAGGTCTGAGAGGACTTTCAATCCCCCAGACAACTTTGGCCCTACCTGGTAAGCAGCTTCCACCACGTCAGCGATGGTGTGCTTACCCGGAGCCAATTTCTTCCTGGGCTTCCGACTGGATCGCTCAGAAGTGTCAGTCTCGCTGGACGAGGACGATGACAGCTTCTTGACCCGTCGTTTAGCCTTCGAGGACTTTTGAGACGGTTCCCGGCTAAGGGACCGTTTCTTCCTTGACTCTTTTGACATCTGTCGATGTTTTGAAGCGGATAGCATCAGACTCCCGAACCAGCCAGGATTCTTCTTCCATCAGATCTTAAACAGTCGACCGTCTGTCACACAAGTCTGGGGTTCCGGTTTGCCTCTCTGAGCCTCGGAACCTAAGTCAACGAATCTCTGCCACAGATTCATGACCCGTTCCCGAGCAGCAGCACCAGCAGTCCGGTGTTCCCGGGCAATGTGTCTGACTAGACACGATCGCCTGGAACTGGCACACCCAGCCTGACAAGAACCACCCTTCTTGCCAAGGCACTGTAGCCATGGTCGTTCAGCTAAGTGTACCTCTACGAGGTGCCTAGCGTAACGACCCTCAGTCGCGTAGGTCGCGTAGGTATAGCACCTCATATGAGTACCATTAGCAGCTTTTGCCGAGGCTCCAGGAACATGACATTCCTGCGCAAATCCAAGAGACTGATAGAGTCCGTTGTTTAACACAGAGCGACTAGCACCAGTATCCAACAATAGATCCACCTTTCTTCCTTGAATTCTAGCCGGCACATACCAACGTCGTCCTCCCAAAGGGGACGGTTGTCTTATAAACCGTGAGATTCCATCCAAGGTTCCAAGATCCCATCCGCGTTGACAAAGCCATTGCAGACAAGGATGCCCGGGTGAAAGATACTTACTACAGATCGTTGCGACCGTATTTTGTATCTTCCCCTTTTCTGGTAAGTTGGAAATATTTTCCTCCTTATACATCTCACAGGTTTGTGTCTCCTGGCACTTTCCTTCCCGGACCGCAGTGTTGCCACTCGCTACAGTCCTCCTTTGTTTTCCGGTTCACTCTGAGAGGCAACCATCAACGCAGGCAGACTATGAGATGTTTCCACCGTAGTAACGTTCCGGGTTTCTGGACAATCTGGAGAGATATGTCCCATTTTGTTGCACCGCCAACAACGTCGGACATCCAGCTGGTTTTTCTCCACCTGATTCAGTCTTTCATTGATTTTGGTCAACAACTTCATAACCTCTGAGAAATTTCCTTCAGGATCAGTGGTTATTGGTTTTGCCTCTGCCACAGAAGGTACATCGCTGTTCCTTCCAAAGCTAGGGGTTCGACCTCTTCCACGTCCCCGTCTATTGAAGCCTCCTCTTCCGAGTACCATCGAGCGGACATTAGAGAGTATATCCTCTATTTCCGCTTCCTGACACTCGTAGGTATCTTCCTCTACTTGTGACCAAGTAGAAACCACTATGTTAACCCGAGAAGTTTTCCCTGGATTAGCATATTTTCCGAATAGTATACACCGTTGTTCATAGGCATCTACTATTCGCAATACCTGCATGAAGTTCATACCGGGCTCCCATTTAGAGATGACTTCCGCTCTCACGTCATCATCTCGAAGTCCTTTTACAAACTGAGTTTGTAGATCTTCATGCAGCGCAGGAGAATCTAATCCCGTCCCTGGGTAAACCTCTAACAACATTTGTTGCAAAGCTAGCCCATAGGCGCGAGTTGTCTCCTCTTTACCCTGGATCCTCTTTAAAAAAGTGGAACGGGGGTTCAGCGTTACCAACTGACCACAGTAGTATGAGGCTACCTCCACTAACTCATCCCATTCCGTACCACCGGAACGGCGAAAAGCGCGAAGTGCAGCTTCCCCGGGTCCATCTCGCAACGCTCTTTTGAGGTATGGCAATGCATCGACTTTATTCCAGCCATTACATTGTATGTCCTCACAAAATCCCGCGAACCAGTGTTCCCACTCCATTCCTTTCCCGTAAGGTTTTGGAATGACAGCGTTTTTTCTGGCTGCGTTCTCTGGGCGCATCATCGGAACCTTGTCAGCTCTCGAAATTGACAAGTTAAAGATCCGATCCTGTTCCCGGACTTGGTTGAACGAGTTGAACCCTAGCTCAGCTATAGCTTTACTAGTACGTTCGGAACTCGGAGAACCCATTCTTAACTCAGAGGGTAGCCGGAAGCTAACCAAAGGAGTCTTTACACCCTTTGTTCCAGATATGAATCTGTTAGGGGTCTTCTCTGGATCATCTACTCTTCCTGGTGGGGAATATAGATGATCTCTCACATTACTCCAGCCAGCTTGGGACATAGGCATCCGTTGGGATGATTCTGTCTCTGCTAGTCGAACTTGGTCCTTCATGTATTGTACATGTTGGTCCAAACGCTCGATTTTTTCTAGAGTCTCAATCTCGCAAACCGAGAGTTCTTCCAAGTTATGGTGCCTTTGGGCTACCTTCTTGGCGATCTCACGGTTTCGAGCTTCTAGTTCCCGACACATGTCTCTGGCTCGTTTTCCCTATCAAACTCGGCTAAGAGTTCGGGTCCAAGGAAACCTACAGGAACTTCCTCGGAAGATACCCTTAAGGTATTTTCCGACCTATTCCGGGAGTACTAGACTCTCCGGGACTATCTGTCTGAGACCCAATTTTACTGAGTCCCTCCAGATCCCTTGCGGGGCCATGTCGGCTGTCGGCCGCCGGACTGAAACTCTTCAGGACCGTCGAACTCAGATTCTGAGCGGCGGTTCTCTTCCGAGATTTCTCCTTGCCAGACTTCTGGGTTTCACCCCCTCCCTCTGGTTTTGGAGACTTGTCATCATTCCGGGCCAGAAGAGTTTGTTGAGAAGTTACCTCCCCATCTTCACTCTCCTGTTCAGCCTTAGATCTGGTTTTTATTCCAGATCCGTGCATTTACCGAGAATCCCGGGTTGTGCAAGCAACCTGGGATCCTGGTCACGGCACCAGTGTGGTGGTCGCCGCCTGTCTAGCAGGTTGGATGACCCCAATCGGGAACGCTAGTTCCAGGCAGGATCCCACCCTACGCACTTACGTAGGTTGGTTCGGTTTTCGGTTAGTTTGCACAGACCTATTCACACATAACACAACAACGTCACTTAATAAACAAGGGTGTTTATTAATCACTTACTTCCCGGAAAGATCTGGAAGATCTTCCCTACAAGTACAGTACCCAAGCACATAGGTGCTAGGTAACGCTGGATAGGCCAATCCGGAGGATCAGCCTAACCACCAGGAAGGTTACAAGAACCCGCCTGCAAAGTGAGGGCCCAAGGATCCGTTCCGTAGAAGGGACGCGCGAGGACAGCCTGTCGACCTACTGTGAACGCTGAGTATATATACTAAGCGTTACGTAATCCCGGTCTCCACCGCGCCACTCTCGTGTGCGGCGTTGTCCGGAATCACTGCACAGTAAGGATCGGCATATTGCGCCACCTTCCGTGAAACAAACGAACACTGCTGGATTCCCGTCCCACTACAATTTATTAAAATTATAAATAGTGTTGGTCCCAGCACGGAGCCCTGAGGGACTCCGCAGGTAACGTCTTGTTTATTTGAATTTATCCCGTTTAGTTTTACCGATTGAGATCTGCCATTCAAATAAGATTGTATTAGGCAAATGGATTTTTCACATATTCCGTTGTTTTTCAATTTCCTGTATAATATCTCGTGGCATACGCTGTCGAAGGCCTTACGTAGGTCTATGAAGGTAGAAAGGGTCATCTGACCACTATTCATACCATTCTGGATTGCGGTTACAAGATGGAATGTTGCTTGCCCTGTAGGTCTCTGTGGCATAAAGCCAAACTGCTTAGGATCTATTTTTTTCGTTTTCCTCTAGGTGTGTCAAAATTTGTGATTGAAGAACCTTTTCTACAATTTTTGAGACAGTAGGAATGACTGTAATTGGTCGCCAGTTTGCGAGGTCATTTGAATTACCTTTTTTTTGGAATGGGAGTAACGGTGCCATGCAGTAAGGATTTCGGAAAAATGGAGTTTTTGATAGTAGTATTTATTAAGTCAGTCAAAATATTTTGGGTGGATAGCAATATTTTCTTTAAGTAAGTAGAATTTAGTCGTAAAATTCCTGTAGATTTGTCAGAGTCCAGGTTCTTTGATACGCTTATTACACATTCATTCTCAATATCAGTAAAGGACAAAATTCCTGGATTTTTGTTTTCATCATGCTCCAGGTCTGGAGGGGCTATGGGTCCTAAATCATTCAGAGTTTCTTGGCCAATGTTGACGAAAAAGTGGTTCATGTTTTCAGCTTTGTTGAAGTGATCAGCTTTGCTTCCGTTATCTATACTACTTTGATCTTTTTCAGGTGGATTCCATATATTATTCAGGCATTTCCAGAATATTTTTGGGGAGGTTTAGATTTTTCTCAGCTGTTCCTCGATTATCTTAGCTTTGTGGAATTTAGTTTTGTTATGTATGCTCTTCCTAAGTTTACAAATTCTGGTTAAGAAAATTCTATCCACGTAACTACTTTTTGAAAGTTCTTTTAGTAGATCCGCTCTGGCCCTTATATCTTTAATTATTTCCTTGGGAAGCTCTAGCCCCAATTTCGTGGTTACCTTGTATTTCCTTATAGGACTGACACTATCCAAGAGGTTATATATATGTGCTGTTCCAACTCAAGGTTCAAATCTGATTCTAGGGGGTGTTCAACAGTAGGTTTATAGTTTACCACGTGACTTGCAATTTTTTTTTGTTAGTTTATTCAGGGTACGTCCCTCTATGTATATTTCGTTTTTCTTCTCATTATGGCATTTCCTGTGTGCAAAAATTGCAATGTGATCACAAATATAAATATTCAGGTTACCCGTACTTTTTAGGTGTTTGCAGTTCGTGTAGAAATGATCAATATTTGTTTTTCCTCTGTTGTGTATAAAGGTTTCTGATGTTTCTACTAATTGTAAATCTGTTCTCGTGAGGAAAGACCTTAATACTTGGTATTTCGGACACATTCGTGAATTGGTATTTACATTGAAGTCCCCTTGTACCCAGATTTCAAAGTTTTTAAAACGGGGGTCAACTAGTATATTTTCTAAATAATCATAGCATGCTTTGACAATATTATGGGGTGGGCGGTATACTGATATTATTAACATTTTTCGCTTGTTGGGCTCTTGAATGGTACAGGTCAGTATTTCGTATTTTGTTGTGGATACACAGTACTCATCAACTACTGCCCCTTCTCCACGTGCGTCCAACCTACTCAGTCATTATTGCATCGTTCAGTGCCAGTTTTCTGGGCCGGCCATCTTCTTGCATGTCAGACGACAACCTACAGACAGCCACATCGCCAACAGTTACGCCATCTGTTGCGGGGGCTGATCCTGGCACACTCATGACGATGCTGCAGACATTCTTGAAGGAAGTCATGAAGCCCCAGCAGGTAACTCCTGGCCTTAGTCCTTTGTCCACCTTTGCTGGGTACATCAACAAAAAGCTAAATTGCATACAAGAACACCATCAGTTTGATGTGGAGCGGCATATCATGGCGATTCTTCAGGAATGTCAGATGAACAACATCCTGTAGTTGGCAGCAGCGAGGCTGGCGGGTCCAGGTGCATGGCAACAACAGTCTCAGAAGCAGCAGTCTCTGCAGCAGCAGTCTCAGCAGTCTACACATCACTGGCAGCCACCTCCATCACAGTGGCCTGCACAGTTCCCAGCTATGGACATTGTCTTTATCTCACCCCTGGTACAAGCTTCGCCATAGAAATAACATTAGGAAAAAATACTCAACGATCACCCCTGTAAAGTGACGATACTACACCACGGCCGTGGCGTAGTGAATTTGAGATGACGTCATATGGATTCGCTAGGTATATTCGAGCTGTTCTGATATTCTGATACTATCTAACATCATAGAAATGGGTGAGATAAATCCAGAACCGCACTCGAATCGTAAAATAGTCAATATTCCACTCGTTTGGATGTGCCTGCATCGTCACTCGGCTACGCCTCAATGACGATGCAGGCACATCCAAACTCGTGGAGTATTGTCTATTTATACGATTCTCGATGCAGTTCTATATAAGTCCACCACCACCAACTGCTCCCACATCCTGCTTGCCCTCCACATCCACATTCACATAACAGCAGTCTGCTTCCACCGCTCAGCAGCCATCCACACCCACGAAGAGGCGATCCTCGATAGACCATTTATCCTTCACCCAGCTGTTTAGATCCCTGTCATTCTCATCGCTATTTGGATCCAGCAGTGTACCAAGCAAAATCATCAGTTCCTCATCACTAGTGGCCACGTTTACCACATCCCCGAGAAGGGAGAGCATATTTAAGGCCTATTTTAGGCAGAGCAGGCAAAAACCATAA
Organism: Alentia gelatinosa; assembly: GCA_950022655.1. Lineage (NCBI taxonomy): Eukaryota > Metazoa > Annelida > Polychaeta > Phyllodocida > Polynoidae > Alentia > Alentia gelatinosa. The sequence goes on from OX465592.1 coordinate 27,283,548, forward strand.
AAATGTAATAAAAATTCCATGTCAACTTACGATTGGCGAAAAATTCAATGCCAGGACGATTAGGGTGATGGTGTAAACTTAACATTAAGGAAGTTAATCCCTATGATCATTTAAAAAAAATTAAACGCCACCCCTCACACAGTGAGAGGGCGACCTGTTTGTAGAGTGTGGTCAGTGCCCCTGCCCCGCACCGCTCACAACCTCCCCAGCCCGCAGTGAGGGGGTACATAAGAGGGTCTCTGCATGGGGTGTTGTTCAGTTCTGAATGGGGCTTCCAGGCAGTAAGAAGTGGGGCATTGACAAGTTATCCTGATGGAGCATGGAGTCATTGTGAGCAAATAAATGCACTGGCACACAGATATATGGATATAGAGAGACATAGTCAGTTTCTCCACAACAAACTCACGTTGATGATGCGGCGGGCGGGCACGCCCAGCGGGTCCTGGTTGAGGGCGAGCACTCGCCGGTTCTGGAGCAGCGCCTTGGATGAGGGTCTCACAGTGCGCAGGTTGACGGACATGAGGAGCGGGGATGCAAACATGGACCACAGACCCATCTGTACGCGCTCCTGGTCCCCACTCAGCCCGTAGTTCCCCAGCGTGATCTGAGAGAACGTAAAGTATAGCTTTATGTATCACTATCTATACCTGTATGCGAATGTCCACAAATACTACCCGCTGGTAGGGTGCAGTGTTGTTCATGCCCACTGTTACAGCGGACCGTAAAAGGGGGCGTCCACTAATCACGACAAGGTTATGACAAGTGCCGACAAGAAAGTTCCAATCAGGGCCTTGTCGCAGCCTTGTCATAGTCAGGGCATATCAGGAAGTGCAAGCTCCACCAAAATTCCATATCTTAGCCCTCTGCGACACGCTCCCAACACGCCATGATACTCCACGACAAGGGTCCAGTCATGGAGAAAATGACATATTCACATGTTCGATTTTGTCATTACCTTGTCGGAAGGCCCCCGACAAGCTTCCAGTCGCAGCCTGTCGTTGCCTTGTCGTAGACTCTTGTGGGAACTGGGGTCCACCAATCACGACAAGGCTACGACAAGCCTTCCAATCGTAGGCCTGTTGTGGACCTTGTCGGAAAGCCATTGTCGTAACCTTGTCGTGGTTGGTGGACGCCCCCTTTAAAGGCCAGCCCCCACCTACCACGATTCTAGTCCCGATAGGCCTTACAATTGTGTTCCCAACACCATACCGATTCTATCATGAGGTCAGTAAAAATCGTGATAGGTGGAACAGGTTTCTGCGATGCTTTTTTTACGACATCTCACGACAGGCTGCCATAGAAAACGCCAATCGTAGAGCTCCCGATGAAATCCAACATGTTGGAAAGATCAAATTCTGGGATTAGATAGAGTGCAAAATGATATATAATTGCTGTAAATATGGTATCAATTGGTTAGGTCTAAGGGTCTGAAAATAATAGTTTCATAACGGAATTATGATTCTACCACAGTTATATTTTTCAATTTGATTGTTTTAGTGTCTGAAAAATATATCATAATATGTTGTAATTGCCTCTAAGAGATTATTCAGATTCATTAGACATTTCTAAAATTATAGTATATTTCATTATTAAAACTCTGCCTGAGGTCTAAATTGATACACCGATTGAATCATGAGGCAATTGTGACCATGGTTTATGTGTTTGGTCCTCCAAAGGCTTCCCAACACCATACAGATTCTATCATCAGGTCAGCAAAAATCGTGGGATGTGGAACAGGTTTCTGCAATTCCGTCTACGACACCTCACGATAGGCTGCGATTGAAGGCGCCAATCGTAGAGGTGCGGATGAAATCCAACATGTTGGATTTCTCATAGCCCATCGTAGCTTAATGTAGCGGATTTAATATAATATATTTAATTTACGATTTGAATACAGTCCTGGATTTATCTCGCCCCTTTCACTGACACCATAATAGCATCACAATATCAGATTAATCAAAATTACTTATGCAAATCTCCATATCGATGTGTGTGCTACTCACTCTGCAAATCTCTGGTTTGTTGTTTGGTTAACCCGTTGATTCGCCAATAATATTATTAGAATAATTTCACCGTGAATTGATTCAAATGTGTCAAACTACAAATAAAAACTACGTGTTAAAACACATGATGCCACACTGCATGTTAAATAAATAGCTTGTCTTACTGGTTGTCTTAGTAATCCTCTGCTTGTTGTTAGTGTAAACTGACCATGTCTGCATCGTTGAAGGCGCCGGGCTGAGCCACAGAAGAGAAGTTACCCTGATCGTCGCCGTACCAGTTGACGATGGACGTGATGCTCTGCCACGCGTCGTAAATGTCACCGTACACCCGCCATGTGTTGCAAGTCTCCGCCACCAGGGGGTAGTCAGGCTGTTTACCGAAATACCTCTGATTATATGTGATTCTACAGGTACACGAGTTGTTCTTTCTTTTATGACAGTGGCACGTGACGTAGCATTGAAGTGTCAGGTTCATTCCCATAAATGTAAGATAAACACTATTTTAGGCTATTAGCAGATATCAACAGACAATTTCTTTTGTGCATCCCGGTATCAGCGCTAGTTGAAATACTTCCAAATGAATATTTTGATAACTGGCGAAAACCTTAGAGGGAGTCTACACATAAAACTACATTAATCATGTGATGATTCTGAAATATATGGGTCTCCTGTTGCTATAACAACAATACTCGATTAGTACAACTGATGGTGAGAGATTTCGTTTTCATTCATTCAACTATGAATATTCATATTTTCTATTATCTCTATTAACAGTCTATTATTTATTTCTTTATTATTATTACATGTATCCTTCCTTTTTTTGAGTATTTCCTCATTTTGTGATTTACCTTGATGCCTTTGGATCTCTCATAAAGCGGCCACTCACATGAGTAGAGAATGTGTCGCCCCGTCTGGTTCAGCGCCTTTCCCATCGCCGGGTACCCTGCATACCAGTGAATAGGGGATATACTTATATAGAACTGCATCGAGAATTGTATAAATAGACAATACTCCACGATTAGGGCACAGCCAAATGAATGCAGTATTGTCTATTTTACGATTCGAGTGCGGTTCTTGATTTATATTACCCCTTTCTATGACATTAAATATCATCACAACTTCAGAATAGTCAGAATATACTTAGCAAATTCACTACGCCACGGCCGTGGCGTAGTATTGTCACTTTACCAGGGTGATCGTTGAGTATAGTTTTCTAATGTTATTCCTATGGCTAAACTTGTACCAGGGGTGAGATAAATCCACAATATTGACTGGTTTCAGATATAAGTGGCAGCATGCTCCGAGGAGTTGACACGTAGTAATATCCGAGCGTATCCGAGCATATGCGAGTCATCTCCGAGGAGCATACAACTACTTTTATCTGAAAGCAGTCTATATTGTTTTTATTATCCACCTTGTCTGGATAAGTGGCATGTCGATATCAGTTTGTTTTAGTTATGCACTATTTTTCCGTAGGCACTATTTTTCCATATGCGCCACTGCACGAAACTTACCGCTTTACATATGTATGCGAAACATGTCTAACAGTAGGATTTTGCGTCTAGAAGTTAGACCTGTTATCCGTCTCATAGACGCCTTATCTAGTGGCGTATATACATGTCCATGGTGCAGTCTTAAATACGTCTTATATGATTCCGTTGTATATACACCAGCATCCAATAGTTCCGATCTTTGCAACTTGGGGACACTATTGGTAGCACATTTCATTTGCCATTAACCGTCCAAGTTTGTATTTTAATATGAAAATTGCAATTTTATATTACCAATTCTTTTTATAAAAACCTAATTAAGTACAAATTGATTAATTACACATAGTAAACCTTGCATTATTATTTTTTTTTATTGTTTTTCTAATAGATCTTACTTTCAAACACCATTTCAATGTGTGGACAGTGAGGCTTACTATATAATCGCCTCCCCCCAGTGTCTCTGTGCGCCTGAAGTCCGACTCCAGTGTGAATGCGGCCACCACCCTCACAGCCACCCGCTCAGCCGCCTGCCCTGTGCGCCTCCGACTAGGTGTGAGAACATCTTACACAAACACGCTGAGCCGCCGCTAATCCGTCTACATAGACTGCAGGGAGGTGGGGGACTGTACCAGGGCTTCATTGTGGGTAGAGCGAGTGTAGGGTGGTGGGGTGGTGGGGTGTCGGGGGGGCGGTAGAGGGTGGGGTTGGGAGGTCGCGGGTGGCAGGTCAGTGTTGGTGCATCCTCTACCAACACCCACAGGACGGGGCGGGCCGCGGGTCGCAATTTTATTTGTTTGGCATCATATATACGCCTAGCGTATATATATTGCACAGAGTATGTTTTATCTTAAATACGCCAGGTGTGAAAGACAGCCAAGTCGCGCGCGTCTACATATGGAAACTGTCTTGTAGACGCCCGAAACGCAGAGGCGTATAATAGGTGTATACAAGTATAAACAAGCCACGATACAGCCGATACATGCGTTGTCGCGATGGCGTATATATATGTAAAATAGTGGTTTTCGTGCAGTGTGCCACCCGGAACATACAACTTATCTGTATGCGCTGCGTATGTCCATACAAAGTCCCTCTGTTTTTCTATGGACACTTTGTATAAAGTGTGTGATCCACAAAAAAAACACAGCAGAAGGTCAGCAGACGCTTCGGCGACAGGATTTTACCATCTAGCCAACGATCCTTGCCGATGCCTGTCGATTGGGAGGCCCAAACTCAGAATGTCCGAGCTAATCCACCAAAGCCTCTTATTCCCAGCCGGCCGACAACACACGATGGACCCAGGACACCCCACCCAATGCTCCAGAAGCAACAGCTTTGAACGGACAGTGGCACCGTCTGGTGGACATTGGTATGGGAACGTTAAATCTGCGAAATACTGCGGTTAGTCAAAGAATGAAGGTAAATAAAGATAAGGCTTGATGTTCTGAATGTGTATAGCACACTATGGGGTTAGGATTCCACCTAGAGTACATAAACTGTCTGAATTTTCGGTTTTTGATCGTGGTTCGGCACATCAAGGGTACCGCCCGCCCCATGTTGGCGGGAAAGTCTTGTCGTCTTGTCTGTTGCTCGGCTAAAAATCAGATGAATCAGTTATTTCTAGCCGACAGAAACTACAGCCCACGCTCGGGGCGATGCACCAATTATGCAAATTAGGTTGGGCAAAAGCTCACTGGATTATTGTCGGTCGGCCAGACTGTTTGGTGGATCAGCAAAACGATGGTATTTAGAGCTGACAGACGGTCGCCGATGACCAACAGACCAGCAGACACTTGTTGGTGACAGGCCTTGAGGGACACGACAGTCGGCTGACGATCGGCGACAACTGTCGTGGCTGGTTTATTTGCCGATCCACCAACCAGACAATTCCAGGCAATATGCATTTTGGGCCGACAACTGTCGCCAACTCCCACATGACGACCATATGGCTATCTGTCGGCTCTAGCTGAGGCTTGGTGGATCACACACTTTAGGTGGATAATAAAGTGAAGCGGGATACCCCCGGGAGAACCCGGCACACGGGAGAACTCGGCACCTGGGAGAACCCTGCTCCGCGGAAAACCCAGAACCCTCTCAAAAATATTTGATAGGGATCATTCAGAAAGCAATATAGTTTCAAAAGGCTTTCTTACATGGAGCATTGGCAGTTCACGTGTAACCTAAATTGCATGATGGTATGTCCGAATTATCGATCGCTAGAATTGTATTGATTTAACAAAGTACCTGGTATTGCCAGCATATTCACTAATATCTTCTCGATTTAGCATGAATCTGTTCAACTGAAAGCTATGCAGCGGAAGTCTGCAAGCACCTTAGTTAGTGTCTATAAAATGATCTACACTAGGGTCAGGTCACTGATGCCGCCTGTCATCTTGATGGAGCAAGTGTTCCATTGAGACGGTGGAAGTGTCGAGGAAACGGCCTGCGTTTACTATAGGACGTCGGTGGCAACTATCCGACACAAGCGACCGTGCCTGATACACAGTGGAGCAGCATTCTAGGGGTCGGTGGCGACCATCTGATGTCGGTATTAGCTGTGGTATTAGATCCATGCCTTGGCGCAGTTTTGTCGTGAGGAGGGGAGCTGTCATGACCCCTTGTCGCAGCCTGTCGGGAAGTGCACGCTCCACCTAAATATTCTATCGTAGACCTCTGCGACAACCTCCCGACACGCCATGACATGCCACAACATGGCTCCAAAATCAAACATGTTTGATTTTGTCGTTACCTTGTCGGAAGGCCCCCTACCCCCGACAAGCTTCATGTCACAGCCTGTCGTGGCCTTGTCGTAGCCTCTTCTCGGGAACTGTGGTCCACCATCCACGACAAGGCTTCCAATCGTAGAGCTGTCGTGGACCCTGTCGGAAAGCCGTTGTCGCAGCCTTGTCGTGGTTGGTGGACGCCCCCTCTTAAAGTGCGACTGAACTACACACTCTAATGGCCTTGTCATTCTGAATTAATCCTTCCGCAAAAAATAGACGCAGAAAATGTAGGAGTGTGCTTCCTCTAACTGCCTGTTTAAGCAATTTTTTTCTCATTCATATCTTTCATATCCGAATTTGAACCGGAGAGACCTCTCGATCTGCAGTCGAATGCTCTACCACTGATCTATATGCCCCCAATCGCTCCAGGGTTCCAAAACTTCTGTGTAATCGCTAACGCGAGACGAAGGAGATTGATATGCAAATATTCCTATTTCAAAAACATTCAAATAAGAACTGGATAAGGTACAATGGAATCAGGCAAGTTTATCTATGCCGATTATCAAGGTAAATTCCACGAGTTTTTCTTTTGCGGGGTGACAGGGAGTTGAAAAGTTCATACCATGTAGAGTAGACCACCTACGAGGTACACTGGCTACCAGAGCAACACTACGTAAGCTCTGATGGGGTTTAATCCGCAGCCACCTTGACTAACTAGCTGTAAGTGTTTTCACTCTCCCTGCAGATCTTTTGTATGGCCTGTACCTATGTTTGGTGAGTGTACTATTTCCTACTCTTGAAGCCATTTTCTACGTTTTTCTCTTTTGTGTATTTGTGAATAAAAACGACCATACAGGTAGGGTTTTATTATAAATTTTGTGTGCTTTGACTATTTCTAAGTAAGTATTTCGGCCCTCAGAACCCACATAGAACAAAATTGCTTGTTCCAAGAATGATAGTTCATGGACAAGGCCTGGATTCAACCACACCAACGTGGTGCCCAATCCAAGTGGACAGCCTGCAAGGAGGAATGGCGGATCGCAGGTTAGCCACAACCTCTGTCTCCACTCTGTTACGAGTAAGAGGTTCATACGGTTCACTCCCATGCGGTATTTGCAGTGTGCATCTCAAACCAGGTAATTCCTTTTTATGTAGGTTCTATAAACAGAAATACCTGATACACAATATTCGTAGTTTCAAAATGATAATGAAGTATAGCTTTATGGCCGTTTTATCTTAAAAGATATGCATAAAAAAGAAATGAGAAAATGGAAAAGTAGATGGGAGAGTACGAAATGACACTCTCCTAGTAGTACAGAAAATCTGGTGTGATGTATGTATTGAGAATTACACAGGGTGTTTCCTAACAGGTCCTCGTTCCAGATAGTGGTTAGGGTCCAGCTGTTCGGACTGCCACCGCCAGCATTTTCACAGCCCCCCCCCCCCCCCCGTCTTCATTTTCACTCACCCCCCCCCCCCCCCGATTCAGAGGGTATATAAGCAGCATATGTCCACACAATACTTACTTTTACCCAGACACTGAGGCGTCAACATCTCCAAGCTGCTGAATATTACAACCACTACAGTGAGGAGGCTGGCTACAGACTAAGGATAGGGCTTCTCTACAAGCTACTGCCATCCCAGCACTGCAGGACACAGAGATTGATAGATGCTATCACCATATCGCACTGCTATGGATCATCTATATCCACAAGTCAAGGAGACATTGGACAATGATAGAAAGGACAATCAAGGGCCCAGATAGACTGAAAGTACTGCTGTAAACAAATGGACTTGTATCATATGAACTCTACAGGAGTGAGTGTGCTAGTATGTTGATGAGAATTGTTATGTAACTGTACACTTCGTTGTAATATATGTTATAAATACATATCTGTGAATGGTTATCTGTCTTCTTTAATAAGTACCGAAGATATTCCAAATTCTCTGTTCTTGTCACTGTGTTAGCGAGTCTATAAAATTGGGCCCTAGTATCCCCACGTGACTCTAGTCGGGGCGTGATAGACACGTACAACTAGTGGTTCAAGGTGGCCGTAGATTTAACCCCACCAGAGCTAATGCAATGTAACTCTGGTGGCCAGTGTATGGCGGCTTGGTGATGTTTCTGCTCGCTAGGTGCGCTTAGTTCTCAGGATTTTCGATAGTTAGCCATTAATGCTCACAATGCATGAGGAAATTATGTCAATAATAAATCAAATGCACTGCACGAAACTAACGACTTTATTCATTTATACGCCATCGCGGCAGCGCATGTATCGGCCGTCTATTGACATGTTTTCATATATAAGGTAAAAGTAAGTCTTGTGTGGACATAGGCTGCTTATATACCCTCTGAATCGGGGGGGGGGGGGTGAGTGAAAATGAAGACGGAGGGGGGGGGGGGGCTGTGAAAATGCTGGCGGTGGCAGTCCGAACAGCTGGACCCTAACCACTACGTATATATTTCACGCCAGCATATGAGGCGTATACAAGACTGTTTCCTTTTATATAGGGATGCATCTTGGTTGTATTTCACACCTGGCATATACGAGAGGAAATATCCTCTGTACGATATATATACACCGGGAGTATATGTGTACCGATAAGAAATAAAAAAAAGTTGGTAGAGACCCCCTGCCCTGCCCCACTTCAATTTCTGACCACTTATCTGTGTTGTAGTGATGCTCCCCCTCCCTGCTGCCGCGAATTATCAGTGTATTGTTTTAGCACTTTAGCGCGGACGGCCGCATTCAAACGGGTATATAATCCATTATATTGGGCTAAACTGTAGACCAACATGTAGTACCGGTCTACAGTGATATGATGGTTGGTTGTATGTGTGGTAAATGGGGAGAGCTGTGTGTTGTATGTGAACTGTAGTTGGTAAAGTCCTAGAATATGTCACAAACACTGGAGTAACTTATCACTAGAATACTGTAGTTTAAGTCCATGGGGATGTAGTAGGTAGAGAACTTCTTCTTGGCTGCGTCAGCCCTTAACAGATGAGATCTGCTCAGAGGTACTTTGAAATGCTTCTTTTTATTGGTAATTTCCACAGGTACAGGTTCCTCACACGCCAGTCTAAGAACCCAGAATGATGGGTGTAGCTGGCTTATATAGCTAGTATTGAGGTTGCATGCATTAAAGTGTCAAGGTCGTTGTCCCAAATGCTCACTCCAACACTCCGTCCTACTAACCCAAATGACCTGTCCTACTGACCCAGGCTAAGTGGGGCAGTAGGTGTGCAGGCGCTGACCTACTGGCCCAAATGATCCATCCCTGCTAAGTGGGACAGGCGCTGACCCACTGGCCCTAATGCTCCATCCTACTGGCCTTCACCTTGGGTGCTTGTGTGCTGACACACTGGCCTAGATACAGCTCTCAGGGCGTTTCATATGGGATATATGCCTAAACTTCTGCTATACAAGAGCTCACAGTTTTACTTATACATTTCTTATACCTTTCTTATATATTTCAATATTTGTGCTTGGCTCAGGTCCAGTGCACTATAGTGAGATGTCCGCTACTGCTCCTGCTACCGTTCCCGCTACCGTTCCCGCTCTCCCCTAGAGCCTCCCGCCAGGGCCCACCACCTCCCGCCTTGTTAGAAGTAGTGTGAATGCGGCCCTCATAGCCACGATCACAGCCGCCCTCGCAGCCGCCCTCCCTGTGCACCTCCGACTCAGACCCCGACTCGGACCCCAACCCCGAGCACCACGGCTGGCGGCCGCATTAACAGTGTGCAGGCAGAGGACTTCAGTGTAGGTTGAGTGAGTTCTTAAACGCTTATAAATGCTTGCATCCACAACCCTACAGAAGAGTGGTGTTTGAAAGTAAAATCTATCAAAGAAAACGTTTAAAAAACCAAATAATGCAGGGTTTATTATGTGTAATTAATCAATTTATACTCAGGTTTTATACAGGTTTTATGAAATAACTTGGTAATATAAGATTGTATTTTTCATATAATACAGACTTGGATGGTTAATGGAAAATGAAATATGCTACCAGTAGTGTCCCCAAGTGGCAGAGATCGGAACTATTGGATAGTGGTGTAAAAACAACAGAATCAGGCATACCCATATATGCTGGGTGCATATTTAAGTAAAATGGTGGTTCTCGTGCAGTGATGTAAAAATGTTATGGGATTTTCTTTGGCTCGTGGTGGTTTTGCCACGTCTCGAATATAAATCAAACGTAAACCAATTTTAATTTCGGTGAAACTCGTCGGTGTACTAACTTCATAGATAGGATATGTCCTTAATCTTGATGATATCCATACATTCACGAGTATAGAATATTAGCATAGTAATACAGTGAGATTCTGAAACATATTTTATATTAAAAAGAAAAGTAGCAGTCGCATGCTCTACCACTAAGCTATACCCCAAGTGTCATACTACTCACGTCCAAAAGTACTTTGGCAGATTCTAGGGGATGGGAATCTATCATAAGTAAAATAATCTTCGAGCCCCATCACATCCTCCACAAATGTACATAACTAGAAACAAATAGAATGTTCATCATTGATGAATGAGCGTGGACAATTAGCGGCTTGGGTTATATTCTATGGGTCATTTTCTGTAAGCCACTTGCACCCAAACATTACTGAGTTGGAAACTCGGTTTTATGGCCTACTTCAATAAATACCGTCAAGCCTCATATCTTCTTCTATCATGTTCAGTTATAGTTAAGATTTCTTACCTATACGATAGAAGGACTCGTCCACATTACAGCCGTCAAACTTGATCATGTCGACGCCCCAGGCAGCGAAGGTCTTTGCATCCTGATCGATATGGTCCTGAGAGCCGGGAAAACCCGCACATGTGTGACGCCCTACGTCCGCATACAAACCCAGCTTCAGGCCCTTACTGTGCACCTACAGATACAGTCATAGAGTCAACAAGGCCCTACATCCACATACAAACCCAGCTTCAGGCCCTTACTGTGCACCTACAGATACAGTCATAGAGTCAACAAGGCCCTACATCCACATACAAACCCAGCTTCAGGCCCTTACTGTGCACCTACAGATACAGTCATAGAGTCAACAAGGCCCTACATCCACATACAAACCCAGCTTCAGGCCCTTACTGTGCACCTACAGATACAGTCATAGAGTCAACAAGGCCCTACATCCACATACAAACCCAGCTTCAGGCCCTTACTGTGCACCTACAGATACAGTCATAGAGACAACAAGGCCCTACATCCACATACAAACCCAGCTTCAGGCCCTTACTGTGCACCTACAGATACAGTCATAGAGTCAACAAGGCCCTACATCCACATACAAACCCAGCTTCAGGCCCTTACTGTGCACCTACAGATACAGTCATAGAGACAACAAGGCCCTACATCCACATACAAACCCAGCTTCAGGCCCTTACTGTGCACCTACAGATACAGTCATAGAGTCAACAAGGCCCTACATCCACATACAAACCCAGCTTCAGGCCCTTACTGTGCACCTACAGATACAGTCATAGAGTCAACAAGGCCCTACATCCACATACAAACCCAGCTTCAGGCCCTTACTGTGCACCTACAGATACAGTCATAGAGTCAACAAGGCCCTACATCCACATACAAACCCAGCTTCAGGCCCTTACTGTGCACCTACAGATACAGTCATAGAGTCAACAAGGCCCTACATCCACATACAAACCCAGCTTCAGGCCCTTACTGTGCACCTACAGATACAGTCCTAAGCTTATAAGACATCGACAGTTGTTCCCAATTCATCCCAACCATCGGCTTTGTGAGAATTGGGAATAAAATGTTGATGTCTCAGACCTATAAAGCCCATAAGACAGCGACATTTTCCACAGATTCTCACCGATCCGATCACTGATTATAATCAGGAACATGAATGTCGCTGTCTTATACCCTTTGCAATGATTCCCGATCACACCTTCCCATTTTATGGCCTTGTACAGCGACCCGATTGAGATCAAAGAGAGCCGCCGTGAGCCGAGCCGATTGCACCTACAGCATCGCTATTCAAATGGCCTGCTGAGAATCGGGAACAGTCAGTAGAGTGCATTCAGCGACACGATTATGGTCGGGCAGAGTCGGTCATTGTGACGAACGTGTGAGTAGTAATGGCAGGCACGCGGGAGGCTTCCTCGGAGTCGCCACCTGGTGGCTCTTTCTCCCGACTCTCACCCCATCTGACGGCTCAGGAGAGTTTTGTGACGTCACTGAGCCCTCATCGCGATATGACTCTCATTTTTACGATTTGGTCAGTATTCACTCTAGTGTTGGTTTCCCTTAGTCTTAAGAACTCTGTTACGTGGCTCCGAGCCCCTTTTAGCTCAGTCCTTCTCACACCGACTGGAACGAGTGCTTTCGAGTCATTCCAGTTTTACAGGACAAAGTCGGGACAACGTCCCTGACCAAACTCCGACCTTCAGGCGGCCGCCATCTTGGCATTCTTGGGCATACAGCCCCTGGGACTACAGGATCCGGCTCCTGCTCATGGCTCGCCCACCCTTGCGTGGCTCTACAGGTACACAAATTGTATATTCACGCTACTGTATGATGGTATAATGACTGTATTCACGAAAATCCAGTGGGATGACGTCATGGGAGCCACTGCCGTGGTGTTCTACCAAGTGGCGCCCGGCGGTCACATCAGGGGGGGTGGCGGCTCTTTAGACACACCCCAAGCAGCACTCTCGGCACTCTCCATACCCCTAGCAGCACTCTCCATCCCCCTAGCGGCACTCTCCATGCCCCAAGCGGCACTCTCCGCACCCAGAGCAGCGCTCTCCATGCCCTGTGCCCCGAGTAGCAGTCTTCGCAGCCCGAGTGGCACTCTCCATGCCCTGAGCAGCACTCTTCATGCCATGAGCGGCGCTCTCCACACCTCTCACCAGCACCAAAGTGTTTGGAGGGGTCGGTGGTTCCTCGGGTTGCGCCCCAACACCGCCTCCCCTCTCTTCATACCCCGAGCAGCACTCTTCATACCCCGAGCAGCGCTCGGAGTGGCGCTCTCAGCGCCCCGAATGGCACTATCCGCGCCCCGAGCGGCGCTCTCCGCACCCTGAGCGCCCCGCACCCCGAGCACCCCGTGCCCAGAGTGGCACTCTCCGCGACCTGAGCGGCACTCTCCATGCCCTGAGCAGCACTCTTCATGCCATGAGCGGCGCTCTCCACACCTCTGACCAGCACCAAAGTGTTTGGAGGGGTCGGTGGTTCCTTGGGTTGCGCCCCAATACCGCCCCGCTCTCTTCATGCCCAGAGCGGCGCCCTCCGTGCCCCGTGCCCCGTGCCCTGAGTGGCACTCTTCATGCCACGAGCAGCAATCTCCATGCCTCTCACCAGCACCAAAGTGTTTAGAGGGGTCGGTGGTTCCTCAGGTTGTGCCTCAACACCGCCCCCCCCCCCCCAACGTGGCTGATCTTCAACTCTCACGAGCTTGGCTCATCTATCTCATCTACTAATCTGTTCACTTCCTTTTACACTTGTTTACCACCTGACATCTACGACGCCTTCACATCCCCTTCGATGCCTTCGCGTCCCGTCTGACGCGTCCCGTCTGTCCCGTCTCGAGTTTGGCGTTTTTTTATCTCACCTACTGTTCACAACTGTTTAAGGTCATTCACCATCTCCAGAATGACTGAATAAATGTCTTTAAAATTTTCAGCCACTCCCACGTTGTGTAAGTCATTGTGACGAACGTGTGAGTAGTAATGGCAGGCACGCGGGAGGCTTCCTCGGAGTCGCCACCTGGTGGCTCTTTCTCCCGACTCTCACCCCATCTGACGATTCAGGAGAGCTTAGTGACGTCACTGAGTCCTCATCGCAACATGACTTTACATTTTTTACCTCCCTCCCACCCTACAAAAACAAATGAAAAAAAAAAAAAAAAAAATCCAGGGTGGCGTTTTTTATCTCACCTACTGTTCACAACTGTTTACAGTCGTTCACCATCTCCAGAATGACTGAATAAATGTCTCTCAAATTTTTCAGCCACTCCCGCGTTGTTTAAGTCATTACCCCCACGCTAGTAATGCCCGACCCGATTAAAATCGGGTCGGTGAAGTGTGTACAGTGACCCGATTCTGACCGACCCGACGGATTCGTCGGGCAAAGGTGTGATCGGGCACAATGGTCAGGTCGCTGTCTTATAGGCTTAAGACATCGACAGACTGACTTTTCCCGATCACACCTTATCCTTTTATAACCTCGTAAATCGACCCGACTGAGATCAAAGAGAGGGCGCCGGGCCAGTTAAAAGGTCTATATAGTCAACAATGCAAAGTTTGATAACAATGCAAAGTTTGATAATTTAAGATATCAGAAAAGGAGTTTCAGATCTATAATGTCTCACCTGCACATCGATATAAAGCATAAATCGGACCGTATAAATCGGACTGGGGGATAGGTATCATCGCTATCTAAATGACTTGCACAGAATCGGGAAAAGTCGCTGAGGGTGCCTACATCGACAATCGTAAGGTCGGGGACAATCGGCCATTACCCCCACCCTAGTAATTCCTGACGCGTCGGGAAAGGTAACAACATCGGGTCTGTGAAGTGCGGTCATCAACCCGAATGACGCTGATTCTCATCGATCCAACGGATCTGTTGGGTACTTATATAGAACGTCCTGACCATGCTGTACAAGCTACAAAACGAGATGATAATTCATGGTTCGTATGGAACGAGGCGTTTAAGCCGAGTTCCGTACAAACCATGATTTATTATCGAGTTTTGTGGCTTGTACAAACATGGTAGGTCGTTCTATATTTACTATATACCCGAAATTTAAAAAAAAAAAATCATTTGGCTTAACAATCAATATTTTGATAAACGAGTATGGGTAGGTAGTCCATATAATAGTGTACGGACCAATGGTCCGTACAGTATTTTTACGTTATATGGCGAAACAGTGCGTATCTACAGTATATACGGCATGGGTATATAGTAAAGGTGGAATCGGGACAGTCTGCTTGTCAATGTCTTATAGGCTTTAGCGTCAACAATGTCCTACATGTACAAACACAGTCCTGGATAATCGATAAATGACTACATTGAGTTGGGACTGAGTAAGATCAGGGAGAACTTCTCACATAGTCACCCAGGGCCTTCATGCCGGATGGAAAGCGGCGTGGATCAGGAACTATATTTCCCTGCGGATCGCGATCCCGGGCAGGCCAGCAGTCGTCCAGGGTGATGTACTCGTAGCCGGCCTCTCTGTATCCTTCCGCCACCATGGCGTCAGCTGTTAGATGCACCAGGCGCTCCCTGGTGTCAGAAAAAGTTAACTTTCCAACTGAGTGGATTTATTACCTACCATATATAACTAGGAGCAAATGGTTAGTATTGATGAATGAGCATAGAATTACAAATAAATAACAATGAAAAGGCTTTGGTTTCATTCAGTCTGTGGGTCATTTCCTATAGCCCACTTGCACCCAGTTAACTTGCTATTTCTGCAACTGCCTGTCTAAGATCGAAATATATCAAGCACCAGTTGGCCAATGAGGTATTTCGGCCTCTAGTGATTGGTCATGGTCTTTGCTTCTACTCCTTTCCAAAAGTCACAGCATTAACATGCAGATGGTGAAAGATTAGTTTTTTGCAGCAAGCTCAGAGTCTATGCGACCACTCTAACCTTGAGCCATCATATGTGAGCATGTGGCCCATGTGGCTCAAAAACCTATGTTTTCGACGGCGTCTGCTTGGATTTTCACCCCCACACAGACTAAAGCATGAATAGTGAAATGAACGAGTTAGATTTCTGTTGTAGAGAGAAGAGGTACATTTGAGTATGGACGTAACATAAGTAATCCTAAGTTTGATTTTTGTTCTCTACAGGCAAGTATCAGTTTCATGGTATTTTAATCTCTATGGCTATGTCTGGTTAACAATGTCTGTGGGGGGGTGGGGGTGAATTTATATATATATTTTATTTGATAAGTCGAATTCTTCATATTAATGATCTTTTCTAGAAAAGGCGTACATTTTAACTTGATTTAGTTATATGAGGGTAAAAGAAAGCTATATAAAGGTCTGCTTCCATTTAGCCGAATAAAGTCCTGGTCTCTGTACGCGTTTTGAATATGGTATATAACCGATGTTCGCCTGTATAATGGAATAGCAGTCAGGGAGCTCCATGACTTCCTGGCCCTTGTTCGCTCCCTACTCCCCAAAGAAAAAAAAGATATGTAACATCAAATGACTGACACCAGCCTCGCCAGGTGTAAATATCGACCCTTGATAAAGCGCACATCCAGACTGAACCGGAGATATTCCAGGTCTACGTCGGGGTAAAATTCGGCGAAATGGAACTTCAAACAGCGGAATGTGAGATTCACACTTACCCAATGCACTCATCCGGGTCACTGTCACAGTCAGTGTTACACATGAAACGTTCCCATGACAACCATCCCAATGGAGGGGTCCGTGCCAATCCGTTGTCCAGAGGAGTTACCAGGGTAACCAAGGACAAAGAGCACAGCAGAGAGAGCGTCCGCATGATGGTGCTGCAGGTGAAAGGAAGCTGGTCAAAAGATGATTAATGCCTCCTGACTTGTTCATACACTTATACGATTTACTACAATCCAGCAAGATGCAGCCAGATGCTGGAAGACACAGGCCGACCCTGCCAGGCAAAGAAGGCGTTAACATGTGACCGACCAATGGAGATAAGGCTTTTCTGCACCGACTGTCGTCTTCAGATTGACAAGGTGAAGCCTGCAGATGGTACACCTACCTGACATCATCACACTCACATCGACCCTCTCCTATCAGTTCTGATAACCAGCCATACTGGGCCTTATTCTGTATGTATTGAACAACAAAGTGTGTGAAAATCACGTTTATCTAACAACGATTTATGCATGTGCCCCCTATTGTCCTAGCCCTTATCAATATATATGCTTACAAAAGCTAATCTCACTTTCTTCTGTCAAGAGTCGCTTTCTGTACCATCAAAATTGACCGGAGCTAAATCAGACGTTGGAAATAATTCAGTGACATATATTCTAAATATCAGCAGGTTAAATTGAAATAACACGATATTGAATGAAAAATGTAATTTGATAAATAATTGAACGCTCGAATTTCCATTACAACCAAGGGGAAAAGGCATACTAGTTAAGGTTATAAATTTCAACGCATTTTAGGACCCTTTGGGAAAAAACCAAGGTAAAGCATTCTGCATTTCTCTATAGATATTTTGTATTTCTATCTATTAACCCTTTGGCGCCGGGTGATGCATTAAGGCATCGCCGCACATGGCCGGATGATGCCTTAAGGCATTGCCGTTTGTGGCCGGATGATGCCTTAAGGCATCATTTTCTAAGACTTTCTAAATCAAAGTTTAAGTGTAATAACTTTGTAAATAATTGATCAATAATGATGAAATGTTCACAGTATGTTGGTATGACATTACCATTACGGTTTTGAAATACTCATAAAATAATATCAAAGATCACGTGTTTTATCCTTTGATCAAACAGTGAAATTATCACAAGTGGCTTGAAAAGACCCCTCCCCTGGTGGTATATACTAACACCCTACCCGGCCTTACAGACATTGCTTTGTCAGAGGTACCCGGTGTGAAAG
The DNA here is from genome assembly GCA_950022655.1 of Alentia gelatinosa. Lineage (NCBI taxonomy): Eukaryota > Metazoa > Annelida > Polychaeta > Phyllodocida > Polynoidae > Alentia > Alentia gelatinosa. The sequence goes on from OX465592.1 coordinate 27,301,341, forward strand.
GGTTAACTATGCACCGCACACAAGTTCCCAATGAAAATGTATGGTACTAGAGTAAACCACTACCTTTTATTTCTAAGTTTTCAGGAACCATAACCATAGTCTACGGATTTGAAACCTATTGATTACGGCCTCGAAGTCATTGATTATGGGGAAATTGTCCCTTTCTGCTGAAGAGAAAGGAATAGTCCGTAAGGATATATACCCTAGGATATGTCAATTTATGTTTTAATTCATTCGAGAAGATCGATGATATATACAACAATAGACGGTTTTGTAGATAAACGCTCGAGTATTACTACGTGTTAGCCACATACGGTTTACGACCGCTTGTCCACAAAATCCTCGATCAAATACATGTCTCATCCCATAGCAGAGTCTTATTTATGAACTGTACCACAATATTGACGTCTCAGTAGCCACCTATCTGACGTCAGTCTATAGATCTATAGATGCATGTTGAGTTGATGTCAGTATACGGACGTCATTATCTCCATACCTTGGTGCGAGTATTGGAAACTCCTTCAGTCCATATGTGAATGTGCCTCTTCATGATAGTTTGAGTTCATGTAAGTTCAGAGTTTACAGAGTGTGCAGAGGAGGAACACAGCGCAGCGCCCTCTACAGTCTTGGGTGATAATCGGGAACCAAAACAAAACGCTACGCACACTACGAAATGCTGGCTCTTAACTCACACAGAATCGATTCTATAGACGTTAATATAGAATTTTGAGACGAGGTTAAACAGCCAAAATCTCCCTAACACTTTCTTCAATGGGCCCATTGCTTGCTTTAGGAATGTCATTATCTATAAATTATGTAAATCGATCTGGTTTTGAGTTGACAGTTGAGTCAGATTTCTTTACTAAAAGATGATAAATTTGGCTAACTTTGAAGAGCTACTTGCATGTCAACTAGTCAAGTTCTATCAAAGGTCTTTTGGTGTATTGTTATATGTAATGAGTGATATGCAATATGTCTAAAACCACTAAAGAACTCAAAAGTACCTCCGGATTTATGTTGGTTTTAGGTCTTGGAATGTAGTCTATATCTTTAAAATATAATACCTAATTATCAGGATTATATTTCTTACCCCCTAAAGAACAACTTCTTATCCATATGCGGGGGCTCAAAACCTCTCTACTGGTATTTATTTCATATTCTTACAATCATTATTAACGTAATTATCACCTGAAATGTGTGTGGTCTGGGTCAGAGTGGGGAGCTGCTTTCTCCTCGTTGTCATGCTTGAAAGTGGCGCCGTGAGGCAGCCGCGATCACATATATATATATATATATATATATATATATATATATATATATATATATATGGGTCAAGTCGGTATTTATTGAGCGCGGGAAATCGCGCTCATATACGTCATCTAGATAGAGGTTAGAATGCTCACACAGGGTTTCAGCTTGCTGCAGAGAATCTAACACTTCACTATCAATGTTCCAACTATAAAGGCCTGGTTAAATAAGCAGGGGTCCAGTATCAAGTCTTACCATAACCCCTGCCCACTACTGACTTGGTTCCTTTTAATGGGGTGAAACCAATACTATTGTTTCATGTATTAATCAACAGGGGTCGACACCAGGATCCACTACCGATTTACCAATTTGTGCTGTCACTTGGCTAAAAAGACATTTCCTGGAAGTCCCATCGGAGGCTACCTCACCTTTGTTTGTATGTATTGAAGATATGACAAAGAAACCATTGTTGTATCGGAATTTGTTGAAATTCTTGAAGAACTTATTATCCAAGGCCGGTATTGATTCTGATAGACAAGGAGTCCACTCATTAAGAAGAGCTGGAGCAGCCTTCATGCACTTGTTAGGTATCCCCTTGGAAGACATAAGAGAAATCGGGGATTGGAAGAGCATGTCAGCTCTAATATATTTGTCAAAACCTCTCTCGGTCAAGGTATCATTAGACAAGAAAGTTTCATTAGCCTTAGCTAAGAGTACTTAGTGTTATCCACACTTAACTATATAATTATCACTCGGTTATAAAAACCATCAAAATTACTATTATCTTACGGGTTTTGGGTGCAAATAATGTCACCTTAAGCCCACTTCATGTATTCACTTCCATTATTATTATTATATCCTTATACTTAGATTAATGGGGTGAAACCAATACTATTGTTTCATGTATTAATCAACAGGGGTCGACACCAGGATCCACTAGGTGGCGTCTCACTTCCACACCTGTTACAGGTGACACATCCCATTCCCTGGTCATGCTCGGCCCTGCTTACACGTTGTCTTTTTGCCTGTGGTTTTTTACCATGGCGACTGGTGGAGGAGTTGCAAATGTTGGAGAGGTTAGCGAAATGGACACAGCTAAGATAATGAACTGTAAGGCCTGCCAGGGACGACACGTCCTGCCTTTCGGGCGTTATTGCAAGTTTGTAGTAACTGAAGGCGAATATGATTCAGACGGTGCAGAAGATACCACGCGGCAGGGCAATGGTGACGAACCAGACGCCGGGGTAGTTAAACCAACCCGTGAAGAATTGCAATCGTTGATACGTGAGGCTAAGCAGGAGCAAAAAGAGCTTGAAGATGCTGACGACATATCAAAGTTAACTGAAGAACTGCAAGCTCTAAGACTTCTAAATGCTGACTTACGAGCACATATAGCGGGACGGCAGGCGAATCAACCAGACGATGGGCATCGAGCCGTGACGGGACAGGCGCCAGCGACGGGACCGGCGTCCGGAGCTATGACGGCGCAAGCAGCGAGTGACAGCCGTCAACAAGACATCACGGCGGGCCTTCGAGGAGCGGGACTGTCACCGTCTATGCTGGGTGTCGGAGCTGACGCGTTGGATGGAATACTGACACCAAGGCACCCACCACCAGGTATTCCCAAAGATAATGACTGGATGAATAACATACAGTGGTTAGCTGAATCCTCTAAACGTAAACGTTCACGACATTGGCTTTGCCCGGACTATCATCTTTTAAATGATAAAAAATTTGAAGAGATGACCTACCGTGAACTTGTTTATGGCATGGTGTGTGTCCTCGGCTGTCTTGAACGAGCAAAGATCCCAACAATCACAGCTGAAGCATATAGTTCCCACCTGAAATTTGTTTGCCTTAAAGGTTTAACATCAGTATTTACCGCTGAGTCTTTGGCATGCTATGAACATTCGGTCACGAGCATTGTGCTGGATGGCCGTTTACCAGCCTTTGTCCCAGTGGAACATGAGTCTGTATATACCTTTTTGTCTGCGGAAAATACAACAGCCGTGAAGAAGGCTGTAAAGTCACAAAGTAAACCAAAGCCAAGACCAGGAGTGAAATGTCCGGACAATGTCTGCGGCCATTATAACTTCGCGTTCTGTGATGTGGAGTCGTGTTCACGCCTTCATGTCTGTGCCAGCTGCCGTGGGGATCATAAATTTAAAACATGCAAATCCCAGAACAAGTTTCATGATCGCAAATCTTCAGATTCTTCGAAAAATACCTGATGTTCGGCCGCACTCGTCGAGTCGCTATCGGGAGACCAGAATCAAGCGACAACAGGAAGTATTACACTGGTACCTGACTCTGTTTTGTTGTATGAACACCAGGAACTTTCACACCAGCCTGAGCTTGTATCCCATATGTCATCATATAGTACTATTGTTGACTCAGAACTGCCGGCAACAAGCGAAAGTGACACAGTGTTTATCGATGAAGTACTCCACAAAAACTTTCTTTCTGAGGATATCTGCTCATTTTCATGCTTTTCAGAATTACTGAATACTTATTCCAGTTATTTGCCTTTATGGGAATCAAGTTCTCCTCATTTCTTATCCGGAGTTCGGTCACAGATGAACTTATCAGGGTGGCGTTCGATGTTATCTGGCGGACCCGATAGAGTGTTCGGCCCTACGGTCGATGACGACGCACTATTTGTTATGAACGGTTTGATCCATGGCTACAAATTGTTGGTCCTAACACCGATGTACCGACTTATTGTTGTGAAAACTATGTTTCCGCCACTGTCAATGCTTTTTCCTTCATAAATGATATTATTGTCGATGAAATCGCCTCGGGCAAGTTATCTATTGTAGCCAATAAACCCCATTGTATTCATGGTTTAGGGGCAGTTCCTAAAAATGATGGTGGCTATAGACCTATTACCTATGCCAGTAGGCCTTTAAATCGCAGTATCAATAGTTTTATGGAGGAAACTTTTACTTCTTTTCATTACAAGAGTTTAGATGATGTTTTGACCCACTTACAGTCTGGTGACTATATAGCAGTTACTGACTTATCTTCAGCCTATAGATCGGTAGCCATCAGGCCTTCAGACCGTAAATTTCAGGGTTTGAAGTGGGTCAAGGATAACACACCTATCTTTTTGGAAGATAATTTCTTATCTTTTGGTACTCGTGTTTCTCCATTCATTTTTTCTAGACTTACGGACACAGTTTCTAGATTTATGTCAGCATCTGGTTATGTTTGTATCAATTATTTAGACGATTTCATTGTCATAGCCAGTTCATATGATGATTGTGTTAAGGCACAGTTATTTCTTCATCAAACTCTTAGGAGTTTAGGGTTTTTTATTGCCTACAAAAAGGTTAAATCCCCTGCTACAGTCCAGAGATATCTAGGTATTATTGTGGACAGTGTAAAAATGGAGCTTAGACTCCCAGTAGACAAGCTTCAAAAGCTAGAAAATGAGATTGCGTTCTTTAAGCGTCGTAAAAAAGCGACACGCTTTCAAATTCAGCGTTTGGCTGGCATTTTGTCTCACTGCTCGATGGTCGTTAAGGGCGGCCAAACTTTTAGTCGTAGAGTCAACGACCTATTGACTAAGTTTTCTAAAGGAAAACGTTATGTGTCTCTATCCAAGGAATTTTTCTTGGATCTAGAGTGGTGGTCACACTTCTCAGTTTGGTTCAACAGTAAAGCATGTATTATCCCTCCTTTTACTTCTGATACAATTGTTTATTCTGATGCATCTGGAGTAGGATATGGTGCTACTTGTAAACATGATTGGTTTGCAGGCAGCTGGGCCACTAAATTTGCTAAAGATGACCATGATCATTGGGTCCCAAACACTATTTTGTCGGTGAATTGTAACATCAATGTACAGGAGCTCTATCCTGTTTTACAGGCGTTTTTCAGATGGGGTGACTCATGGAGAAACAGCACAGTTTTTTTCGTTACTGATAATACACAAGTGGTTACGGCCCTAAATACCGGAAGAAGTGTCAACAAAGAGTCTATGACATTGTTGAGACTAATATTTTGGTGTAGTGTTATTTTTAATTGTAATGTCAAGGCTTCACATATTCCTGGAGTTCATAATAGTACTGCAGATTTTTTGTCACGTATCGGTTCAAATTGGATTGAATTCTTAGTGCCTCTGTATTTGTGTTGCAGAAGTCTTAAGGTTGAGGCAGCAACTGGACACTCAGGCAGTAGAAGCCAGAGCCCATTGTTGGGCAGCCACTACATGGAGGACAAAAGCCTCCCAATGGAACAAATTCATTCAATTTTGTGTGTCAATTATGGCTAGTCCAATTCCCACTTCTGAACTACTGTTATGCAGATATGTGGTTTATTTATCTGGTTTGGTATCCTTCAGAACTCTAGACAATTATGTTAGTGGTGTTATATCACTCAATAAGTTTTATGGTTACGATATATCATCTTTGAGAGCTAGTTTCAAATTTAAGTCAACATTATTGGGTATCAGGAGGTTAATGGGAGATCCAAATCCTTCAAGGCGGACACTGGACGTTGGTGAGATTCTCCGTATGTTTGAATTTGTGGATCAAAGATCACTAAACGAACGAACTATGTGGTGCTGTATTATCACTAGTTTCAGATCTTTGCTGAGGAAAAGCAACCTGGTACTAGACAAACATGGTGTCTTTTCCCACTGTTAAAGAAGGTCGTCGGTGTCTTTCTTTGAATGGGGTATGTTGCTAGAGATTTCTAGCACTAAAACTATTCAGTACGGTCAGAGATCATTTTTGGTCCCCATTACTTATACCGATTGTTTACCAATTTGTGCTGTCACTTGGCTAAAAAGACATTTCCTGAAAGTCCCATCGGAGGCTACCTCACCTTTGTTTGTATGTATTGAAGATATGACAAAGAAACCATTGTTGTATCGGAATTTGTTGAAATTCTTGAAGAACTTATTATCCAAGGCCGGTATTGATTCTGATAGACAAGGAGTCCACTCATTAAGAAGAGCTGGAGCAGCCTTCATGCACTTGTCAGGTATCCCCTTGGAAGACATAAGAGAAATCGGGGATTGGAAGAGCATGTCAGCTCTAATATATTTGTCAAAACCTCTCTCGGTCAAGGTATCATTAGACAAGAAAGTTTCATTAGCCTTAGCTAAGAGTACTTAGTGTTATCCACACTTAACTATATAATTATCACTCGGTTATAAAAACCATCAAAATTACTATTATCTTACAGGTTTTGGGTGCAAATAATGTTACCTTAAGCCCACTTCATGTATTCACTTCCATTATTATTATTATATCCTTATACTTAGATTAATGGGGTGAAACCAATACTATTGTTTCATGTATTAATCAACAGGGGTCGACACCAGGATCCACTAGGTGGCGTGTCACTTCCACACCTGTTAAAGGTGACACGTCCCATTCCCTGGTCATGCTCGGCCCTGCTTACACGTTGTCTTTTTGCCTGTGGTTTTTTTTTCTTTTGTTTAAACTGTTTTAATAAATAGGGGTGCAAATAATGTCACCTTAAGCCCACTTCATGTATTCACTTCCATTATTATTATTATATCCTTATACTTAGATTAATAGAACTTTCAAGGCTGAGTGACCTTGTGATGGTGTGTGCGCTGCACTGTAGCAATCAATAGAAATCACATATCTACAAGGTATAAAATACTCAAGATGAAAACCAGGATTCTATAATAAGTTCAAGAGCACAGAGAAAGGACAATTATGGTATTTTGAGTTTGATAAGTGTACAAAAAGAGGGAAAAGAGATAAGAGACATGTTAGTAAGAGGACTACCAAGAGCACTAGTTGTATTCCAAATGAAGTACCCTCAAGCCAAACAAACATTAGTGCATCAAATGCTAAGGGGCTATCAGAGAGCAAAGTGAGTGGCATAGTTGACCTATTAGTCAGAGAAATAGGGCAGTTGACCAAGACCCTAAATGAAAAATTCAGTCACAACAGTGACTAGTCAGGGTGACAGTTGATTGGGATGTGTGGTGTGCTAGACCAGGCACAAGTCGAAATAAAAAACATTAGGCAACATTTGACACACACCTCAAAAGAAATATGCCAACGTATTTATAAAATAAAAGGTTCACAGGATGTCTTTAAAAAGAGACTTAATGATGTTCAGCAGAAGCCTGAAAAAAACACAAACCTATTCATAACACTCTAGTCCTGATGCCACTTTGATTTAAATGTCACATGTGCCATTACAAATGGCTTACCAATCAATAATTTCCTATAATATAGAATTACTATGTTGGTGCTCGTGTATGGTAGCCATACGCCGAGGTTTGGCGGACGGCCGTACTCACCAAGGCCGTAGGCCGCGGTGAGTACGGCCGTCAGCCAAACCAAGGCGTACGGCTACCATACACGAGCACCAACGTCGTAATTCTATTATTATATGCCTTCAAATGTCTTAAAACCATCAGGATTTACCTTAATCGCCCATAGACCACCACTCACTCGACAAGACAGTGACGCCAAAGACGTTGTGTACATTGTGATACATGCTGGATATGTTACTATGGTGATTGCCTTGCTCACTCTCCGAACACATCCTCTGTTATACACACGCTTACTGAATACCAAAGACTACGATTCGGAGAGTGATGTTCATATGATTTCGCTGTGACCCCTTGTATCAAAGTGTGTGTGTACATAAGGTTCGCTGGTCCTGGACGTTCCAGAAGTGACTTCGCTGGGTACCTATTACAACTGCTGTAATACAATGCGGGACTTGCTTGTTCCTAACCTGCAAAAGGCTAGCAAACGTAATTTGACGTTGACAACACAGAGTTTCGCAGTGGACTATTAGTGTTTGTTGATATCGATTGATTTCGCATATCTAAGCTATCTAAATTGTATCAAGTGAATGTCCTACGTTAGATGCCTTGATATCTAATGGGTAAGCATGTTTACTCCTTATGGTCCATTTATAACACGTTGTCGGACTCGCGATTCGATGACGTTCGACATTTTAAAATTTTCCGCCCAGCCGAGTGCTTCGGCCTCTCGGCCAATCAGATTGCGTTATTTTTCAAAGCACTCCGTATGTCAGTCAAAGCACTCCGTATGTCATTCAAAGCACTCCGTATGTCAATTCCTAAGACGATGCGTACCAAGCTAGACAGAGTACCATGGTTATATGATATTATTACTATATCCCTAGGAGCAGTCAGTATTGATAGATAGTTTGTGCATAGGTATATAATAATATCTCTTACTTTTATTTGATGAAATGATTTAGGTATACTGCGCTCTTCCATTATAAATGGATATAACATTTGTTCCTAGTATAGAACTGCATCGAGAATCGTATAAAGACAATACTCCACTCATTTGGTTGTGCATTATCGTCACTAGGCTTTGCCTCGATGACGATTGTGGCGTAGTATTTTCACTTTACTAGGGTGATCGTTGAGTATATTTTTCTTATGTTATTCCTATGGCTAAACTTGTACCAGGGGTGAGATAAAGGGGGTGATGTGCTGTGTGCCTCCTCTGCAGAGTGTGGCAAAAACGCTGAAAGCTAATAAACATCCGCGCGGATGACCAGGGAACTAGAGCTAAATGGTGGCTATGTACAAGTCAACCTATTCATCCACACCCTAATCACACACTTTAAAAGGATTTGATAGTCAAATATTATTTCAGATTGTTTTGTATAGATCTACAGATTTTCAAATAAGAATTATTAAACATTCATGAAAGGTGAATGTAGACCACACCTAACTTTGTAATTATCGAAAATAGATACAACGTTTTTATAACCACATAAGAATATTTATATGTATGAAGATAAAAATAGACCTAGATATGTCAAACAGAACTTTTATCAGATGTCGCCGCACGACGTTGGCCGCTGCTCTTTTCTTTGGGGTCATGTGTGGCAGAATCCTCGACAGTGTCAAATTCTCCTCGGCCTGGTGGAGTCCACCGTGACGGAGCTCGCTGTGGGTGACTACGATCCGTGTTTCTGAACGCGCCCAGTGTGGCGGAGTTAAAGCTTGGCGTGTGACCGACTTGAGGCTCGGGACTCGGGCCACACGTCTGTGTGCAGAGGGAGCGGCAGGTAAGCAGGCAGGTAGGTGCTACACGCCCCGCCCCCCCCCCCCCCCCCCCCCCCCCACTCATCCTGGGGCTGTACTCGTTCCACAGACCCCTACAAAGGGCTGTAAAGCGGGAGCGCTGGTGAGTGTTTAATCAAGACCAATCTGAGACTGGGCACGCCAAGTACGGAACAGCCACACTTAAAAGACACACTTTGGTAGCGTTGAGAATCCTGGAAGCTGTCATTTAATGTCCCACTTTTGTCCTTGTATGTCTGTATGTGTCTATGTATGTCCGACAACATAGAGGCTTAAGGTTAAAGACAACTCTTGTGGAGGATCGTTGTGTACTACAATGAATGAGCTTTGCCTCAGACTTTTATAAGTTCGTGGGTTTGTCAATAAACATAGTTTGTTGTGTTTTAGATCAGTTAATATGAACAATGAGTGTGCACTCACCGTGCCGCTGTCGGTCACGTACCCCACACCCGGAGGTACACTCTACAGGGTACAGCTCTCCTCGTATTAACCCGGGTTCCGTGTTAACGCAGGTGATACAGAGAGCTCTGCCTGCCAGTCACGGCCCAGTTCACAGTCATACCTCACTGCCTCTCCTACCCTCACCGCGTTTCAGCAGGGTTTTCACTGAACGATAAATGTTCCTGCGATTAATGCCAGTGGCCTCACCGCGTGTTCACTTTTGCTAAAGCGGAATTCACATGGTAGTATATCTGCACCTCACGGGGGCATTTATCTGAGACAAATCTTCCTGAGATTCTGTATGTGAACACAATCTCCTCGTCTGAATGGTAGGCTTCCATTTCCCTGAGACAAGTCTTTTTTCCCCTGCTATTGTCGGCGACAATTACCCCTAACAAGGTACATAATCCCATGATATTTTGATTCAGAATACTCAAAAAATTGATAAGGGCATTTTGTTGAGAAAATGGTCCCACTGCTGAGTTGCCGACGAAGTACCCATCCGAGCCAATAGGAACCCAGCAAGCAGGATCCCACTTAAGTGAAAACCTACCCTGCCCTCAGGGGGCTTGTCAGAGACTATGTACCAGATGTGTCCTTCCTTTGTACCAGAGAAGAATTGTAAAAGAAGGTTTATATACATTTTTCCTCCCCAAAATACACAGAGACCCCTTGCAGCTGGATGGAGTTGTCCTCATGCCTCCACTGCTATATAGGGAATATAGAAGGCATGGATTGACCCAGCAGCCAATGACTGCATTCAGAGTAAACCATGACCTTCGCTTTGATCTCCTGACATAGTGGGACGGTTCTACAGTCTATAGTTGACCTGAATTTCTTCGGCTAAAATCACCCTCCTAGGCAGACCCGTCGTATCAGCCAACAACTGCTTGACAGAGTAAGTACTAGCGTATGCGGATAACTTTCTGAAACCATTGATACCATATGGAAAGTCATACTTCAAGGATACCAAGGCTTTTATTAAATGAGTAAATGACTTGAATCTCTCTATTGATACATGGTTGTGCAGTGGTGTGGTTTGGAAAGATCTTCAGCTTTGTTAGGCATCAACGACTTATAATTCCCATGTGGCCTGAACACGAATCAATCATTAAACAACTCGGGTTCGTACTGGAGAACAACAATGTGGTGTTAAATGGACAACACTATATAAACAATGAAGGGAGACGGCAATGGGGATTGACTAGTACTAGCCCAACATATGCCAACTGGGATATGGGAGGTGGTAGAGGAAGACCTACTAAAGGGACACGATCTACAGCCCCGAATATGGTGGGGATATATCGACGATATATTACTTGTCTGGGAACATGGCAGGCATGGACTGGACAAGTGGTTGGAGTACATCATCTCCAGCCACAACTTGATAAATTTCGCAATGGGAGGTTCAGAATGGGAAATTGCTTTCCTTGATACCAAAGTGAAAGTTGACAATGGATAGGTATACACCGACTTCTGCACAAAACCAACAGATACCTAAGGTATGACTCAGCCCATCCACTAGTCACTAAGAGGAGCTTCCCCTACTCACAGGTGCTCCGCATGGAACAAATCTGCAGCAAAAATGTAGACTGTAAGAAAAACGGCAGAAAAAAAGACTACTCAATAAAGGTCCTAGAAGCCTACAGACAGAAGGTAGATGAACAATCAAGAGACGACCCACTAAACAAAGTGGGCCAAAACAAGGGAAATGAGGAAGACCAATTAAGGGCTTTCCTGATAACCACCTACAGAAATACAGATGTAAAAAGTAAGGATTGCAAAAACTGCAACCTGATCAAGAAAGTAGGCAAAAAGCATAAAACCGAATGGAATGTTTCTTGCAAAAGCTCCAATGTGATCTATTGCCTAGAGTGCAAAAAATGTAACAAACAAAACGCAGGCCAAATCAAGAGGGAAAACAAGGAGAGGCTCTACGAACATCTAAGGGACATCAAAAAGTCCAACAACCAGAATGATGTCTCCATATATCTCTCTGACCCTACCAAGTATTCGAGTCTTGAACTCCTCCATCGTGCCCATACACATACTTCATTAATAAGATCTATACAAATACCAGTGAATTCGGTACCGCGACAGGTTCGGCCCGGTGGTGAGTTCGCTACTGCAACAGTTTCGGTCCGCGAAAAAGGTGAATTCGATACTGCCCGCGGTGCCGGTCGGCACCCGCGGAGCCGTGGTCGTGGTCGGGTACCGACATCCACGGTCAGGGCCGGCCACACGGCTGTCCATACCCGGAATATACCCACAACCCTATCCCTAACCCCAACCCTAACCCTAACCCTATCCCTAACCTTAACTCTAGCCCTAACCCTAACCCTAACCCTAACCCTAACCCTATCCATATCCCTAACCCTATTCCTATCCCTAACTCTAACCCTAACCCTATCCCTAACCCTAACCCTATCCCTATCCCTAACCCTATCCCTATCCCTAACTCTAACCCTAACCCTATCCCTATCCCTAACACTAACCTTATCCCTATCCCTATCCCTAACCCTAACCCTGCTATGTCCGGGAGAGGCCCGGAAGACCCGGCCGACCTCACCGCGACACAGGCGGCAGGCCCGGGAACGTAGCGGTATCGAATTCACCGGTACCGAACTTGTAGCAGTAGCGAATTCACCGGTATCGAGTTCGCGTGTGACCGAATTCACCGTAGACCATCTATACGACCCTGACCGAGGTAGTTCACCACTCCTTACGAGAAATCAGTAAAGATTCGAAACCACAAGACAACTCAAACACGGACCACAGTCGGGTCACAAGATCAGGCATTGAAAGGCGTCATTAGCAACCAATGGCCTAGACTAAGAAAGCTGGGCCAATCAGACGAGAGTAAACAGGTACATGGACCTGGGAGGCAATTTCGAACTCCTTGCTTGAGCTAGTGTTACTGAGTGAGCCATGTCTGGCTACATGTACCTGAATATAGTTTGAAATGCCCACTTACTACAGCTTTCTAGGCGGGGGGGAGGGGGTATTCCTAAGGGGAGAGAGCTCAATTTTTCTGTGGTATCTCTGTGGGTGGAAGACAAATTATACTCCCTTTGTGTCTCATAACGAAACAAAATATGTCACACTAGAGCATCGTGGTCTATGTTGTGCCCTGGTAGAATGCCTGGCAACAGTATGAAATCACGGTCAATTGCCTCCAGCTACAGCATTAGGCTACCCAGTTCCTGCAGAAGGATCTAGTTTTGCTATTGTATCATTGCAATCTGGTGTACTCTCGGAGAATTATGCCAAATGTATATCGCTTTCGGGTCGGATTTTTTTCATCAAAAAAATAATTTTAGAATGATACTTCCTTTTATATTTTATATCAGTAATTGACTAAATACCTCCCAGAAAAACTTTATTCTAACAAAATCGGACGAATGGTTTAGATTTGAGAGCCTTTTGAGATTGTGATTAATACTGCATGTTGTCCACCCCCCTAAAATATTTGAAATTTCAACAAACATTATAAAAGCTTATAATTTGAACAAAACTGATATCATATGGTGACATATGTTATATTTGACCTCGAAAACCTTTATCACATATTAGATTTGAAACAAAAGCTCTGAGTCATATTTGGGTGTTTGCCACACAGGGGAGTCGGACAACAGGGGGGGTGTTGTAACCACTGTTGTAGTTGTTGCTGGATCACTATGATGAACTGGTGGTATATTGGCACCAGGACCTAGGTTTCTGGTCATCTGTCGATTCCATCTCACTAGTCCATTTGGTGTTGATATGATATATGACCTAGGGCTTTGTGCTTTGTCAACCACCCTTCCTTCCACTTTCAGGTCTGGAAGCCATGCTCTGTCTCCAGGCGATAATTCATTGGCTTCGGTGGCTCTGTGACGACGATCATAGTTGATACACATTTGTTTCCTATAGTCTCTCTCTCTCCTCCTGACAAAATCGGCGTCAGGTGTGCAGGGTCTCAGTTCATCGGTGAATTGGAACTATAGTTTTCAACTTACGCCCGATGTTGAGCTGGGCTGGCAAAAATCCATTTTACAGTGGTGAGAGAAAGCCAAGGTATTCATCATCTGTCTTGTTCAAGATTGCCTTCATTCTTTGAAAAGTTCTCTCTACCTCACCATTTGACTGGGGATATCTTGGAGATGACGTAAGGTGTTCAAATTTGTAGAGATCTGTGAACTCTGCTGATGCGAACTGTGGTCCATTATCACTAAACAGAATATCAGGAATGCCTTGATGGTAGAACATCCTCTTCATTTTGGCGATGGTCTCTGAGGAGCTGAAATTGGCTCTAGTCTTGGTTAGTCCTTGGTGACGATCATACAGTTTTCGTAAGACATCAACTCTCAAGCTAGCTGGCACGGTGAGTTGTCTACCATGTAGTAGTAACCCTTCATGTAGAGAGAGGTTCCCTCTTTCAGTCCAGTATTTCACAAGTGGACCAGATATGTCACGTCTACCTTCTGGCCATCTATGTTCTACATGGTGTATGAAATCACTCAGTGTCTCATCCTTTGCTTGGGGGATCCCATCTAGACATTTATCTGATGCTGGAGGCATAACGTGACAGCATTCACATATGCCTCAACTTCATCTTGAAGATCCACTGCTTGCTGGTCGCTTCTTGACTCTTCATGCGGTGCCCGCGAGAGAGCATCTGCTGTGGTTAGGAGTTTTCCAGGAACATGACTGATTGTGATGTCAAATCTCAACAGTCTGAGTCTGAATCGTTGGATCCTGATTGGTAGTTTGTCGATCAATTTGATTGAGAATAGTGGCACTAATGGCTTATGGTCTATTTACACATGCCAATAAGGAGATCACTCCAGTGTTCAAGTGCCCATGTGGTCGCCAATGCTTCTTTCTCAATTTGAGCATATCTGCCCTCCGTCTTCGTCATTGATCTACTGGCATAAGCAACTGCCTTGAGATTACCGTCTTTCTGGTGTTGTCTCATCACAGCCCCTACACCATAACTACTTGCATCTGCAGATATGATTGTCTCTTTTTCTGGGTCGTATAAAGCAAGGGCTTTGTCGGAAGCCAGCATTTGCTTCAGTTTGTTGAACGCTGCTTTTTGTGGGAGATCCCAAGTCCATTAGGAATCCTTTTTAAGGAGATCTCTGATAGGTTTTGTTACTTGTGCAAGATTCTCTAGGAACTTCATTTGCTGATTGACCATGCCAAGGAATCGTCTGACATCTGGGACATCTTTGGGCTCAGGCATGTCAATGATCGCTTTGACCTTCGCTGGGTCTTTCTTGATGCCATCAGCATCTATCACCTGACCAAGGTAGTGAAGTTTGTTTGAGGCGAAGACACACTTGTCCTTGTTTAAAGTTATCCTGCTCAGTCGGTTCAGTACTTTAGTTAGACGTTCATCGTGCTCTTGTTTGTCTTTGCCGATCACATCCATGTGGCACAACACTCCTTGTAGGCCTGTCAGTTCTTTGTCCATTTGCTCAGGTGCAGATGAGATTCCGTAGGGTAGCCACATGAACATATATCTACCAAAAGGTGTTATGAATGTTGTAAACTTTGCACTTTCATCAGTCAGTAACACTTGGTGGAAGCCGGAATTTATTCAGCTTGGAAAACACACTTCCACTTGATATACTCCCAAGAGTCTCTTCTACTTTTTTCATCACATAGAGTTCGCGACGGACTCCGTCATTGAGTTTAGTCAAGTCCACACATAATCATACTTTCCCGTTTGGCTTAGGTACAACCACCATAGGTGCGCACCAGTCGGTCGGCTCATCTACAGGCACGATCACTTCTGACTTCACAAGTGCTGTGATTTCCTCTTCTACCTTCTTCATAAGAGGCAATGGTACCCCGGTGGGGTATAGAGACAGAAAGGTTTTGCATCATCCTTGAGTCGGATGGTGTATTCACCTTTGAGCTTACCAAGTCCATTGAAGAGTTTTGGGTTGGCTTTGATGACCTTATCAGTCCTAATTTCTCAATTGCAGGTTGTCCGAGGAGTAGCGACTTTTACTACATATACATCTTAGAGGATTGTAGTGTCTCCACGTCTTAACTCCATGCAAGCACATCCCAGTGTCTGTAATTGATGCTTGCCTGTAGCAAACAGTGTGCGTCTGGTTGGCTGAATATCACCGTATGACTTCTTGTGGAGCATGTCAGGCATCACCGATATCTCAGCTCCTGAGTCTATGTACCATGATAGGATATCTGGACCAGCATTGAGCTTTATGTACCAGCCTTTACTTGAATCAGTTGGTTTGTCATCTGGAGCAGTTTTGGATGATGTCGCATTTACTTGGCTAGTCGTCACACTACCAATGAATATGTGCAATTCGTTGTCATCAGAACTATCGTCCTTCTCCCCCTCAACTACTTGAGAAACCCGAGATTTAGACCCATCCTATCATTCTTTGTGTCCAATTTAGGACTATCACTGTTAACGGCTCTGATCCTGTATGCATCAGGTATGTTAGGTATCAGTCCTAATTTCTCAATTGTGGGTTGTCAGAGGAGTAGCGACTTAACGCCTTTTACTACATATACATCTTTGAGGATTGTTGCGACTCCACATCTTAACTCCATGCGAGCACATCCCAGTGTCTGTAATTGATGCTTGCCTGTAGCAAACAGTGTGCATCTGGTTGGCTGAATATTACTGTATGACTTCTTGTAGAGCGTGTCGGGCATCACCGATATCTCAGCTCCTTAGTCTATGTACCATGATAGGATATCTGGACCAGCCTTTATATACCAGCTGCGATGTATGTATTAAGAATATCACAGGGTGCCTCCTAACAGGTCCTCGCTCTAGATAGTGGTCAAGGCCTAACTGTTTGGACTGCCACCCCCAGTGTTTGAACCATCCCCTGTCTTCGTTTGGACTGACCCCCCGATAGGGTATATAAGGAAGCAGATTTGCACTCACAGCTTCACTTGGAACTCAGACACCATGGGGTCAACATCTACAGGCTGCTCAGCATCACCACCACTACTAGGGGGAGGCTTGAAACACCATAGGACACTAGGCTACAGGGGCCTTAACTGAGGATTGGGCTTCTTCATAGCTTCTATCACCCCAGCACTGGAGGAAAAGACACTGATGACTGCTACCACTACTTTGGATCATCTATATCCACAAGTCAAAGAAACATTGAACAATAACTGAAAGTGATAGACTGTGAGTACTGCTTTGACCAAGAGGACTTATATTATATGAACACTACAGAAGTGTATATGATTTTGTATGTTGATGAGAACTTTTATGTAACTGTATACTTTGTTATGATATATGTTATTAATACATATCTGTGTATGGTTATCTGTCTTCTTCATTTAGCATAGAAAATATTCTGAATTCTCTTTTCTTGTCACTGGGTTAGCTAGTCGATAAGATTAGGCTACTGTACGTGACACAGCAAGTATTACTTGGCTAGTTGTCACACTGCCAATGAATATGTGCGATTCGTTGTCATCGGAACTATCGTCCTTCTCCCCCTCGACAACTTGAAAAACCCAAGATTTAGATGTGCGGCAAACCTTTGAGTAATGACCCTTTAATTTGCACTTCTCACAAGTGTGACTTTTTGTGGGGCAGTTCTTTTTGCCTTTCATGTGCTTACTTCCACAATATCCACACTTAATTCTGTTGCCGGTTCTAGCTTTTTTATCTGCTGACTTGCTTGAGCTGCTTTTCTTGAACCTGCTGCGCACTACATCGATGTTTGCACTCTTTGACTCTTGAAGTTTGTATCTAGTAGTTTCTTTCTGGTACAGGATCTCAACAGTTCTGTCCAATGTCAGCCCTGTGCCAACATCATACAGCTTCGCTTTCGACAACTCTTCTGTACATGAGAATGTTAACTTGTCTCATACTGCCTGCTCCATATAGTCTTTCGGGAATTTACATTCTGCAGCAAACTTCTTTACTGCTAGCACGCATGACTCCAATGTTTGGGAGGCCCCCCTCTTGAGATGAAACCAGAATTGTTCCCTGTGGAACAGTTGTGGATCCCTCTTACCAAAATACTCAGTAAACTTTTTAATAACTATGTCATAGTTATTAGGGTCCTCTGCTGGGATAGGTGGTTGTCCATCTATGGGGTTATCAGTTTGGGGCTTGAAAACAAAACTATCAAATATATCCAGCCCTTCATCCCCTATGTGGTGGAGTAATAAACCAATTTTCCTGTCACCCTCCTCTGCATTGGAGCCTGTGGCCCTAAGGTAAATTTCAAATTTTCTTTTCCATAGGATCCAAGAATGAGATGGGTTACCCCTTTCCACTTTTAGGATTTCAGGTGGTTTTACTGAAGCAGTAGCCATTTTCTTCAATATGTGCTGACAGGCCTAGGCACTAGATCTACAGCATTCATATAAAGTCAATGTTTATGATACTTCAGGATATATTTTGCAATCAATGTTCACAGTAATGTCAGTAGTAGGCTAGACAAGGCTAGTTGATGGGCCTAGTTTGATCCAAACTTACTAGAAATCAGTGCCTACTCACAGAAAGTCCTAGAGCATCTTTGAGTGTCACACATCAAACCTGGCAGATTTCATTTCAGTTGTCACTTTTGGGGATTGGATGAAAGACATCTTCAATTCTGACACCATCTTGTAAAGTTTCTGGGCTTAGATTAATAAAAGACAAGTAGATTCATCTCCTTATTAACTGATATATTCAAGCATGACCAGATTTCACTTCCTGTAACCGGGCTGTAACTGGTAGCAGTCCCAGACAACTTTTACATATCTTAGTTACAAGAAACGCCACCAGGGGCGTGCGCATATAACAATACAGGCACCATCGTATGTTGATATAAATATAATGTTTATACATACCAGAAATAAACACTGGCTGGGCGCTACCCAGCTATATATATGCCGGACGTATATGTATATGTAATTTAGGGTTCTTCGCGCTGTGGGAGAAACTAAGGAAAATAGTGTCAACTGACGTCGGTAACGACATCTAATCTCTTAGTTATTGATTTCAGAATGTTCAGTTGGCAGTATTGTTTTGATCTTTAGATGATTACAGAAGAAATCTTTATATACACCTACTTTTGGAATCATTCACTATCTTATACATAGATGAGGAACAAACTCGGGCTATTTTCCATGGCAGGATTAATTCAAGGGGTGAGCTTTTTTTCATTTGACACACAGACCCAGTCCTTGTTAGAGTCTCACACGTTATACAGATTGTGCCCTTGTAGCCGATGACCTTGAAGCCTATAAAATATCGAAATCAATACCTGATAAATACCAATCCAATCATCAGAATGGATAAGGTACAATAATAAAAGTAGATGATAAGTGTCGATGTATAATATCCTCTTGAACTTGTAAATAACTGTGTTAACAGGCATTCGGCGCCCATTACAGCTACACCATTTGAGGTATCAATCTAACTTTCTTTACTGTCTCTCATTTAGAAAAGTCCTTGTGCTTAACATCTCAAGACTGAATTATTTCATATTTTTCACACAGAAAATGTCGGTTCCTAGATTTGCACGCTTGACGCTGTTGGCGATGTTCTTTCGTCTGGCGGTCAGTCTTGACAATGGCGTTGCACTCACCCCTCCACTTGGATTCTTAGACTGGGAGCGATTTCAGTGTAACGTGGACTGTGACACGGATCGCAACAACTGCATCAGGTAAATTTTACTGCATTATGATAAATCATTTGGCAATTAGACAAACTGTGACATAGATCACAAAAACTTTGTCAGATGAACTTTACTGCAGTGGATCATGACAACTGCATCAGGTAAATATCATTGTTGTCATGGTGACAGTTTTCGTTCTCTAACATGCTCATTCTGTTTGTTTATGTTTTGTGTCATATATTAGAAGTTCTTGGAGCTGCTATAAATTGGGTTTATTCAAGTGAGAAGTGAGCTGGTTACATCTGGCTTCTAGTATGGTGGATCTATCTGTCTGGTTCAACATGAGGCCGTTTATAAGACATGCACAACAGCACCAACATGAGTCCGTTCACGAGACTACATAACATAACATCCTCCCCTTTAAGAGAAGACTTAAGTCCTTATACTTTCTGTCCATATATCTATATTGATATCAAGAGTTCTTTACAAACTTTAACTCGACTAGTAGATAGTATGAAAAATGAATTTTGATGTCTGTCTCTGAATTTCAGTCTTAGTCCTTAATATCTTAGGATGTTCTATTAGTTTACGATCTAATTAAAGCTAAGATATGACATGAGTTTCTCATCAGTGTTTCTATTCTGTCACATAGTCCGCCAGGTAGCTAGGCTTGGCTGAGTGCCTAGCAGATCTTCTGACTGGTGTTGTGGGTGTAACCTCAACAGGCACATTGCTGGGGGAAACTGGTGCAGTTTCTCTTGTTCCTTGGATATTGCCTGTCTCCATTGCGTCCGCTAGTGGTGTAGTAGTGATGCTAGGGTTGTTCACGCCAGGCTTAAGGTGTCTACGATTTCTCCTGATAGTGCCCGTAGGTGTCTGGACTTCGTAAGACCGGCTGTCCAACTTTCTTACGATACTGCCTGGAGTCCAGGTTTTTTTGGTTCAGGCGGAATGGTTGAACCCAAACTGGATCTCCTTCTTCTAGTGGAGGTAGGTCTTTCGCATGCAGATCAAAGTACTTCGCCTGGTTTTTCTGGCGTTGCAAGATCTCTCGACCTGCCAGCTCATTGTTGACAGTTTGTGGCCTTAGTAGGTGAGTGGTAACTGGTAACAGAGTCTTTGTGTGTCTACTCATTAGTCGCTGTACAGGGCTAGATGTCATTCCCTGTGTTGGTGTATTTCGCTGGTCCAGTAGAGCTAGGTATGTGTCACCACCTGCTTGTTTAGACTTCTTCATGAGGTTTTTTGCAGATTTCACTGCGGACTCGGCCTTGCCGTTGGCCTGGCTGTTACCGGGACTACTGGTAACATGCTGAAACTCCCATTTACTTGCGAATGCTGCAAACTCTTTGCTTGAAAACTGAGGCCCGTTGTCACTGACTACTGTGTCTGGTATACCATACCTGGCAAAGTGGGCTTTCAGTTTGTGAGTTACCGTGTCAGCTTCAGTGTTGTATAGCCTGTCCACTTCGAAGAAGTTGCTAAAGTAGTCCACTGTCACCAAGTAGTCTTTTCCATCAAACATGAAAAGATCAGTCCCTATCTTGGCCCAAGGCCTGTCTGGTACATCGTGTGACATCAGTGTCTCCTTTTGGTTTGCTGTTTCGAAGGTTTTACAGGTGTTGCACTGACTGATGTATTCGCGCATTTCTGTGTTCATATTGGGCCAGTAGACAGACTCTCTGGCTCTCCTCAGGCAGGAATCTACTCCAAGGTGAGATGAGTGGATCTTCTCTTTCATGACTTTCCGATGACCATAGGGTATGACCACCCGATCACCATGGTAGATTATGCCATCATGAACCGACATCTCATCTCTATAGGGATGGTACACTTGTATGATGTCAGGAATCTTGGATTTGTTATCAGGCCACCCCTGGAGTATTACTTGTTTCAGTATCCTCATGACATCGTCCTTCTCTGTCTCTGCACGGATCACCCTCATGCGTGTTTCAGTAATTGGTACGAACTGTGCTGCATGAATGTGGTCAAATGTCTCCGGCTTGCCCTTGTTGGGAAGGAAGGCACGGGACAGAGTGTCTGCAAGATACATCTTCTTGCCTTGTGTGTAGATGACGTGTATGTCGTATCTCTGTAGGCCCAGCATCATTCCTTGCAGTTGCCGAGGAGCTTTGTCTAGAGATTTCTTCAGAATAACCTCTAGTGGCTTGTGATCTGATTGCACCGTTACAGATCGACCATACGTATACTTGTTAAATTTCTCCATAGCAAAGACTATGGCCAGCATCTCTTTTTCTATCTGGGCGTAGCGGGTCTCTGTGTCCGTTAGGGCCCTGCTAGCATATGCTATGGGTTGGCCATTTTGCATGAGAGCAGCACCCAGCCCTTTCTCACTGGCGTCACATTGAACTACCAGCTCTTTTTCCGGATCGTAGAATGAGAGTACGGGTGCTTCTGCTACTAGCTGACAAATTTCATAAAACGCCTTCTCATGTACTTCCGTCCACTTCCATTCCACATCTCCTCTTGTGAGTTGTCGTAGGGGCTCGGTCACGTCAGATAGCTTGGGCAAGAACTTTGCTAGGTAGTTCACAAACCCTCCAACCCGCTGGATGCCCTCGACATCAGTGGGGGTCGGCATTTCCATCACTGCCTTCACTTTATCAGGATCCGGACACAGGCTATCCTTTGTTATTAGATGACCCAGGAAAGATACTTGTTCCTGGCGAAGGCTCATCTTGTCCGGATTAAGGCGAATGCCTATTTCTCGGCATCTTTTTAGGAATTTGTCGAGTTTGCGATCGTGATCCGCTGTAGCTTCTCCTTCATCCCGTCCTACTCCATACAGCATTATATCATCTGCAACACATACCAGCCCCTCAAGGTCGCCAATTGATTGTAGTAGCTTCTTTTGAAAGATCTCAGACGAGACTTTGAGGCCGAATGGCAGTCTTTTCCATCGGTACCTGCCAAACGGTGTTGCAAACATGGTTAGGAAACTGGATTCCTCGTCCAGTTCTACATGCCAATAGCCGCTTCGAAGGTCAATAGTGGAGAAAACTTTCGCTTTAGAGAGTTCTGGTAGGATGTCTTCTAGGATGGGGAGTTGAAAGTGTTCACGTTTGAGTGCCTCATTTAGAGGTTTTGGGTCGATACATATGCGGAGTCCACCATTTTTCTTAGAACTCACAACCAGGTTTGACACCCAATCCGTAGGTTGGTTCACCACTTGTATCACTCCTTGTTGACACATATTGTCAAGTTTTTTTGGTTTTTTTTATTCAAGAAACAGTTTAACGACAAGCACTATTCGCACTACAAAACGGCGATCTTCCATAGTGAAGTCACAAGAAAAGCAATACAGGACAGATACACAGACGATACAGGTCGAAGACAACACATAACATATACTGGTTTTACAGCAAATAAAGTATAGTACGATCTTTTGATCCTTATATTTACATTTCAAGAAAATGATTTTTTGCGAAAAGTTCTTCTTTTAGACGGGATTTTAGAGCTACCGGCACTCTTCGGGAAGCTGCGACATGTGGGCTGATCTGTGGATCAACTTCTAGATGCGCTACCCCTGGGAGACTACCTATTTCATTCTTGAAGATCTCATCATATTTGGCTATAGGATCAGTAGTTACGGCTGCCACTCGGTGGAAATTCTCTTGGTTCACTGTTATTAGACCCATCTGTTGACTAGCTCTCGCACCGAGTATTGGGGTGAGTTCTTCTTCCACAATAGTGCACTTCACAGAGTATTTCTTCCCATTCACTGGATTTGTCATTTTCACATGAGACTCACCCAGTGGTATTTTCTCAGTCTGATTCCACATGCGGAGTGTCCTAGCTGGACTCAGTTTCACATCTCCAACATAGGATTTGGGGATGAGATTGGTAGAGGCTCCACTGTCAATCTGGAATCTGACGGGTTTGCCGTTTACAAGCATTTTCGCGTAGACTTGGCGGTCGTTGAAGTTATTTACACAGTTTATCTCCTCATATTCTGACTCTTCAGACTCAAGAGCATGGACTTTATCCCCAGTCTTCTTACATACAGCTGAGAAATGATTTCGCCCATTGCATCTGGAACATCTTTTTCCCCACGCGGGGCACATTCCCATCTTAAACTCGTGTTTTTGTGCGCAGAATCTACATTTTCTGGCATCCTTGCTATCTCCCTCCTGAAACTGTGTCTTGTGGGGGGGTCTTGAAGACTTGTTCTTCTTGTACACTTTGGGTCTAGCACTGGTCACTTTGTGTACATTGTCAGTGGCATGCGTCATTTCTCTCATCTGTTCCTCAGTACTTTCGAACGCCTTACAGATTCGGAGGCATTTGTCTAAAGTAAGGTCCTCCGTTTGTAACAGTCTCTTCCTGCACATGTCATCCCGGACACCGAGAACCATTCGGTCGCGAATTAGTCCTTCTTCTAGCATCCCATAGTTACACGTCTTTGCTAAAATGTGGAGACTGGCAGCGTATTTGTCAATGGTTTCGTCAGTCTCCTGTGCCCTCTTGTTAAAGCAATACCTCTCGTAGGTTTCGTTGGTTTTGCCTATGCAGTGTCCCTCCATCTTCTTATATAGAGTCGCATAATCTTCCGCATCCTCGTCTGCGGCGAATCTGAGGCTATCTAGCACGTCAAGCCCATCAGACCCTAGACATGCTTGAAATTGGGAGGCCTTGACTGCATTTTCTTGCAGGTTGACTCTAGATGCCACAAAATAATTGTCCCACATTCTCTTGAATTTTTTCCAATTCTGACTCATGTTTCCTGAAGTTTTTAGAGGTGGTGGAAATGGCACATTTGTCAGAATGAGAGGAGGAGCGGGACCCGCCGGTTGGGCCTGTCCCTCTGGTGGGGCCATGACACTAGACTGCAGCTGTCAACTCACTAGCACAGGATAGGTGTCACTGTCACTCCTAGACTAGTACTATTAGATGGCTAGTGACACACACACAGAGTCTATTAGAGTCTATAAACATCCACCTAGGCAGAGTACACACAATTCATATGAATCCGAGGGTTATTAGAGTCACCAGATATTAGTCAGTTGTGTAAAAGATGCCTTAGGTACAAACACATGTAGCTAGAACCATTGTCAATTGTTAGATGGGACCATGTGCTTGCTCAGATGGGAAGCTCAGCTTCTGCTCACTTGCTCCTGGAGACTTTTACAGACTGTTCTGTGTCAAGAATTGAGTAAGGTCCATACTCACAGTTTCCCTGCTGCCACCATGTTTGTTTATGTTTTGTGTCATATATTAGAAGTTCTTGGAGCTGCTATAAATTGGGTTTATTCAAGTGAGAAGTGAGCTGGTTACATCTGGCTTCTAGTATGGTGGATCTATCTGTCTGGTTCAACATGAGGCCGTTTATAAGACATGCACAACAGCACCAACATGAGTCCGTTCACGAGACTACATAACATAACACATTCCTGTCATGGTGGCAGTATACACTGCATTGTTGTTGTAATGGTAACATTGTTCACTCTCTTGCATTGTCGTTGTTGTCATGGTGACAGTGAGCGGCTCTTCATGCAGATGGCTGACGCCATGGTGGCTAACGGCTTCCGGGACGCTGGCTACGTGTATGTGTGTATAGATGACTGTTGGTTGGCCGAGACACGTGACGACCAGGGACGACTGCAACCCGACCCCAAACGATTCCCATCGGGCATGAAAGCACTTGCAGACTATGTGCGTACACCATTCTATTCATCAGTCTTCTTCCTTTTTTAAAATATTGCACGGATTTCATCCATGCTAATACAGGTTACTTTGTAGGCATAATCCCTGTATGTTATATTCGCAGAACAGTGGTCTAAGAGCTTATAATTGCACAACTGAAATCTAGTCCAGCAGAATTGTGCGAGATGAATTCATTTTCGTATAGAGGCATAAAACTTGGCACAATGGTAGAACTTGATATGCCAATCAAAATCAGAGTAGGGGCCAAGATGAAAAATTTCCAAAATGACTGTCAAATTCAATATGGTTTCCAAAGTTAAAGGTAACTGCACTTTTCCTTTCATGGACAGTGAAATATTCATCAAGTATGCCATTAATTTTATATCTAGATTTCGAGAGATATCAACCTATCACTTATAGGCATTTCTAATCTGTCAGCCATCTTGGAATCCAAAATGGCTGCCAAGGTCAGCCCTGAAACCTATGTGAAATAGCAACTCAGCTATTCATTATCATATCTTGTAGTGTGACACCTTCAGTTTATGGTTTTGAGGGGCCACAAAGCCAATGCAGTAAACAGAATTTGTGTATATAATAAATATTTGATGAGTTAGGAGACTCTATTTAGGATCAACTCTTGCTAGACATGTTCACAAATCACTGCTGTTGCACATGGTCACATCATTTTGAATAACATGAGAATCCACATATTGGCAACTTCTTTTCTACAGAGGGTGTAGACAATGCGTTGCCACCTAATGGATTTCACATTGATCCCAAGTTTTTGAAATACAAAATGGCTGCCAAAATCAGTCTGAAAATCTATATGTAGTAACAACTCAGTTGTTTATTATCACAACTTCAAGTGTGACACCTTTATATTAGGAACACTAAGGAAAGGGTTAAAAAAGAAGTAATGGTTTGTGTGACAGATGCATGCTCGCGGCCTGAAGCTGGGTATCTACGAGGACGTGGGCACCAAGACGTGCGCGGGGTTCCCCGGCTCGCAGGACCACATCACCACCGACGCGCAGACCTTCGCCGACTGGGGCCTCGACCTCGTCAAGTTCGACGGGTGTAACTCGGACGCCGCCAACTACGACTATGGTGAATATGGAGATTAATCGATTGTTTTGTGAAAAGGCGGTCGTCAACCATGAGAGGTTGGTGCGTTGTAATACATGAGCATGAGCAAGTGTACCACAACGTCTCGAGTGGTTTACAGAGCCGTATGTCCACAAAACCATCGTTTGTTGTATTCATTATCCCTCTTCACAAATAAATCGAGCTCAGGAATTTCCATATTAATGGGTATATCAATAGGTACTATGTCTAAAGCAAAGGGACTATTTTCCTGTATACAATGGCTTTGAGGCTGTATACCACGGATCTGAATCTGTATACCATGGTTAAGCTGGTGTTCCACCAACCAGGTGCTAGCCCAATCCGGGGGCCGTAAGGGGGTCACCGGCACCAGTCGTCAATTGTTTCCCGCTGGGTACAAAGTTTCATAGATTGGGGTATTCTACAGTCTCAGGGAACCATGGCAGATTCAATTCATATGGGAAGACTTACCAGGTATATAGTCTCACCCCTACACTCCTACACAGGGTACACAGGGTACACAGTCGCCGACTCAGGGCACCTTCCAGTGTGAATAGATGTAATCTGGGACCACTGATACTCGCAGACTGGGGGGAATGTGTGAAGTACATTTGTCTCACCAAAATGCCCCTCCAAATTTTAAACCTGTTTAAAGTGGGATTCACACGGTGGGATTCCTGTACCTGAAAGAGTGTTTGTTTGTGACAAATCCAGCTGATATTCGGTACTGGAACATAATCTCCTCGTCTGAATTGTAGGGTTCCATTTCCCTGAGACAAATAATTTTCCCTCAAATTCTCGGCGACAAATACCCCTAAGCAGGTACAGAATCTCATGAGATTTTGATTTTAAACACGTTTAAAATTTACAGAGGCATTTTGGTGAGAAAATTGGACCTAATGCGGAGTCGCCGACTATGTACCTGCCTTTGCCAATAGGAGGCCTGCAAGCATGATCAAATGTTTGTAACACCCCTCACCTCAAGGGCACTTGAGTCTTAGAGTGAGTGTTCACTGTAACTGTGTCTAAGATTATGTACCTGGTAAGTCTCTCCATGTGAATCCAATTCGCCACTGTGCCTTCAGACTGCCCAAAGCACCTTACCATGAGATTGTTGTACCAGAAAAGAATTGTCTGAGACTAGAGGAATGGTTTGAAGTACACCAGTCTCAGATACATTAGTATCTACGTGTGAATCCCACTTAAAGTCAAAATCTCATGAGATTCTGTTCCTTGTTAGAGGTGATTGTCACCGACAATTGCAAGGAAAAAACTCAGATCAACTCAGACGAGGCGATTTTGTTCCAGTACCGAATCTCAACAGAATTCGTCTCAGACAAACGCTATGTGAGGTACATAGATCCTACACTGGCAACCAGAGCTACAAAAGTTAGCTCTGGTGGGTTAAATCCAGATGCCGCCTTGACCCTTTGCTGGTTCCCACCTGTATAGTATTTATACCTTTTGCCAGGAATACACCGTCTGGTGAATCTTGGTCACACTACAGGGTAGGAGATGTCTGTCACTCTCCTGCCAGTCCTTTTGTACTGTTTAGAGAGTGTGTTATTTCCTAACCTCTAAGCCAGTTTACTATTTTGTTATCTTCTTTTGTGTGTATTTATCAAATACAATAGACATAAAGCTGGGATCCCTTAACAATTTGTTAAGCTATGAATACTTTGTATTAAGTATATCTGCCTGTAGAACCTACATAGAACAAGAGTACCTGGATTGAGGCGCACCCCAAGTGATCCCGTGTGTGATTTAACCCGACCAACCCCTATATCGTAGAAGGGGTTGGTTGCCAAACTACATGGATCCCATCCTATGAATCCCACTTTAACAGTAAAGCAGCGCTGCTTTCACACCTCAGTTTCACACGCTATCCACTAGATGGCGTGTAGAGTAGGTGCGTTTCTATTGTATAATTAGGTATATAGCAACACCATGCCTCAGGTGCAATGTGAGTGAAACATCATTATCCTACCCCTAATAAAAAACTGCCATAGACTTAACATAGGGAAATTTTATGTGGCAGGCCGTGGCAGTGTTTTTTATGCCACTAGAGTAATAACAATATTGACCAATCAGAGAGCAGGATGTCAGCTACTATGTTCTGTTGGTCATTGACTCAATATTTATCTTTTAGTGATACAAAAGCATAAACGAGGTAGGATAAATACGAACCGAACTCGAGTTAGACTTGTCAATGTCTATGCCACTCTGGTCAGGTCTGCTCCTCACTACGCTCAGCTACGCCCCGTGTAGTAATACGCGACCTTCCCGTCGTGGCATAAACATTGTCAAGTCTAACTTTCGTTCAGTTTCTACTAATTACATATATATATATATATATACATATATATGTTAAAACTCAGTTGAAACAATATAAATTTTATTTTTCATTTCACTCAGAAAATATTTAAATTGACACAAAATCTTTTTGGTTGGGGTTTGCAGTCGGAATTTTCTCATTTCCAGAGGGTCGACATGGAAAATCAAGGTTTTGGAATTATTTCCACCTCACCAGGCCTAAAAAAACTATTTCATCAAAGATCCCAAGAATATACCCAAATAGAACAGTTCATATTATGGCCCTAGGTGTGTTGAAGTGTTATGGATATGCCGTACATTTTGTGTCCCTTTGGTTGTTGTCAAAAGTCAGAATTCCCTAATTTTCAAATAATCAGGCATGGAAAATCAAGATTTTGAAATCATATCTACCTCACCAGGCCATAATGAACTGTTATCAGCGATTCCCAAAATGTTTCTAGATAGAACAGTTAAAATCATGGCCCTAGGTGTGCTGGGTGCTTCTAAAAAATTGGCTAGAGCTGGTACTACAGTCTACCGCTAAGCCTCCTAGCGGATGAGCGCGGAATCTGTGTTCCATCCACGGAAGCGGTAGAGTGGAGCCGAGACACACATATCATAGCACAAACACGGTGATAAGCCTTGTTTCCTATCCAGTGTATATAGATCCGTGAGGAAACCTAAGAAAGTTTATGGTAGGAGCTTGTACCCCATCTAGTTTAAATAGCGTAGTAATTCACAAGGTTTCTGAATTTATCTCACCCCTCACATTGCTGTTCATGATGCAGTGGCGTCAGAATAGGGGAGGGAGGCAGGTGGGCGGCTGCCCCCCTCCCCCACTTTTTTGCCAGCCCCAAAAGAGTCAGCACCTTCAAATGTAACCCAATCAAGTGTAAAAAAACTGTCTTGATTTTACAACATAGGAAAATGTCTAAATCTAATTTTTTAGCATGCAACTATGGCTAAGCCTTGACTTTTCGCTGCAGAAAAGTATCAAAGTCTGACATTTTAGTGTGTATCAATGGCTAGACCTTGACTTTCCAAAACAGAAAAATGTTTAAGTCTGACCTTTTACCATGCAACGATGGCTAAGCCCTGACTTTTCACTGTGGAAAAATGTCAAAGTCTGACTTTTCAGCGTGCAATGGTAGCTAAGCCCTGACTTTCCACTGTGGAAAACTGTTAAAGTCTAACTTTTTAGCATGCAATGATGACTAACCCCTGAATTTTCACTGTGGAAAAATGTCAAATTGGACTTTTTAGCAAGCACTGATGAATAAAACTCTAACTTTTCATTGTGGAAAAATATCAAAGTCTTACTTTTTCACATGTATTGAAGGCTAAGACGTAACTTTTCACAGACTTTTCACAGATTTACGGTAAATCCTGTAGAACAGGTCAATGTCAAAGTCTGACTTCATACCATGAAAAAAGTCAGCAATTTTTCAGTTTGCCCCCCACTTTCAAAATGTTCTGACGCCCCTGTGATGTGAATCACTGTGATAATGGATTTGATAAAAGTACATAATTTGAACAAGTACAACTCAACAACTGCCCAAAACCAAGATGGCCACCAACTAGAGAAGCTGGTAGTTTGGGGCTAGTGCATTTTCACCGCAAAACTTGAATTTCAAACTGGAAATTAGCACGAATCATACAGTGTATAAGCTCAACTCACGATAGAGATCAACCATGGCTGGAAAAGGAAGTACAAATAGAAAGAAACAGCAACAGATTGCGAAAAATAGATCGCAGACTCAAGTGCCACGAAATGACGCGTCATCGCCCTCATTATAGCCCACCACGCTCGATTGAGACGTCAAACAAAAAGTTGAGGTCAACTTGACATCGACGGTAAAGCTCACCGGTGAGTCTACGATTTGTGAAATCATTTGAAAGATTAATGAGTTGCAAGATAGAGTTGACAGGCAGGACATATCAATCTTAAATACGGCTGGTATCATCTCTAAGTTAAACTTGAGACTTGAGCGATACAATGACTTACAGAATGAGACCGCGACTTAGAGGAGGCTGTAAATCAGCACAGTGAGGATCTTGATTTACTATTTCAAACCACAGATGATACCACCAAAGTAATCATTGACCAAGTTGAAAAGATTCAGATCATAGAGAACCAGAGAAAATGCAAGATATTAGTGATAGAGGGCCTGAGGGAAGTGGAAGGAGAGAACCTGCGACATCGGCCTAGAGCCGGATCATTTTCCCGTTGAAGCTGTTTTCAGGCGTGGTAGGCTTCTGACAAATAAATCTCGCCCTATCATTGTGCAACTTGTCAGCCAGAATGCGAAAGCCCTAATATATGAAAATATCAACAAACTAAAGGGTAACGATCGGTGGAAGCGAGTTTCGATTGGGGACGAACTTGACAAAGATGACCGAAGAATAAATCAAAATCTCAGAGCAGTGCAGGCTGTGGCACGTAAAAAGAAACATTAACTGTTCTGTTCGTGGTACTTCAATCAGTATCAACAAAAAGCGTTACTCGGCTGATCAGATCAACAACCTCCCCCATGGTTTGTCTATTAGCAATATAAAAACGATTGAAATTCCAGTAGGCAAAGCTTTCCAGGGAAAATATTCCCCCTTTTCGAATTTATTCGAAACGCAGGTCAAATATGGTGGTAACGTTCATCCATCTTCCGAGCACTGCTACCAATTTGAGTTTGATAAAGCTGTGGGTGCGGAAAAAATAGCAAAGAAGATTCTTCACACAAGTGCGCCTGAAGATGTTCTGACGCTGACAATAGACCTGAAGCTGACAAAAGTATGGTTGGAGGCCAGAGATGTGGTCATGAGAAATGTTATAACTGCCAAGTTTGAGCAAAATGATGAACTTGGTCAAAAATTGATCGCTACAAAAAACAAACGACTGTTCGAAGCCACCAAGAATGAATACTGGGGTTGTGGGTATCACTTGGGTGAGATAAATCTGCTCACTGATGAATCTGTAAAAGGAAAGAAACTGAGTTTCCTGTTAGCCTAGCTTCGTACCTCTCTGGTTGAGAAATAAGCCTCAAGGAAACTAAGATCAAGACTCTAATAGACTTGACCTTGCTAGTATTATGTTCGAAATTTATTTAAAACTCTGTACTGTATATCTTTTTAGAAATAAGTCCCAAAAATCGAGGGTCAAGACTCAAATAGCCTTGACCCTGTTGAAATTCACACCCCAGTGTGTATGAAATTTATTTGAAGTTATACTGTATTTCTAAGTCTGGGAAAATTGTATTTCATATTGTAGAATGAGTTACCTTACAAAACTAGAGGCAGACATTGAAAGGTTGGAGAAAGCTTTGATTCGTACATGGACCCCCCTGCCCAATAATGTAGTTTTTGGGGATTCGCGGGCAAGAAATCTGTACGAAGTGAGAAAAATACAGTCTCAGAGATTTAACATCTACTGTTTCCCTGGTGCTAAATTACAGGACTTAATAGTTTTAGCAAATAATCATCTTAGTTATTGTCCAAAGGCTATAGTATATATTTTTGGAGGCATTTGCAACGTAACCGCAAAATGTGTAATACCATCCAAACGCAAAACGCATGAGATTAAAATGTTGTGGGCATCCTATTCTGAGTTGTACAACCATCTAGAAGCATATGCGTGTGCCGGATATGACTGGATCTGTCAAAATCACCCTAATGCACAAGTTGTGATCTGTCCCCTGGTAAGGGCTGACCTTAAGAGGTGTGTCACTGAGTTTCGGATTGGAGATGACGACTTCACCGAGGAATTAATACAAAAACTTGACACTCAACAAAAAATTGTCACGGATGCAGTTGTCAACTTCAACATGATGCTTATCTCTCTCAATACCCGACAAGAAACAAAATTCCCATGGAGAGCTAGCCATTTGCACAAATGTCGTAAGGGCAAGCTAAAGCACTACGATGAACTCCTCCAGGATTGGATTCACCCAACTCCAAAGCTACTTGATCTATGGGGAAATGACTTTCTCGATGCTTTCAACAAAAACCTCAAAACTGGTAAAACAACCTGGTAAACTCTAGAACCCTGCACAAACTCGCTAGCTTTCTGTTACTTATGGCGAGCTAAAAGTTTACTCAGGGTCCTCATTCTGTAATGTTTTTTATCAACTCTCCTAAATTTGTAGTTTGAAAATTCTTAATAAGAAATTTCTTAACAAATTTGACCTAATGCCTGGCCATGGCCAAAGTTATATGCTGTTACTTATGGTGTATAACTCCCTGACCTTCACCAGAGCTAACTCAGAAAAAAATCGTGTTGGTGATAATGTTATCGACTAGGACGGTGATGGGCTGCCCCCTGCCAAGCTCCAGTAGGAACTTCCATCTTGTATTTTCCGACAAAAATGGTCGAAATGACTAATATTTTTGTTAAGTTTTATTTTTTATTCTTAAACTCACACCTTTTTGTTGTGTGTTTGTTGCTCTTGTTCTTGTTGTTAAATCAGGAAAAAAACTGTAACTATGTTATGATTGATAGAATAAGTTTTTCTCACATTATATTCACAGATAAGGGATGTCACTTTATACTGCCGAAATGACTGCCCTACATGACCATTATGAACCTGTTGGCTGTAGAGGCCCACTCCAATAATTGGGTGTTATTTGTGTGTCAGAAACCTGGCATAATGAGAATGATGTGGAGAAATCCTACCTGTTAAATACCTCCAAAAAATGTAGGTAGATAGATCATGGAAAAATAATGCTGATGATAAAAAACCAAAGTCTGGTGTTGGCCTGTGTATTTTTGTAAAAAAGGAAATTACTCGCGATATTAATAAGTATTCTGCTTTAAACTTGGGTACAAAGGATGTTGAATTACAGGTTATTGTTTTAGAGAGACCTCACACGAGGAAGCTGGTTATATACTAAATGTACAGTAAAACCCCGCTTATGGGGACACCCCGCTTCAGGGGACAGTTTGCTCGGAACGAAATTTTTTCCCTCTATTAAGAGTATATTTTAACCCTGCTTAAGGGGTCACCCCGCTTAAGGGGCCACCCCGCTTTAGGGCACAGTTTTTCGGTACAGAAATGCTAAAAAACCCCGCTTAAGGGGACGGTTTGGAGGGACATCATATCAAAAACACTGAAAATCCAAGTTTATGGTGCCCGTTTGTACGGGACAGACAGTTGTCGCAACCAGAACAATAGACTGAGCATTCCCGGTGGGCCCAGGCGGCCAGAGTGTGTTTTTTCAAGGTAATAACCACATCTCTAGTATGAGCGACTTTCCCACCCGTTGAAGGTAGGGGGTTAGAAGCCCACTTACAGGTTAGCAGTGGGCCCGCTCAACCTTGTTGTATTCGACCCCTTGATATTTGAGTGGTGCTTTATATAGGTTGGACAAGGGGGCATGCTTACTGTGAAACGCGATCCCATCAGGGGTTCATTGTGTTTTTGCCTCAACTATGTTCACTCCTGGTTGATCCTCATTGAGTGTATCCAGCTGCGAATATTTGTATGTTTTACCATCTACAGATATCTGGGTACCCTTGATTTTTATTGTCAGTAAGTTTTTCCTACCAACTGCACCAATGGCTCTTAAGTCATTTTGTTTTTCCCTATCCTCAGCGGATAGTTCATCATGTATCGAGACTCTGTTCAATAATGCTTGACCCTTCAGCCGATAGAGATTTTTATATAAGTGGTTCAAAAAGTTTTCCGTGCGTGCGGCGTTGCCGTCGACTGACGAGAAAAAAACTTCGTGAGGTGCAGAGCGTTAGGAGAACAATTGTGGTAGCGTTACGCACAAGGCCACGTCTGACTGAGATTTTTATATAATCTAGGCTTAACAGCTGGTGAGCCTAGGATTATAACTATGTCTCTTGCTCGGGCTTGGTGGGTAGCTTTACCTCTTCTATAGACGTTCTCCACCGGAAATTCACTTTGGTCCAAGCCTATATCTGATAATAGTTGGAAGAAAACATCACAGGTATTTTTGTTATGTATCTTCGCCTTTCCACTAATTATCAAGTTTTTTATGCTTGTCATTCTCAAAGCCCCTCATTTTTTCTTAGTTTTGGAGAACTTTCATATAGGTTTTAGTAATATTGTCACTGAGATCGGCAATGAGGTTACTTGTAGTTGTAGAGGAACAGGAGAGACTTACTATTTCCTTTTCACTCTGTGCAAGTCTACTTACAATGTCATCGAGCAGATTGGCTGTAGTTTTAGCATCTTTTTCCGTCCTCTCGAGGCATTTTAGTATCCTTTCCAGGGTTTCGGCCATTTTAGAGGAGAGATTTTCCTGCTCCCGGATCCTAGTCTCAAGTTCATTTATCTTTTCAATTACTGCAAAAAGGTTGGCGCTAGTCTTCAGCATAGGTAAGTGTTTGGCCCTACTGGTGTACTTTACCAGTGTGGGTGACTTTACCGGCATCTCTACCGTGTCAGTCTCACTTTCCCTGTTCTGTCGATGTTTTTTTGTTGTAGTCCTGGTCTCTCGTAACGGCTTGGGGTCGTTTGACTCTCTGGAGGCATTCTCTGACATCTTGGAGAAGTTACTTTGTAGGTTTCAGGGCGTTCACATGTATTAATCCAGTGATATTTCATATAAGGCTAGCGGGCAACGTGGGAGCGTTCACCTACTGGGGCTGCATGTCAATGTGTCGACACTGACAGCCAATTTGGTTTTAGAAAAGCTATGTCTACAATAGATGCAATATCTAAATTTACGGATAGTGTTTTATCTCACAAAAATGTAGGCAGGAGTACTCTAGCTGATTTTGTGGATTTGCAGAAGGCGTTCGATACTGTAAATCATGAAATTCTCCTAAAAAAACTGACTTTGGATGGGATTACTGGTAGCTGCTATCATTGGTTTGAAAATTATTTGAGTTAAAGAAAACAAAGAGTTAAAGTGAACAATCTGTTATCTGTAACGAAAGATATCAAACATGGTGTGCCGCAAGGGTCAATCCTTGGGCCTTTATTTTTCCTCTTGTATGTTAATGATCTGTTAAAAGTTATGAAAGGTAACAAAGTGATTCTTTTTGCTGACGATACGGTGATTTACAGACATGGTAATAACAGAAAATTGTTGTATAAGGAAACCCAAAGTGATGTGGATATGCTTTTTACCTGGTGCACACAAAACAAACTTAGTATACACATAGGTAAGACAAAACATATGTGTTTTACGGCAAAGAAAAGGGTAAAGATGGAAGATGAAGATAAACTACTTATTAACAATAACGAAATATCACAGGTACACTCATACAAATATCTAGGTTTATTCTTGACAGGAATCTTGATTTCAGATATCAGTTTGCCTCACTGCGAAGAAACATATCTTTTAGATTGTATCAACTCTCAAAAATGAGAAATTATCTAACTAAAAAAGCTGCTCTTTCCATCTATACCACTGCCATCTTACCATATTTCGACTATGGTGATGCACTTTATGATAATGCACCTGCAAAATACATAGATTCTCTTCAGATCTTACAAAATTGTGCTTTACGAATTTGCCTTAGGACAAACCCGTACATCTCCATAAGAAATGGAACGGTCTGATGCCCATGCTTAGAAACACTGAATCTTATGTGATGTTCAAGGTCCTAACTAAAGCAAATATGAGAGCTAAAATTAGGCAAGTATAGTCTAACTACAGCTGCCTTATTCTTTATTATCCACCTAATACAAAGTGTCCATAGAAAACACATAGGGAATTTGTATGGACATACCTGGAGCATACAGATATGTTGTATGCTCCGGGTGGCGCATACGGAGAAATAATGCGTACAGAAACATAGTGCATAACTAAAATAAACTGATATCGACATGCCACTTGCTCAGAAAAGGTGGATAATAAATACAATATAGACTGGTTTCAGATAAAAGCGGTTGTATGCTCCTCGGAGTTGACTCTGCGCAATATCCTCACATACGCTCGGATATTACTATGCGTCAACTCCTTGTTAAATACTGCCGTTTGTATCTGAAACTAGTCAATATAGTGTATGTATTACCCGGGATTCCTGATAATGAAAAGTGGTATTCTCTTTTTACTGTTATACTTCATGTATGCTATCATATACATTGTTTCCTGGTTGACCTTTTTCTTTTTTCTTTCCTGTTAAAACATGGTGTCAAATATATAATCTCTGATTTTTATGGCTTGGCCATTAAAACCAAGTCATTGATGTAGTATCTTATAAATACCTGGGAGTTGTGTTAGATCCTGTACTAGACTACAAACATCAGTTTTCAAATATTGTGAAAAATATGGCTTACAAACTATATCAATTGTCAAAAATGAAACACTACTTATCAAATAATGCAGCATTACATATTTACAAAACGGCTGTATTACCCTATTTAGATTACGGCGATGTATTGTACTCAAGCAGTTATCAAAAATATTTAGATAGATTACAAGTATTACAAAATCGGGCTCTACGAATTTGTTTAAGATTACCGCCATTAACACCAACAATTAACCTACATAAACTAGCTAATTTGCCATTGTTGTGTCAAAGAAGAATTGCCCACATTCTAAACTTTATGTATAAGCGGTCTAAACAGAACATACATGTTCTAAACGAAATATTGCCTACAAGACTGTATATGGCTCCGGTTTTGAAGAAATGTAAACCAAATTGTGCATCATATATGCGCTCTTTACATTATCATGGTAGTACGATATGGAACAATCAAACTGTGTTGGTAAGAAATACTGAGTCATACAAGGAGTTCAAGTCACTAACTAAAAGGAACTCACTTGCAGTCCTAGATGGAACACCATTTATCAATAATCAAATCTAAGATAAAACAGCTCTCTGAAAATCACGGGCTACAACAAAAGAATTTCTTACTACTCGTTTACTAAATATTTATTTGTTATAGTAAAGTATATTGGGTTCCTGAGTGTCCCTACTCAAAGGACACACTGTAGTGCTCATGTTTTGGCTATGAGATATAGCTGTTCTACCTATAAAACTCAACATGTTTTGTGTATATATGTTAGTATTAAAATTGTAACATGGATACGGGTTATAAAATACCAACGGCATAGCCATGAAAAACAGTTGTAAAACAACTGAGGCTATATGCCACCTATGTTGAATCAAATATCGAACATGATACAAACTGTAACCTTGGCTTGTAAACCTGAAGATTCAATAAAGGAAACTGTACACACAAAAAATATAAAAAAACCAGCCTCATAATCAGGCTGAGGCCTTCTGCCACTTTGTTGGGTTTAAGTGTCAAAGGAAGTGAACTGACGAAACATGTGTATATTACTTATTGACTCAATAAAGAAATTAAACAAAAAAACAGAACAAAAATTGGTTTTAGTTTTAGTCACCATACTTTTTTTTCAGTTGTTCGTTATTCTGGAGGCTCTACTAGGATCCGCAGATCCCATTTTCAGTAGGCTCCAGGGCCACGATCGAATCTTCTCACTTTACATGATTTTTATGCAGTGTTCTTTCAGAACCACAACCATACTTATGACAGGCTTCCCATTGACGGATTGTTGTTTAATAATGTAAATCAATGTTAAAAGAGATTGAATAAAACTTATCGTACTTCTCTTTTTGCAGGTTTCCCGGCGATGGCAAAAGCACTTAACGCCACAGGACGGCACATCGTGTATTCCTGTGAGTGGCCCATGTACGAGCGTGCCAAAGGCCGCAAGGTGAGTAGGTCCATTGGTCCAATCCCCTCAAAACTTCTCTTCAGCTAACACAGGATGAACATGTGGGTTTAGCAATATTTACACAATACCATAGATACTCGTATCGGTGGTATGTTCTGGTGTGTATAGTCGACATGTTTGACACGCATAATTAGATGAAGAGCGTGTGTTCATACCACGAATAACACATCAAATTTCAGTTATTTTTTCACATATCAGTATATACCATTGGAAGTCTGACCACAACCATATATGCTTTGACAATTGACGGAATGTAACTGTATTGCAGGGGGGGGGGGACTCTCTTTTAAGTATTCCCATGGGGGGCCAACTTTCTTTTGACCAATAGGTGTTCCAAAAGCTGTGCCCCCAGCCCTAACTAATGAACGCTCCCTTCCGCTGAGTTGGGCCTTAAATTATTATCGAGTTTTGTGGGTTCTACAAGCTACATAGGTTGTTGTTTACGGTACATTCAGGCTATATGGTGAAGCGATACGTATTCACAGTATATACATCAAGAGTATATCATGAAGTTGATTATTGTCTTTTAAGGTAATCATGATAGGACCATAGGGGTCACGTGATTCGACTGATGCGAGGGAATTCCGAATATAACACATTCCGTTATACCTAGAGACGAACAAGCTATAGTTACATACTGCTGCTGGGGGTGGAGTAACTACAGTTTTCAAATCAAGGCTGGCATTGTTATACCAGGGTTGACCACATGACACCATTTAGACCAATCAGATCGAAGCTTAGATATCGATGCTTTGAAAAAGACATACAGGAGTTACTCAATAACGGTGTGCATGGCCATCCCACCGATCGCAGGTCAACAAATTGCCATTCTTCCCAATATTATAAGGTCTAAAGGAACAGAGAAACAAGTTATGGATGAAACTTACTGAGATCCTCACCTTGGAACATTAGTATTATTTCACCCGGAATGAGTTTCCCTTAATATCACAACATAGCTATACCGCTTACTGTACTGTATTTATAACAGCCTGACCAGCCCTGTATAACAAAGGTATTTCTTCCACTAAATGTGACACTGGATGTTGTGTGGGTAAAACCATACTTTGTTATGGTGGGGATATAGATGATGAATCCAGGACCTGTTTAGTCTAGGTTGTATTTAATATCCTGAAGAATTCACAATTTACAAGTATGATGCCAATATGGGGAGTAACAGTTATCAGTTGATGTACAGGATCTTCTTGATGAAATGTCACTGTAATTTAGTCCACTGTTAGCAAAGCATGCTGTGCACTCCTGTAGGTGAGGATCCCTAACTCTAGGGCCTCCCATCATGTAACTGCTCTGAGTGGTGGCATGATGTTCTTTCCACATCCCAGCAGCGTGGGGCCTCTCTGTCATCTCTACATCATGGTGATAGTCCTGAGTCAGTCTCCAGATTACTGACTCCTGCGTGGTGTTGTGTGAGCCAGGCTCAAGCCAAGTCCTTGACCGAATCCTGACTGCCTGGAGATGAGTCCAACTCAGTCTTTAATACAAACTGGAAAGATGTCAGTGTCTAAAAATAAAAACAGTGTAAGGGAAATACCACAGTGTGTCCAATCAGGCCCCTCAGCACAACATGACGTGAGAGTGGGACATGAGTGTCCTCTTCCCGATTGGCTCCATGTTAATGCACATGAATATATGGATTGCTGACACAGTCTGGATGATGCGGGAAAGTGACCTCACAGCCTGTCACAAGGTAAATGTCTTTTCCCTCGGCTAATGCTTTTCCAGTATGATGGTTTGTTGAGTGCAATCTTTAGTTAAGATATAGAGAAATACAATTCACAATATAGAATATCTATTATATATGCAAGTAACGCTATGACAACTGTATTACGGCTACGTGCAACGTGGTGTTAACTCAACAGAACGTGTAAGAATAGGAGAAAGGTGGAGAATAGTCCAAGCAAGCCCAATTCAGTAAAATTGTTCACTAATAATCACAGGCAATTTTGATGATTACTTTATTCCCATAGAAACTGATATTTATTGGCCATGATAGGGATGTATAATAATAAAACGATGTTCCTGTAAACGTAATTATCTGGATCTGAACAACTGATACGGGACATTCACTGCGAAGTGTTTACACCGAGCTGTAAACGTCCCGTGTCACGTGGGGGGATCCAGATTATTACGTGGACAGGTACAACGTTTTATCTTTATTATGTATCTCCAAAACATTCATTTATTATATACCTACTGCCGTATGTTACGTAGATAATACACGCTACTTTCCACAAGGTTTTCCGCCGATTTCAAAAGCGACAAAAAGTGGTAAAGTCTGGGGCCCTACTAGCATAAGGAGTAGACCGTAATGCTAGATTTATACCATCACCCTGGCAGTCCCGGCAATGGATTTTGGCAGAATTGTAACTCGACTTTGTACTTTTATGGCATTTTTATGGTTTTTGCCCACTCAGCCCCAAATGTGGTCCCGTTGGGGTATGGTTGGCACCCCACCGTGGCTCCGCCATACATCCACAGACATTCAAAACCTGACAGGTCGCCAGTATGTTCAAGTCAACCTAAGGCCACTTATGACATTCAAGATTCAGGTCCCGTTCACTTAAGACTACTTATGCTCACTTTTAATCTGAATCCACAAGCCAGTTGTATGGACAATTTGCCACTATGCTGAGTCGGGAGCTGCGTGTAGGAGATAAGGCCAGCTTCCACAACTACCTTCGAATGGAGCCTGATCTTTTTGACTAGATACTGGCCTGCATCAAGCCTGCCGTCAAAAGAATGGATACCAAATATCGTCCAGCTAGTCTTTGATTGTCTGTCATTCTCAGGCACCTTGCCTCTGGCGACAGTTATGCATCCTGGCATAAAACTTTCGGTGCTGTAAATCATTGATAAGCAACATTGTCCTGCAAGTATGCAGACCCATCATAGAGTACTTCAAGGAAGAAGCCTTTGCTGTTCCTCGCAAACCTGAAGACTGAATAGCCCTTTCCGAGGACTTTGAAGAACGTTGGAACGTGCCACATGCTGTTGGTGTGCTGGATAGAAAGTAAGTTGCCATCATGAAACCCCAGCACACTGTTTCCTTTTCTACAACTATAAGGGATTCTTCAGCATCCCCCTTTTGGCCCTAGTTGATGCAGAGTATCGGTTCATGTGGATTGAAGTTGGTGGTATAGGGCACATGTCTGATGCCCAGATCTTCAATGACTCAGAATTGGCTTAAATGCTGGAGGAGGGGACAATAGGCATGCCACCTCCCTGTCCTCACCCCTACACTGATGGCGAGAGGAAGGTGCCTTCTTTGGTAGAAGGGGATTAATGAAGAAACAACGCATCTACAACTACCACATCTCCCATGGCAAGTGGGTTGTGGAGAAAGCTTTCGAAATTCTTGTCAAATGTATCCGCTGCTTTCTTGGTACATTGGAGCAGAAACTAGAAACAGTGCAGGATATGATAGAGGCAGTTGTAGTACTCCACAATCTCCTGCGCATAATCTAGTTCCCGGCTAGTGGAGGCAAGAGGCGTGCTGATCCGATGTTGTACAACCTGTCGCAACGTGCAACAGAGCCACTCTGTCACCGAAGGAGCAGTGTGAGTACCTTGAGAGGTACTTTAATTCACCTTCAGGTATGATAGGGTGGCAGGAGAGGATGATATAACTTATTGTTATAATTGTCACTACCTATGTAAATTATTAACTGTATTCATATTTCTCCGGTCTCTCCAGTGGGATTGGGATTATTCTGTATTGTACATGTACTGTCTCTCTTGTGGTGGGTCTTTTCCACTTGTCATGTATATACACTGCTGTTAATTATTTTCATAATAAACTTTGTACATATATACTCCATAGTACTATGTCTAGTGTTTTGCATTTCAAAGTTAGAATTCTATTCATTAAGGTAAATTCTAATTTAATTCAAGTTAATTCATTCTGAAGTTAGAGATATTAAGTAGTTAATTATTCGTTTTGAAGTTATAGATAATATTCCGATAGTCATAAATTTCTACAGGGAAACTGATAAGAGTGAACTTCAGTTTAGAAATTTATTAACAAAAACATAGAAGCAAACATCAGCATCAGTGATTACCATCAGCGTCAGTGGCAATAGATAATAAAAATAAAAGACATGTATCACTTTGATCACAAGGTAAACAAGGCACAACCAGAATCAAAAGGTAAACAAGGCACAACCAGAATCACAAGGTAAACAAGGCACAACCAGAATGTTATAAAAAATAAACTAAAAAAGACAAATTCACAGTTCATTATGTACAGTCCAGTTCATTTCTCTGCTTGGTCTGCTTCCCTTCTTGGTGGGGATGTTGTAGGCATAGCCACAAGTGATGTGGGGCTGGTGAGTTGGCTTTGCACACTACTGGATCTGAAGATCGATGAGAAGGACGGTGGGGATCCTACAAGCTGGGTGAAGGAAAGATTGTCTGTTGGGAATTGCCGCTGAGTGGATGTGGATGGCTGTGGATCTGTCAAGGCAGACTGCTGTTGTGAGGATGTGGAGGTGGATGTGGCAGGATGTGGGAGCTGGTGTTGTTGCTGGTGGTGGTGGACAGGCAATGTCCATGGACGGGAACTGACGCTGGACCCAATGCCTGTCCTGGGACTGCCACATGCCTGGCTGGGATGTGTCATGTGCAGGCCACTGTGATGAAGGAGGCTGCCACTGCTGTGTAGCTGCTGCTGTGCACCAGCTGCTTTTGCCCTGGACCTGCCACCTGCTGTTGCCCTGAACCTACCAGCCTCACTGCTGCCAACTCCCAACTGTTGTTGAGCTGGCATTCCTGAAGAACCGCCATGATCTGCCACACCGCAACAAACCGATAGTGTTCTTGTAGGTGGTGCAGGTACAGGTAGTGCAGGTACAGGTACGTCGCTGTAAACGTCCCAGGTCCCGTGTAAGTATCCGCATTATTACGTTTGCAGGAACATCGTTTTATTATTATACTTTAAAATGAGATATTGCAACATGCTTAACTGCTTATTGTGTTGACCAGCCCCGTAGCGTAGCTACAAGCAACATGATATGACTAACAGGACGTGTAATATTACATTATGCGTTGTGGCTCAGTGCACTATCTTTATTACAGCCTGACCAGCCCCGCATTGCAGCTACATGCAACATGATGCGGCAGTTAACCGACATCTACGACAGCTGGAACAGCATCTACGTAATGATCGACTTCTTTGGTCACGACCCAGACAACTTCTCTGCTGTGGCCGGCCCCGGCGCCTTCAACGACCCCGACCAGGTGAG
This sequence comes from Alentia gelatinosa, assembly GCA_950022655.1. Taxonomy (NCBI): domain Eukaryota; kingdom Metazoa; phylum Annelida; class Polychaeta; order Phyllodocida; family Polynoidae; genus Alentia; species Alentia gelatinosa. Next base: position 27,344,717 of record OX465592.1, read on the forward strand.
GAATACTTCAGGGGGACATCAACAAATTTCAAACATGGATTTTTAGTCTTCCACACACAAAAAGAGAAAAGAGAAGATTTCTAAACCTATATCAGGGGGATAAACTTCTCAAAACTACGAGCAGGTGTTGTTGACTCACACCAACTCGCTTCCACCCTTTTTACACGCACACCACATTAGCACACCATTTTACATGTTACACAACACTTTACATGTTACAACACCACTTTACATGTTACAACACCACTTTAAATGTTACAACACCAAATTACATGTTATAACATTACTTTAAATGTTACAACACCGCTGTATATCTAAACCTTTTGTGTGCTATCTAACCACTTTATATGTTTCCACACCACATTACGCCCTATACTACACCACCTTAAATCCTACCATAACGTTTCACACATTAGCCCCACAGTTTGTCAGAAATCACCCAAAGTTTATTCAAAGATAAACATATCATTTACTCAACCTGTACGGTAATGACGATATTTATGATTTGAAAGGTATTTTGTAATTAATATGTCTATTTCATATTTAGTAGACATCATAATCATATTATTTTAGTAGAGTGTGACTGTATTACTATTATACTTATGTACTATTATTATATCACGTGTGAGTATTTCACTATATGCATCAATGCATACTTTGGTTTGTTAGTTTTAGGTGCCTATGGTGTATGCTTTCAGTATACTACTCACCCTCCCCGCTAGCGGGAATTACCCGGACTCTAAGTTTGTTACTCAAGCACGTCGCTATGACGTCTGAGGGAAATCCATCTAGGCAAAAAGTGTGAATTTAACTATTCTCGTGCAACTCTCGAACCTTTGTGGTTTCATACGTGATTTCCGATGAGCTTCTTCCAAATTCTCATAAGTGAACTGTCTCCGTGGCATTCAGATCCTCAGTCTCCGAGATCAGCCCGAAGTGATCAGACGTTTTGCACTTCGCTCCCCAAGTAGACCACAGCACATAGCAACATAGCAAAAAACTGCATATTTAAAGGTCATATAGCCTTTAGACACCATATGTCTTCAGTACTGACTCTCAGATATGTCAAACAACATGAGCGGCAGGGGTAGCAGAGTCGGTAATATACCTGGAACCTGATATCACAAAACCCTTAAAATACCTCAAAATGTTCCTTAGGGATACTACAATATAGTCAGATAGCAAAAAACTGCATATGAAAAGATCATATAGTCTTTAAATTATTTAGGAAACAAATATGTGGAAAATTGCAGATGTGTAAAGGGGACATTAATAGTACACACATGAAAAAGACTGCTGTAGGCCACTGAGAAGACATATTTTGATTCTGTTTGCTGTAGTGAGTCCACAAAGGACCAGACTTTAGAATTCAATAACAAAGTTTAATCTAATGAGTCATTGTAATACTTAAAAGAACACAGAACCAAGTAATGGTTTTCAGCACTCAGAATTATAGGCATTCAGGCATTTTGACGGGTCTCTTCAACAGTTGTTGTCATGGTAATCCGACCACTTGCCAGAGCGACAACAAGTGGAAATGTTAACTTCAAGGATGGATCTACAAGATAAAACAATAAAACAAATGTTTCCAGGGGGGGGGGCAGCGGAAATGAAAATTTGGGGTGTTGGCCCAGGGACTAATATAACGACTTCACTTTGAGATTACGAAGGATCAATCTCTTATACAATTCTCACTTATGATAAGTGAATGGACTTGTGATTTGTGTGGTTATATCATAAGGAGATAAGATCATGTGAGATATTAGTGACAAGTTCACAGGATATGACTTGAGTCACATTGGACATATCATTTCATTGGTATGCCATGTAGTATGTCACGTGGTCTGTCTTGTGATATTTCACGTGTCCTGTCACATGGTATATAATGTGGTATGTCACATGGTATATCACATGTCCTGTTACGCCGTATCTCATGTGATACGTCACATGTCCTGCCACGTGATATATCACATGGTATGTCACATGTCCTGTTACGTAGTATGTTACGTGATGCGTCACGTGTTCTGCCACTTGATATAACACGTGGTATTTCACGTGGTCTGTCACATGGTCTATCCTGCAGGTGGTGATTGGAAATTTCGGGCTGAGTCACGACCAGGAGCGCGTACAGATGGCGCTCTACGCCGTGCTGGCGTCTCCGCTGCTTGTCTCCGCTGACCTGAGAAACATGAGGAACTCGTCTCGAGCCATCCTGCTCAACAGGAGAGTGCTTGCCATCAACCAGGATCGGCTCGGCATCCAGGGCCATTGCGTCAAACAGGTCTGTAGTCTCTGTCCTTCTCTGCCACCCTGAGGTCAAACAGGTTTGTAGTCTGTGCCATTCATGACCTGAGGTTAAAGAGGCATGTCATCACTCCAGTGGAAGATCTGTCCTCTAGGACAGAACTGGCTGAATAAAATTTAAAAAAAACAAAATCTCTGTCCTTCTCCACCGCCGCAAGGTCAAACTGAGTAAACGTGCCTGATACCCCTGGCCTGATACTGTCGATCTCGTTTGTTACAGCTGGAAGATCTTACCTAGGGTCGAGCGCTGCAGTAGGTTGGGTGTGAGAATAAGCTGAGTGGTGCAGAGACTGCAGTTCTTGGTTCGAATGGTATAATTTTTCATACAAAAGAGAAAACCACTAGAGAATTAATAAAGGAAAATCAAGATATGGGGAAAAGATACATAGAATTATTCGGAGCATACTTTCCACTACTTACATATAACAACAGCGAATGGAAATTACATTCTAAATTCATTTGACCACAGAATCATCCACTCAGCTTCGCCTCGTGAATTATACTCTATGGTCAAATTCGATGGAGTCGGACCAAGTTCATCTCATGAGTTTCCTTCTAATTGCCTAATAGTGGCTGATGGTAAATAGACGATACATATTGTTACTATATGAGGTGGTTAGGCAGTAATCTAAATGAAGCAATCCAAGACCACGTTTCCATTATTAGTTTTTTTGCTGATACTATTACAATGACCGTTTGCTGCGGACATTGAGATGCCACGCTACATATACATCTTCTAGTGTTTACGCGTGGGAACGACCTTATTAACTGTTACTAAGGGCCGTCCCTCGTGGAGTATTAGCGTGGAGCGACCTTGGCCAGTTAGGTCAAGCAAACGATTGAGAAATTTGACGCAACAATACGACTTTGCACGTTTCAGATTTCTCCCATTTCGATGTGGATGCGGCCAGTCCTGCCGCCCGGCAGCGCCGCCGTCTCCTTCATGAACTACATCCAGATGGGATACCCGCACAAAGTGGCCGTCACCCTCTCTGAGTTCGGCCTTAACAACCCTACCGGATATGACGTCATGGAACTGTTCGACGGGAAGGAACTGGGCGTCTTTAAACCCAATGACACGTTTTCGTGCTTCGTAAATCCCACCGGGGTTTACTTCTTCAAGGCCACCCCTCGACCTCCAAGGTCGACACAACGCTCAAGTTTGAAAGCCTCCAGGATTACTTAAACAGGATAATCCCTCCCACCTACTACGACGCGCTACGACGCACTACCATTACCCCTATCCCTGAACACAAAGGAGGAGTCGATAGTTGGGAATAATAAAATTTATTTTAATTTTATATACCTATACCGACATGAATTTTAATATGTAAATATGAATATGACATAAGGTAGATAAAGTAATTGACAGAGGTATAAAGAGGTCAATTACGTATAATATACATATTTGTAATTGACAGGTATAATGGTATGTCAATTATGTATATGGTTGTATAACAAATAGTATGGTTATACAATATGAGGTATAATGGTTATACAATATGATGTATAAAAAACGCCCTACGGAGTAGGAGATAAGAAAGAGAGGTGAGGGTGGGTGGGAAAAGAAAATACGTGTGAACGTAGTGGAGTACAGGAGCAGAATGAGGTGGAGGTCAGAGACGCGGTGGGCCACGTGACCGCGGGGTTCACGTGACCGACACCAGGGGGGAGTGCGCAGGGTGCGCGAGGGGGCGTGTCAGGGGGAGCAATGACCACCCCTGACCAACGGCCATGGGTTACCCATTACCCCTATCCCTGAACACAAAGGAGGAGTCGATAGTTGGGAATAATAAAATTTATTTTAATTTTATATACCTATACCGACATGAATTTTAATATGTAAATATGAATATGACATAAGGTAGATAAAGTAATTGACAGAGGTATAAAGAGGTCAATTACGTATAATATACATATTTGTAATTGACAGGTATAATGGTATGTCAATTATGTATATGGTTGTATAACAAATAGTATGGTTATACAATATGAGGTATAATGGTTATACAATATGATGTATGAAAAACGCCAAGACCATAAAAATGAGGCGAGGTGGGAGGGAGAAAAGTTTGTGAGGGATGAGAGTCACTGGTTGAGGGACTGTATGAGGGACGCATTCACCTCGTGTGCGTTGGAGTCCCTAATGTATCCCCTGTGTGCATTTGAACGCCACCCCCCGTATCGTTGAATGGAGAGTTCAGCGACCCCGGCCTGGAAGGCCTGAGTGGCGGCGGCCTTTCTCAGGCTGTGTAGAGTGTAGGTCTTAGGGGGGTGGCCTGCTGTGGTGTTGAGCCGCTCCCACTCCTTTGACAGCGACCGCGTCGTTATTAGCGACCTGTCAGCGTTGAGCAGGAACGGATCCGTCGGTATCAGCGTGGGGACCGCGGCGAGCATATTCCTCACGGCCGTCACCGGGCACGACCTCGGGTCCGGGGAGGATTGTAGCCTCACGTGTTTCTCCTCCCCCACGCACTGGAGGTTCTTGGCGGCCTTGATGCGGACCTCCACGTGATTTGCCGTGAGGACCACGTCCCCACGTGAGAGGTGTCGCACCGGATCGAATGCCCTGGCCGTAGGGGGGGCGACCTCGCTCTGCCGCAGTGCGGCGTAGTACAGGAGGAGGAACGCGGCCCGTAGGGTCAGGTCGAGGGGCGTGTCCGACAGTAGCTCGAGGATCCCCTGGAGGGCGGCCATGGGGATCGGAGGCTTGACGTTTGGTGTGTAGGCCTTGTTCCTCCTCATGGCGTCGAGGGCCCTCCTGACCCTCACGTCCTCTGTAGCCGTAACGTCTCCGCCCGAGAGCCGTAGGTGTGTCCTCACGTGCGAGAGCTGGTTGGCCACGGTCGCCGGCGAGGGGGCGTGGTCCGCGAGGTACTCGAGGAAGGCCGTGATGAAACTCACGGACGGTGCCTGCGGGTCGGTCCTCGTCCGTCGGCAGAAGGCGAGGTAGGTGGACACGGCGCTCTTCTGGTTCGCGACCGTGCCTGGGGCACGTGCCTCGGCCTGCCGCGCAGATGCCTTCCGTTGGAGAGAGCGTAGCGCCGGATCTGCAGGACAGGCGAAGCACAGGCACGAATGAAGCATGATTACAAGGCACCACGGACCACAGATCATGATATGTCATCAGGCATGCAGCATTGTTAAAATCCCTCGAGGACAGGTGGGCCCTACTGAGTGCGTCAGCGACCGTGTTGAGGACCCCGGGGACGTGTGTGTAGACCAGGTCGACTTGCAGCTTGGCCTGGACCATCCAGGCCTGTCGGGCACACTCGGCGAGAACGCGGTTGCGTGCCCGCCCCGACGTGAGTGCCTGGACGGTCCCCATGTTGTCACAGAAGACTTCGATCCTGGTCCCACGATCACGGTCCCCGAGGAACGTGTGGAGAGCATAGATTGTGTTGAGGGCCTCGAGCTCAGAAATGCAGTCCACGGGGTCATTGATGGGACAAACCTGGCACGCGTAGGCAGCACGGCCGTCTGTGCCCCCCACGCCCGAGAGGCAGGCGTCGACCGTGATGCACTTTGTCGCCGGCCCTCGAGGGATGAGGGCGTGCCCATTCCACCCGGCGGCGAACCGTAGGAACCACTGGAGGTCCTGCCGCATGTCCGAGCTTACGTTGATGTAGAACCCGTCCATCGACCGTAGGGCCTCCAGTAGTTTGCTGACGAACGGGCGGATGCATTTCGCGACGTGCAGGATTTTGCCGAGGACGGATTGAAGCTGTCGCTTCGTCAGCGACCGCTTCCTGGCGACCGCCCCAACGTGCTCCCGCACGTCCTCCAACTTGTCCCGGGGGATGGTGAGGGACATCTCGGCGGCATTGATGTCGATGCCCAGCCAGCGCACGGTCTGACTAGGGGCCTGCGCCTTTTCCCGGGCCTCGGGGAGGCCGAGCTCGGCGAACAGGTCTCGGGCTATGGCAAAGTCCGAGGCAGCTTTCTCCCGAGAGGGCGACAGTATGATGAGGTCGTCCAGATACATGGCGGCCTCGACACCCTTACCGGCGAGTATCCCCACGATGGCCTCGGCCACACACTGCATGTGATACGAGGACGCGCGGGCGCCGAACGGCATGGCCGTATCACAATAATACCCGCCGTCCCACAGGAAACACAGCAGAGGCCAGTCGAGGGGGTCGCACCTAAAGTTCTTATAGGCGCGCGAGATGTCGATGGTCGCCATGTAGCTTCCTGGCCCCGAGGCCACGAGGCGGGTGACGAAACCGTCGACCGTAGGGAGGCTGTGCTCGCGCTCTTCTCCGTAAACCGCGTTCTTCATCACGTACGCGTTGACGCTACGGTCCCGGGGGAAGGTCATATCCGTTATGACGCGGCGGGCCTCGGACCCGCGCTTCTCCCGGGACATCAACGGCGAAACGTGGCACCACGGCTCGAAGGGAGCCTCCGTGAACGGCCCCATCAGGTTTGAGAATCCACTCTCCTTTCTGATAAAATCCCCGACTTGCTTCGGGAATCCGGTGGCGCTCGGATGGTTGGGGACGTCCCGAGTGTCGCTGGCCGGCCCGAGGTAGCCGAGGGGGAACCCGTATCTTATGAAACCGAGGAGTTCCCCTTTGCCCTCCATCCCCGTCAGGTAGTGCTCCCACGCCCGTAGTTTGAGGTCCGTCGGCAGCGTTATCTTTGTGCACAGGGCGTTGGGCAGGCCCGAGGCCCGGACCGCCTCGTAGATGTGACCGTGCGCCGGGGGGCCGGCCTCGGTGAAGCGGGGCCACTCGGCCCGCCTGTGCTCCATGAAGGCCTCCGGGTCCGTCCGGAGTCCGGGCGACGGAATTCCGGTCCGGCAGACTTCCTTTAGTCCGCCGAAATCCGGAGTGTTAGTTGGATCCTCAGTTGGCGCGGTAACACTAACACTCCTGCTACCGCAGTGGGTTGGCGGTGGCCGCGCGGTGAACCTGTCCTCCACGTGGCGGGTCCCGCCCCCTTCGTTGTTGTTGTTTATGTTCGGGGCCCGACCACGTGGGCCGGCGGCCTTCGTGTTGTGGTCACGTGGACCCCCCGTGTGGTCCCCCCTCCACGTGAGGGGGTGGGGGCCCGCAGTGGTCACCGGGCCGCTTCCTTTTACGACCCCCGCCCACGTCCGGTCACCGGAAATCCTGTTGGGGGTGGTGGAGATCACAGGGCCCGCTGGTGTTACATCACGTGGATTGCACCCCACGACCCCGGGCCCGGGGGAGGAGGCACGTGTTGTGACTGTGTGGGGGTGCGCTCCGCTCACTCGCGGGGCGCACCGTAGCCGTTTTTTGCCCCGTGTCCGTGTTGGGGGAGCACATCCGCTCTGGGGTCGACCGCCCGGGGCGTGTGTCCGGCCTGGGGTGCGTGTCCGGCCTGGGGTGCTCGCCGGGGTGCCGGTGTGGGCGCAGCCTGACCGTTCTCATAGCCCATTGTATAACCGAGTTTCCGGTTGCACGCGTGTAACGAGTGCCCGCATTGTCTCCCCACGGAGTCGCAATACGAGCACACGTGCAGCCATCTCACGGGCCCGTCATCGTGACCGCTCCTATGGCGGCACCCCCTCTCCGAATTAAATTGCCGGCATGGCAACTCCCGTCCTCGGGCTTTCCCGGTGTCGGCGCCGCTGGTGAGGGTCCCGGTCGTCATCGCGAGTCGGACTCGCTCCTCCTGGATCCTCGAGTAATCGCACCACGACAGCCTCCCGGCCTCGATCTGGTCGAACACGTGGTTAGACCATCTCCTGACTCCGGCCCACGGCCGGCTCTGGGCGTCGATTGACACTTGATGTAAGTGCCGGAACATGGCCTCACGGTCCACGGGGTCGACCGCACGGTCATCCCCGAGCAAGCCAATAAACGCACTCAGGTACTCGAGGGGGCCCAGGGTTCCCCTCAGTTCCAGCTTCTGGGACAACGTGTAAACCCCCTCCCTATCCACAAACATGTACGGTTTACTGATTAAACGGGTAACATGAATATCTGACTGCAGCTTACCAGCCGTCTTGTCGTGGCGGATGGCCTCACGGTCGAGCTCACATTGGATATACGGGTCCCCTGCGTAGCGGTCTCATAGCTGGCGGGGTGGAGGCATGGCGCGGCCGGCTTGATCCTCGGCCCAGTCCCGAGTCCTTACTTCGGCGACTGAGCGAACCGTAGGGGGCGATGCTTGTCCCGTCGACCGTTGGGTCTGCAGCTGAATTAGAGCGTCGAGTTTCCTACTCATGTCCGAGAGTCCGGTCTCTACGGCCACGAGGCGGGCCGACCGGAGGCTTCCGGCCTGAGACGCGGAGTCCACGTGGTCGCTCTCCCTCACGGTCGACTCCGAGGCCTGGTCCGTGGTCGTGGAGGCGCTCGCTTGAGCGCGTGTCGTTGGTGGTGCCATCCTAGCTGTCCTGTAATTCACGTGAACTTTACCCGTATTCAGACACTGTCTCTGCACGGTCAGATACTCGGGGAGTATCGAAGACGGCGTGGAGAGTAGGCCAAAAATGGAGGGAAAAGAAAATACGTGTGAACGTAGTGGAGTACAGGAGCAGAATGAGGTGGAGGTCAGAGACGCGGTGGGCCACGTGACCGCGGGGTTCACGTGACCGACACCAGGGGGGAGTGCGCAGGGTGCGCGAGGGGGCGTGTCAGGGGGAGCAATGACCACCCCTGACCAACGGCCATGGGTTACCAATTAAGTTCCCGATGGCAGAGCGTGTCGGCGACAACGTCGGCGACACGCGCTGCCATCGTAGACTTAATTGTAGCGCGTCGTAGTGTATTAGGAGGGTTGTTTTTGTACCCGGCTGGTCGGCGACAAAAAAAGAGCGGGAAAACAATTTTAATTATATACCTGAGGTAGGATATATAAAATCTGTTATAATTCAAAGAAATAAAGCATCTTATAGTAGATCTTTAATAGTATAAACTTAACAATACTGTATCTATTTTTTAGATAAAAAAAACCTCAGTTCCAAGCTAAACCTTAAATGATTGATTTGAGGCCCTTAGTCTTTATCGGATGACACCAAATTTGCCATGCCGTATTTTCATTATATAACCCACCGGATCTGCAAATTTCATAACTTTCGGTCAAGTATCTCACATATAAGAGAGATTTACGCGGCCGTATTTGTCGCCGACGCGCTACGAAATTCCAACATGTTTGAATTTTGTAGACCCTCTACGATTAACATTTTTTTGTTGTAGCCCATCGTAGCCCGTCGGCGGGCAGCGAGTTCGTCGGCGACAAAACCTGACTAATTGAGGAGTTTGTCGGCGACACCTCCACGATTTTTTCAGTTTGTCGCTGATGCGGCCAAAGGGTTAATCGTAGACTTAATCGTAGTAGGTGGGAGGGGCCCCTAAGGATTAATGTTTGATGCTCGCCTTTACATGTCTGAGCTGATATGGAGTACCAGAACGTGTGCAATAGTGTCCCGCAGACTACTCATAGAAATGCATTTGAGGTGACAGAGATGTTTTTGAATTACTTTATTTATTCTGGTTAAAATAGGCTTCAATTGACCTATCTTTCTTCTCGGGTGTACAATCAGGGGTTTGCTAGTTCCATATACACCGAATTGGTGTTACAATGTTATCACAGAGCTGGCAGTTCTCTTGTTTTCCAAGGAAATCCTTGATTTTACTTTCAGTTTTTTTTCTTGTGTAAAAGCAAAGACAGAATAAGTTGGGCCTCTTTCACACCAAAAAGCAGTGGTTCAAACTTACACACACGCGAATAATGATGTATTTTCCATGTGTTCTCAGTCTCTCTTAGACAGTTTATTTCACTTGAAAATGTCATCTTTTATTCATGACCCTAGCTGCCAGCCCTGTAATCAAAGTTCATTAACAGGGAAAGGTGCTAGTGCCATGGGCTTACTGCCCGTATTTAAATTCCCTGTTGCACATGTCTTGCATATTAGAGACACAATATACCTAGATATGACTCTCCATACTAAACTTATGGGGACTGTAATTCACAGTGCAGAGATTACAGGTGTTCGTAATTTCTGGGCGATTACGGAAAAAAGTCGCTTGTGAATAAAGTCCATCCTCCCTCCGACATGAATAAAACAATCTGTAACTTGTTCTCATGATTCTTCTCATCTGTATATACCATCCCTTAAACACTGTGTAATGCCTTTGTACTACCTCATGTTGATGCCCACAATTCTATAAGGGCACTCCATAGGACTTTCTCCCTATATATACAATGCTACTAAATTACTTGGCCTCTGGGGCCCACTAAAAACAAGGTACATTCACCCTACAGGTAACAGGTAATTACCTGATTACCTACCTTTGGTGAAAGCTGATATTCAGAAATTATTCTAGATGATAATTTCATTAAAAATATAGATCCGCCCCTCACACAGTGAGAGAACGAGCCGGCGTTAGTATCAGTGGTCGTAACCAGTCAGGTCAGCAAGACCAGTCAGTGAGGGTATATATAAGACAGGTGGGAGGGTGGCCTACACCTCATGTACATGCAGCGACCATAACAGGTCAGAGCTGGGCCACAGACTTTATTCCCTGTGAGTGTACCTTTTTAATTTAGTGTGAAGAATGGTGAGACATAAACCAGATTAGGCAGACAGGCAATGATACAGAGATACATATACAGATACATAGATACATATTACACACAGAGTTTCATATATACTTCCCCACACACACACACACTATTATTACATACCTATAGGCGAACGTCAGTGAAATACTACCCGCTCACGGGGGTGTAGTATATCGCGACTACGGCCCACTATGGTGCGCTTCGTCGTACTGCAAGATTCTAACGTGCGTCTAGCCTAGTCTGTGCTATTCAATAGGCGTGCGTATTCGACGGCATCGTGACCAAAAACAACATGGCGAACGACGTCGAATCGCGATTTTAAACTCGTGATACATACCCCCCTTAACAAATAGAAGTGCCTTATGACCATTCATCGAAGTAGCAAACGTCTGGCGTTCACCTGACACCGTTTAAATTGCTCAAATATACGAAATAGATCGATAATAACAACACGGCATTCGACTTGGTCCGCAACGGGCGACGCACAGACACGCACTCTACGCGTTGTCAACGTCATAATTACGTTGGCTACCAGAGTTCCAGGTCATCCTGTGTCATACATTTCATAGTCGGCACCACGTCGACCGTTGCCGGGTTTTCCCGCTAGCTAGCTGCGTGTGCGTATAAGGACGGGAAGACACTGGCAGTATCACGACGGGGAGGGGTTGCGGGAAGAGTGTCGACGACTTGGAAACTTAACAGAATGGGATTTTATGATAGAATTAAGGTATGTAATAATAAGAAAATGCCCTGACTGTGGCCAGAACAATGTCTTAGTTCTCGGTCACCTGTGGTGGACGTTCTCCCCTCCGCCTGCGGCGTCGGGGAGAACGTCCACCACAGGTGACCTCGAACTAAGACATAGTTTGGCCACAGTTAGGGCGTTTTCTCCTAGTACTACCTTGACCTCAGCTGTCATGCCTCAGTACACCTTTCTCTCACCTGGCCTTGTAAATTCATTAGAAAACATGCAGATCCAGATACAGAGACACAGAGACACAGATACACATATAGAAATACATAGAATTAGTTTGTATAGTGTATTAGTTACCATATTTTCTTGTTGTGGATATTGTACTGCCTATAGTGCTTGTCATGGTTGGTAATCACGGCTGTGTGTGTGCTCTGCTCAGTGTCAGGCATGACTGACTGCCCTCAGCTCTCTACCTGTCGGTTTTATAGATCCAGTCTGACAGTCAGCGCAGGTAGCAATGCCCTAACACTACTCCCATACTTTAGCATTGGAGCAGTGCTCCTATAGACGACCTTTGCCTCAAAGTTGTCCAGGATACATGTGCAGTGGTAGCTCCACTCTGTGGAGTGCGGGGCTTATTTTTTTGGATTGATTAACTGAGCTTAATTGCTTTATATATAAGCTTTAAAGCCCCGCACCCACTTACTACGAGACGCCCCTACAAGCGTTAGGCCCCACACCCACTAGTTAAGATACGGTCCAACAAGCGTTCTGCAATTGGGCTACGACAGAGAAATTCTGTGTCGGAGCGTGTCGGAGCGTGTCGTAACGTTTTTTTGTGGAAACAAAGGAGACCACGGAACCGACATGGGCTACGACATGGGCTGCGACAGAATACAGTTTTTTTCAATTATTTTAAAAATTATGAGAGTAACCTATGATTTTTAAAACCTAAATAGGTAGCATTATACATATACTATTTTCTGGTAAAGTTTAAAGAAGGTTACATGGGTTTTACTGATTGAAATTTAGAACTTTTTAGAATTCCTATATATTTTATTACCAAATATTCTAAAACTCTTCGGATATGGGAAGAACACATCCTGATTAGTATGTAACTAAAATTTTGTCAAAAGTTTTTAAATATTAACGGAGACATAGATGAAAATGTAAATACCCATTGACTTACCATTGCTTCCATAGGCGCCAGTGTTAAATATCGTGACTCGTGTCGGAACGGTGTTGTAGCACTTGTCGGAAGCCTGCCTCCTATAGTGCAGCATGCTACGATAGCGTTCCGACACGCCCCGACACGCTCCGACACGCCCCGACGTGTCGGAAGCCTCCCGACACACTCCAACATGTTGGAATTGTTGGAAGCGTGTCGGAAGGCCTGCGACACGGCGCCCGTGTCGGAGCGTATCGTAGGCCATGTCGGGGCGTGTCGCAATCCTTGTCGGAAGCCAAGGTCCACTACTGCGATAACTCTCACGCTTCCGACACAACGTTCGATTCTGTGTCATAAGGCCTATCGGGGCGTGTCGGAAGCCAAATCGTAACTAGTGGGTGCGGGGCCTAACGACACGCTCCGACACAGAATTTCTGTGTCGGGGCGAAATCGTAGCACTCCTGTCGGGGCTTGTCGTAGCGTGCCGGGGCGTGTCGTAACGGTTTTTGGCGGAAAAAAAAGGAAACCACAGAACCGACATGGGCTATGACACAGGCTATGACAAAATACAGTTTTCCTTAATTTTTTTGAAAACTGGTGACAGTGACCTATGATTTTTGAAACCTAAATAAGTAGTATTATTATATACCTATGCACAAACTAAGTGTAAATACATACTGCTCCTCGGGGTATAGTATTGATATCATACAACCAAGTTACTCCGTCTAGCTTAGTAGGCATCGCCCTTGGATTTGACATACGGAGTGCTTTGACAGACATACGGAGTGCTTTGACTGACATACGGAGTGCTTTGAAAAATAACGCAATCTGATTGGTCGAGAGGCCGACAACATGAATCTTGGCAGAAAAATTGCAAATGGCGGTTCTCTTCACTTTGCGTGTTCAAATGCGTCTTACACGCGCAACGCAACGAGTTATCACGTGTATTGATCAAATATCGAGGTGGATAACGTGCAGCATGCACGCAATACCGTTTAAATAGCTTAAATATGTGTATTCAATCGATCACAACACAGACCCTCGCCGAGCGGGCGTCAACAAAGGCGGCCGTATATGTGTAACGTCATTATCGGGGGTTCCCAACGCTCTGGGAAAACGCTCCGTGTTGTCAACGTCAAATTACGTTGGATACCCTAGTTCCAGTGTCGGATATAAGCATGCGTATAACAGAGGATGTGTTTGGAGAGTGAGCAAGGCAATCGCCATAGTAACAGATCCAGCATGTATCACAATGTACACAACGTCTTTGGCGACACTGTCTTGTCGAGTGTGGGGTGTTCTAAGGGCGATTAAGGTAAATTCTGAACATTGTAACACATTGTAAGGTATATAATAATAGAATTACGACGTTGGCGCTCGTGTATGGGAGTCGTACGCCGAGGTTTGTCTCACGGCCGTACTCACCGCGGCCGTACGCCGAGGTTTGTCTCACGGTCGTACTCACCAAGGCCGTAGGCGTACGACTCCCATACACGAGCGCCAACATAGTAATTCTATATTACACATATACTATACTCTGGTAAAATTTGAAGAAGGTGGCATGGGTTTTACTGAGTGAAATTGAACTTTTTAGAATTCTTATATATTCTATTATCAAACATTTTGATACTGCCCCTCCACCATACTGCCCCTCCACCATACTGCCCCTCCACCATACTGCCCCTCTACCATACTGCCCCTTTACCATACTGTCCCTCCACCATACTGCCCCTCCACCATACTGCCCCTCCACCATACTGCCCCTCTACCATACTGTCCCTCCACCATACTGCCCCTCCACCATACTGCCCCTCTACCATACTGCCCCTCTACCATACTCACCCTCCACCATACTACCCCACACCCATACTGCCCCTCCAATATACTGCCCCTCCACATTACTATATACCTATAGGCGAATGTCCCACTTTTACTGCCCAGTAGTACAAATTCTGTTCGTCACTGAGTGACGAAAGAATATCCATACGTCCCTCCGTACCACGTGACCATTCATTCTAGTGAGTTGTAAAATGGGATTTTTTATGATTTCTAGGTATAGAATAATAAAGAGACACAGTTAGTGTAACTGAACTCCATCTGTTCCTCGATATTTTAATCAAAATATCTCTGAATAGATTCCATTCAGTCACACTAACCAGTATGAGAGTTTACTATACACCCATGCCGTATATACTGTAAATACGCACCGTTTTAGCATATGACGTAAAAATACTGTACGGACCACTGGTCCGTACACTAAAATACGGACCACCTAGCCCTACACATTTATCAAAATTTTGGTTGTTAAGAAAAATAAAATTGATTTCTTTTTAAATTTCGGGTATATAGTAAATATATAACGTCCAACCATGTTTGTACAAGTCACAGAATTCGATGCTAATTTACCGTTTGTACAGAACTCGGCATAAATGCCTCGGTCCGTATTTATAAACGGTAAATTAGCATCTCGTTCTGTGACTTGTACAGCATGGTCAGAACGTTCTATATAATTACTCCCCCTCCACCATACTACCCCTCACCTATACTGCCTCTCACCCATACTGCCCCTCCCCCAAACTTCCCCTCTACAATACTGCCCCTTTACCATACTGTCCCTCCACCATACTGCCCCTC
Source organism: Alentia gelatinosa (assembly GCA_950022655.1). NCBI lineage: Eukaryota > Metazoa > Annelida > Polychaeta > Phyllodocida > Polynoidae > Alentia > Alentia gelatinosa. The sequence goes on from OX465592.1 coordinate 27,360,055, forward strand.
TACAATACTGCCCCTCTACCATACTGCCCCTCTACCATACTCACCCTCCACCATACTGCCCCTCCACCATACTACCCCTCACCCATACTCCCCCTCTAAAATACTCCCCCTCTACCATACTGCCCCTTAACCATACTGCCTCTCACAAAAAATGCTCCTGAATCATATTGCCCCTCTACCATACTGCCCCTCCACCATACTGCCCCTAAACGATACTGCCCCTCAGCATACTGCCCCTTAACCATGCTGCCCTTAAACCATAATGCCCCTCCGCCATACCGTTCCTCACCATAGTACTCCTCCACCACACTGCCCCTCAACCATACTGCCCCTAAATCACACTGTCCCTCACCATAGTACCCCTGTGAGGGGCAGTATAGTTTAGGGCTAGTATGATTCAGGGCAGTAAGGTTGAGGGGCAGTATGGTCTAAGGGCAGGATGGATTAAGGGGAGTATGATTGAGAGGCAGTATGGTGGAGGGCCAGTATGCTAGAGGGACAGTATTGTAGAGGGGCAGTATGGTTGAGGGACAGTGGTATGGTGGAGGGGCAGTATGGTGGGGGCAGTATGGTGGAGGGATAGTATAGTGGAGGGGCAGTATGGTTGAGGGACAGTATGGTGGAGGGGCAGTATGGTGGAGGGACAGTATAGATGGCGGGCTAGTATGGTGTAGGGGCAGTATGGTGTAGGGGCAGTATGGTGGAGGGGCAGTATGGTTGAGGGGCAGTATGGTGGAGGGGCAGTATGGTGGAGGGGCAGTATGGTGGAGGGACAGTATGGTTGAGGGACAGTATAGATGGTGGGGTAGTATGATGGAGGGGTAGTATGACGTCACGCCCCGACATGTCCAACAAGTATGAAGGGGAATTGATGTTATAACAGGTCCGGGGCACTACTGAGTGGCCTAGGGTAACTCCAGGATAAATAGAATCTTAAAAATAAACACACCAAAAAAACAATTTCAGCAGTGCACACTGTTATCTACACTTTTTAAAAGAGGATTTCAGGCAATTTCCGCTGGAGACCTTTGGAGTTCTTCATGTTTTCCCCACTCAAATTGACCTGATTTTCAATCTGAGACAGTCATATTGTAAGAAGGATCTTATCCTTCTATTAGCATTTTCATGATGTAAACATTGGCCAATGAGTTTTGTTGTTGTTTTGGCAGGTCAGGTTTAACCCTCTATACGAACATAAAATGCCATTATTCAAACGATCTATGTATGGGTAGACTAATTTGGTAATGGAGAACACAATTCTGATATCTATTTTAACTTATATTCAACCATTTACCTGTTATTCCCATCGTCATATAATGCGAATCTTGACCTAATTCAGCGCTACACGTGCTAGAGTGACCAAAAAGAAGACCCCGTTGCATGATGGACAGGTCTTCGGTCCCCCACCCCCACCCCCCTGACTTAAGCTCTCGCTTGTAAAACATGGAAGTAATAGCCTATGGTTGAGCGTTACGGTAGACAAATCGACAGGGATGTGCAGTGACCGCAGTTCTTGGTTTTAATAATATATTGGTTCTCACAACCGAGTTGACCACTAGGGATTCATGAAAATTGAGATATGGGTAAAAGATTCATATAGAATTGTTCGGGACATGTTTTTTTACATATGCTTTAATATCTGATAAAATATGTATTGGAATTTTTCTTATGATGAGTTCGAGAAGGTAGACCCTCTCGTGAATAGTGGCAGTAATAGTGGCAGTAACAACGAACGGTAATTAATTAGTGAAACGGTTACTGCCACTGTTGGTGCCGCTCAGGTACAAAGTGGCGCACGCTGTTGCTTCCACTAACTTTTGAAATACAACCAGGGGTAATGCTCTCACGAGATTTAGTTCGATCAAGCAAGATGCAGCCAGATGCTGCAAGACTTTACCTGACCCTGCTGGGCAAAATAAATTGCGTTGGTGGAATTATCACATAAGATTGCCCATTTATCAAATTATACTTGTGGAGTCAATTCGGAGCATTCATTATTTATGGCCGGGGGCACAATTTAGAATAAGCGAAGTGTTGAATAACTGCCCGTGACATCCTCTACAGGCACACCCTCTTTTGGTCAACCCCTTTTCGCTCTGGACAGACTCCCACTCCGGTCATAGGCCCCATATACTGTAAGCTTAAGCTTAACCCACCATCGGCAGGGACAGTGGGGGTGAGGGGTTGGACATACAAACAAAAATATATGGTGAATATGGGCCTGCCCTAGGGGGTAATCCACTTTAACCTTCCTCACTGAGAGAACATCAAACTTCCTGTAACACCTCCAACCCCATAATAGTGGGACGGTTTGTGGGAGTAAGTTTGTAGTTGGTTGACTTAGACTCCCCTTTTACTTTGAATAACAGTATATCCTACAACTCACAGTGGACCCACCTGTCGTTTTTTAGATATTGGTGATTATCAGTCTGAAATGTTTATTATCATTTATTTTGATGCTACATTAGTTTGATATAAAATTTTGTCTAGTTTGATTTAACCCAAGAGGTAAAATAGTCACCTTTTCATTTACTTGATTTACACTGGAAACGTACTGAAAATATGGTTTCAATAATATCAAAAATAAGGATGGTGACCTGTAGTTTTTAAAATGTAATGTAGTATTGCATATTCACTATATTCTGTGAACATTTTAGAAAATATGACATGGGTTTTATTATGTAAAAAACAACTTTTAAGAATGTCTATATATTCTATTATGATTAAATCATCATTTCAATCTCTAGATCAAAAACTAGAATAGTGTACCCCAAATTGTAGGTTAGATATATATGTTTTACAACACCTTGACATCATCATATCCAATTCCCAAGGCAGCTTGTTTGATATGCCTTTAAGTAATAGGGGGTGGTCAAAGTCAACTGACTCCAAACTTACTCCTGAGAGGCCATCCCAGTTCCTACACCTCCTCCAACCTGGGGCCCCCGCCTCGACGGGTGGTAGGTGGGATTGTCTCTCGCCTTTTCCGCCGAGATACAAGAGGGGAGGGGGGGGGGGGGGTAGAGGCTACCGACCCTATACCTGTCTCAGAGACATGTGCTGCACGCTGCCTTCAACTAACGACTTTATTTATATATACGCCATCGCGGCAGCGCATTTATCGGCCGTATATTAACATGTTTTCATATATATACGTCTATATTTCACACCAGCGTATGAGGCGTATACAAGACCGTTTCCTTTTATATACGGACGCGTCTTGGCTGTAAATACAACAGAATCAGGCGTATATATAAATCAGGCGTATATATGAATCAGGCGCCTACAGGTGAGGCGTATACAGGCGGATGACCTGGTACCTCATCTCGGTATTTCTCTCATTATTCGGAACTCGTTCTCATATTGCAAAAACAATACTCAATGTGCTATGCTGTCACACGTTAGCCGGTAAATCAGTGATAGGTGTGAGATAAGATCTGCTCTGTAATCTCACTCGGCTTTGCCCCACGAGATTACTCTGCAATGAAAAGACTACATGGAATTGAAACTTCACTAAATTCCATTTGTAGTAAAATGGGAGAATTGACCCTTGGTACAGGGGCTAGACCGAAGCAGACCGGGCAGCGAGGCGTGACGAGCCGCGGACCAGCGGACCAGCGAAATATCGGCTCTCTAGAGTGAGTGGAGCTAGTCTGTCCAGGGAGCTGTTTCATTAGAAGGAAAAACTCTCGTAGTTGGTCTCACTAACCAAATAGCGAGACTTCGTGTTTCAAAAGGAGAGGATGGCAACAGCGAGTGACACTTTGGAGCAAAGCCGCACCAACAGCGGTAATACCCATTTCAACAGCTAGTGAGGTCTCGCTGTTGGTGCCACCTGGCTACCACTGCTGGCGAGAGGGTTTACCCTCTCGTACCCTGCTTTCGTACTGATAATAACAACAATTTCAAATCACATTTTATCCGATATTATAACATATTCGACTAAAGAAAAAATGCTCCGAGCAATTCCATATGTATCGTTTACCCATATTTCAATTTTCATAATTATCTAGTGGTCCACTTCTAGTTTGTTAGAACTATTATACTATTCGAACCTAGAACTACAGTCACTGCACTACTCGGTCAGTATGCCACTGTGCCGCTCGACCTAAGGCTCTCACTTCCATGTCTTACAAGCGAAAGCTACAGTGTCAGCACCATAACTCAGTCAATAATGCACGTAGGAACGTAAAATAAAAATTGAAATGTGGGGGAAATCACGAAGAATAATTTGGTATTATTGAATCATTCATTAGGTATAGATTTATAAATATCTCGTTGGTTATGCTGGCTTAGCGAACGGCACCGGGATCTCAACAGCGGCACCACTTCTGAAACGAGACTTTATAGGGTCCGCTGTAAGTGCCGCTGATTGCTCTCGCTGTTATGGTTGCTATCCCCGTTTACTCCTCATACTAGTGAAACGGCTCCCTGAACCGAACCCTGCTTTGCGGTAGCATGAGCGCCTTGGCCCTAGCGACGTACTACAGTCTAGAGTGAAGCCAGTACCATGGCATAGTACTAGACCTACACAGTACACGGACATGGTAATCACTCTAAAATTATTATATTTTGGATTTAGATATAACAAATATTTATATTATATGTCTATTTAGGAATATTTTTGGGAATATCTGTGGGAATATTTTCATGAATATTTGCAGAATGTTTTGGGCAATATTAATGAGTTTTGCCCAGTTTTTTTACCAAGATATTTGCAAGGGTGTGCATATGTGTACTTCCTAAATGCATATATGCCATTTAAAGTATCAAAATCGACCAAGTAATTGATTACACTGCACGAAACCTACCGCTTTACATATGTATCCGAAACGCGTCTAACAGTAGGATTTTGCATCTACAAGTTCGACCTGTTATCCGTCTCGTAGACGCCTTATCTAGTGGCGTATATACATGTCCATGATGCGGTCTAATCTATGTCATATATACGCCTGATTCCGTTGTATATACACCACCATCCAATAGTTCCGATCTTTGCAACTTGGGACACTACTGGTAGCATATTTCATTTTCCATTAATCATCCAAGTCTGTATTATATAAAAAATACAATCTTATATTACCAATTTATTTTTATAAAACCTTTATAAGACCTGATTGAATATAAATTGATTAATTACACATAATAAACCTTGCATTCTTTGGTTTTCTTAAACGTTTTTTTTAATAGGTTTTACCTTGTAAACACCACTCTTCTGTACTGTTCTGGGTATTCCCATATATAAGCCTATACCATTTAGTCTACACCACAGCCGAGTAACAGGCGGTAACACAGACACCTATAAGAACAGGCGGCGGGCGGTGGTTTTCGTGCAGTGTTAGATATGCAGAAAAATATTTGATGCAGTTCTAGCAAAAACGGCCGAATATGTCAATCGCCGAGTCTTATCAAAAGATACCAAAAGTAGTTAGAAATTGTAATCCAAATACCTTTCTTGAATGTTAGAAATCAATACATCAATAATTTGTGAATGTCACCCTAAATTCTTGAAAACACATGTTTATTTACTGCATAAATTGAAAACAATTGGCCATCCTTTTGGGCGATGATACCAGTGCGACTATAGCGATGGAACCCCTAGTATGATACTACAAAAGCGAATTTCTACTGAAAGTCAAGACTAACTGTAGAATAAGTAACACTGGAAAATATATTCCCAAAATGTGTTAAACTTTTCAACTTTTATAATTTTTTTCCTAATGGAGAAGAAAACCTCAGTGTGTGGTCCTGGACTTAATTTGAGCCCAAACCTCTGAGGCTAAGCACATATGAGAATAGCCACTGTGTGTAGTCCTCCTGGACTTAATTTGAGTCCAACCACCTTTTTGAGGCTAAACACAATGGGCACCTTCCTCTTTGAGACAAGTTTTGAGTTGTGAGTTAATCAGCTACTAATTTACTGCATAGTCAAGGGCAGCCAACAATGCACATAATCACATGATGAATAATGAGTGGAATTTTTTCACTTGAGTCCTTTTCCGCAGGGCCGCAGATGTTGTGTAAAACTTTTTACCTAAAGGAGAAGAAAACCTCAGTGTGTGGTCCTCCCTGGACTTAATTTGAGTCCAAACCTCTGAGGCTAAGCACATCTGAGAATAGCCACTGTGTGTAGTCCTCCTGGACTTAATTTGAGTCCAACCCCCTTTTGAGGCTACGCACAATGGGCACCGTTGTAAATGTAAATGGATGAATTAAAGGTAAAGTATACAAACGAAATATGGAAAAATATGGGACCCTGAGTCTTGATTGTGCGGGTGCCTCCTGGACTTAAATTTGAGTCCTATTCTGAGGACCTCACTCTCAGAAGCAGTACCCACATCACTAACCTAAGTATACCTCACCTATTGTATGACGGCCACCATCACTGATACTAGATACTATCAGTAAACCTGGATGGATATACAGAAAGCACAGTGAACACCCCTTTGTTCAACGCTTGGAACTGGTCGCATAGCGCCCTCTTGGACGTAGCTTGACCTAACCTGTGACTCCGTCTCTATACAGGATAAACTGTGAGTAGTGAATTATTGATTATCCGCTTACTGAATATCCACTGATCTGGTATTTGGTTTGCACTTTCTGTGAGAAACTACTAGCTGCATAGCTGCGCAGCTGCATGGTATAGTGGTTGTGTTGCGGTGTGCGATACTGTAAAACCGTATATATGAAACCAGCCCCTCCCTAAACATACAAATGGCACTTACAATGTACACTAGTAGGATTGATACCCCCCTGCTACCCCTCAAACGGTGCAAAATGGCGACCTCATCTCACTTTTCGTCACCCATCATTATTTACCAAATTATTTAATTCTTATTTAATGACACGCTGATACAGGTCCTCAAAAACAGCAGGACTGTCGTACCAGTGGTCATCTCCCCAACTCAGCGTAAATTAGCAGTTTTGGGGTCATTTGTAATTATTTTTTGTACAAAACTTCATCTTATCTTACTTATTGATGATCTGTATCATATTATTCATTTGTTTCATCAATCGATGACTACTTCAATTGAAGAATACAACAAGATTAAAGGTATGTGTATAACACATCTGAACTGTCAAAGTTTGTGTAAGAAAACGGATGAGGTCTTTTATATGTTATCCAGGTCTGACATGACCTGTTTCACTGAAACATGGTTTAATGATAATTACACCAACTCAATGGTAAACTGGCCAGGCAGAACAATTTTCAGAATAGACCGCACTGAGAAAATCGGAGGGGGGCTAGCGTGCTATATCAAAGATGATTTTGCCAAGTTCTGTAAACTCATACCTGAACATAGCGAAGTAACTAAAGATATCGAATATCTCAGTATAGAATATACTAAACCTCATAACAAGAAACTCCTCTTTTGCACTGTTTATTTCACGCATGAACGAGATATGGATACGGCCATGGATAAATTAAAGGCGCTTCTTACAGACAAACAATATGCCTCGCATGAAATATGTTAATTTTATAGAACGCAAAGGCCCTGACCTTGATAAGTTGAAAGAGTTTAAAAAAGATTTCGCACTAAAAAGTCACATCAATTCATGTACACGCCCATTGAGTGCTAAACAGCCTTGTTTGGATAACGTCCTTAGTTCCTCGGACATGGTTAGTAGTAGCGGCACATTAAACTACTTGTGTAGCGATCACCTTCCAGTTTATGCTGTGCGTTATCATGCACGGAAAAGTAAGGTCAAAGTTAAAATAACCGGAAGAAGTTATGTAAAGCATTCACACAACAAATTACGTGACTGGCTCCTTTTTGACTACCTTGATTTTTATTGTCCGATTAAATCCTGGACAGTGGTTGACCATGGTACACCATGGTACGCCTAAGTTATCCAACATTGTATAGTTCAACCGCCAAAGTCCACAACTGTGTAATGTTAATACCAGAAATGGTCAGGGGTGACCAATCTGGACCTACCTACTATGTGTGAGTTTTTCTGACCATGCTGTCCTTTTGGGCTTAAGCCTAGACATTATTGTATGTATTGAACTTGATATGACTGTGACTTCATAACAACTTGGTATCCGCAAATGCTCTGTGAGCTTACTCTGTAAGCAAATACGCGGTAAGTTATTCGTTCTGCTGGAGCCACCGGAAGATAGGACATATATAGTCCTAGGTGCCCACTCCAGGGTAAATAAAAACCTAAAAAAAAAAAAAAAAAAATGGATGTAATTACTCCAGCCAGCTTGTGACGTAGGCACCTTTTTGGATGATTCCGCCTGGCTTGTTGAGCCTGATCCTTCATGTAATGTACATGATGGTCCAAGTGCTCAATCCTAGCCAGAGCCTCAGTCTCGCGAACCGAAAGCTCCTCCAAGGTATGGTGCCGTTTAGCCACCTCCTCGGCGATCTCTTGATTACGAGCCTCCAGTTCTTGACACATTTCTCGAACCTCCCTTTTCCGATCTAACTCGGCTAGGAGTTCCGGCCCAAGAAAGCCTTCAGGATTCCGTCCGGAGTTTACCTGGAAGGTATCCTCCGCTCCATCCTGAGGAGTAGTTGACTCTCCAGGACTATCTGTCTGAGACCCAATCTTGCTGAGTTCCTCCAGATCCCTTGCGGGGCCTTGTCGGCTGCCGGTCGCCGGACTGAAACTCTTCAGGACCGTCGAGCTCAGATTCTGAGCAGCGGCTCTCTTCCGAGATTTCCCCTTGCCTGACATCTGGGTGTTACCCCCTCCCTCCGGGTTAGCTGGCGTTTTGCCATTCCGGGCCGGAAGAGCCGGGTGGGAAGTTACCTCCTCATCCTCGCTCTCCTGTGCAGCCTGGGACCTGGTTGTTACACCAGCCCCCTGCATTCACCGAAGATCCCGGGTTGTGCAAGCAACCTGGTCACGGCACCAATTTGGTGGTCGCCGCCTGTCTAGCAGGTTGGATGACCCCAATCCGGAACGCTAGTTCCAGGCAGGATACCACCCTACGCTCTCTGCGTAGGTTGGTTCGGCTTTTGGTGAGTTTACACGGACCTAGTCACACACAACACAACACACGCATTTAATAAACAGGAATGTTTATTAACAATACTGCTTCCCGAAAAGATCTGGAAGATCTTTCCCACAAGTACAGTACCCTAGCACAGGGTGCTAGGTAATGCTGGATAGGCTAATCTGAAAGACTCGTCTAACCACCAGGAAGGTTACGAGAACCCGCCTGCCAAGTGAGGGCCCAAGGGTCCGTTCCGCAGAAGAGACGCACGAGGACGACCCTGTCGACCTACTGTGAATGCTGAGTATATATACCCAGCGTTACGTAATCCCGGTCTCCGCCGTGCCACTGTCGTGTGCGGCGTTGCCCGGAACCACTACACAGTAGGGATCGGATCTCCGCGCCACCTTCCGTAGAATGTACGAACACTGCTGGATTCCCGCCCCACTACATGTGTATGACTGTGCATATGAGTGTCTCTGTCTATATGTCTGTGTGTATGACTGTGTGTAGAACTGTCTATGTCTGTGTGTTTGACTGAGTAAAGGACTGTAGTTATCCATGCCTATGTCTATCTCTCTGTATATGACTGTTGAAGGGAATTTTTCTGTCCACATGTTTATTCTTCCTTTTGCCTCTGTGAACTTGACCATCTACCTCTTGGTTTCTCTCGTGATTTCTACTGAAATCAACTGAATGTACATAGTTCACCTTTATGAAGCATCTTGCCTAAAGTCTGTTTCCCAGTGTAGGGGCACAGAGAAATCACTCTGAAAAATGCCCCGGAATTCGAGTTAGATTAACAGAACAAGTCATGGTTTTGACTGTTTTCCACTGTGTGTCAGTGTGGAGCCGCCCCAGCTGTGTGCCCTGTTTGTGGTGGCAGCATGGCGACAGGGCCATAAAACAGTGGGGGGCGTGGTTAGAGGCCTTTGGTTGGTAGGGGGAACTGGAAATCGTCGGTAATAAATCGTTACCTTCATGGCAATTCCAGGAACCATGTCATACAGATGGAATCATCAATGAGTATTTGAAGTAGTTCCTTCTTAAAGTTGGCGGGTAGTTGGCCTGATATTTGTTAATTACTATGTAATTAATTACCGCCAACTCCTGTGTTACTTTTCTTTATTATGTAATGAGGTTAATATCATATATATATATACTGTACAGGGAGAGAGAGAGGGAGACAGAGAGACAGAGAGACAGAGAGATGTATGTGTGTTATACCTGTGTCTGAGTAGAAGCTAGACTTGCTCAAGTCTTTGATTATGGACATTCATGATTAAACAAAATAATGATGAAATATGTTGCAGTGTGACTGATCCAGGAGGTGAGGGGTGGGTAAAATTGCAGATCTCCACTTAATAATTACAAAATGACAGTATTATTTGCCTGTTTATTCATCATTTGATGGGTCCTCGAACATTGGATTTAGGAAATTTCGAAAATACCGCCAATTTGGAAGAATAAAAAATCTCTCTGCTAATATAGTCCTAACCCTAAGCTAACCCTAAACTTAATAAAGTATGGCATTTTGCGGCAGTACCAGTATGTAAATAATTCTGTGTTCAAAACACAGGTGTTCAAAACATCGCGGAATATTGACAGAATTTGTTGTTTCCAAGCATGTTTTTTGAGTAGAAGTCGAAATGACTATTGCATAATAAAACAGGTGAAATATAATTCAGAACATTAGATTAGTATGGAGAAGCCGCAGAAAAACGATATAACGCTAAATAAACAAAGTAGTTTGACTGACATTTTCTATGTTCACTGATTCTGTGAGTCTCTGTGTTAACTTTTTTTTTTTCATTGGTCAGGGCCCTGTTTTTTAGTCATGACTATTGTGAGTCCAGGTAGCCCCAAGATATAGCCTACCAGCGATTTCACGACAGTTTGGACAACAAAAGATGGCCGGTGTGCTATAGACGGTGTCGTAGTGCAGTACGGACGATCGCCGCTAAAAGTGTCGGCCGCTACGACAAGTATAGAATTGTCTTAGGTTCTATCAAAGATCCAGGGGACCGTTTTGGTTATATCTGCGGATCGGAGTGTCCGATCTTCTTCATATTTGGAATCCTTATAGATCATATGTGTCCCTAACTCGTGTTAAAACCTCTCCGGTTCATATCAATCGAGCGCTGAGGTTTGACGGGGGCATAGATTGTGAGTAGGCATACACTGGCCACCAGTGCAGCATTTGCTGTGATGAAATTCAAACACCGATATCGGCGGATCACTACGACCGATCTTCTGGTATTTGGTATGATTATTGGATATATGTACCCCTTACTTGTGTCAAAATTTCATCGCTTAATTCCCGCGGGAAGAGAATTTTCGCATTCGGTACGACTTATCCATAGATGTCGTAGGGCTACGACAGTTTGGGAGACAAATTCACCCACGTGAACTTACATTTGTCATGACTATAGCACACCTCACACGGCCCTACGTGTCATAGAGCTGCGATAATTGGCCAACCCCCTAAAATGACTGCAAAAACATGTCGTCCATAACGATGGTCGTGACTAAAAAACAGGGCCCTGGTTCGCTACAAATTATTGATGCTTGTCTACCACCTTCCCAGGATTTTCTATCTATGAATACATTCTTACTCGCAGGTAAGCCAGAATCAATCATTCCTGCACATTATATATATGGTTTTGAGTGGGTCTATATCTTTAATGAAATTATCATTAGGACTGTATATCATCTTTAAAAGTAACATTAATGAAAGATTACAGTTATGGTTTTAGTTGATAGTGGACTATATGATACATTGAAAGACTTACAAGAACTAAAGCATACTAATAAGTAGTATTCTCATAGTTATGCATATTTACCCCAAAGACATGTTCCAATCATATGTTTATTCCAGCATCATGTCAAAAGCATTAAGTGTGGAGGAGTGTTGTATATCTATACCGCTAGGCGGCACTACAATCTTATTATGTACTAATTCAATAATATCACCATAGAATCTCTTGTCTTCACCTTGTCTTCTTTGTAAATTGGGCAAAGTCTTGCTGTTTAGATTCAGGTTATTTCTACAAATATTCTACTGTAGAGATTTTCATGTTCACGTTCGGCAGAAATCACGAAAGTTGGCCTTAACTTGTGATGAAAACTTTGGGTTACTATAAAATTACTAATGCTTCAGACCGCTACGAGCGTTCATATGACCTCATTTACGTCAGCATTGTCACGTGGCCTGGCAGTAAATTGGGTTAGTGGGACACTGTTGGATGTGTGTTGGATATCGTCAGATGTACGACGTGGGGCGGTGAAGGTGAGTCTGCGATGTCTTGTACCCTTTCTGAAGAAGAAAGATGCAGTGATATGATTATGATTATCAGGTGAACGCGTGGAGTGACACCACATGGTGACAGGACGGCGGGTGACACGATGACAAGTAGTGACAGTGACATGAGCACGAGATTAGACATCTGTGTCAGTCAGCGGTCAGACGGATTGTTTACATTGGTGCAGTAACGTCCAAAGCTCAGTCTGTAATTCGTGGAGAGTAAAACGTCTTATATATTGACCAGCTATTATTCATTTGGCGAGCGAAGCGATTAAGAGTTCTGTCTTACCTATATGTGCCTTCCTTTTGACGTTATATGTGTACTCTCCAGCACATGTTCATCTTGTTTACAATTTTCCCTTTTAGTTGCTAGTTACACAGTGCGATCTTTAAAGAGAGTATGCCATGTCTCTTCAGTTCTTCCTCTTCCTGCTATCATTTTTTCAAAATTCTATACAGAAAAGAAATACATTGTTTGCTATTTATATTGTCGTCGCCAGCGCCTTTCTCATAAACACAGGACACTCCCACAAGCTTGACATAGACTAAAAGTAACCACAGATTAATTGCTAGTGTCAGTAACAATGCTCCACAAATATATGAGTAAACTGCATGAAGATTGTACAATTGAAAAAATGCATGTCTTTCCTCTGTGAAGTTGTGAAAAATAGGTAAATACTGAAATATTACTTATAATCAGGCAGACCTGGACACTACCTTTCTGGGCATATATATGTCGGGGTCTGGGACCAATTTTAGAAGGTAGTAGAGGGCAATTAATGGTAAAATAAGTGAAAAAATGAATGTCCTTTTTAAAATTTGAAAAGTAAAATCTTGTACATTACAATTTGATATAATTAAAGGTGTTTTTTCTGATTATTTCTATAAAATATATAAAATGTCCAGTATCTGGTACAAATATTTCGGTCAGGAGGACAATATTTCATTATGAGGTAACTAACTACTTCCATGTCCAAATTCTGTATTCACCGTCACGGTGCCCTTCAGGCATAGGGAAAATGTAGAATGAAAAGGAGGAGAAAACCAAGTTACACTTCTTTCATTTGCATTACTTGTTGTGTCTCTCTGATAAAAATTTCTAGATTGTCGGTCAATAATTAAGGTCATCAGCGAAAGACGTTTGGAGCAAGAATTAGTGTAATAATTAAGCGTGACGGTGAATACATTGCAGAACATGTAAAACTGGGTGGAATATATTGATTTCTTTGCACAAATAATATCAATCTAAGTCCTCTAAACAATTCAAACCCTTTTTACAGAAATAAAACAGGATCATATCTACAGAAATGGGAAAAATCTGTCACTTTTATAATGCTAGAGGTTTATAATCAAAAGTTATTCTACTATAAGGCCACACATGTTTCCTGTCAGATTCCATGGCAAACATGAATGTATTTGCTAGGGATATTTTAATATGGATAATTCTTGATTATTGGGACAAACGTGACGGTGAATACATGTGTTTTAAGAACGTCTTCTTTAAAAACTGGTCCTGAGAAATCCCTACAAGAAAGGATGAGGGGATTTTAGGAATATGTACTTCAGACCCTCTCATATCAGGAAAAAATCAAAAGAAATCATTTTGGAAACCTTTTTTTTTCTTTCTTTAAAATGACCAATTGTAAAATTTTCGTGATTTTGGCCCATATATATACATATATATATATATATACTCATCAGCTTAACAGAGACTAGGAATTAATGTTATTTCCATTTTCAATGGAAGAGCGCTGTATACCTAAATTACTTTATGAAATAAAAGTAAGAGAATATCATAAGAAATTATGTATTTGAGCCATCTTTATTTGATTGAGAATTAGGTATCAAGAACGTTTCAATAAACCTAGAGAATTTATTTAATAGTTGTTCTCAAGTGTCATGAACAGGAATATTGATCAAGTCTTAGAAATCTATATGTTTAAACAAATGGAAACTGATTACTTTATAAAACTAATTTCTGGTATTAAAATCAGTGTATACAGCCTAATGCATTAAAAATTCTCTGAATCAAGTCCTATATGGGTCTGAGTATGACAGGTTCAATAACCTGGTCAGTGGATGAAGGTAAGGAGTGTGTGTGTGGGAGTAGGGGAGAGATGATAATATGAAGTGACTGGGTTGAGAGAGAGTCATATGCCTACCCTTCCACCAAACTCATACCTCCCTACAGGGTCTGTGCTATACAGTCAGGTCTGTCCCACCAGATTTGAAATGTACATGTTTTGTAAAGTGGTAGGAGACCAGTGAGCCAGAACAAACAGGCTTTGAGTGTAGCTAACTGTCAGTAAAGTAGATGGAGTGGTTGTGGGAGGGGAGGGGGTGAGGGCTATTATGGCATGACTGTAGAGTGAGTTCAGGTCCAGAGTGTTATACATGAATTTTAATCTGTCCCTGTCTGTTAAAATATATGTCTATTTCTCTTTGTTTCTGTCTGTTTTCTGTCTGCAGCTTTCTGCCTCTCTGTCTCCATGGCTATCCCTGTCTGTATACTGTATGTATAACTATCTCTGTTTATATCTTTGTCTCTCTCCCTGTCTGTCCATATGTATGTTATACTATACCTTTGTCTCTGTCCCTGTTGGTTGGCATGTATGTTTGACTATTTCTCTTTGTATGCATCTTTCTGCATCCCTGTCTTTCTCATTGTCTCTGTCCTTGTCTGCATATGACTCTGTCTGGAGGCATACTTCACAATTAAATTGAATTAAAGACTAAGGATCATCATGAGTTAACACCACCTAAAGGTTGTTTCCTGTACAATTATTATGGCTTTTCCACTTGTATTGGTCAATTTTATTATTCCTGTGTGCTTTGTATCTGCATATATCTATATAATGATTACTAAGTTCACAAAGATTCAGACAGCCATGGAACTAAGGACTGCTGATTTTATACAAATGCTTTTAAGTTTAGTCTGAAAGCAACAAGGAAGAAGGCCTTTACTGCATTGGCGATTGTATGCTTTCTCACTCTTCAATGCCTAATATAAAAAAAGAGGGAAGCTTTCAGCAAGTCTATGGTCCAGTCTCAGGTGCAAGGCTTGGTGACAGGGTTGAAGGGAGTAAAACTGGTTTGTCAGGTATGTACAAATTGGGTCTGAATACAGTGTATTTAGATGTGTCCCATCAGTTTTGAAAATGTAAATACCACATTTAGTCATTATCATCATCTAATAGTTTCCTTTTCTAGTAGCAGATTACAGTAGCCATAATTAAGTGGTTATTGTTTAGTAACAGAATTGACATAGTGAATATTTTGTCCCCAAAAAGACTATAAAATAAAAGGTCTATTTTTAGGAACCAAGTCAATCCTGCTAACCGATCCCACCAGGTCAAATCATCCTTCAAGCAATGCGGTAATACAATCACTCTAGCTGAATCAGGAAAGAACTTAATTAAGTTAATGATCCTGCGTACGAAGGTGGTACCACCCTGGATAACCATACTCGCGGCTGACAAAACCCCACACAACGACTGAAGTTGCTTTTTTGTTGCTTTGTTCCTGGTCAAAAACTCCCTGACAAAAGTCTTTACCCGGGCAAACTTTACCCTACCGTCATATCAATGGTATTGATACGAATTCCAAGAAAAAGTGCTACCTGAGTAGGTTCAACCAACTTGTCCTCGTTAATGAGAAAACCAAGATCCAACAGAATTGATCTTAACTTCTTCAAATCATCATCTTTCAGCCGTAGGGGCAATGATAATAAAGTCATCCAGGTAATAGCAAATGTTTGCAATTCCTCTATGACACGCCACCTCCACTACAAAATTAGACAATTGTGTGAATATGAAGGGACTACATCGCAAGCCGAAAGATAAACACCCATCTAATAGGTATTCCATTCTGCCTTGAAAATCCCAAATCATCCCCTGTAGTTCCCTATGTGGTGGATAAACATTCACCGAGCGATAGGCCGATTTAATATCCACTATGGATACAAAATCACATTCTTGAATATTAGACAAAACATCATTTAATTTCACAAAAGTAAAATCTCTGCATGTTGAAGACATGAAATTATTCACTGACCTTTGCAAAGGTCTTTTAGCGTCCGTTATGGGACATAATTTCAGATTCTTCTTGCGGACTGCCCCCATGGCGTGTACACACCGAGGACAATGATCACTAATCACAACTTGAAAGGTATCAACAAATATATCGCCTGTGTTACAACCAACTACCGATATTACATCACCATCACCACCACCACCACCACCGGCTACTTGAGCGTTAAAGGCGTCAGCCGCTAAGGGAACCCTGTCCACTTCAACCCTGCTACTTTCAGTCACTGGTTCTAGCTCACCTCTCAAGATACTATTACCTCCCGGGTTAGCAGTAATAGCATCAAAACCAGAAAAAATTGAAATAGGTGCAAGATGCCTATTCTTGACACCAGACCACTGGGCAGGACAGCTGCCTTCCAAGTCAGGCACTGCAAGTTCACAACAGTACTCGCCCTGACTGCCTACCTCCTCAGTGACGCTTGAGCTCTGGCCCGGCTGATAGCCACTGGGCCCCGAGCCAGAGCTGCCCTCATCCTATGTGGTGCTGCCCTTTGGGCAACTGTGGACCAGGTGCCCCCCCCCCCCCCCCGCGCGCACTCGGCGCACTCGTGCCGATAACGACACCAACCCAAGGCACAGCCTTTTTTTATCATTAAATGACCAACACCCCCCCCCCCCCCCCCCCATCCCGTACCAGCCCTTTACTAGCCATTGATCCCATTCCAGGCTCTTTCCTCTTATCCGCTGCTGCCACCTTAAGGTTTTCATGCCACAGGCATGCAAAAAAACTTTCATGGACGCCATACTGGAATGGACTGATTCCAAAGACTTCCGCCTTCCCACGGACAATTTGGTCATGCCTAATCAAGGCGGCTACGCGTCACTAGCACCCGCGCGACAATCACCCGGTCACATTCTCCCCCCTTGAAGCTTGGCGGTCTATACCCGTCCACGGACGGTAGCGGAAGGTGTCAATGCCCCGTGTGAAAGCCTGGTAGCATGTCGGTAGTGGTCTGGCCAATGATGTATGGAATATGATAGTGTAAGGAATGCGATGAATTAAATGTGTCTTATGTTTATATATATATCAGAGTAAAGACATTACACGCATATTGTGGAAAATAAAATGGAATCTGCAACAAATGTAGAACCTGTGTTGTATTTGGTTGTTAAACTTTCCACCTTGAGCAAGTACCTATAAAAAATTCCAAACATTTTCATTCATAATATATATATATATATAGTACCACATTAATGCAATTTAGTTAAGATGTATACCATTTCTGCCTTGTACATGCTGAGCATGTGTGGGTACAGTAACAAGCACAGAGTAGTAGAAGTCGGGAAAAAAGATGCCCAGAGTCGGTACCCGGCCGCGTGTGTGAGGGTACAAGCGGGCAAAAAAAGCCACCCGGAGTCGGTGTTGCGCCGAGGGGAGATTGTGACCGGGTGATTGTGGCGCGGGTGGTAGTGACCTGTATTCATCAAGGCTACCCCGGAATAGTACCTGGACTTGTCTATCAAGAATTGAAGGTGTTTGTTTTAACCGGTGGTAGGTAATTGAGGCCCCCATTCTGGCGCTCGCCGACAACAGATCTTCAATAGTGATATTAGAAGGGCCTTTGCCAAAGGGCAAATGAAGGTCCAGATCGAACAAATAGCACTTATGTTTTTTACGCTTATCCTCCGCGTGACAACATTGCACTCCCTGAGATCCTTGAGTAGTCCTGTCTAACACTCCCGGCCTCAAGAAACCTGGAGACAACTTCACATTTTTTGCTATCCCCTGACCAAATAATGACCCTTCAGCCTTTGTCACATTATCCACACCAGATAAACTTGGGGATGGAACGGAGTCCCGACCCGCACAAAAGCTTCAGCCCTTGCCTGAAGTTTTTCTGTCTCACTTCTTTCAATACCACATTTTTCAACATCATGAACCTTAGTCTGAGAATCCTTAACCATTGCCCTGTATTCTAACCCCACAGATTCAGCCTTCATGCCTTCTGGACTTTTTGCTCCTGCGGTTATAAAACCGACAATAACTGAATGGCATGAGCTAGTTTATCTGAATTATCAGAAAGTTTCTTTTATAACCTACTGGTTACTAATTCAGTAGCTGCTAACCTTGAAGCCAGTTCCGCCAACCCTGTACCTTGACTTTCCTCCAAGTCTTTGCCTTCCTCTAAGTAAACCTCACTGTCATGGTTCATTAAGTCCTCATCAATAAAATCCACAAAGGCACTTTCTGGCTTACCTGCCGCCCTACACTTGGCCTTAGCCCCGTCAGCATACTTGCTCGGCGCCCTGCCTTGTGGCTTGGGTTTGAAATCACATTCAGAACAACAAACCAATTGCGCCATAACTGTAGCCAGGCCAAGCTAGGGCAGTCCGTCTCAGTAAAGGTCTGTGGCAGAACTGAGACCGGTGCCTCGCGTTATCGTCTCATGCTGCTTCTTATGTCCGCTAGGTGTCCTTCACTTGCTCCATGCCGACCGATCCTTGCGCCCTCTCGTGTGGAGTTTATACACCAATAATTGGTCTTATTGGCCCCATATATATATAGTGGCAAGTACAGCAGAGTAGACGAACTGGAATCCCCGGACCTGGTTCGGAGAGGGAGTCCGCAGGGTAGTCTCTGCAGGCTTATCCCCACAAAGGAGGGCTCAGGGGGAAGCCCCAGCAAAGACTCAGAGCACCTGAGCAACTCCTGACGGGCTACGGCAGCACAGACTTTGTATGACACTTACGCCGTCAGGACCACCGCGGCAGTGCACATGTATTCCCCCCCCCCCCCCCCCCCGTCGGAGAGAGTCAGGGGGCAAGGGAAAGGTAAAGCTGCGGAGGCCACTGGAGCGCCTCCTGCCTACAACCAAGTCACCATCAACTAGGTCTACAGTGCCCCAGTCGAGCTGTCGGGATACGGGGGAGAGGGCCCCAGTCCCCGCCTGCTACGGCCAACCAACTGCCCCCACAACCCACATGTTGAGTGACCCGGGGATTACCATCGGGGAAGAGTCAGAAGATGTGGTGAAAGCTGCTGTCACCCTGACACATCTTGCCGAGGAAACAACTACCCCGAGTAGGAGGAAACCCCCCCTAGAGTCGGCAAGGCAAGTACGGCTGGGGATGTCGGAGACGTCCCCGGACCAAGCACCGGAGGCGAAACGGCAGAAGACAGGGGAGGTCCCTCCACCAACGACCACAGCAATGACCATTAGCTGGGGGTGGGACACAGCATACTTGGCGTTATCTCTGGCCGCCATCGGCATCCCTCTGAGCAGCTCTACAAGTGGGTAATCTGCTGGCTTCGGCCACCTTCATCCCCCACCCTGGGAAAGTCAGGGATGACACCCCCCACCTTCACGCTACCCTGGAGTCCCCCAGGCCTGCCAGTGGGGATGGGCGTCATGATCCTCTGACACCAGAGATAGGCACCTTGAGCACCCCGGACATCCAATTGACGCCGGAGCCTCGGCGGCAGGGACGAACACGAGGGCGCATGCTTCGACCCCGGGGAGAAGGATGGTAGGGAGTCTTCGTGTGTTCTCCCCAACACTGGATAAGGAGCCAGCGGCAATCCAGGGCAAGACAGTGACCACAGGGGAGCCTCCCCGCCAGGACCCAGTAACCGGGGGCGGCGATGCATCCGGAGAAGAACAAGCAGCGGGGGTAAAGGCTGCCACGATGCAGATAGAGGCTCCCCGCAAGCAACACCTCCAGATGATCCAGACACCAGGGTGGACTGCGGGGTAACAACATCCCCTACAAATTGTTTCGCACGGCCTTGCGCTTGTGGGACGGGGAGTCCCATGTCCAAATCCGGGGGGGCCCCTGTTCACCTGGACTGCGGACCAACCCCCGGGAAACAGAGCTGCCAGGGAGGAGATGGTGACCCTACCATGGCTGCCAGTACCGGGGATGCCCGATGCCTTGGAGCGGTGGGCCCGGACAGCAAAGCCCCAGGACTTCTCTGCAGCGGGGTATGACCTACTGGACGGTGATCAACACACAAGGTGCTGAGTGCAGAGGGATGGGAGCATCAAGATCACCTACATGCGCCAGGTCACGTACCAAAAGGTGAGCCTTAGTACCTTTCCGGTGTGGAGGAAGATTCCGGGAGGAAAGGCAGTACAACCACCCGTCGTATAACCATGCCTAACTTGGAGGTACCAAGGGAGGGTGTAGCTGCATCCAGTGCAGGAGCAGGCCGCTACCAATGAAGAGGAAGCAGTGCGGGGTAACTGGGACAGCCGGCAGTAACAGGAGGGTGGTGCGATCTTCATCCGGAGACCGGGGCTGTTGAGAGTCGTGGCCCTGTAGGAAGGGGGACTGACCAGAAATTGGGGAGGGGGAACGCCCCAATGGAGCTGCACAGACGGAATGGGAGGACGTCACGGAGGCCAGCGAGTAGCTAGCTTATTGATGTTAGTTAGCAGTGGGTCGAGAAAAATTTGGAATGTATCTTCTTTTTACATAACTCGTCATAGTCTTCTGCCAGTCTGGCAGTGTAAACAATTTTTCTAATGTGTAAATTACTGTTTTTTGTGGGGTGCTCTATGGAGCCAAATTGATGTAATCCATTGCTTACGATAATATATCAACCATTAACGCTTGTTTTGCACCGTATTTGGTCTCCGACTCTTTATTTGACGTTACTATATATTTATATATATATATATATATATATATATATATATATATATATATATATATACTTTATTATCTGATAGCATGTGCTCCCTCCATAGCATGTACACCCCTCCATAGCAGGTTCTTCCCTACATAACAGTTGCTCCCCTACAATAGCATGCACTGCTCTCCAATAGCATTTTCAAGCTCCAATAGCATCTACACCCTTCCAAAAGTATGCATACCGGAAACCCTTCAAATAACATCTATACCCTCCAATAGCATACATGTCCACCCCTCCAATAGCATGTCCACGTCCCTAATATCATGTACACGCCCCTAATAGCATGTACACGCTTATTATAGTGTATAGACCCATCAATAGCATGTACACCCCTCCAATAGCATGTACACGTCCCTAATAGCATGTACACGCCCCTAATAGCATGTACACGCCTCTTATAGTGTATGAAGATGAAAAGCTGTTTCTCACGTTGTTACAGGTGTTAATCTCTGCTCCGATGGATCGTTTATAGGAGAAAATGCCGCTTGGGAAGTTCTTTACTCTTTTCCCTGCTGGAGTAGCAGGTACGTTAACCTTTATACCTCCCCTCGCACCCCTCTCTAGTTTAGTGTAGCATGTCACATATGCACCTGTGCCACATACAGCACACACACGCACGCACACACGCACATACACACACATTCATATACACAACCACAAATTTGTACATACGCACAATGATACGCACACACTATCTTAATTGTTCAAAATTAAAGTTCAGTTTCACTTGGGTTTGTTCAATTTGTTTATCGTCATTATTTTCTTTAGTATTGATATAATCTCAGTTGTTCATATTCACATTTTTATTTTAATCTTTTCAAACTCCGTGAATTCTCCAATTTAGATTTTCCATCTAAGTTCTTCCCCCTGAACGAAATAACAATATTTTTTACCAAACTGATCAATTAGGTGCATACTATACGCTAAACAGTGACATGGCGAACATGTCTGGCTTCTTCTCAAGCTAGGAGAACACACCCACAGAAACCTACATCTCAAACACCCCATCCAATTGATGGAATCGGAGTCTAAAAACTAATGAAAATTGAAAAAGGCACCTAACCTGATGAGACCCCGGAAATAGGTAGAAAAAACACAAGTGAACAGGTCACAAATAACCTAAAAAGGACAGAAAATACATAAAAACCCACCCCAAATCCAACAATAACTGAAAAAAAGTTAGTTTTCTCCTAATTCTCCAGATTGCAGCATTGCTGAACACACCAACCTCAAGCTGACAAAATGACGTCACTCTCGAAACACATTCCCCAACTAAGGGAAACAGTGAAAAACCTGTTTAGCCTGGAAGCCTGGCCAATGTGCACTCACATTTTAGGCCAGATAATGCTATGTTAAAGACAAATGCAGGTAGGTATCGCTGCTCCCCCTGTTGCTACTCAATTTACACTGGTGCTGCCATCTGAGTTCATGAAAATGTAGCAGTTTCCCATAGACCCCTATAGTTAAGAACTTATCTTTTCAGATGGCCTTCCCATAGAAGTTAGCATGGTGACATAGTATATTTTTTAGCATTTCTCATTTGTATATGTTTCCAACTATCAGAATCCACAATTATTTAGCCACAAAGTCAAAATATTGCAGTTTCCCATAGACACCAGTAGTTAAGTACTCACATTTTCAGATGGCCCTCCCATAGAAGTTAGCTTGGTGACATGCCATTTTTTTTTCATTTTCTATTTACTGTTATATGGAACTTGAATTTTCCGGAGTTATTTGCAAAACACAATAGAATTTAGAAATCGCTCAAACTACCAGCATTTGTCTTTAACACCATCACCCTGACAGTCCCAAAAGCCATGACAGTGCAACACCGTACCTCGACAGGCTTATCCTAGGATACCTTAAGTCATCGTTCTTGCGAAACGTAAGTCGACTTGGCTGTCGGGAACTTTTGGCGAAAGTTTAGTTCTGTCAAAAAATCCAGCATGACAGCCACGGCAACCCCCTGGGGCTAAAAGGCATCGGGGTTTGCCTCAAGTCAACAGGGCCTCAGCCTCAGACCCCAACTCACCTCAACTCGCCCTAAGTCAAGGGCTCTGTGATCGTCCACAGGTTTTCTGCCTGGGATGTCTCTGTGACTGCACCAGGGGGTCAATGCCGTACAGCACGTTCAGACAAGTTACGGTTGCTGTTCACATTCGCTTGAGTCCAAGCACGATGATTTAAGGCAGACTTTGGTTATTGCCATCAAGTTGCAGCTTGTGCTGGTTAGTACATAAAAGAGCAGGGAGGCAGGTCTTCATTTGACATCAAGCAGCTGAAGGGTTCAAATCGCAACTTCGACAAAAACTACTATAAGATGCTTCCTAGTAGAAGCACATGAATAAGAGCTACTACTACTGCTGTTGAAACTACTGCTTCTGAAACTCCTCCACAACAATGTCAACCACCAGATGTACCAGATACACCATATGCACCAGAGGCACTAGATGGGCCAGCTACACTGGGTCCTCAGGCAGCCAATACTGACCCTTGTAGGCTGCTGGAATCTCGGTTAGTAAGAATCAACCCGAACACGTAGGCTGCAAGTAACGTTCTGTCTTTATTATCCTTCCACACATACGTCAACACATACCTCGTACCACAAACCCCTTTTCATTGGTTCTCCCCTGATTACCCTCTCATTGGTCCTTTCCCCCTCCTAATTGCTCTACTCTCTTCCCTACCGGCTGGCTATTTCCTTTGTCTCCACTCCATCCAGTATAGTTTTACTCCTTCCAATTTTACACGACTATTTTACTCCAATTTTACACGACTACTTGCTTTTCCCCTCACTATTTCTACTTAACTTTATTGACACTGTTTACATGACTACCTATCTTTTTACTTCAATCTTACACAGCTATTTGCTTATTCATTTACTAGTTCTACTTAACTCTAGTGACACTGTTAGCCTGACTACTTATCTCTACTCCTTCTTATTTTCCAACTCCTATTATTGCTTCCCCTCTTACCGCTTTCAAGCATTTGAAAGGTATTCTTTTCCCCCGAATTTCTCTAGCCTTCATCCTCTTCTTCGTATGATAGGGCTGGGTACAACGCCGGCTTTCTATTGTCCACTCTCGCTAGCGTTAATGCTGTTGTACCCCTCGGCTCCGGTCCCATTTCTAATCCGGTCCCCCTCCCTTCTGTTACTGCTGTCTCTATTGTTTTATGACACCTTATTACATATGGTAGTACACAGTGTAGTTTTTGCTTCAGGATCTGTTTCCATCCCCATAATCCTGCCATTAGGGCTACTGATACAAACGCCAACAACCCTAGACTCTTAGTTATTACATCAGTTGTTCTGTCATATATCCAATCCCAGCTCTCTCCTCCTTCTCCTAAATCTTCCAGTTCGTCTAATCTTACTTCTATCCTTTGGTTGAACCTTAGTTCTTCTGACACTGCCTGCAGAATTTTCGTCGGCCATGAAAAGTTTAACCCTGGTACCTTGAGTGGGGTGGGTTGCCCCAACCTTGCCGATAAGGCACGAACTTCCACCCCTGTGATGGCCCACTCTTTTGATATTAAAGAGCATCGTGGCCTTAACTCGTACACTTTTACTCCTACATGTTGGATTAAAGTCGGGAACCTGTTTACACATAACAATTTCAGTTATACTGGTCCACTGGCCGTCACTACTACCTCCGACTTGTTATTAACAGCCTGAACACTTCCTCGGATACCGTTATAATCGTAGTTTCAAACACCATGTCCCGGTTTTCTCCTCCTTGCCAGCTAGGTCTCAACTCTCTGTATCGGTAGAGCCAATGGGGCCCTAGGGGCCTTAGCCCACTGCTCCTAATCGTGTCCAATACTTGGTTCAGTAGCCACATCGGCATCACTCTCCTATTGAGTTTACCTTCCTCCATAGTTACAAGTTTAGCATGGCATACCTTTGTGGCTTCATAATACTGATTCGTCACTAGTGAAATCATGTTCAGGAACCTTTCCACAGCATCCTTCACCTGCAGCGTCCTAATCGTCGTGGCCAACGATTTCATTTCCATTCTGGACATTAGCGCCCATTGTCGTACTTCCCTCGTCAATTCTTGTAACTGCCTGATATCCTCTCTGTTTTGGTGCACTAGCAACCTTGTCGCTTTAACGATCGTCACCAACCTTTTTTTGTTGTGTAATATCGCCCTATCCGCTGCCCTTAGCTGTTGGATGTCCGTTTGGAGAGCCTCCATATCCCTTTCCGTTGCCAGTCCGAAGAGAGTTTTTCCCGCTTGTCCTATTATGTTGAACCATCCTCTTTTGCTTCTTCTGTCTGACTCTCCTCGGTTTTTGAGTAGGGCAGCCCCCATAGTAACCCATGACAACGCCGCTCCTTGTTCTCCCCTTCTTCTGGGATTACCCCTTGTAGTGCTATCGCATTCCCATAGTGACATGTAGGTTGTGGATTTTGCCTTAATCCTCTACCCTTTGTTCTATCGCGGTTTCCTGGGCGCCCTTCCTGCATTCCCCTGTCACCCAGCAATGCTCTTAATCCGCTACCTCCTGTAACTACTTTGTTGCGGCCACCCCCGTCTCCTTGTGTGTTCTGCCCTTGTGCTCCGGGGTGTGGCTCCCCTTCTGTTGTATGGGTATCGCTTTCCTCGCTCCCCGAATCAGACACGCTTGGCTTTTGTTTCTTCAATCCATTCCCCCCTTCGCAGGTGGCGGGGTGCTTTGTTAACCCTTGGCTCATTTCCTGAGGGAATACCCTCAAATAGGCTTTTCTCTTTGATCGCGGCCAGGCATATGGTTGCACATCTACTCTTTCCCCCTTGTCTAGTCTTACTCTTTCAAGGTTTACCTTCCAGGTTTTGTTCTTGGGACCCAATAATTGCGCCGTTGGACCTCTAATCTCTAGAACTACATACCCATGGTCGTATTTCAGGTCTAGCGACGCTGCTCCTGGTTGGTATAGCAATACTGGGTCTCCCACTTGCACCTTTTCTACCCTGGGTCTTTGGTTTAATTGTCTATTGTTCTCTACTTGTTGTTTTTCCAAGTTCTTTGCGATTTCCTTATATGTCTCTCTCAACAGCATTGTCCTTTCTGCTTGCACCCTGCCCACCTCTGTGAGCCCCGGGCTTCCCAGGTCCTCCGACGGTTTGGCCGGTTGCCTCCCAAACATGGCAAAGAAAGGTGTGTAGCCCGAGGCTACTGATTTTGATCTCCTGTATGCCAACATGGCCTGTCCCAGCACATCTTCCCACCTATTTGCCCTAGCCTGTACTAACTTCCGAATAATCGCCTCTATCGTTTTGTTGAACCTTTCTGTCTTCCCATTAGACTGTGGGTGGTAACCTGCAGTTCTATTAACTTGCACCAACCACGTCTCCATTCTGCCTTGTAGAAGCGCATTTGTGAACTCGCTTCCCCTGTCCATTATCAGTATTCTGGGGGGGCCATATCTGGGTATGAATTCTTCCTCTAGGTAGCGTACTATTCTCTCTGCCGATTTGTCTGGTAGGGGTTTAACCTCTGCCCAGCCGGTGCAATGATCTATGATTGTCAACGCAAACCTGTTGCCTCTAGATGAGATTGGCAGTGGCCCTATGAGATCTGCTCCTATGATCTCCATAGGGTACTCCGGTATTGGCATGCTACCCGCTGGCGGATAGCGTTTCTGGTGCCTGTTTACCGCACAGGTTCTACACTTCAGCAACGTTTGCATGATCGTCTCGCTCATTCCCTTCCATTTGTATGACTCTAACGCTCTTGCCATCGTTTTCTCTACTCCCTGGTGCCCGTTCGCCTTGTGAAATTTCTTAATCAGCCCTTCCTGTAGCGCCTCTGGTATGATTACTCTCGGTAATATCCTCCCCCCTTTCGGTGGTTGCAACGAGTATAGAACTCCCTCTGCCACCATGTACTCATTCTGCCCCTCTTTCCCTTGTCCATATTCCTGCAGTACCTTCTGCTCCCTCACTAGCTCCTCCTTGTCTAACTCGAAATCTGAACATGGCGCAAAAATGACTTGAGACACGCGAAGGGTGATCAATACACTATCAAGGAAATATGTGGATTAACTCATCGATAATGGTCTACCAAACAGATATACACAATTATGAAAGGTATGTGTTACTATAGATCAGCATTATACACCAAAACGGAGCTGGATCGACTAAAAAACAAGAAACATATGTGAAGACCGAGCAGTGCCAAGCATAAACAAAAACAGACGCCATCTTGGATATATTAGCGTGCCTTCCGATGCAGCGGACTTGCACCACCAATACATCGAGGGAATCAACATGTCAGAGGCTGACAGCAGTGTAATAATTGAGTTCACACAAACCAAGGAATCAGAAGTAACAGATGAAATATTCGAATGTGAGGGTACTACAACTCTGATCGATAAGTCACACCTGAACTACATAAAGAAAGGGGCATCGTCAAATCGAGCAAGAAGGAAATATACTAAACGTGTCCGAGCGAACAGCAACAAGACAGCTGGAACTAACTGCAACCTACAACCGCCCAAAAAGCAAGCTACCAGAAGTAAAAACGCTACAAACAAACAAAAGAGTACAGTGATTATGATTCCAACAACAATGGATACAGATAATACCAATAAGGAACAAAACGAATTCAGGGATGAGAAACTGTTATCCAGATTCTGTGACATGATGGGAACAAAATTAACTGAACTAAATGCGGAAGTTACAAAAAAGATCGACGCAAGTGACCAAAAAAGACTTGAATTTGAAACATCACTAACCAGTAGAGTTGAAAAAGTCAGTAGCAAAATTACCTCCCTAGAAAAAAACCTAAACGAAGTTTCAAAAGTAAATGAGAGCATTGAAAGGAACCATGAAGAACTATGCCAAGAAATACGGGATACAAAGGCAAAAATAACAGAACAAGACACAAAAACCACAGACAATATTGCAGAACTAAGAGACACTCTATTAAAAGCAAATGAAGAACTGAAACAACGGATGACAAAAATCGAAAATGACTCGCACAAGAAGCAGGAGTTAAAGGAACAACAGTCTAAATCTGTTACAGACAGATATATGTCACCGAAGAGATTAAACGTCTATATCGAGGGGATGTTCAAAAGAGAAAACGAGGACGTATATGACACTGTACTATTTATCATGAAAAAAATCTACCCAAACATATCTGTATCCGATATAAACTACACACAAAGGGTAAGAAAAAAACAACTAAACAAACGAATTGCGCCAATCCTTGTGTGTTTCACAACTGTACGACTACATGATACAATTCTATCAAGAAAAAAGGACCTCCGAAAACATGAAGGATTTATGAACGTGTTTATAAATCCGGACGAGGAGCCACCAGTACGAAAATCAAAAACACTAGCTAGGCAGATAGCGATCTTCTGCTGAAAAAAAGCCATGCCACGATACAACGATGTGAAGATGTATGTATTGACAATGACTGGTTCAATGGCCGAAATCCAGAAGAAATACCCGATGACTATTTGCCACCTAAACGCGGTGTAGGGGCAGCAGAAAATCCCACGAGATGGACATCAAGATACACTGACACACAACAAACAAGACCATCCACATCCACTGACTGGGTACAAGTAGGGAAAAGGAAGGAAAAACCACTGACCGTAACAAAGGACATGGCAATAACACCGACTGCCTCGTCCTTTGATTGGGCAAGTACAAGTTACGACATAAACCACATGGATATCACCGAAGATCAAATACCAGATGTGGGAACTCTACCCAGAAAAAACAAGCCAGAAGACAAAAGAACCGAAGAAAACACACCAGAACTCACAGAAGAAAACTTCCCCGGACTATCCCCATCCAAAGATGACCCGTCAGCCCAGAATAAAGATAAGGATGAAGTAAAGGCGGTATTCCACCAAACAACCACTTTTTCAACGTCAACAGACGTTCCAGCCGACCTTTCAGCCGACCTTGGTTGAAACGTCTGGAAAAATGGCCTCAAAATGCGTCGTTGCTCCATCGAAACCCCCAGCAGACGTTCATTTGGACGCCATACGAGCGTCTGGTGGGTTCGAAGTTCCAGCAGATCCTAGCCGACGCCCCTGCCGTGGCGCCGACTGGTGGACGTTGGCCGCATTTTACGTAGTAATCGAGTTCTCCGATAGGCGGCGCGGCGTGCGGCGATACACTACGACGCTCTGAACCCGCGAAAATGTGTATCGAGCAAAGCAGTGTGTCACTATGTCGGGATTTGTACGGGAACGGTCAGAAAAGGTGAAATAACCGCGGAATTTGATGTTAAATCGAACAATGAAGGTAAATAAAGACAAGGATTGATGTTATGAATGTGTATGGCACTCTATGGTGCTAGAATTCTGCTGAAAGTCAGAGTTTTCGATATCTGTTCGCAGCTTCGGGTATCGCTGGTGTCGGCCGCACCATGTTGGCGGCGTTCCCTCGCCGCAACTCCCGGCAGAACCCGCGGGCGGGTGTCGTAGTCTTCAAATGCATCGACCAGATGCTCAATTCCAGCCGATAAAATTCTAATCGATCAGTTTTTTGCTAGATGGGCAAATTCTGTCTCTTGGAGGTTTATTGGAGGATCGGTTGGGATATCGCCTGAAAAAATCTAGTTGGTGGAAGCGCATCTCAACTGGCTCTTCTGCCAGACGCTCAGCAACCGTGAAGCGACACTCCAACGACCCCCAATTTCCTCCAACAGACGTCTTGAAACGTCTGGCAGGAGAGCCGACGCCTGCTGAAACGTCTGGTGTGTGCTTCCACCAACCCGACAGATGATTTAAATTTGAGCAGATATGCCAGCAACCCCAGCAACCGCCATACGGGCGCTGTACAACGTTTTTGTCTTGTTGGTGGAATACCCCCTTTAGGTGTGTAAAATCGACCTACAACATAAATGGAACTAGATACACAAAAAGTGGGCTACTCTTCAAGGGCAGTGAATGTTTTAAAGTAACTTCTATGGATGTAACTTAAAACTAAATGGATTGACATTTACGTCGTCAGAACAAGCCTATCAACATGAAAAATGTAGGATAACAGGAAGAAAGGAACTCCAAGCGCAGGTTCTGAAAGCAAAGAATGTCACAGCATGTAAACGGGTAGGAGACACCTGTAAAGCCACGACAGATTGGCTCAAGTTAAAAGAATGCACAACATGCATGATCAACATAATAAAAGCGAAATTCTACCAAAACGAGGAAATAAAACAAGATCTACTAGGCACACATCCAGTAAACCTCATAGAAGGGACTAAAGACGCATACTGGGGCGGAGGAGAAGATCTGCACAGCGAGAACTATGACTAAGGCCACTACTACGGACGAAACACACTAGGGAACATCTTAATGAATCTCAGAAATGAACTCCGCCGAGAATGTAAACAGTAACACATGAAACGCTTATGTAATCACCCAGTGAGAAACTGGGTCAAAACATTAGGCATGCGCAGTGGAGTGCTATAATTACACCGGTGACTTACATGAGACACGAGAGGGGTCTGACCTGTATGCTGAACTGACTTAAAAATGGCGTTCTACCTACCACCATATAAAAAGTATTTATTGATAGGAGATTCCCGAACAGCACATCTGGGATACCATCTAAGCAACGTGAGAGCCATGGATTACGATGTGTTCACCTTTTCTGGGGCAACCGAATAACTAGAGAGACAGTGAGTGCACTAGCACTCAAACGACGGGAGGGCCCGCAATAGGCCTTTTTCCGTAGGCTGGTGTCGCACCTTATCTACTTAGTTACCCCATGGCTGAAGCCAAACATTCACCTGGCAACCTATTCTTTAGCACTGAATCATTAAGTGTATGAGCAATAATACGTTCAAAATACCTGGCTACATTATTTCCAGAGAAACAATAACGATTGCATCCTATTCTATGGTATTCCAGCTTAAATCTGGTATGCCACACATGCATATTGCCTCAATAATACTTTAGATATAGCATAGATAACATAGGATCACCGAAATTGAATACACATTAATACATTGGCAGGCCTAGCTATTTTAGGCTTATCTTTCTCCAAGTTAAAACCAAGACAATTATCAACTATAGAGTTTAGACAGCTCAGACTCGTTGATACAATATCCTTGATTGTTCCAGCAGTCTAATCTGTCCAAAACCAACACTCCTGCAATCAAACCCACCGTTCACACTCTAGCTGTGAATGCTCTATATCTCTATTTGAATGTGGGCGTGTTTGTCCGAGCGCCGGCCTAACGAGGGATCTCACCGTTAGGTGGCGTTGAACGGAAACAGCTGTATACAAAGCTGTCTACCTGATATGCGGCACCAACAATGTGACATACAAGAACCGTGAAACAGCTGAAATAGGTTTGAGAGAGGGCACCACACAACAAACTGTGAGTAAAATCGTTGATTTGTATGTAGATGCAAAGGCAGCAATACACTCTCTATATCCAGGAGTCGTGGTTGTAATATCCACAGTCTATGGTATTTTGTTGTCACAAGCTAATAGAAGTATATCGATTCATGCAGATCAAGGCAAACTGAATACCATAATCAAGAGACTGAATGTAGAAATATGTACATTGAATGGTATCGAAAATGTCTATACACCTTACATAGCCAGGGAACTGCATCGTGGTAGACCAAACAGAGACACTGTACACCTATATGCAAGGTTATATGACGGGGTCCATCCAGATATGGAAACACAGGCAAAAGTAGCCAAACTACTGAATGACTGTTTAAATAAGAATGTGATGGGTGGATACCATGGTTGAAGTAATCCTTCTAAACTCGACAATGTTAAGCGAGTCACATGACCGCATGAGGGGAAATGAACTATGACAGCAAGATTATCTAACTGGGAACAACCCACCTAACATTCCTTGATATACACCAAGAAAATAGTGAGACATGAAGAGACTTCAACAAAACATATATAAGCAAGGGGAAGACAGCCCGGTGAATGAACGAATGAATGAACTGTCGGTGAAAAGAAGAATAACTCAGCATTAATATTTGTCTCATCATTTGAATTAAATATAATCATTTAGACCTTAAAATCCATGGAAAGAGCATAAATGAACCGAGGTCATTTACGCCTATATATTAGTCATCCACTAAATCTAGAGATATATCAACCAGAGTATAGTAACCAATGTAAAACAGTATTATATATAAGAGTATGGTTGAACACACAAATGAAACGCATATTGAATCACTATTTCTTGATATGAAACATGAGATCAGACTAGCTGACGAGAGTAAGAAAACATATTACTTATCGAATTGTTTGTACATTTTGCAATGTTATGACAGCACAGTTAACTATACCCCCTGTTATATAATTATGGGGGTTCGGTCGATATTAGATTTTTCGATTTTGACTGTTTGTACTGCACCTTATATGTCCATGTGTAATTGTTATTTTCGTATTGTATTTGTTATACTCATTCCAGAAAACAGTGTACGGTATCTAAAGTTGATCCTGTGTATATCAAAAGAATGTTGTTAATAACACCAGACGAATTATTTAAGAAAAAAGGGGACGTCTTTATGACTACTAATATCAGAAGTATATTTCGTAAGTTAAATGAAGTTAAATCGATTTTTTCAAGATGTAAGTATGTGACTGTCACAGAGACATGGTTACGAGACTTATATGATGACAACATGTTACATATACCACGAATGAAATTAATTAGAAACGATCGAAATTATGAGAATGAAACAATAGGGGAAGGGGTGGGTATCTATATTCAGGAGGATGAATTTAACTGTGTGAATAAATGCCAACAATATTGTTTTTCAAATCCAAAATATGAGATTCTTACCATCACAGTAAAAGAACCCAACCATAGGCACCTATTAATCCTCTCTGTTTACAGGCCACCGAATAAAGATATAGAATCGTGTTATCAGAAATTAAACGAAATACTAAGTGATCGGGCTTTTAAAAATATGGAAATATGGATTATGGGAGATCTTAATGTAAATAGTAGAATTACCTCGAGTAGAAAATATAACATTCTAAAAAAACTTTTTAAATAGAAATAATTTAGAACAAATAAAGACTTTAGATACTTTTCTTCATAACAAGGGTAGCAGTCAAATAGATCATATATATACCAACAGTAAGCATGTCAATAGAGGGGGAAACTTGAATATAGTATTTACAGATCATATTCCTATATATGCATTACGTAAAGCCAGTAAACTTAAACTAAAAAAGGAATATATCGAAGGGAGAAATTACAACAAAATAGATCGTAAAGATCTACAACAATATATAGACAATTATAAATTTCAAGACTATAAAACAGACATGGATGATAGTGAAATGTTCATAACATATCTAGAGAAATATCTTGATGAACACTGTCCCATCACTAAAAAAAAGATTAAAATTAAAAATGGAATAGAATTACCAAAATATATTATTAAATTGATATCCGAGAGAGCAAGACTTCTCACTGAAGCGCATACCCAACAGAGTTTTCATGTAGAAAAAATTAATAAGATCCGAAGTTTGAGAAGAAAGATAAATAAGGAAATAAATAACCACAAAGCAAATCTAATAAAAAGAGATCTTGAAAATAACCGTAAAGATCCAAAAAGGTTCTGGCAAGGATTACATGAAGTCTGGAATCCTGTCACCCAACTAAAGACTCTAAACAGAGAAGAACCAGAAGATCCAATCAAGTTAAATGAGTACTTCACTACAGTAGGAGAAAACATGGCCGAGGCATTATTAGAGAATACCAACTTGACAAATAACAATCGAGATAAAGTGAAGGATTATGAGAAATTAAAATTCATGAAGACAACTGAGAAGGAAGTTATTAATGTACTAAATGATTTAGATAATGATAAAACTACAGGTGTAAAACAGATGAAATTAACATTTCTAAAAACATCCTTATTAAAGAAACCCGAAATTATTAAAATAATGTTTGACAGAATGATTTCAGGAAATGTATTTCCGCCTTCACTAAAATTTGGTACTATTACGCCTTTGCCCAAAAAAAGGTAATCTAAAGGAACATAAAAATTGGCGCCCAATTACCGTACTACCAACAATGTCCAAGGTACTAGAGAAACTGTTGCATAAGCAGTTAACGAGTTTTTTTACTGACAAACGAGATTATACATGAACACCAATACGGCTTCATGCCCAACAAATCGACTGCTCAGGCTATCTTCCATTTAATGTATAACATCACAAATAGCCTAGATGATTCCAAACAAGTATTATGTGCATATATCGATCTAACCAAAGCATTCGATTCAGTAAATCATATTCTATTAATAGGAAAATTAGAAGAAATTGGACTTGACAGAGATGCCATAAACTTATTCAGATCATATTTATATAACAGAAAACAAAGAGTAAAACACAAAAAGATGTATACCGAGTACCTACCTGTAACTTATGGAGTTCCACAGGGCTCGGTTTTGGGCCCTGCATTATTCATTATATTCATAAATAAAGTCTTTCAGATTTTTGATTATACAGAAGCCTTAATGTATGCTGACGACCTAGTCTTGTGTATAAGTGGGTCAGATAGAATGTCTTTACATAACAGAATGCAAGCTGATCTAAACAATCTCGATGGATGGTTTAAGAAGCAACTGTTAACTATAAATATAGAAAAAACGAAACTAATGTGGTTCGGAAAGAAAAAAGAAAATGACAGAGAACTAAATTGTACACTCCAAAGCACAGAGCTAGAGTATGTTCAACAAATGATCCTACCAAAAGTTGAATACGTAGACTATCAGCATTTCTTGTATACGCAAAAGGATCAAAAGAGATGGCAAACTGTGGTAAATGATTGTTTGAGATGTGTGCTGAGGGTTCCGAAGCATGTTATAGTTAGTACTACCGATATAATGGAACAATGTAAAATAAGACCGCTCTATTACAGACGAGCCTGCCATGTATTGAATATGATCCATTGGTGGACAAATGATGATCTGAACGTGATGAACTGGGATGAAAAGACTATAAACACTAGATCAAAGAGTAAAATAAAAATAAGATTGAAAAGACCGAGAACACAAATTTTTTTAAAAAGCCCTATATATATAGGCAAATTCCTTTGGGACTTATTACCTGCAGAGATTCAAAAGATAAAGGATGGAAAAGTATTTAAAAACAGAATGAAGTGCTATCTTACCACTCCGGAAGTTTATAAGAAACTACTACTCAAAGGCTCAGTATATTCCGAGTCACATGACCGGCCTCAGCCTTATCACTACTTTGGAAATGTGTACCCCCTAAGGTATATGGATTAAATATATACAGGCGCTATATTCTCTATAATGGTATTATTATATAATGATGACTTCCAACACTGTTCAATCTATTATAACCTAGGTTATATACACAGCGATTAATGAGTTACATGTATGATTTTGTCCTACAATTAAGCATCTGTACTTTGTGTGTTTTGTTATTCGTGCTTAATTGTAATGTAACGTCCTAATCTCATAACCTCCTAAGGATAGAAAGTTTGGAATATTTTTTTTGTTTTTTCCAGAGTCACATGACCTGGCACCATACGAAATAATATAAACTATTGTATATACACCTAGGAGACTGAATTACACTGTAATGTCCTGTCTAGTCTGAATGTGTTTGTTGGATTGTACAAGGAAGAACGCCAAATACTTGTCGGTGATTGTATATTGTCCATTTACTTAAATAAAAAATTTAAAAATTAAAAAAAAAAAAACATTCATCCAACCAACCTAGTTCTTCTTCCTCCAGATCCCTCATCGCTCCCTGTATTTCCCCTTCATCTCCTGTTGCGTTTAGCCTGCTGAGCATGTCTGCTTGTACATTCTGTACCCCCTTTTTGTACCCTCGATTTTCGCCCCGAACTCCGCCAGCATGACCGCCGACCTCTGTATTTTGCTGTTGTTCATTTTGTTCTCAAATAACATCCTGAGCGGCTTGTGGTCAAAGAAAATGGTGAACAGCGCCCCTAGCAAGTATATGCGTAACTTCTGCAGCGCATATATTACCGCATATGCTTCCTTCTCTATTGTAGCCCAGCCCAATTGCGGCCCTTTCAACTGATGGGAGAAGTACTGTATCGGTCGCTCTACCCCATCTTCATCTCTTTGTGTCAACACCCCTCCCACATATGCGTCAGAGGTATCAGTGTGCAAGTTGTACGGTTTGCGATAGTCGGGGTACAACATCACCTGTTTGGACGTCCGAGCCCTCTTCATCCCCTCCCATGCCTTACTCTCTTCTTCTCCCCACTTGAATTTCTCTCTTCCCTTCGTGAGTCCTACTATTGGTGCCGCTACCTCTGCAAAATCAGGTATACACTGGCGGTAGTAATTCGCCATGCCTAAGAATCTCCTTACTTCCTTCACATTCCCCGGTGGCTTCATTTCCCCAATTGCCTTCACTTTTTCTGGGTCTGGGCTGATCCCCTGTTCACCTAATACATAACCTAACAGCTTGACCTCCCGTTTTCTGAAGATACATTTCTGTGGGTTAAGCGTTGTTCTCCTCCAACGCCATGATTACTGCCCGAATGTGTTGTGTATGTTCTTCATCTGTTTCCAAAAAAATCACTATGTCATCCAAATACACTAATACGAATTTTGAGGTGAATGGGGCTAGTTCTGCATTGATTAACCATTGCCATGTGGCCGCACTGTTGCTCAGGCCCATCGGCAAACGAACAAATTCAAACAGGCCTACATGGGTGCTGATTGCCGTTTTTTCTATACTGCTGGCATCCATGGGTACCTGCCAATACGCCGATTTCAGGTCCAGCGTCGTAAAGAGTCGGGCCCCCTTTAGTTGATCAAATATGTCCTAGATCAACGGTATTGGATGCGCATCCTTTTTGGTTATTGCATTCACCTTTCTGAAATCCACCACGCACCTCATTGTACCGTCCGGTTTCGGGACCAGTAGTATGGGCGACGCCCACGGGCTCGAGCTAGGTCTAATGACCCCTTTATCCAACAACTCTTGTAACTCCTTCTCCACCTCCCCCTTTCTACTGAGTGGAACCCTATATGGTCTCTGTCTCACTGGCCCTTCTCCCCCTGTCTCTATGGTCATCACTATCCCCTTGGCTTCCCCCAGTGGTCTTTCCTTGTTTACAAATGCCCCAGGATACCTCGTGGTCCACATATCTATTTCAGCACACGCTCCCATCATCTCCACTACTTCTACCGAGGGAATCCCCCACTGGAACCTGTCTCCCTTCAACTTAATGGTCTTTCCTTCACAATCTATGCATACCTTCAATAAATTCATACCGTCAATACCCAACAGCAAATCATGGTTCAACTGATCCACTACAAATACTGGAACGGACTCACCCATTAACCGGATGTTGCTTACTCCTCTAGTCGGGATGTCGTGTCCCGACAGTGACTTCAGCCTCACTCCGGGTTCCAGTCTGCTTTCCTTCGCCTCACCTTTGCAAAGCTGTTGCCATTTGTCCCACCTAATCATACTGCGATACACACCGGAATCTGCCAATACTCTCAGCACCGTCCCTTCCTCCTCCAGTTGAAAGGACACACGGCCATCCAGTGCGCTTCCTAGTTTCCCAAAGCTACTGCCATTTCCTCCCTCGTAATCCTATCGCCTCCTCCACTAGCGCCTGTACCACAGGATCCTGCGATGGGCAATCTCGAGCTATATGCCCCATTCTGTAGCACTTGTAGCATGGTCCTCGCTCTCTACCACCACCGACGTATCCCGAGAACTGGCCTCTATTGTTCCCGCTTCCGCCTCCTCGTCCTCGCCTGTTGCCGCTCCATTGTCTCTGCTGCGGGTATGTTACCCACTGTCCCCCGCCGCCGTGTTGGTTCTGTTCCTGCACTCCCTACTGTGGGTATCCTCCATTTTGATAAGGGTAATGGAATGGAGCCGCTGTCGTGTTCCAAGATGTCACTCCCGGTGCCCGCTGCATGGATTCGGCACTCCTCGTCTCGCCTACTTGCCGTACTGCTGCTTGTTCAGTCATTCCTTCTCTCCATTTCTGTTGTTGTACCAACTTCATTTCCTTTTGTAGTGATTTGACCACCTGCGTCATTTCATTGAGAGACGATATTAGTTCCTTTTCCCACTTTTCTTCCTTCTTTTCTTCCCTGTCATCCACCATTGCTAGCATGCCCACCGGCCTTCTTTTATCCTTCATTTTTCCCATTACTCTAGCTGCCTCACACGCTAATCTGCACGCTCCTTCTATTATCCCTGGTTTACGCAGCATCACATGTGACCCTATCAAGCCCTCCTCTAGGCCATCACAGAAGGCCGCAATCACCTTGTCCTTTGTTCTGTCCGTTGCTAATCGTTGGTCTGTATAGGCTAACATTACTGCTTCTGCGAACCTCCTGCCGAATATGCGGACCGATTCTCCCGGCAGTTGGGTCATTTCTAGTACCCTCTCTTCCCTCTCCTCGAGCTCTTCCACCCCCAGGTATGTATTTGGTATTTCTTTTGTTAATCGCTCCCACGTCCTCTCTCCTTCTTGTAATCCATTTAGCGTGCTCTCAATAAAATTTGATAAGTTACCATTTGAAAGATTCTCGGCTAGCTCAATTACCAGTTCATTATCCGCTTCCGTCCTTCTTGCGGCAAAGCCCATTCCTCTTAGCCACACTCTCACTGTATCCTCATCTGTCCCATCACAGTATCCTATTTTCTTACTGTGTTCCTTCAGTCTAGCTCTTAACACCTTGTCTTTCTCTGCTTGCAGCCTCGCTTCAGCATCCATTGTTCTTACTCCCCAGCTACGTGCGCCTATACACTTTCTCGGCTCAGTCCCGCTGGTGGTTCCACTGTAGGCTGCTGGAATCTCCGTTAGTAAGAATCAACCCGAACACGTAGGCTGCAAGTAACATTCTGTCTTTATTATCCTTCCACACATACGTCAACACATACCTCGTACCACAAACCCCTTTTCATTGGTTCTCCCCTGATTACCCTCTCATTGGTCCTTTCTCCCCTCCTAATTGCTCTACTCTCTTCCCTACCGGCTGGCTATTTCCTTTGTCTCCACTCCATCCGGTATAGTTTTACACCCTGAGCCTGTATCCTGTACTACTCCTGCTGGTCCCTGTCACTGGCAGGCAGGGTGTAGCTCTGCCAAGTTTAGCAATGAGGAGAAAGAAGAAACTATTTGGTTCCTGCAACAGAATCTGGATACTCTTCTCTGTTGGCAAGCCTCTTTTCCTAAGTAGATTCATCATCCCTCTCCAGAGATCGTCACCATTAAGGAAGAAGTACAAGTCCATGTTGCCTTCATCATTGAGGAGAGGACACAGTGGTGGCAGGCCAATTATCCACTCCTCCATAACAGATTAGGGTCATTTAAGATATTCTCCCGACTAGCACAACCAAGCTTGTACCCAAGCAGTGCGCCTGTTTATGTGGTGCCTAGCTGGGCAAATTGCAATGTCTTGTGGCAATAACAAGCCTGTGCGCTGCTGCCAACTGTGCTGCTGCTGGCAGATAAGAGATGCTATGAGTGTTGCAAATAAGCAGACAAGCATCATAATTACCTTGTCCACCATTCTGAAAACCGTTGCTGTATTGCTATAACAATGTTGCTTTGTGAATGCACTCAGAGATACTGAGAAATTCTTATGAAGCTCACTTTTATACATGAAGTACACTGCTGTGGAGCTGTCAGGACCTGAAAGGGGGGAGGGAGTAACACGTTCAACCGTAACTAGCCTTAGTTTGCCTTAACTCTGCGTAAGTCAACCGGTCTGCAATCATGATACTAAAGGAACGCATGTAAGTGACCTCACCGCCTCTTAACGTGAATTTGTCAGCAACCTGTCGGGCTCACAATGTTAGTTGCTGCACAGCTGAGGCACAGTAGCATGTTGGCAAGACCACATCAAGACCAAGTTGACTTGCTGCTACCTCAACTCAACGAGTGTGCCGTAAGTCGACGGCCTATTCTGGGCCATACAAGATGTCAAAAAAGTTCCATGACCAGTTACGGTTTGAGCATAACTCTTTTTTTTTCTGGAGCATTGCGGTATTGCATTCAGCTGGCAAAATCTGTTATTCTTTTAGAAAAATATTCTAATAAGTTATCTTTGCCTATTTTTAGAAACATTGTCAATACTTCATTTTGTATTGTCATTCATTGTAAAGAAGTAATTTGGAGAATGTTGTGCTGGTCCTTCCCTCTGCTGCGAATGACCGGGGAACCAGCGTAAGTTCAAGGTCGCTCATAAGTTGCTCTTGCTGGGGGTTACCTGCCCCATTGTTCATTGAGGCAGGGAACCAGTCTAGTGCGCATTGAAAAATGTTCAGATGCGCTGTCAAACCAATGAGAACGCCAGATGTAGGCTGAAGAACCAAAGTTGGTCTTCCCCAGTGGGTACCCTAGTCACATGCGGTGGTGAGCGCACTCTGAACGTCTCATTAAACAGTATTTCCATTTAATTTTAATTGATATATCTTTATTTAATCCCATTTATGTAGTTATTCATTTCTCTAAGTATTTCATTCGATATTCTAGAAATACAATATTACTAAGGAAGAACGTTGCATGCATATATAGACAATATAGATGATTTCGTGGACAGGTGGCCATAAACCATAAGAAATTTATGTGTAGTGAAACACGAGTACCAGCAAGTGTATTATGCCATAAACCTCAAATGATTTACAGAGGCGGTTGTCCACAAAACCATTGTTTGTTGTATTTTATCATCATCTTCTCAAATGAATTAAACCCAGGAATTGCCATATTAAAGGAATATCTTTTTGCTCGACAGCACAAAGGGACGATTTTCCCGTATACACTGACTTTGAGGCCGTATATAATGGATTTGAATCTATATGCAACGGTTATAGTATCTGACAGTTTTTGAACAATGGGTAGTGGTTTACTGAGTCCCCATACATTTTCAATGGGGATTTGTATATGATGGATGATGAAAACATACATACATACATACATATATACATACAGTAAACCCCCACTTAAAGGGACACTGAGGACTCGGGGATAAGGTCCCGATAGTAGGAACAAAACCCGAGAAAAGAATGGATGTCTTTACATTCTGGGGGCATTATCAGCTACTACTTTATTAATTTCAAGAATGTGTTTCCTAAAATTTAAGCACAAATTCAATGTAATCCCTAGATACTTATAATATGTTACGGTTTCTAAAAGCTTCTCATTACATATAAGATCTAGATTTTCTAAATATTTCAAACGGCCTTCCGATACAAACCACATACTTTTTGTTTTTTTACTATTTTTTCAACCCGACTGGCAACCCCTCACTCGTTGTGCAGGCCCATGAAGGTATTGTGACATCACCTACCACAACCACACCTCTCGGAACTAACGGTAAGAGTGTATTTACTCCGTTTTTTCCCCATTACCGGTGTACCACTCGTCATTCCCCCCGATCATCGCCCAGCATGGACGACCCAGCCGCTGTCGCCGCCAAGGCCTTGCAGGAACTCAGGGACCGCCCTAAACAAAAAACTCGGTCAACCTCCTCTGGCGAAGACGATTATTCCTCGTCCCGTATGGCTCTTATCCTGGAGAGTTTACTCCAAATTTCGTCTGAAACCCGCTCAAATACTGCTGCTACCCAAAAAACTCTGGAATCCCTCCCACAACTTCAAAAGTCTATTGAATATACTCAAGCTGATGTAACCGAACTCAAAAAAGAAAACCTAACTCTGAAAACGAATCTCCACACTCTCGAAAACAGGTTTTCTCTCCTTGAAAAAAATAGCAAAAAAATGGAGGAAAAGCTGTCACAGGTACACGACGCGGTTAGCCTTGTCGACCATAACACCCGCAAAAGGAACCTGTTAATCGAAGGTACTGATCACTCTGA
Source organism: Alentia gelatinosa (assembly GCA_950022655.1). Lineage (NCBI taxonomy): Eukaryota > Metazoa > Annelida > Polychaeta > Phyllodocida > Polynoidae > Alentia > Alentia gelatinosa. Next base: position 27,401,842 of record OX465592.1, read on the forward strand.
CAAGGAAGACCCCTATGCCATTGCTTTTGATGTCCTCTCACGCGTCGACACCACCCTTGACCCTTCTGAAATCGATCAAGCCTATCGTGTCGGACGCCCTGACCGCCCCAGCCGGCCTATTCTAGTCTCCCTCTCTAAAGCAGCCACCCGTGACCGTCTACTTCGCACTAAAAATAGACTCAAGAAATTCCCGGACCTTTCTGACGTCTACCTAAATGAGGATGCAAACATCGAGATTAAAACCCAAAAATCGGAAATCCGCGCTATCAACCGAATGGCCGAAAAAGCGGGCCTCGACACAAAAATTCGCGGACGGGGCCTTGTCTACCAAGGAAAATACTACACCCATAAGAATCTTAGCCAGCTACCAGACAACCTTAGCTTAGCTAGCCTAAAAACAAAAGTCCTTCCTAACGTGGTGGCTTACCATAGCCACCACTCTCCTTTCTCAAATATGTACCCTGCCAACCTGGAAGTCGACGGCATTCGTTACGACTCGGTTGAGCAAGCCTTCTGTCACAAAAAAGCACTGTTTGCTAAGGCCCCAATCATCGCAGCCCAAGTTCTCACACTTGATGACCCCTACCAAGTTAAAAGAATCACAAAACAGCTGGACACTGACGCCTGGTCGGCGATCGCCGAATCTGAGCTATCTTCTCTCTCTCTTGCCAAATACCAGCAAAACCCATCTCTGAGGCACAAACTCCTCGAAACTGGGGATAAAAAGCTCCTTGAGGCCACCCTTGACCCCCACTGGGGAACAGGGTGTCACCTCCAAGCGAAAGAGATCCACCTTGGCACCTTTAAAGGTAACAACGCAGGTGGTGCTATCCTCATGGCCACTCGACATCGACTACCTAGATGTTAAACTATGCAAAAACCACATTGACCCCTTTGGGAAACTTTGGAACTTAAAACAATTAATCGACACACCTACTCGTACCACTGACTCCTCCTCAACCATTATTGATCATATCTACTCCAATGCTACTAATGTCTCAATTGCCAAAGTTTTAAATTATAACTTCAGTGACCACCTGCCTGTTACCCTCGTATTAAAAACTACAAGGAACAAGATCCCTCTAGTTCCAATATTGGCTCGTTCATATACCCGTTTTAACAAAGAGAAATTTATCAAAAATTACCTGGAATCAGATTGGACTAACTTCACTGTTGATAAACCACCCCAGCTACTCTGGGAGCTACTCCTTCATAATATTGACTCTTCTTTAACCCAAACGGCCCCTATCCGAAAAATGCTTGTGTCCGAATCCAAACCTCCCTGGCTAATTGATGAAGTCATGACCTCTATTAAAACTCGTGACTACTTTTACAGACGAGCCCACAACAATGGTTCCCTCGATAACTGGCGCATAGCAAAGTATCACAAAAACCGAACCAAATCTCTAATCGTTCGAAACAAAAAAAGCCAAATTAATAAACTCTTGAAAAGGCATAAAAACTCCCCTAAACACTTCTGGAGAGGTGTCCGCCAGTTAATCCCAAAAGAGGCATCTAAACCACTCTCAAAACTGATTGACGAAACAACCGGAAACGTAATCCCCCCTGCCAACATGGCCAATCACATTAATACCTACTTTGCCAATATCGGCGCTGAACTAGCCGCCGCCTTCCCCCCTCCTACTGTCCCCACCCTCCCCTTCCCCCCGAGAGACATCGAAACATCACTATTCCAAAACACCTTTACTCTAGACGAAGTCGTCAAGGTCATTAATAAAATCAACTGCAACAAATCATCATCTATTAAAAACATCCGCTCCTATATATTTAAGATTGCTTTTGCCTCGGCCCCAGATATTCCTCAAACCCTATTCAACTCTTCCCTATTCAATTGTTCTTTCCCTTCCTCTTGGAAACTAGCCACAGTTTCACCGATTCCAAAAAAAGGTAACGTACCGCACGCTGGCAACCTTCGCCCCATCAGCATGTTAGCCTTACCAGGCAAGCTTCTTGGTAAATTGGTCAACGACCGCCTAAAGTGTTTTCTCAAAGAAAATAACCTTCTTTCCCCTTTTCAACATGGCTTCCGCCAGCATCGCTCAACCATTATTGCTATTACCGATTATCTACACCATGTTTACAGTAATGTGTCTGCCCATAGCACTCTCTCCTCACTCTTTCTTGATTACAAGAAAGCGTTTGATACGGTTTCCCACGATATTCTCTTATATAAACTATACAAACTTGGTCTTAGTAACGCTACCTGCTCCTGGTTTGCTAGCTATCTACATGAGCGTAAACAGTGCGTGTTTCTCCATGGTAAATCCTCTAAACTTCTACCTGTCACCTACGGTGTCCCCCAAGGCTCCGACCTTGGTCCCACCTTATTTCTGATATTTATCAACGACCTACCTTCTTTACTTAGCAAATTTGATTGTCACACAACCTTGTATGCTGACGATGCTGCTATTACCACAACAAACCCCTTAATTATGTCTCAAATCATCCCTCATGTAGTTTGTTGGTGTAGAGACAATTCCCTCACTCTAAACGAGAAAAAAACTGTCTGGATGTCCTTTGGAACCAGATCTAAGCCTCCTCCTGATGTTCTTTACATTAATGACCTGCCCCTAACCCAGGTCAGTTCCTTCAACTACTTGGGTCTGACTATTGATCGAAAGCTAAACTTCCACGAACACACCCGCTCTGTTATCCAAAAAGTAACTCACAAAACTTATCTCCTTTCTCGTATCAGGCATTTTCTAGACACCCCGTCAACACTACAGATATATAAATCCACAATCCTCCCCTATATCGACTATGCCGATTTTATTTATGATAATACTACTCAATACAGATCAAATGAGATTCAGCGCCTACAAAACAAAATACTGAGAATTGCCTATGGAGTTAAACTGGAGCATGCCCCACTGTACTCCACCAACCAACTACATGCCCTCTCTGGTTTCCGCACTTTAGCTGATCGCAGAGACCTACACCTACTGTATTTTGCATTTTCTATTTCTCACGAAGCTGGCCTAATTGACAATCGTGCCATCCCCACTCGTGCCAAACTGGGTATCCGCTTAATCTTACCACCACTTACGAACCCGGTTTTCAATAACTGCTTTTTTGTCCGAGCCATAAGGAAATGGAACTATCTGAAAGAGGTTTATACCACCATTGGTGAAAAAGGTAACTTCAAACTAACTGTAAAATTGAACTACTCTGATTGTTACATGCGCTAGCCCCAGTCTAGTCTAGCCTTTTTCATACTGTGTTTTCTCCATCTCTGACTTGACATCAGTTTGTGTATACAACGGTGTTTGATGTTGGGAAAATCATACTACATCCTACCTTATTACATTATATAACCCTTTACTATTCTTCTATTGTAAGTAACAACGCTGGAGCCTCTATAAAATGCTGGGAATCTTATATCTTGACTATGTTTGGCAACTGGCTGACAGACCGCTGTTCTCACTACACTGTATAGCCTACCTTATTATATTCTCTCTACCCTCGACTCGTCACCAGATTGTGTATACAACAGTGCGTGTTGACGGCTTAACTATGTGGTAATGGCTGGTAGCCCCCGTTGCTCCACCCTACTTTTCAGTATTTATAATCTCCCACTGACGATTACACTGGTGTGAATCTAGTAATTTATAATATTGTGTACACATTACATTTGTTCTTCATCCATTACATAATTTTCATTTCTTTGATTTGACCCCTCTGTGAACTCCAGCCGTCAGTTCTCATGTCTGTTTATTGTTACACGCTGTATTTTTCTTTACTGCTTGGATGGTTAATTGGACCTCTACCCATTGCTTAACCTGCAACTGAGCTTACTGTACTTCCTCCAGAGGGACCAGGTGGCAGAACGGCCAAGGCCGAACCTGGAAGCCTGTAACAACTGCTGTACCCTAAATAAAAGTTTTTTTTTAAAAAACAAAAAAACTATTAACAGTCATTCCGTTTGTGTGACACCAATCTGTGACTTCGTTTAGAGCTACTTTTAGGGAATCCTTAATGAAAACGGGCTAACGATTAGCACAAAATAAGACTAAATCGTCAGCATGTTGCAGATGAGAACCTATCCTAGGATTTTCAGACATTCTATTTATAAGTAAGTTAAACAAAATAGGTCCTTGCGTGGGCGATGCAGGGCCCTGTTTTTCAGTCACGACAATCGTTATGGGCGACGTGTTTTTGCCGTCAGTGTTCGATAGACACGACACTATAGTGAATAGGCGATATGTCGTGAGTGTAAGAGGCGTAGAGCAGCCAGACGTGTTTTTTAGTCACGACAATCGTGGGGTCACGTGATTGAAATTGTCGCCCAAAGTGTCGTCCGTTCATGACACCTATGGACATGTCGTAGAGAATGCGCAACTTCACTTTCCGTGGGAATTAAGCAATGAAATTTTAACATGATTAAGGTATATATAACACCTATAATCATATCAAATATGAAGAAAATCGGCTAGAGTGTCCCGAAGATATCGGCATTTGAATTTCGTCATTGCAATCATCTGCTCTGGTGGCCAGTGTCGAGCAATTCCCGCCGGCCTCCGGGGGGAGACAAAAAGAAGAGCCGAAACCCCACCGCAATATGGAGGGAGTGAAAAAGAACAGCGACCAACAATAATGCACAGAGGGAGTGAAATATTCAAACGCCGATAACTTCGGAACGCTATGGCCGATCTTCTTCATATTTGGGACGATTATAGGTTGTATGTATCCCTTACTCGTATAAAAATTGCATGGCTTAATTCCGTCGGGAAGTGGAAAAATCCTCTATATACGGACAGTGATGTGTTATAGAACCTAAGACAGTTCTATACTTGTCGTGACAGCTGACAGTTTTAGTGGCGATCATGAGTGGCGCACTACGATCGTGTCTATAGAACAGCGGCCATTTTGTGTCTTCCAGAATGTCGTGGAATCGCTGGACGATCGTAGAGTATCGTTGGCCGACGATGTCGTTACTGAAAAACAGGGCCCAGGTGCATGAATTGTCTCTCAACGCAATAGTTGCATGATATAACTGACTGTATCCCCGCAAATTACCGCCATGGCGTCATGGCCGCCGCTTACGAGATAAACTGCCAGGAGGATTACAGATTACCCACAAGGACTCTTCTTTGTTCTATGGACAGACAATATATCTGATACTGTATTATGGGAAAGACCAAAGTTTACTGTAAGGTCAACCCATAACGTCTAACAGAAAGTGAGTGCGAGACATTTGCACACGGGTATATAATGATGATAATAAAACGTTGATAAAACCTTGGTTTCACTTTATAACGAAAAAGATAAAACAAAGTGAGACAATATATGGGCGGAGGTGGAGAAGGTCTGGGCACAGTTTACACAGTAAATACTATATGGAGCATGACATGCCTTGTGTGATCATACCCGCCGGGACTGTGAGTCATACCAAAAACACCCCAGTACCTTTATATGTTGTTCTGTATTTGTTATGAACCCGAAATGTTCCGTATAAGAGTGTATAGCACAGGTTGCCTTACAGTTTATATACGGTAAAGGAAACAGCAACATACTGTACCGGTATATGATGAATATGCACGTTCCCCTTTTAGAAAGATTACAAAATGGGTGAAGCATCTACCAGCGCCAAAGCCTAACGATAAAAGTTTATATTTCTAGAATGTTTTTTGATAAAATATTTGAATCTTAACGAAGACACCTAAAAGTACAAGTCCTATATGTGGTAAAACATCTGCATTCATATCTTTTTGTGGTGATAGATAAAAGTAACGATGTATTTGTGACAATTTATTCCAGAAAAGTAGTAATACGCTTGCATGCGCTCAAGCATGGTAGCTTACTGTATGAAATGATATTCAAAGCAGGTATCAAATTCAAACGGAGATGTGACCAGCCTGCAGGTCAGTCTAAGACTGGTTGCCTAACTTCACTAAGAAGGGAAGGAATACTAGGAGTGAGGGGGTTCTATTGTCCTGGCCTGAAAATTAGTATTTTTGACTTTAATTAAGGGTATGGCTCCATCCTAAAAGTCGAAATTGTAAACTAGTTCGTTTTGATATACCAATGAAATCTGTGATGCATGCTAAGAATTTGCCAAGTTTGCTAAGAACTTCTAATGTATGATAAGGATCCTTTTTAGCATGGCTTTCTTTTATTGCGCTTTCTTCGAAATTGAGGTTACATGTGTTTATCCAATGTCAGTTTGTGATCATCAACCAATAGATTACATATATGGAAAAATCCAATACTGACTTACTATTGCTTATCCATCTTATTAATGCGTTCAAATATCAATGGTCATATCTATGCTAAGGATTTATGAAGCCCTCTCACTATCGGTGATGCTCTAATAATTTGCATCACACGGTCTTGACTAACAGTCATCATGCATTACAAGCTTCATCCACAAGAATAGAGCTTGGGTTTGATAATATCCAAGGTTGTTCACTAAGACAGTCCTAGCCGACGAGAGGTTGTCCATAAGTGTTGAATAAAGTTGACCCACATCATCCCTGGATCTCGTTGGTGTACAGAAAAGGGTCTTCATCCGGTTTCTCCGTTAGGGATATTCTGTACATAGGTATGTGTGTGTGATTTGTATTTAGGTAAACAATGCTGTGCTACCTTGTGTTGTACTAGCAACAGTCTTTTTTTCTAGATTGTTGAAGTAACGATGTAGATATATATAAATGAATATTTAGAATTAGATTCAATTTAGAATAAAATAATAATGAAAAAAAATAATGAATTGGAATGAATTTACGAATTTATGTGGAGGAATCCAATGTTTGTTTTAGCCGACTAGTTACCAAAATATCCTTCAGATTTTTGTTCCTTTGGTAGGTAATAACCAAATCATCACGGAAATGGTTTGAAAATGTATCTTACAATGTTTGGTACTTTTGTTTTACGAATGTACTGATGTTTATGGCAATAGCACTATATGGGATAGTGAATACTCCTTTTTGTTTTTGAGATAATTTGAGGTTCATGCCCTTAGGTTGCATTACTTCCAGAAGTTGTCTCCACTTATATTCAATATCTCTGTTATTTTCTTGCTTTTATCATGTTTTGAAGAACATTCTATGTTCATTTGTGTGTAGGTGTGTGGATGTGTCCCCATCCACCAGCAAATTGTAAGATAACGCCACTGTTATCAGTTCTTATAATCTATAGATATATTTGAGACGAGGCTAGAATTCCTCCATGGCAATCCCCAAAATGTATTTCTAATAAAATCCAATCTATATTGGTCATGCTACTTGGTGTTTTAGATGGCTTCGGGAGGCAAGATGACCGTCCCCATAATGGCTATGTGCCCTATACCATCTGATAAATTTGATAGTTGTATGTTGTTGTTCTTTTATTTATTTCTGCTGGCATTCATCTTTAAAGGGTTAAACAAAATCCAGCCATGGTAACGGGTCAGTGACACAGTACCCACTCTGTGCATAGGTGAATGCTGGAGGAATAATCACTAAGCTCAATCATAGTGGTTTTGATCAAATTAATCAAAATAGGGGGGCTGGGAAGACGAGGTTTTGTCCGGTTCTGACTCCTAAGGCATCTTAGGATTCGGCTACAGCAAGGCGTTTGATTTTTATTACGTTTTGAGATTCAGAATCTTTGTTCTGAGCCCAACCAATTCATTAATTGATGCAAAGGAAAATAAAAGAGACTCCAGGCGACAACCATCCAAGTTGCCTGGGTAAAAAAAAAGGCTAGTTTTACATTTACCTAGCTTGTTGTTATAATTTAAAATTAAAACAAAACTAACAATTGAACTCTTATCATGCATATCTAATAAATTGTCGGATCCCTACAAACGGCAACCACATGAGGCCGGCTGGCACTATTTTACTCAGTAGGCTATGAGTTCTTATACTGTAAACATGTCTTCCAGAGGCCTGACACTGATCAATTTCGTCTAATGTATGTGTGCCAATAGAACACATGCTTCACTAAACTCATCATACTGCTGATAATGTAACACGATTAATCATGTGGTGGTGCATGTTATATTTTTTGTATCTTTAATTGGGGAAATAATTCTCTAGTGATTACACTTGGCGGTTTGCCATCATACCCTTGAATACCTTGAGTACAGTATCTACATTATTTACTTCACAGGGGAATACGGCTTTAGATGTGTTTGAATAAGGGGCCATCCATAAAGTATGTATGCAGAGTATCCGAAATCTTTGATTTTTGATACTCCTCATATTGGGACAGTACATCTCATTAACAATCATGTTACAAAAAATAGCTAGCTTGTGTAATCTCTAGGGTATAGCACAGATCGCAGTTGATGAGTGTTTGAAATTACTTTCTGCTTGATACTACATTCTTTAACAATCATGTCTGGATGTCATATATGAAAGATAATTTTATGGTAATTCATTCATAGATTAGTCAAATTCATTGTCAGATGATTCACTTTACTTGTATTCCTGATCAAAGGTGTCCCCAATGTGGTTGACCACGATATCAGGCATTTGCAGCCTGGCAATGAAGAACTGACCTTCAACTGAAGATTTTCTAAAAGTATTGTGATGTCAGTATATCTGTTCGTATTGTTTGCTTAATGTCATGTGTCTATCTAGAAATGAAAACTGGATAATGTTGCTATATATATATGACCATCCTGCATTTGAGACAAGTAATAGTTCTCACCATGCCTTTCGAATCTGTTGCTCTGAGACAAGGACCATTGTCTGAATTATGTAAACCACACCTCACCTTTATCTATGCATTGTAACAAATCCTCCTTTATTGAAGCTGATAAATCCTTGCTAGTGCATACACAATATAGGTTATCATGTTACAGGTGACCTTTTAGCAAAGGGGTTCATAGTCGGAAGTCTAGAAGAATCTTCTCGGGGTCTTCATTGTCTCATTTGATTCTATGTGAGGCTAACCTGTTTGTTGACTCAATGCTGCATTAGTATACACCAGAATGTTATAGCAATTGGCTGAATTTATCCCTGTGAATTCAGAGGCTGCATCTGTATATAGGGCCCCTAGAGAATGTATTTGCAGATCTCTTGACAGAGAGACCCCCAGACTTGAGTTTGTTGCTTACCTCTGGTTGGAAGATCTCCAGGTTTGAATAATTTGCTCATTAACGCTTTTCTTTCAACTCAGAGGTTGGGTATTTTTTTTTTTTTTTTTTTTTTTATTCAGGTAAATAAGACCTACAAATTCACCCTTAGTTGGGCGTTCTTCCATCGTAGTCTGTAGGACAAACAGGAAAATATTTACAAAACATACAGGACAAGACAGTTGTTGCTTGGCTTAGTCGGTATTTGTGATGGAATTTTGTTGTTGTTATAGATTGGGCCTATCTAATAGGAATTTTTTTACAAATAGCTTAAAGTACGAAGCATCATTTACTTCTTGAACTTCCTTCGGGAGTTTGTCCCATATTGGAGCACCTAGGTACAGCGGGGATTTTCTGTATTTTTCAGTTTTTGGTGTATTTACCTTTAGTACTATTTTGTGTTGTCTCCGTGTTGGGATATTTTTACTATCAGTGTGTGCTGGGTTATTTGACCACCACCACACCATCATCAATAACTGAACTTTTCTTCGATATTTGAGTGGTCGCAGTAAACATGTTTGGTATAGGTTGTGTATTGAGTTATCTCTTGCATTTTTTGTGCCTAGTGCTGCTCGCATACAGTGATGGAATGATACGTCTAGTCGTTGTATATCACATTGTGTGCAACCTAAATATATGTAGCCCACATAGTCATATATCTTGAGAATACATTGTTTCATTATGCTTATTCTCGAATCCCTAGGCAAAAGATATTTTAACAAATATAATTTCTGTGTCTTTCGATGCGCTTCTACTATTATTTTGTTTACTTGGTTTTTAAAAGTCAAGCCTCCATCTATCGTGATGCCTAGGTAGTTGAATTGGTGTACTCTTTGCAAGTTTTTACCATCTAAGGTGTTTGTTATCAGTTCCTTATTTTCCAGGTTCTTTCCTACCCACAGTTGCACTGTTTTTTTCGTATTAATAAGTAACTTGCTTTTTTCCATCCATTTTTGGATGCGGTCCAGGTCTTCTTGGGTTTTTTGTAATGATTCTGCTGTATTTTTACTTTCATAGACTAGCACCAAATCATCCGCATACATCAGGGCTATACTGTTCTTTATAACTTTGAATAGGTCGTTTACGAACATAATAAATAGTGTGGGGCCCAAGACTGAGCCCTGTGGCACTCTGCAAGTGTTAGATCTCTTATTAGATATGATATTTCCCATTTTTATTGATTGAGTACGACCATCGAGATAGGATTGGATTAATCTAATAAAGTCTTTTGTTAGGCTGACACCTTGTAATTTTGTGTAAAGGATTTTATGACAAACACTGTCGAATGCCTTTCGTAGATCTACGAAAGTACATAAGCATACTGATTTTGAATTCATCGCTTCATTCAGAACAGTCACCAAATGAAAAATAGCTTGGCTGGTAGATTTGCCGGGCATAAAACCAAATTGGTTCTGGTGTATTAGTTTGTTTTCTACTAGGTAAGTAATGATTTGCATTTGAATCGCTTTTTCTATTAGTTTCGACATAGTTGGTACGACCGTAATTGGCCGCCAATTTGAGAATTCTGATAAGTCACCTGTTTTAGGCAAAGGGGTGATTGTCCCATGTAGGAGCGATTTTGGGAAGGTACATTTTTCTAATACAGTGTTTATCAAATTTACCATTATATTTGGTTTACTTAGCAGGATCTGTTTAAGTTGACCCGAATTAAGGCAGATTAGACCGGTTGACTTATTGGTATCTATATTCTTTATTATATTTACTACTTCAGTTTTTGATATTACTCTAGGAGCTAAGACATATTGATTAATATCATGTTCTGTAGTGCAGGCATTGTCTTCTACTCCTCCAAGCAAGGTCAAAATGTTTGGGCCAATGCTGGCAAAAAATTTGTTCATATTTTCAGCTGTGTCTGTTATACTCTGCTTATTAGCTGTGGCACATTGTTTATACGATCCATCATTAGTAGCTGTTGGCTCCCACATTTCATTTATGACCTTCCATAGGCGCTTCGGGTTCTTTTTATTTGCTTTCAATTTTTGGGCCACCTCATTAGCTCTATGTATCCTTATTTCTTTATTTACCCTTTTCCTTAGCCTCCGAATTTCAGTCAAGGTTGGTATGTCTGTATGGTTTGTTTTTACTAATTTCTTTAATAAGGACGACCTATGATTAGGTCCCTTATTGTTTTAGGTAATTCTAGACCCCCTTTTGTTGTTATCGTATAGTTCCGTACTGGGCATATGGAATTTAGTAATACATATATGTGATTTTCTAGATCCGTGTTTAGGTCTTTGCCCCCTTCCGGAGGTACATATGTTCCCATGTGATCCGATATAGCCTTTTCACTCATTTTATTGAAATTTCTTCCAGTAACAATCGTCTTTTCTAATTTATTTTTCGTGTGTTTTCGTTGTGCATAGATCGCCACATGATCTGAGATATAAAAGTTCAGATTACCCGTTTTCATAACTTGTTTACTATTGGTATAAAAATGATCAATTTTGCTTTTCCCTTTGTTGTATATAAAAGTGTCAAGTGTTTCTAATTGTTTGAGGTTGTTTTTTATCAGAAATGATTTTAGTATCCGGTATTTAGGGCTCATTCTAGTATTTGTGTTGACATTCAAATCCCCTTGGATCCATATTTCATAGTTGATATATTCTTTATCTGCTAATGTTTCACTCAGGTAGTCATAACAAGCTTTAACATTTTTGTGGGGTGGGCGATAGACTGATATTATTAATAGTTTCTTCTTTTGTGGCTCAGTGACGGTGCAGGTAAGTATTTCGTACTTAGGTGTTGAAGCACAGTATTTTAGTATTTTAGCAAAATATGGTTGTATACTGTTTTTTGCATACAGGGCCAAACCTCCTCCGATTTTCTCCTCCTCATAGTTCCTGTCTAATCTCGTTAGGAATAGGTCAATATGTGGAAGACAAGGCTGAAATTCGAACCGGATCCGAACGTTAACACTACCACAATGACGCCGATCGCAGTCTCTGTCCGCTATGGCTTTGTTCCTGATGCCTCAATCTGATTGGTTGAGCGCCGCCGCGTGCGAGCGTTCCCATTGGTTGCTAATGACGCTTTTCACCGCGTGCCTCACAACCCGACCGCTGTGGGCGTGTTCGGCGATGTTCGGCGCGTGCCGCGCGGAGCGGTCATTAAGGCTTTGGAGGGCCGGTCATTAACGGGGGGCGGTGGGCGAGAATTTAATCTTTTTGTACGTGAAGATCTATTTTCTTCGCGTTCGCCTGCCGCTGAGGCTTTGGGATTGTGGTTTCGAATCTATACTGAATTCTCGTCAGGTGTCGTAAGGTATGTACGGGTTGTTGTTCCGTCATTTTTTACCTGGTTTGGGTATTTTGACGGGCGGTACGTCACAGCATTGTCCAGTGACTTTCTGGATTTTGTGGAAGAGGTAGATCGGCTACTTGTTTGGTAGGGTAGGTGATACTTTAGTTGGGAACTGATATTTGGAAAAAGATTTTTTCGCTTTCGCCAACCGTTCGGTGGCGTCCGACAAGAAATTTTATTTTGACGTGGCATTTAAGTATCCCTAACCATACCGGTTGTCCATAGTATTCAGTCCCCAGGGGGACTGGCTCTTGAGCCTGTGAATCCAATTGAATTCGATTTTGTTCCGTAGGGAACTGGCTCTTTTGCTGCCTGGATGACTGAAGATGAAGTCTAGGATATAGACTTTTACGTCTTCGCATCCTTTATGGTCACACTGGTTAAAGTGTGTGGGGACATCATTTTGGGTGCTTCCCTTGATGTTCCTGAGGTGTTCGTATAGCCTTTCCTTGACCTTTCTCTTGGTCTGGCCTACATATTGCATGTTGCATCTACTGCATTCTAGACAGTAGATCACATTTGAACTGTTGCAGGTGACCTTCGTTTTTGTGATGTGCACCTTTTTGGTGGAGTTTTACAGTATCTGCAATTCTTTTTCTTGCATTCATTCTTCGTGGCTCCGTTCTGTGTGGGTTTGACTTTCTTACACAAGTCAGAGTTCACGTTCAGTTTTGCCCGTACCAGATGGTCCTTCAGGTTTTTTGGGCGTCTGAAACCCTTCACGAGCTTGCGCTTGTGGATTTGTTTTGTGGTTATGGATCTACCCAGGATGTCCCAGTTGTTTTCGACCACTTCTCCCAACACATTGCCAGTTGGTCTGTATGTTGAGATCAGGAACGTTTTCTCGTTTGAGTCATCGTTCTCAGCTTTGTTTTTGGCACTGATCAGTGTTTTTCTTTCCTGATTGTCTACTTTTTGTTTGCATTCGGACAGGATCCGTTTCGGGTATCCTTTCCTTCCAAACTATTCTAGTTTTTCACGCGCATGTTTTTCGTAGTCTCCTGATCTGCTGCATATTCTCTTAATGCGTAGCAGTTGTGAGTAGGGGAGACTGCGTTTGGTTGCCGGTGGGTGTGCCGAATCGTATCTCAGATACGTGTTTGCATCCGTCGGTTTGGTGTATAGGTCTGTATACACTTTCCCGTCGTCTACTTTGACCTTGGTGTCTAGAAAGGCAATTTCTCGTCTAGACCATTCAATCGTGAACTTTATGGAGTGGTGGCTGGTGTTCAGGTGTTTTACCCACTTATCCAGCTCCTCCTCTCCATGTTCCCAGATGAAGAAGATATCATCTATATATCTCCACCATGTGCTGGGTTTCCGGTTGTGTTCTGATAGGAGCCTCTCTTCGATGGCTTCCATAAAGAGATTCGCATACGATGGGGCCAATCTGGTACCCATCGCTGTGCCTCTTCGTTGAATATAGTGTTGTCCGTTGAACACTATATTGTTGTTTTTGAGCACCATTTCTAGTAGCTCTACAATGGTTTCGTTCGATGGTTTGAGTCTACTGTCTCTAACCTTCCTGAGTTTGGTTTGGGGATGTTCGTGTACAGCGAACTTACATCTAAGGTACCCAAGATGGTATCTCGTTTGAGTCTCGGTAACTCATCGATGCATTTGACGAAGTCGTTCGTGTCTTTAAGGTAAGATTTTACATCAGGTACCAGTGGTTTTAGAAAATTATTCACAAATGCAGATATTTTTTCTGTCGGACAGTTGTTTGCCGAGACTACTGGTCTACCTGGAGGTGGTCTCTCCTTTTTGTGTATTTTCGGTAGAAAATATACATTCAGAGCTCTCGGTTTGGGTGTTTTGAGTGCACCAGTCATTTTGTGAGTGATTTCGCCCATCTTGTTCAATTCCTCGATTTTTTCCTCTACCTTCTGATAGAGTTTGCATGTTGGGTCTTTATCTACCGGCTCGTACGTGTCGGTGTCACCTAATTGGCGGTTGGCCTCTGCTATGTAGTCCAGGGTGTCCTGGATTACAGTCGCTCCCCCCTTGTCAGCCGGTTTGATGACTATACTGTCATCTTTTGGGAGTTTGCGTAGCGCAACCTTCTCCCCGGTGTCAAGTTGGGTTTGGCCTTTTTAACCTTCAGTTTGGGAGTCATGAGGCTAATTTCGTTTATGGCTATGAAACTTTCTAGGTTTTGTGACCCATATGGGGGTTTCCAAGTGGACTTTCCCCGCAGTTTGCGTACTAGGCCCGCGTTTTCGAATGCCCCGGGAGTCCCCGTGGACGATTTTGACCAATTGATCTTGGCTTTGGGCTGTTCTTTCTCGAAGAATTGAATCGTTCTTAGCTTTTGGTGAAACTCATCTAGTTCGATTTTGAGGTTACCATCATCCGTCCCGCATACCGCGGGGCAGAAATTTAAGCCTTTATTTAGGAGAGAATTTTCATCTTGAGTTAACTTACGAGATGATAGATTGACCACTATTGAATCCTTGTCGTCAGGATTTTTCGAAATGTTACCTTTGACACTACTATTTTTACATAGTGAAGGAGAAATGTTCACACCTGTGTACAAACCATTTTTTCAACAGCAATTGGTTTGGCAGTGCAGTTTGATGGAACACAACATTGTGATTGTACAAAGTCCAAGGTCAGTTCATTAGTCGGCATCATTTGATCAAGTGTCACTTTGGTGGCTGCGTTGGTGCAGTCACCTTGATCGTGTGACCCTATTCGTTTGAGGTCTTGCTTGCCTGCGGCTTGCCACGGCTTTCCCCCCCCCCCCCGCTGTCCCCCTCCACGGCGCTCGGCCGGGTTGTAAGGGGTACGGCGGTTCTGGGATCGCTTGGAGCCACGACCCCCTCTGGTGGCAGTTGACGGGGTCGACTGGGGAAAACCCTGGTTAGGGTTCTCGTTCTCCTTCGCGGCCTTGGCCTGGTTACGGGCAGCAGAAGCGGGGTCTCGGAGATCTTGTGAGACCGGACGCCTCGTGGTGAGACCCTCGAGGCGTGTTTTGAGGCGCTCCTCCTCAGCGGCACTTTCATGTCCGTTAGCCTTGGCATTAAGCTCACGGACCCTCCTCATTATCGCGACTGTCCTTTCCGGGGGATTGGACGCCGAGACGAGCAGACGAACGGAACCGTAGTAGGCATCTCGTTAGGAATAGGTGCTCAATTTGAAGTAAATTTAGTGCATGGTGTTCTTTAAGCCATGTTTCCGTGATTGTGATATAACTACGGTTTTGGAAGATCTCATATAACTGGTCGAGCTTTGAGTAAAGACTGTGTATATTGACATTCAGGAAGATATCTCCCTTAAGATTCTTTAGTTCTACTGGTGATATATAAGCCATAGTAGTATTATGAGAAATAGACATTTATTCTTTCGCCCCAGGTCTGTTACAATCACAACAAGCAACAATATCGACAAGCCAAGAAACAACGTACACAAAAGACAAATAGTGCAAATACAACGTCAATTCCCTTTTTATAGGACTGGCGTAGCTCCATTGGTTTATCATCCAGGAGCACAGTTACATGTGCTGACATAATGCAATATACAAATAGTAGTAAATACATGTAATATAGCGATTATTTGTTTGTCGTTAGTTGTATAGGTTTGTAAGCAATATATTAGGTAGCAGTTCTTTGATAATTGTTCATATATATTATTCATACAATGTTGTTTCCATCTGGTTCTATCGTTTCATATTTCATAATGTTATATCATATTGTACTATGGAAGGTATCAGGATAGGTTTTTTTAATCAAGATTTGTTATTTCCAGTATTAAGTATTAACATTTCAGTTGATTAATGTTCTAGTAGAGTTATAATGTTATTTAGAATCCTTTTAGGTAGCTTCTTTATATAGTTTGTTCTGTAGGTCATGTGACCTTTTGATAAATCCTGGTCATGTGACCAAGGATTGCATCACAGTTGTAGACATTTACTTGGGTCATTTGACCTCAGGTTTTTCATTACTGCGGTCATTTGACCTACAGGGTGGTGATATATTCTGCACACAATACATAACATAGTGGTCAACTGACCCAAATAGTTCAAGGATGGTAATTCAATGGTCATTTGACCGGTGGTGGTAGTTCAGTGGTCATTTGACCTATGCATGTTATTTTGTCTGTACTTGGTCCATGGTTCGGTGTATCACCAGTTGCAGCTGGTCATTTGACCCGTAGTTCCACTTCTGTGGTCATTTGACCTATATGTTTCTCCAGTGGTTATAAATCAAAAAGGTAGTTCAGTCATGTGACTCGTAATCCCGGTACACAATTTACTGATGGACTCCATGGTATACATTCTTAGAAATACAGAACGAGATCAGTTGGGCCATATTTCTCTGTGTCATATGGTCAGGATGAACGCCATCGTGAAGAAGATAGTATCTGTTTATGGTTTGCCGGTATGGACGATTTCGGTGGATTTCACGTGCGATATATGGGGTAAAGACTCCCTCATCGTCATTTAGCTGTCCTATTCCGTCATTCAGTAGTCGGATCTGCGTGTTCACATTGCGCTGTTCTGCTATGATCGCCTGGGTATGGTTTGCATGTTGTAGTGACAAACCATATACGGTTCCAAAGATCACAGGGGTGCCGGGGGCAATGGCATGTATAGCAAGGCGCATGTCCTCGAATAGCTCCAGTATGTTGTTGACGGTAATTTTGTCATCCTGAGTATCTCTTACAAATATCTCTCCAGTGTCGTGAGATTTTTGTGTCACATTATTTATCCCGCCAAATACGTAGATCGCCTCGTAGCGTTGCCCTGTTTCGCGCTTGTTACGGAGAGCCTCTACCGTATATCTGGTTAACCTCTGCAAGGTGGCGCCCGGATGAAACGATACTGTATAGTCCCATTTCTCCAGAAACTTAAATGTGAGTCCATGGGGGTGTTTTATTTTCTGCCCGAGGAGTCCTGGGACGCCCGGGGAGAGGTCCCAGGACAGTTTGGGTTCGATATTTCAAAGTCTCCCGGGGAAGGAGAGTCTTGGGCCAGATTCTAGGAGGTCTCCTGAAATATCGTTTTATTTTCAATCCTGGGGCCAGGAGAGCTCCTGAAAATTGTCCTACAGCTCTCCTGGCTGGGGACACGTCTAGGGGTGTCGTGAGGTGATTCAAAATAACAAATAAAAGCTATTTAATTCATTTGAAATATCGGAAATATATTTATTATGATTTTAATTAAAACTGGAGGTCTCAGATGGAGAATTACTTTGCTATTTGCTTAGATTAACATACATTCATAAATGATGAAATTAGTTCCCAAAAATACCACTATGTGCCACCACCTGCAGTATACACAGCCTCTCTTTCAAGTCTCCTCAAAAGTCTCCTACAGGTTTATTTTCTCCTGGGGCTCTCTCAAAGGAGACTTCGGCCGAGGATTTCTCTCCCTCCCGAGGACAGGGTAAATCGAACGAGATTGAGGAGATCTCCTGAAAATTATCCTCAATGGAGCTATCCCTCGTGGGCGAGGAGAGTCCCCAGGAGAGTTGAAAATAAAACGACCCCCATATGTCGAAGTCGAGAGTCGCCTATGATTAAGTAGCGTGCGTTGGCCATGGTGTTGTGTGACTTACTGACCAGTTTTGGTTATATCGACGGTCGAGGTAGAGAGTGACAATTATCACCTCATTAAGCCGCATAATTAGTTGTTACCCTACTTGTTAGATTCTCGTCGCAGTTCTTGGCGTAGGTCCATAAGGATCTTTCCCAGGGTGTTTTGACCATAGAACTTGCCTAAATTATATATCTCATCATCGATATCTGCCCCCCCCCCCCCCCCCCCACCCCAAAAGTTATCTCATGTACCTTCGATGAGTTGAGTTGGGTGAGATGACAGCAAGTTCGTTCTGAGAACGCTGTTTTGTCTGAACTTATGCTCTATGATCGATCTCATGGTTTCTTCCTTTTTTTCTAACCAATCAGAGGTAAGTTTACATTGGTCTCCACCTTTTTTCGCTGTGTAGGCAGATTTGGTTTTCAATATCCCCGGCAGGAGATCTGGTCGCCCGCTGATTTTTACTCTTTCTGCTTGGTAAGCCTGTTCGCTGGATACATAGTTTACTCCATTGTATTTTATATCAACCGTGTAGAAGTTACTATATATTGATAGTGGGCCTTTGAAAACTAAACCCGCTGTGGTTATTTTCTGCCCATTTTGCATACTGTGTGTGTGTGCGGGGGTTTGATCTTTCACTTCCGGACTTAGTTTAGGAAAAGCGGTATCATTTGTTGCCCCAGGTGATGGTTCGGCTGTTATTTGTTCTGGGCCTGTTGCGAGTTGTCCATTGTCTAGCGGTTGAGCGGGTACTTCGCCTACTGGGTCAATGTCCATTGGGTCTTGTGCAGCAGTCGGATCTGTAGCCATGCTCCAATCAAAGCTTGTACTTTGCGTCAGTTTGCTACTGCTAGGCACGGCGTTATTCACTGTTGGGGGATTGTTTGTTGGTGGGGCGATAGACGGCGTGTGGCTGTCTTCTATAGTAGGTTGGAGCGTTCTCTGTGTTGGGGTTTTGTTTATCACACTTGGAGTGTTGTTGTCAACATTCCAGCTATTAGGGATATACTGCTGCGGGACCATCTCCATTTTACGGGAGTTGAACCACTTGTTGTTAATTTCGAAGTCTTCTCCTTTTAGCTGTGTTGTTAAACCCTGTTTTTTACAAAAGGCCACTATTAAACGAGCTCGGGTTCTAGCTTTACTGGTTTCTGGATCTTCATCCGCATTAATATATACTCTCTCGAATCCCTCTACCTGTCGTAGTTGTCTTTTACTTCTGAGAATTAAGTCCCGTGTTCTCACTGAGGTTAGACAGACTAGAATTGGGGGGTTTTTGCCTCGGATTACTTTTTTTCCGGATTCTCTGGGTATAGTTAATGTCTCGTAGTTCGATGGATGGGACAATTTTGCGCAGAATGTTTACTACTGTTAAGTAAATGTCATCGTCTTTTCCATCACGGTAGCCTTCAATGTAAACATTCATTCTACGACTATTTTGAATAGCGATGGTGCCATTGATTCCAACATTTTGATAGCAAATCCGACAAGTATCATGCAGTCATTCCAGTCCAGATATGGTTTCAGTATTTTCATCATAGTTATCCAAGAAAGACCTGTAGAACCCCCTGCCACTTTGCATAAGCCATCAGGCTAGGAATCATTCACTTTGGCACTGTGTCTGCATCTGAAGTCTGTTTCTAGCTCCTCTGAAATATGATACCCAATACACTGCCCAAAGTAATTTAAAATTGTAATAATCTCTTTACTTCCAGTCACACATTTCAAACCCAATCCCATCATTATATGTTTGGAAGGCTTTAAAGAACCACTTGGTGTTGAATGATTGACGTCTTTGGCAGATGATATGGCATAACTTTCAGTGTGCTCAGCAATCTTGTCTGGTCTACTTGAACATGTTTACAAAGTACGAAAAAACTATCAATACTTTTTTTCTTTTTGTTTATTAGAAGTATCTCTCATGTAGATGGGTTTTTCAGATACATCAATAATTTAATTCAGTAAATTATATATTTAGTTGATAGTGTTTGATAATGTTGATAGTGTCACCATATACTTGAAGATCACCATACTGGGTATCTTGGCTTGGATTTAATATGTCGTTAAGAACTCTCCAGAACTTCTTTTGTTCACCTTTAGTTTGTTCTGATTTATTTAAGCAGTAATTACTTTTTTCCTTTTTCCTTTTGGTCTTGATTTCCCTAGAAATTCTTCTACATTCCTTAAGTATTACAAAATTTCTATTTGATTTTTTATATGCCATACTATAGGCGATTCGATGACAATAAGCGTTTCAATAAAGTTAGTTATAATAGTAATAATGTCACGAACATGAATCAGATTACTTACATCAGATCTACATTACAGATACTGCTCAGTGACCTCAGCCCGTTTTCAGTGATAAACATCATTTACCTAATGTATCAAAAATAACACGCAGTGACAAAGAGTAGCAAACTGTGGGATTTCTAGTTTCAGAAACATAGTATGAACCATTAACTAGTAGTTGTGGATCCAGTTTACGGAGCTTGTGCGGACACACACATCAGGCTCTCGGTTTGTTGTAGTTTTCGCGGGCCCAATTAATAAAGTCACTCTGAGTAACAGAGCAGGAATAAACAGCAGAATGCAAGAAATGCAAGAAAACATCTCAGATCTAAGGTTACGGATACTGAGTCCTCGTGGCCAAGTTCGTAGTGGCAGTGGATTCCAGTTTACTGAACTAGAAAAGTAACTGTATAAGCCGACAAATACTAGTTGAAATTCGTAGAGGCTCTAAGTTAAAGAGCACAGTGAATATAGCATAACATAAATAAATACTGATTCGGTTCTAGTTTACAGAGCCAGAATTCGTAGAGGCTCTAAGTTACAGAGCACAATGATCTAGCAGAACACAGAAGAAAACCTAATCAGATCTATATTACAGATGCTGAGGAGGGCAGACCGTGATCTCGAGATATTGGAGACTTCGTTCAAGCTCGATCCAAAAGTCCTTCAGAGATTAAGGTTACTGTTGTTATTTGTTACAGCAATATTGAGCATCTTGAGGAAGCGGCGGCTCTCAAAGTTGGTTAGATGAACACCATCATACATCCTGGAGAAATTATTTGACAGCTTATGCCTCTTCTGATTCCAAGCATGCACTGACTGATCTATGTGTGGCGTGACATAACCATGCGAGTGATTCCAGTTGGTAATCACTTTGAGCTGGATGCATACCGGCCTGGTGGTTGAGCTGGTTGTAGACAACCATATCCATAGAGAAGAAGCTGCCAAATATAACGTGTACATTCGGTGAGATTTGGTGAAGTTCATAATCGATCTGGACTAGTGAAGCTTTAATGTCATCAGAGGCCCCTTTGGGGGAGTCATTATATATATGGCCTTTATCTCGGGGTTGTGTCGTAACAACTGTCCAGCCAAAACTCTCAACTGAGGGAGGGTGGCACCACAGATCATGAACGAATCCAGGATCTTTGGTAGTTGTCTGCACGTGTCTTGGACAAAACGAATCCGGGAGTCGCTTACAATTAAGTTCACACTCATGTTTGACGGGTTGGCTACTTGCTATTTTTAGTTACCACAAACTGCCAGTATCTCCTCGTGAACTGGAATTAAAAGATGACCACAGTGATTCAGACCAGGAAGGCATTGAGATTTGCAGCTTTGGTCTAAGTCACATCCAGACCCCCATTAAGGGTCAGGGATCCCTTCTATGAGAGTATGTGGGCTGGTTTTCAAAAGTTTGTGCCTTAGATCCGTATGTTGAGTGAATTTGATTCTCAGAAGTCTTAGCAGTCTATCTTCCTTTACAGCTTCCCAATCAGGATGATGTGCAGGGGCGATGATTTTACTGCGGAGCTTAGCTTCTCTAGCGTTGGGGGCTGAGAGTATATCGCAAGCTGTTTCATAGTCTCTGACAGAGATCGTGTGAACATACTGGGGTCAGATTTTTGAAACCTGCTATATTACGGTTTCTTCCTGGGATCAGACACTCAAAAAATAATTTTAGAATAATACTTCTTTTTATATTTTATATTAGTCCCCTACCAAGTACCTTCCAGAAAAACATTATTCCAACAAAATCAGACAAATGGTTCAGATTTGAGAGCCTTTTGAAATTGTTTATAATACTGCATATTGTCCACCCCCCTAAAATATTTGAAATTTCAAGAAATGTTATAAAAGGTTATAATTTGAGAAAAACTGATATTATATAGTGACATATGTTATATTTGACCCAAAACACCTCAATAACATATTAGATATGAAACAAAAGCTATGAGCATATTTAGGTGTTGGGCCACACAGGGGTGTCGGACAACACGAGGGGTGTCGGACAACACGTTTTTTAAATCACTCAGAACAATGGACAAAATAATATTTGTGACTATAATCCTTTATATTCTTAATCAAATGATAGAAATCTTTGTTTTTCAAAGCAAACCACTCAATTATTGATAAGAAACAACCCCAAATTCATGACTTATATCAGAGCGTGTTGTCCGACACCCCGGGGTGTCGGACAACACATCTTCAGTTTTTTAACCACAAGAAGTACATTGTTTTTGTTTAGGAAAAAAGTAAAGTGGGTATTTATAAGTGGTAGGAATACTTAACATATAGAGGGATATTTGTTATTCTATTATGATTATTATTTCTTCTATACATCTTTTAACAGGTGTGTAGTCCTACAGCCCATTTTTTGGAAAAATATCATCATGGAATCACAATGTTTTTTATATCAGAATAGATAACCCCATTGTATTCAAACTTTCAGGCATCACAGTAGGGATTTTGGTCAACATCTCACAACAAAGGAAAATTAATTTCTTATTGTATATCTCTTTAGTATTATGCTCTCAAAATTGGGGTGTCAGACAACATGCTCTATAGGTCTCTCTGTTGGAAAATTTAAAGGTCCTGGATAGTTTTGACCATTTTCA
The DNA here is from genome assembly GCA_950022655.1 of Alentia gelatinosa. Classification (NCBI taxonomy): domain Eukaryota; kingdom Metazoa; phylum Annelida; class Polychaeta; order Phyllodocida; family Polynoidae; genus Alentia; species Alentia gelatinosa. The sequence continues at coordinate 27,424,691 of OX465592.1, forward strand.
TATTTTTTCAAACTTTTACCAATTTTCAAAACTATATTGTCTACACTTTGCATGACATATGCTTTAAACACGTTGATAAAAACAATTGGCTCAAAATTGTGCCTATTAGACTTTGGAAAAAAACTGAAAATCATGAAAAACACTGTTTTTGTTGATTTTCGTAAGGAAATATTCCTCAGAGCTATACAAAACCCTATATTGGAATTAAAGACCATCAAAAGATGCATCGAAAAATGCCACTTTTCCATCGATGAGATAGGTTTATACAAAATCAGCCTTAAATAACCTATTTTGGGTTATTTAGCAGGTTTCAAAAATCTGACCCACTGGTAGGCAGCTTCAACACTTTTGAATGTTGAATGAGTGGGCACTCCGTCGTTGTTGGTGTCTATTTCAATCTGGACAGGAAAGAAGTTCCTCAAGAATGATTGTTCCCCAGCGAAAATTAGGCCACAGTACCCGTAGTGTATAACTAGATCGTTGGTGCTTGTGTTCATTACCGGGACCGGGACTGAGGTAGGGTAAGATTGCCCTTGTGCGTTGCTCGGATAAGCATTTGACCTCTTGGTTAAGTCAGCCTGACTTGTTTCAGTAGGGGTGAGAGAGGGGTTATTTGTCACAGGTATACGTATGACCGTTGGTGAAGAGACATGGTTGGTTCCAGTGTTGTTGACATTGGTGGTATTTGGTGTTGGTCGTTGAGACATTTGAGGTTGCTTTTGGCTTGGTTTGAAAGGTGCCTTGATCCGGCCATTGGATACGGGGAGGGAGGGCCAATTGACTTGTGATTGTCTTGATTTTCACCCTCGCCAGGGTCTCTCTGGATGACATGCGGTCTCGAGACCAGTGGGTCAAAGCTGTCAACACATTGTAGGCTAGATTGACTGAGGTCCTGTCTAGGCTGTGTAGGTTTGAGAAGCGGCTCTCCTCTATTTTTTCTTTCGATCAGATCTGGCGGGAGGAGATCTGGAGTCCATTTTGTGTTCTGTGTCGTTTATGATAACACTATACTCCGGCATCACTACTCTTGACCCTATGCGGCCGTGATACCCTACTATCATCTTCATTAAACCGCGAAGGTTTCTTGTTTTCGTTGGTTAATCTGGTAGTATTGAAATTTTGCCTACGGTAGAATTTTAAGTGTTAGAAGCGTACGTTAGCATTTTATTGCGAGCATTGACCGTTGCGCAAGAGATCATTACTGGTGGTGGACGTTGAGGGTAGACATTTTTCATTGTGATTATGCGGGAGATATTTATGATTTCACCAGGAGGAACCAGATATCTACCTCTGAACAAAGATAATTCTCGCCGCCTCGGAGATCGTCATCATATTCAGTGCTGAGACCAAGTAGCATAACGTTTCTTTCACACGAAGCAAAGAAGTAACAAGTTGTTTGGTTTTCATCAGGTTTTGGCCCATACGAACTCGTACACGTTGGCGCGTTCAGAGAATCGCGCAAGTCTATTGTTTGGAGTTTCGTTCCGATTTCGTCAATTCTCAGGAGCGGAACGTTCAAATTAAAACGTTTGACAATTTCGACACCCAGTTCCAATGACAGAGTGCCTGAATGCTATTAATTCTTTTCATATGCAGTTTTTTTGCTAATTGGCCATATTGTGGCATCCTTTAGGAACATTTTGAGCTATTTTTAGTGTTTTGTGATATCAGGTCTCAGGTATATTACCGAATTTGTCAAATGACGGTGGTGGTAGTGATAGAAAGATTGATTATTTAACTGGATCCTGAGATCACAGAACACTAAACAATAGCTTAAAATGTATCTAAGGGATGCCAGAACATGGCAACATAGCAAAAAATTGCATATATATATATACAGGTCATATAGCCTTTAGACACCATATGTCTTCAGTACTGACTCAGATATGTAAAACAACATGAGCGGCAGGGACAGCAAAATTGATGATATACTCAAAATGTTCCTAAAGGATGCTACAATATGGCCAAATAGCAAAAAACTGCATATGAAATGATTATATAGTTTTTAAATTATATAAGAAACAAATATGTGGAAAATTGCAGATGTGTAAAGGGGACATTAATAGTACACACATGAAAAAGGCTGCTGTAGGCCACTGAGAAGACATATTTTGATTCTCTTTGCTGTAATAAGTCCACTATGGAGAACAATAGCAAAGTTTAATCTAATGAGTCATTGTAATACTTAAAAGAAAACACAACCAAGTAATGATTATCAATGCATATATGGTATCTATAAAAGACAAAGTGTACAATATGAAGCTAAAACAATATAAGGTAGATCATATCAAAAATACAAAGCAGAAAAATACAAAAATATGTTACTATCTGAGGACTGGGATGACTTCAATATGCTCTTTAATGTTACTGAGAAATGGGAGTTTGTTACTGGAAGGATATGTACAGTCCTTGACAAGCTATGCCCTTATAAGGAATTTCGTATCAGAGACAGACAAGAGCCATGGCTGAATAAAGAGGTCTTAGAAATAATAAACTCCAAAAATAAATGACTGAGAATAGCAAAAAGAACTGGACTTAAGGAGGATTGGATTAGAGCAAGAGAATTTAGAAACAGGACAAACCAACTAGTAAAATCATCACGACAACTTTATATTAATAACCAATTAACAAACTCGAAAGGAGACCATAAAAAGTTCTGGAGAACTGTTAACAAAATATTACCAGGGACAAAACGGACTAAAGAAAACAAGATTTCTTTAAAGAACTCAGATGGAAATTTATTAAAGGAAGAACATATACCAGACTTTATTAATGATTTTTTTTCTAACATTGGGGCTAGCCTGTCCAAGGACATGTATTCCCCCTGGAGAAACTACGATAAAGTAACACAAAATGAAATGGAAGATTTTCAAGTGAATAGAGAAGGTTTAATGGATATTTTAAAAGAGATAAATATAAATAAACAATCAATGATCCAAGGCATCAGCACTAGAGTGTTGAAAGATACTTTCCTTGCTATTCCAGATATAATAGAAGATATATTTATGACATCATCCAATCAAAATAGTATACCAAATTCTTGAAAACAAACGTGTGTTATTTCCATACCCAAAGGTGGAGATGTGTTTTCGGTAGCCAATCTTAGGCCAATATCGCTAGAACCGCTGCCCTCTAAACTGATTGAGAAGATTGTACATAAACATATTTCAAGTTTCCTGTTTGATAACCAGATACTGTGTGATAAGCAGATGGGCTACTCCACAATTGATGCTATAGCTACTATAACTGATGACATACTTTTCAATAGGAACATAGGTAATGATACAATAGCAATTTTTGTGGACTTAAAAAAAGCTTTTGACACTGTAAATCATAGTATTTTATTAGACAAACTGGGCAATTATGGAATTCGAGGGCAAAATTTAAAGTGGATTGAAAATTATCTAACCAATAGAAAACAAACCGTAAGGGCAAATAATATTTATTCAAATACTAGGGATGTAAATTGTGGAGTACCCCAGGGTTCAATTTTGGGCCCACTCTTATTTGTGATCTACGTGAATGGGTGACTCATGGCCTTTGGTCAGGAGTGGTCATTGCCCCCCCCCCCCTGGTGACACACTCTCACCACTCAGCGCACCTTTGCGCCACCTGTCGCTTTATCCCTCCACTAGTCAACCTGGGAAACCAGCGTACTGACCTCTGTCTCACACTTCGCTCGGCACTCTCACCGTACACACATACTTTTTCTACACTCCAGACTTTTGGCCGTCTCCCTCTACGTACCTCCGGTCTCCATATTCCCCGAATATCGGTGACCGTGTGCAAAGGGAGACCATTATTGTTCTGGTCTGTGATAGTTATTTGTGCAAGTATGATGGGACCTACCACGCAAAGTACGGCGGCCTCACGGCCTGAGGAAACGGTGTCACATGTCTCCCCTGATGACATATGAGAAGAGAGGCACCGATGCCAGACGTGTCATAACGGATATGACATTCCCCTGGGAGAGCAGTTTTAACTCGTTCGTCATCAAGAACTCGGTCTACGGACTGGAACGAGAACACGGGCTCCCCACGGTGGACGGATTCATCAAGAAACTTGTCACAGCAGGTACGAACTTGTTTGTGTCATCCATCGATGTATCCCATGGCTATAAGAACTTTCGCTGTGATCCGCTGGATTGGCCTCAGCTATGTTTCATGTGGGAGGGCGGGCACTACTGTGATACGGCCATGCCGTTCGGTGCCCGTGCCTCCTCATATCATATGCAGTGTGTCCCGGATGACATCGTTCAGATACTGGAATCGAATGGGATAACGGCCGCCATGTACCTGGACGATCTCATCATACTATCCAGGGACGAGATGACAGCCGGCCTTGACTTCGAGGCCGCACGCGCCCTCTTCACGGAACTGGGCCTCCCCGAGGCCCGCGACAAAGCGCAGACCCCCAGCCAGACGGTAATGTGGCTGGGCATTAACATCGATGCGCATAATATGACTCTCTCCATACCCGAGGCCAACCTCAAGGACGTCAGAGGGCACGTCCATCCGTCTCCAAGAAGAGATCTCTGATAAAAAACCGCTCCAGTCGGTCCTCGGGAAGGTGCTGCACATTGCAAAATGTATCCGCCCGGCCTGGGCATTCGTGAGCAAGCTTCTCGAGGCCCTGCAGGGGATGAGGGGGTACTACATCAACATCAACTCGGAGATGCGTCAGGACCTCAACTGGTTACTGCGCTTCGCCGAAGGCTGGAACGGCCACGCCCTCATCCCTCGAGGCCCCCCCAGGAGGTGCATCACGGTCGACACATGCCTCTCTGGGGTGGGTGGCACCGACGGCCGTTACTCGTACTCCGGTCAGGTGTGCCCCGTGAACGACCCCGTGGAGTGCATCTCCGAGCTCAAAGCCATCAAAACCATCTACGCCCTCAACACCTTCATAACGGATCAGGACCGGGGGACGAGGATCGAGGTCTACTGCGACAACATGGGGACTGTTCAGTCGCTGACCTCGGGGTGCGCCCGGAACAGCGTCCTCGCCGAATGTGCACGACAGGCCTGGATGATCCAGGCACGGATGGAAGTAGACATCGTCTACACCCATGTCCCCGGGGCCCAGAACACGGTAGTGGACGCCCTCAGCAGGGCCCATCTCTCCAACAACGAGTACGGGAAGGCCGCCTCGTTAATGTCCGTCAACAGACTGTATCCTGTGATACCGTGCAACCATGCATCCTATGTGCCCGTCCTCCGGCTGTTCTGCGAATCCGGCGCGACTATCACCCCGGGCGAGGGCATCTGTCCGCCAATCCGAGGCTCGTGCCCCCGCCACGGTCGCCAACCAACTGTGAGCCGTCGGCACCTCCATCGCCTCCTCCAGGAGGATCGGGACGGATCACAAGGCACCGACCGTGAATTTCGTGATGGCCTACCTCGGGTGCCGCGGGCCACGCCCCTGAGGTCATTCACCAGATGCCTCCAGAAACTGACATTCAGCGGTTTGGCGCATGGACATAGGACCCACATTGGTCTCAAATCAAAGACTCAATTCTTCATGTCAATTAAGTCTCTCATTCAGTCTCTATCTCAACCCTAATCTCTCTTACTCTCTTTATTTTCCCACCCACCTCTCCCTTTCTCTAATGGCTTCTTGGCTATCATATTATTATTACTTTATTACACACCTATGTAATAACTCATAATAACTTTACTTATTATCTCATTTTCATTATAATTGACATCAAACATATATATGTCAATTATCTATTATCATTGTTATCATTAATATTCATGGTAATAATGTTTTATCCCTTATTCATATTAATAAGACCTATAAAATTCAATAACATTTTATTAGCCCACTCCGGCTTTCTCTTCGTTCATCCAGGGATATGGGGTAATGATATAGAAACTGCTATTGGTGATGAAGGTGTATGTCTGTACGCGAATGATACCGTTTTATATAAATCAGGGAAAAATATGGGAGATATACAGAAAACATTTCAATCAATGATTGATAAGTTAAGTGCCTGGTGTATTCAGAATAAACTCTCAGTTAATATCAGCAAAACTAAAGTCTTACACTTTTCATCGAGAAAAAAGAAACAAAAAGATACGCCGGAGTTTCATTTTGATAACCAGATACTAAAGACGGTATATAAATATAGATACTTAGGGGTTGTTCTGGATTATCAATCACACATTAACAGTATCATAAGAAAGGTATCATACAGAATGTACCAACAAGCAAGGATGAGATCCTATCTGAATGTTGGAAGTGCTATAAACATTTATAAAACCACAATTCTTCCCTACTTCGATTATGGAAACATACTGTTTATTACCTCTAACCAATTGTACTTATGTAAACTGCAAAGACTGCAGAATAACTGTAAACGTTTATGCTTAAAAACTGACATATACACGCGAATTGATACGCTACATAACGTAGCACGAATTCCCTTATTGCAGGACAGAATGTTGTCACACCTACTGAATTATATGTTCAAGAGGAAATCAATTATTAAATATATCAAAACAAATGTGAGAGCAACGAGAGCTAATGAGGCTCCACTTCTTAAAACAGTAACACCTAACTGTACCGCCTTTCAAAGATCTGTGCTCTATAAAGCCGGAGACACACCAAGCGAGAAAGGCAGCGAGTTCCGTAATCGCTAACACAAAATGGTGTATATGTGAGCTATTATTTCATATTTCACCTGATTATTGCTTCTAAGATGCTAAATCAATGGTAGGAGATATTCCTATGAAATAATATCTCACATACACGCCAATTTGTGTTGGCGATTCCAGAGATCGCCACCTTGACTCGCTTGGTGTGTCCCGGTATAATGGAGCTGTGGCATGGAACAACCTCGAGCCAGATATACGTAATATTGAGAGCTTTAGCTCTTTTAAGGGTCTGACTAACGGTTTAATGATTAGCAAAATACCAACTTGCTGATTATATTAATACTATATTGTCTATGAAGTATGATTGGCATTATACTTAAGTCTACCTTTTGTAAAACCTACCTGTACTGCTGCTATGTCATTTATAGAAAATGGCCAGGGGAAAGTAGTACTGATATATGTTGTTCTTTTGAGATCAGGAACCCAACACTCATGTACAAAGCAGTAAGGGAAAGGGGAAGAGTACGAAAACCAGGCTTATAAGGCCTGAAGCTCACCCCAATTTTATTGTCGAACAAATAAAACCTTTATTGATGGAAATGTAATTTACATACTCAAGCTAAACTTGTAACATCTCAAGATGTACTGTATATCTTACATTGTACAAAAATGAAAGCTGACTGTGTATTATCTTCGGCAATAAAATGAATGTTCTGAAAAAAAATGAAAAAAAAATGGTTTTCAGCATTCAGAATTATAGGCGTTCAGGCATTTTGACAGGAGGTCTCTTCAGCAGTTGTTGTCATGGTAATCCGACCACTTGCCAGAGCGACAACAAGTGGAAATGTTAACTAGAAGGATGGATCTACAAGATAAAACAATAAAACAAATGTTTCCAGGGGGGGGGGGGGGGCAGCCAACTCCTTAAATAAGGCTCTTTTCCAGATTGGCCCAGGGACTAAAACTGCTTTTATGCTCATCAACTTTACTGATTTGGTTACTATTCATCACCATGGTCTTTTTATCTGTGACGAGTTGTTTAAAGGTGAATTTTTCAATAATATCATCTATTCTCTATCTAGAATTCTGTGTGTCATTTTGAACCAGCAAAGAAAGATATTTCTCAAACAAAGCTGTCAACAATAATTCTTTTCTGTCTTACAACATGCTCTGTAAGTTCCTACTCAATATATGCATACTGAGGTAAAGGAATTAAGATTTGTACAATATTCTGGTAGACATCCTTTTATATTCCTCACATCTGTCCATTTCCAGAATGAGAAAGTGACAATATTGCTGAAAGGATATTAATCATCTGCTTCATCGCCCTTGTTGGTGCAAATGGGAACTGCTAGTAGCAAGTACATTTCCGATGTAAATCAAGCCATGAAAATGGCTGTATTTTACCTATTGTATTAAATCTTACTGACTTGCTATTAGAATGGATCATAACGAAATATTTTGGACTGAAAATAGTTAATAGAAAGGTGAAATAGACGTGTAATCGGCGAGCGACTGCTGGTATGTGAAGGCGTTCTCTCGGGCGGCGGGCGGCGTGTGAGTTAATTTATTCCGGTCAACTTCAAAGGAAGGTGTCCACTGGTCAATGCTAGTCACATGCTGTCTAATTAGGTCACTGATTCGTGTAAATTGAGACAAAGAGAGGCGGGAAACGTTCTAAACCAATCTGAATGTCTGGCTTAGCCCTGTTTGGATGCCTGTGGAGGGGGACCAGTGTAAACTGTGTGACAGTGGTGTCCTCTGGTGTGATTTTATGGCATTGATGTTAGAGAGAGTCTGTGGTAGCGCCCCCTGTAGTGTTTTGTGTGGAAGTGTGTCAATGGTTTGTTCAGGTTAATGTTAACTGTCTGAACCATACCAGCAGTTTCAAATGCGTACATTCTCGTCAGGCTATAATGGCTGATTACGTGAATATCGTCCTCTCAGTTTGGAGGATTATTCTTGGGGTTTAGGGTCAGAAGTGGTTTGGAGGAATAGATTGCAGAAGACCGTCACATTCAGTCGCCTCGTTGGTGGTGGGTATAGAGAGATTCAAATAAGGTAAAAATGATTTGCGTCGATTCGGGCGTCTCCGCGTTCCCGGTGGGGTGTGGGTGACTGTATGGATCGGGCAAAAAATTTTTGGCGTGGCTTTGGTGGTTACCCACTCACCCGTATCTACTGTCCATAGTGTTGAGGCCTTGTGGTGCCTGGGTTTTCATCCAGTGTATCCAGTTATACTCGATTTTGAGCCGGAGTTCCTTGGCTACTCTGCTGTCCGGGTGGCGGTGTACGTAGTCCAACACGGTGAACTCCATGTCTTCTGTGCCATGGTGGTCGTTTTTGTTGAAGTGTTTAGGTACATCGCTGATCTTGCTCTTTGTCACTACCGATCTGAGGTGTTCCCTCATTCTTTCTCTGATTTTTCACTTGGTTTGTCCAATATACTGCATCTTGCAGGTGATGCAGTATATCAGATTTGAGCTATTGCATGTTGCTGTGTGTTTCACAGTGTGCTGTCTATTGGTGCTTTTGCTTTTGATAGTGCCAGTGGCCTTGATACGTTTGCAGTAATCACAGTTTTTGCGTTTGCACTCGTTGCTTTTGGTGTGGTTTGGGTCCCTTTCGGGAGTGCCTTGTAGTCTGTTTTCGCCCTCACCAGGTGGTTTCTCAGGTTTTTGGGTCTTCGGTAGCCTTTGACCAATCTGCTCTCAAAGATTTTCTTGGTCGTTTTTGATTTTCCCAGTAGGTCCCAATTCTTTTCTACGATTTTGGGTAGGGTGTTTCCGTTTGTGTGATAGGTGCATATCAGAAATGTCTTGTCATTCCTTTCTATGTCCTCATCCTTCGGTTTGTTCTTCCTGAGAAGAGCATCTCTCAGGAGATTGTCCGTTTTTTCTTTGCATTCTCTAAGAGTTTTCTCGGGGTACCCCCTTTCTCTGAACTCTTTGAGTTTCTCTTGGGCATGTTTTTCGTAGTCCACCTGGTTCATGCATATTCTCTTTACCCTTAATAGTTGAGAGTAAGGAATGTTCCTTTTTTGTGAGGGTGGATGTGCAGAGTCATACCTAAGGTATGTGTTGCGATCCGTCGGTTTCACGAATAAATCACTGTAGAGGTTCCCCTCTAGTGATTTTTTGATTTTCGTGTCTAGGAAGGCTACCTCGGTGTGTGACCTTTCCATGGTGAACTTGATGGTTTTGTGGTACTCATTTGTCCACTTGTGCCATTTTTCAAGTTCTTCGGCGCCATGCTCCCAAATGAAGAAGATGTCGTCAATGTATCTCCACCAGACCTTTGGTTTGAGTGGGTAGGCATTGAGCATTCGTTCTTCCAGATTTTCCATAAATAGGTTGGCGTACGATGGGGCTAGTTTGGTCCCCATGGCTGTACCTCCTATTTGTAGGTAGTTCTTACCGTTAAACTGTATGTTGTTCTTTCTGAGCACCATCTCGAGGAGATCGGTTATACTCGCTGTGGCGGGTAGGGCCGATTGATTTCTGGAACTTTCCAGTTTTCCCCGGATGATTTCGATGCCTTCATCGTTTGGTATGTTAGTGTACAGTGCGCTAACATCCATTGTGCCCAGTATGTCGTCCGTTCCTAGTTTTCCCACTTCCTCGATTTTCTGCAGGAAGTGGTTCATGTCCTTGATGTACGACTTAATCTTTGGGACCTCTTCTTTGAGGAAGTTGTCCACAAAGGCCGAGATTTTTTCCGTTGGGCAGCCATTGGCTGATACAACGGGCCTACCTTGAGGGGGTATTGTCCCCTTGTGTATTTTGGGTAGGAAATAGACCTGTGGGGCTCTGGGTTTTTTCCCCGATCCATACAATCCATACAGTCACCCACACCCCACCGGGAACGCGGAGACGCCCGAATCGACGCAAATCATTTTTACCTTATTTGAAAATAGTTAATATCTAAAAATCACCAAGTGGTGCCATTGAGAAAAGTAAGATATGCCTTTGACAGATCATATGGGATGCAGATGTGTTGAGAAATCTCAGTACATAATACAGCAAGAACTCCCATCTCAAATACAAACTTTATATCAAGCAGGAACTGCATCAAAATCTAAAGCCAGTGAAATATGCATGCGTTTTGGTCAGAGAGTAATCGCACAAGGCAAAGCCACATGAGATCACATAGCAAACCAAAATGACCGGATGGGGTCTAAATATATCAATCATCAGTGGGTTAATGAGGTAATTTGGTCTCTCGCAATAGGCTTTTTTCCACTGGCTGGTGTCGTGCCTTATCTGCCTGGTTACGCCATGCCTGCAGCCAAGCATTCGCCTAGCAACGTATTCTTTAGCATTGTATCACTGAATGTATGGAAGTAATACATTCATAATACCTGTGTACATTATTAGCATAGAAAAAAAGTGTTTGCACTGTATTCTATGGTATTCCAGCTTCAAGTTGGTATGTCATATATGCATATCGACTCAATGATACTTTAGATATACCTTAGATAACACAGAGACACCCAAACTATATACACAATAATACATTGGCAGACCTAGCTGTTATATGCTTATCTTTCTTCTATTTAAAACCAAGATAATTATCAACTATAAAGTTTAGACAGCTCAGACTTGTTGATAAAATACCCAAGTTTGTTACAAGAATCTAATCTGTCAAAAAACAACACTCCTGCAATCACACCCACCGTTCACACTTTTGGTGTGACTGCTGTGTTCCCTATACACAAGTGGCCGGACTCGGCAGTGTTTGTCCGAGGGGCCGCGTAACTAATCAGTGGGGCGTTAGGCGGCGCTGAACGGCAAAACCTGTATTGGCCATGGTCAGCTGGGCACACCTCCAAGACACTGAGACACTGGCTGTCTGCACCTTTCACAATGTCACTGAGTTAGCACGCAGATAGTAAAAGGCTAGGTATTAGCAGAGTGCACAGAGTCTAGATATAGCCTCTCCCTGAACTAGGCAGCATGTCTAAAGCAAAAATTCCACCAACTAGATGCTTTTTCGATGCAAAGCCGACGTTCCAGTGGACCTCCCGCCAGACATTAGTCGAAACAACTGGCAAAATGCTCTCTCTATGCATCACTGCTGCACTGAAAACCCCGGTAGACTATTGCATTGTTGCTGTACAACCATGTGGCATGAGCTTCCACCAGGACAATCTCAGGGCCGGCAGGCCGACATGCCAGCAGATCCCCCAGCCGACGCCCACTCAACGTTACATGAGCTGACAGTGGTGCGGTCTAGTGGTCATGCACTAATCGAGTTCTCCGCTGAGTTGATAGGTGGTGCATCACACAGCCAAACACTACACTACTCTGAATCCAGGAAAGCCGCATATCAAATGTTGGGATTTGTACCGGAAAGCCGAAAACTTGTTAATTCTGTGCTGGATTCTGCGTTAAACTGAAGAAAGTAAGGTAAATGATGATAAGCCTTGATGTTATGAATGTGTGTGGCATGGTGCTAAAATTTTACCCAGAGTATCCAAACTGTCTGAATCTTTAGTGTCTGTGCATGGATTAATGTATCGCCGATATCAATCATCCAATGTTGACGGCTTTCCCTCTGCGCGGATCCTGGCAAACCTCGCGGCAGGTGCCGTACTCTTCAAATCCATCAGCCAGATGCGCAGTTTCAGCTGACAAAATCTAATAAAATAGGTTTTGTCTGTCAGGAAAAATTTTGTCTGGCAGACGAGAGAGTATACATCGGGTGGGACGCTGGGTAAAAAATCTAGCTGGAAGTGCATTTCAGCCAGCAGATGGCCAGATGCCCCAGTAAACGCTCAGCAACCATGAGGTGACATCCCAACAACCCACAACAACCCACAACAGATGCCAATTTCACCCAGAAACTCAGAACCGACACCTGCTGGAACATCTGCCGAGTGATTACACCAACCTGACAAGTGATTCAAATAGACCAGATCTGCAGGCAACCTCCATATTGGCACTGTACAATGTTTTTGTCTAGTTGGTAGAATACCAATAGGGACGAATTTGTGAGGGTTTACCAAAGGGTCTGCAATCACAGGGAAAATGTGCAAAATTCATAGTCCGTATCTAATATGTTTTCACCCCATTACTATTACTCCTTAATGATGTGACCGTTTACTTGCAATATATATTACAACATCAACCCTTTACATGCAGGATGTGTGGTGCAGTTGGCTGGAGGCAGTCTAGAACCAGGCACTGCACTAGTGACGAATCGGCCGACTGGCCTGGCTGAAGTACCTGTAGAGAACCAGCTATGGTGGCATGACCGGGCGACGTGCTCCATTCGCTCTAAGTCAACCAACTTCTGTCTGACAACAGAAAAGGGTAAGTGTCCATACACTCTAAATGTCTGAATCCATTTTGCCGATTCATACTCCCATGTCAACCTAGGGTCTCTCCAGCTCGGTCCAGACTGGTACTTTATTATATAAGGGGTTGTTCCACTGGACCGACGGCAGCCGATTCCGTAGCCAGAAAATCGCCGATTATTATCGGATGCCTTAGAATTTCTCAAAACTATTATTACCAGAATTGAATAAATTACAATACGTGAGCTTCCTCTTAAGGGCCCAGGAACAATTGATCGGGTGAGAAATCGGCCTGGTGGATTTTGCCCTTAACTGTCACGATTTACACAAGGCCATCGCCGGATGTAGACCATATTGCTGCTGCATTGGCTTTCCTTTGATTTGATCAGCAATGACTACCAGGGGTGCACAATTCACAACCATGTGACATAACTTTTGGGGGCCGGTCACAGGTCATTGACATGGTCAGACCGGATGCACCCCCTTCTACCCCACCAGGTGGCCACCAGGAGGAAACCGGGAGGGTTTCTATTGTAGACCAGGATTAGGCTGGAGCTGCCAGACTGCTATTCAATTATACCGGTCTCATCTTCCATTGAAGTATATCTTTGTACATTGGGATAATCAAGTTCGCCAGGGTTGAAATATTCCAAAGGTTTGAGACAAAATAGAAGTTACGTTTTCATAAAAGTGCATAGAGAATTGAGGTCTGTTGAGAGTATGTCATGGAGTAAGTTCAGTAATGCAAAACTTCTGTTGCGTAAAATGTGGAACAATCAATAGTTAGTCCTTATCTGAATTGTTTTTTATAAACAGTCTCTTGATTGATATAATCATATTGAGTTGCTATTGTGGTGACACTGCAATATGAGACTCTGTCCTCATCGCCTATATAAGATATTGGGTAATCATAATGAAACACTGGCTGTTCAATAAATGAACAGGAAAAATCACAGGTCAGCCATACCAGTCGATGAACAGGCATCAGCGATGGAGAATAGATGGCATGGTTATCAAGTCACGTGACAACGAGAGAGTGATTGGATTGGACGAGAAGGAGACTCATCCGGGTGGCCATCTTTACTCGCAGGATGTGGATGATTCATATGGCGAGGAATGGCTGTGTCAGCATACGTGAGTTGAATGTATAACGGGATTCTTTAGGACGAATAATATCTATGAATGGGGCTAGTAATCTGAAGGAAAAACAAAAAGCAGCAATTCCCTTCACACAGGTTATTGTCGATCATCTGACAGCTGCGGACTAACTGTTTATACCTTGATTTGCTGCGCTGTATATTAATTACTCCATTGAAGGGGACCTGGCTGTCATATTGTTAGAGCCTCCCTCCTGCTGGAAGATCAACAAAGAGTGGGCTAGTGGGGTGCACACCCATTTCTCAGTAGAGAAGTTGGAGTGTGACACTATTCCCAGTTCAATTGAAAAAATCACTCCATTGAGTTATTCCCATTGGTAATTGGCTTGGAAAAGTTATGTGGCTACAATTATTAGTTATTAAAAAGTGTTTACCATAATGATCATCATAAATGTTGTAAGAGATTGTATAGATAGAGACGGTTGGTTGTGCCCGCACGTATGAGTCAGATGTAAATATTGCTCACTTTGAACTGTCCTCTGCAAAGAGCTGTCACTTTGAACTGTGTATTTTACACACAGAGCTGTCACCCTAAACTGTATTCTGCACAAAGCTACCACTCATATGCTGCATTCATAGCTGTTCATTTTGAAATATCCTCTCTGCATTCAGAGATGCTCACTACATGCATGTGAAGCACTCGGGGACGGGGAAGGTGCTCGACGTGGCATGGGAGAGTGGCAAGGAGGGGGCGGCAGTCATCATCTACGACCTGTGGCCCACTATGAAAGACAACCAGCTGTGGTACGAAGACGAGCGGGGACTAATCCGCTCCAAGATGAACAACTTTGTACTCACAGATTCAGGTAGGTGTTTACTTGATCTGACATCTAGTTAAGCATTACAGTCCCTTTTCAGACTTTCTCAAGGTTCAGCATTTCTCGATGCTTTACACCACAAGGGTAGTGATCGAATCTATCTGATGAATTCGGTTAGAAATCTCACTGCTACACATTTACCAAGGTGAAAGTTCTTTTACTTCCCACACCACATAGACATGGTATAAATAGGATTCATCTCATAGATTCGGTCAAACCCAAAATAAGTCTAATAGAATATATTGGACGTTAAACTACCCAAACAAACAGACAAACAAACAAACTCTGTATCTCCCCTCATTCTCTATCCACTCTGTATCATCATTCATGCTTAACCCACTCAGTATCAGTTTTCATGCTATATCCACTCTGTATCTCCCTCCACAATGTATCGCCCTTGATGCTATATCCACCATACTAAAATTCTATACACCATGTTCTGTACACTCACATAGTAAAGCCTCTACCTTACAGACGGTGCCCTGACCATCCACACATACGATGAGACACAGAAGAGACAGCAGTGGGTGGTTAGTCAGAACGCCATCATCAACCTACCCGACCCCAACTGTGTCCTCGATGTGGCGTTGCCCAAGTTCGCCTTTCTCCAAAACATTAAGGTACATGTCCTTAATCCATACGCTAAGATTAGGTCATCGTGTTCAATTTACAGGGATACGAATAGTCTAATGTTACTGATTAATTGTTTACATGACTCACCGGTAGATTTTACTTTACAGGTTGACATATTCATTAAAGATGTCATATTATATACACGTCATATATTACATGTTGCCGTACTGGCTATCAAGTGTTTTAACATCGGATAGCATAACCAAGTGTTTGTTTGTCTTGCACCCATCTTTACCATTATACCCATTTTTATACCCATTTTTACCATTGTAAATAAGCTTTAATTTCTGTCTGCGTTTCCTTGTTAAAAGTATCATTTTGTACATGGTGCTTGTGGTTCTGTCTAGAGTATTCCAGATTGAGATGCCAACATAAATCGGTGTTTTACAAAACTTTATGTCCTTGATTTCCTTAGCATGATATTTGATTTCTCTGTTGATTTTGTTGTTGTTAGCTCGTCACTTCTTTTTGGTACCAAATGTAACTCTTTTATATGATGTAAACACTTTATGACC
Organism: Alentia gelatinosa; assembly: GCA_950022655.1. NCBI lineage: Eukaryota > Metazoa > Annelida > Polychaeta > Phyllodocida > Polynoidae > Alentia > Alentia gelatinosa. Next base: position 27,440,711 of record OX465592.1, read on the forward strand.
CCCAATGATAATTTTGAGCTTCCCACTCTTGGTATGCTTTTTCTCTAATAATTCTCTTGGCATTTCTCTAATAACTCTTTGTTACTAATACATCTTGCATCTAGGTAGGCGTTTTTTTCACTTATATCATCTTTAGTTTCCTTTAAATATAACGATCTTAACTCCTTTGGGTTTGTGGTGTGGTCCCTTCTATCAGGAATGAACTCTGGTCGGAAATGGGCAGAAGGCAGGTCTTTGCAATTTGTGTGTGTTATATCTATGGAAGAATTTCCTAGTCTTTTTAAAGATTGCGGTTTAATCGTTATTTTTCCGGATTAATGCTTCAGTATGCTTTTGGAATTTTGATCGACATTGTTAAAAACCTTCTTTACGTACATGTATAGCGCAGTAGTAACCTCATTATCATCTATAGATTCTAAGTAGTTTACAAGGTTAAAGACTATTCTCTGTGCTCCTTTTCTTCCTCAATCCAAATTGATAGGTACGAAAGACAGAAATTGTACTCCAGATATTCATACAGACTTGTATGTACTACACGCTCTAACGATTTGCCAGGGATTGGTAAAATGCAAACTGGCCTCCAATTATTCATCGACTGTGGATCGCCTTGCTCCAGTAGTGAGATATCCTACCCTCCTTCCAGTTTTCGGGGAAGCTATTCTTTGTAATTAGCATCTTAAGCATATTTGTGGCGATGTCGCTTGAGTGTAGTAGTGAAAGCTTCAATGTTCTACATCTTAAACCAAAAATATGTGATGAATTGTGCGTTTTTATACCTTGTATTAATTTTGTAACCTCTTCTTCAATGATATCCCGTATCTTCAATGCATCGAATTTTTTTCTGATAACCCTTTGAATGGTTATTGAATCGTCTAACTGTACATTCAGCTCGTTTCCTATACCGCAAAATAAGTTATTTACATATTCTGCCCAATTTTTTGTTATTCAGTACTTCCACTTCTCTATTCTTAAAGCAAACATGCATTTTTTCACCTTGATGTTTCATTGCCTTATTTATTTTCCTCTAATATCGTTTGGGATTTGCGGAAATCCATTAAAGTTGGGCTTGTATATAGTCCCTTTTATCTCCTATCAAAGGTTTATGAATATTTTGATGTAGTCTCCTAATCTTCTTTATATTGTATTCTGATTCCTATTGTTTCATGATACTTTTATTTTTGTTACAAAATGCTTGATTTTTCTTTTCTTTGGGGTAACTTCATACGTTAAGGTATCTGACATCCATGGTACGTCTGCAAAATTATATGTCCTCATCTTTTTGAACGGTACTACTTCATCTAAATATTATCGCACTGACGGTAACCAAAAATGTCCCATCGATAGCAGCCTTTGTTATCCCTAGGTAGATTAACATTTGTTGCTGAACGCATCCTGGTAGCTATTTTTTGTTTTATAACCTTTTTATAACTCCTGCTCTTTATTTATTCCCTGAGATGTTTGTTCCTATCTTTTCTCTTAAGAACGAAAACCACTGAATACTCACTTGTATTATACGCACTAAGTTGCTCTGTGAAGCCTACTATGAGGTTGGACTATGTAACCCATCGCAGAAGGCACACAAAACCTGCTGGATAGCAGAATGCCTTATGTAATTTTTCATTCACTACTGAAATAAAAAAAATATATATATAAAAAAAAATGTCGCTTAGCGATACATCCATGGTCCCCTTCTTCTTCGTGAATTTGGCATCAGTTGTTATCGTATCTGTGCTCATGCTGTTTCAGATCCCTGGTCTGGTGACTTCTGTTATCAACCCATAATTAAAGTGTCCATTTAAGCTCCTTATTCCTGCTATCTCTCCTTGCTCAGGGGTCCAGATTTATATCCCCCACGATCCACATTTCTGACCTGCACTATGGTGGAACATAACCTGGTGGCCTATAAACGGTGGCTATTGTCACTGCTTTATGGTCAGGTCAAGACATTTTATTAGCATTGCTTCTAATTCATTACCAATAATTCGTTCTTAAATTCGGTATAACGTTCCCACTCGTTGTTAATGCATATGGCTATCCTGCCTCCTTTTCCCCAAGGCCTGTCATTCCTAATGAAACTGATGTCTTTTGAGTCTATATGTTGTGTCGGTATTCAGAGCTGCCATATTAGCAGTGACTCGCTAATCACATCAAAATATTTTAGTTTTATATACAATAAATTCTTTTGGGCGAATAAACTATGTGCATTTGAATGGCATATCTTAATGCCCTTTCTCCCTGCTATTTGAATCACTTTGTGTATCATTTAAAAAGAGAAAACCTCAATATTGTATGCAATTCAATGACACAGTGGTAAGTGCAATCAACAAACAAAACATGTGTAAGTGAGTACATACAAAGATGATTCGTACTCGTGGGCGTGAGTGGCCAATGAGTACTGATGACATCCCTATCGGGGGAAAGACCGATTCATGCTAGGTGACATACCACTTAGTCTAGATATACATTAATAAAGGGTTGGCCCGCTCCACAGGTCTTAGACACAAATATTACTATATTTGAGAGAGTCAGTAGTGTCTACGACAGAAATATATCTGTCATGTCCCAATTAGACTCCAGCAGCGCATCCATTATTACAATCCCCCATATTGCTCGTCACCGTTACTTTACAATTCTGTTAATGCATTCTACTTTTGCTAAAAAGACAAATCAAATCAACTTCATCGACCAGGTGCTAATAACTACAATAAGACTACCATGGTGATGTATGTCGTGTATACAATGCGAGAGCGAGCTTCTGTAAGGGAGCGTCCATTACTGGGTCATTGGGTTTTGCTCGGCAAATCCTCCAAAAATGAATCGCCCCCCTTCGGGAATACCTTCATATAAAATGCCCCCCCCCCCCCCCCGGCAAATACCTGAAAATAAAGCTGCCCCCTTGGAAAATAACGCCCCCCCCCCCCTCAGGCAAATACCCTGATATACATCCCCCTCCCCCTCCTAGGCAATAGCTTTAAATCGACTCTTTTCTATATACATTTATATGAACACATATATAGCAATGTAATGTAAATGAAGGAAGATGAATTTCTTTTATGTGCTAACTCCCATTGCATGGAAATCACCTGACATTGACCATTGAGCTGAGTATAAATACTAATACAGTGGTCCTGCACCGCACAAGGTCACGGAGCAATCTTCTGACAGCAGTGTTATCACAGAAAATGTCATAGATGAAGGTGTTGCAAAGGTGAGAAAATCACTGGTTCTAATATGGGTACATGGGTAGAATGCAGGTTTTGCTGTTTTCTGAGGATGTCCTGAGAGCTAAGTAATACACTCTCATAGTAAATTGTTTGTTGAATTTGTGGCAATGAAGGATATCTGCTAGCAGAATAAGGGTCATGAATAAGCAATTGAAGTATTATGTGAAACCATAGTTATGGTGACAATACCAGGTAGATTTATGAGTTGTTTCGGAGAAATTCGTTCTGAATGAGCTGGCACGGCGAGTTCAGAACAAATTTCTCCAAAACAACGAGTAAATCTACCCCATATTGGCACCATCACTATGGTTTCATATTATTATATACCTTAATTCAGTCTTAATTCGCTAAAACTGACCGTAATTTGATGTCAAAGTGACTTGGCACAACTCTCAAACACGATGTGTACGCTAGCAGACATGCCGGATGTTGATAACTGGAAGTGATCACCGCGCAGGCGCGAATACATTATAACGGCCGCATAAATTAACGCGCGGTCACCCTGCTCCGCTCGACCACCTCATATACCTTCAGAGACCTGTACTCGAGCAGTGCAGTGTCAATAGCTATTTGTTGACATCTACGAGTTGCCCGCTCGGCGAGTGTCCGTGTTGGTATCGATCGATCTCGCATATCTAAGCTATATAACGTGTTTCACGTGATTCGTACTCGTATAACACCTCAATGTTTGATGTATTTTCACACTAACTCGCTCCGTGGGTTCTGTACGACACCACGGAACTCGCGATGTGAAGGGATCCGCCATTTTTGAATCTTGTGCCTAGAATTCTGTTGTCTGACTCTCGTCCAATCAAACCGATTATTTCTTCAAAGCATGCAATCTGTAGCTCAAAGCGTGCAGGTAAGGTTCAAAGCGTGCATTTTGTCACTCAAAGCATGCAATCTGTTGGTATCCAAAGTAACCAGTACAACGATTCACGGCGTACAGTGCAATCTGTGTACGATAACTATACCCCTAGCAGGAGTGTGTATTTACACTGACTTAGTGCATAGGTATATAATAATATCTCTTGGGTAATGTTACTGCAGTGATTTGGGAAATTGTTGAGTGAACTTCATCCAAATATACATTCATCACAGCAACTCTCATTTACCTTACATTTTCTTCAGGCAGCTGTTGTTTTATAAGATGATCCTTGAAAAACATTGCACTGAACATTATTGCAGAAAAGCTCTTGCATGGCAGATCATTAGAAGTCTTAGTATGATGGGCCCTGACTCTAGAGCCATGGCACTGCCAGGTGTTACGGTACCTCTCTGCCACAATCGGCATACTATTATATATGTGTAAATTTCTTAGTTCTGCTAGAAGAGATCAGACAGTATTGGCCTTTAAATTGTAAAGATAATCCAAAATACAGAGTTCTCTTTGGTGGGTGAATTGCAAAAGCGTAAATCATTGGAATTGTAATGCCCCCCCTCCTCCTCCGGCAAATACCACGAAATGGACCCCCCCCCCCCCCCCCATCCATCCCAAAATAAAATATCCCCCCAGGCAAATACCTCTAAATAAAATGCCCCCCCCCCCCCCGCAACCACCCTCATATGAAACGCCCCCCGCCCCCTGCTGTAAGTAATGAACGCTTCCTAAAATGTTATTCAGTTTGAGCCTGTACCATCATACAGAATGTGTGGCGACTGCACTGTAAATAATGTTCACCATATGGTATCCCCGTGTACCATCATACAGAATGTGTGGCGACTGCACTGTAAATAATGTTCTCCTTGTGGTGTCTCCATGTAGCTTCGTATCGAGTAGTTCTGTATCTTGCAGTTAGACGTTAATTTACAGTTCTTTGTTAAGAATGACATGTTCGTACCGTTCCCCGTTTGCCTGTGTGTTATTATAGTTTCTGTTTTTTGCTCTCTGTTTTGTAAACACAGGGTTCTTTTCAGGTAGTGTCTGCAGACTATAACGGCAGCGCCGACCAGCGCTGGGAACTTCTCTACGCCGATCACATGGACGCCACCTTTGGGTAAGTACAGAAACTACTAATTGCTCGCCAGTATTATCATATAGAGCAAAGTATAACACATTTATTATATCATCTATAACAATAAATAAGTCAATGATTGAATATCACAAGATGTCTAAATCATGCATGGCAAAACTTAACGTCCATTATGTTTGTGCATGGTGGAAGAAAGCCGGGGAAAGCCGGGGAATTGTGGGGAATCTAGTTGGTGTAGGGTCTTGTTCCATAGGGCCTAATTCAGTCCCGTCCTCAATCCAGGCCGTAAATCGGGTATATAACTGATGCTCGCTGGTTGTGGTGGTTTCATTGGCGTTCCTTTGTTTCAACTACCGGACCTCCACAATGTAATACGTACCACCAGACCAGACACACACTCTTCTACCCTGCCAGGTGGCCACCAGGAGGAGACCTGAAGGGGTCACGATTTAGAGCTAATCAGGGCCGGAGACACCCCTGGTCAAAATCAGAGTAAAGCCCTGCCCCCACCTACGCCGATGGTCTACGACACACTTCCCGATAGGCTACCATTTGAAATGGCCAAATCATAGCCTATCAGGAGGTCACCGTCAATTCAGATCGTGGACATGGGTCTAAATCGTAGACTGTAGAAATGCCTTTGAAGGGAGGACCAAAAACATAAACCATGCTCACGATTTTATCCGTGTCTCAATGTAGATCTCAGGCAGAGTTTTAATATTGAAATATACGATAATTTTAGAAATATTAAATGAATCTAAATAATCTTTTAGAGGTATTTACATCATATTATGATTTTTTTTTCAGATACTAAAATAATCAAATTGAAAAATATAACTGTGGTAGAATCATGATTCTGTTATAAAACTATTATTTTCAGACGCTTAGACTTAATCAAATAATATCATATTTACGGCAATTTTATATCTATATGGACTCTATGTGAAATTCCAGAATTTCAACATTTTCCGCCAAGAATTTCACCCACAAGAAATATTTTCCAGTTAACCCTTTATAGAGCGCCCGCCTATGGCAGAACTGCACACTTGGGGACGGCTCTAGTGACTATGTACAGTTTTCGGAGTCCGGGGCATTGTCCTCTTAACTCAAAATTCGGAGGTTTATCAAGTGATGTAAAATGTGATCCTTGAATATTTTATTCCTATCATTTAGAATTCAAAAATATGATGTTACACCTATAGTCTGTACAAATTACAAGTTTATTGTTAAAATGTTGTTAAAATATTTCCCTTTGAAAAACAATTTCATAAATATCCAGCATGATGCTTTAAGGCATCATCCGCCCCCAGCCGGTTGATGCCTTAAGGCATCATCCGCCCTAAAAGGGTTAAATCACCTACAATAGGATATGGTAGGCTACGAAAAATCCAACACGAGGGATTTCATCGGGACCGCTACGATTGGCGTTTTCAATCGCAACCTATCAGTATGCAATCGGGAGGTGTTGTAAATATTATCGCAGAAACCTGTTTCACTGCCTCAAATTTTGCTGACCTGACGATAGAATCGGTATGGTGTAGGGAAGTCAATTGTAAGGCCTATCGGGACCAGAATCTGCGTTGGTTGGGGCAGGGCTTAGTCTGGCGGCGAGAGGGGTATACCTTGCTTTAGCGTCCAGACAGTTTTTTTTTCATGATTATCCATCTCCAGAATCTTCTGATTTCAAATCTGCCGGGTGCAACGCTGAAATCTTTGGGCAACTCAAGTTATGAGCGTTTGAAAAGAAAAAGTGAAAAAATATTTTTTTAATCAAAAAATAAATATGGTTAAAGTCATATTGTTTTCATTGCTTAAAAAAACTATAAATTTTGAGCCCAATCATACATTCTGTGTATTTCATATTTGTTTTGAATTTTAGTCAATTTTTTTCTGTGCCATGACCTATTTATATTGAGTAATTAGGTCAAAATAGTAGAATTAAGTAAAATAGCTGGCTATAGAAAAAAATCTCAATACAACAGAAAGGGAATCACAAGAAAATGATATAAAATGTGGCTCTCTGATATATATTTTAGTAATAGAGAGAGAATTCAATGTCCACACATTCTCCAGTAAATTGTCTGTTTTCTAATAGTTGTGATTATATATATCTCTGTCTTGTGCATTTTCCCAAGGGAAGTAGAGTTAGGGGGGTGTCCATTGGGCCTCCCGATGTGCACCAATATTGACCTCGCGATACAAAATCCATATCGTAGCATATAAAGAGCTCCTATAGTCACTAGGTACTTTATCTTTAGAACTGGCAGTCAAAAATGTCTAACAAGAGTGGGGGCTGGAGTATCAAAATTAGTTACATACCTGGGTTATAAGATAACAAAACACTAAAAAACAGCTTAAAATGTTTCTCAGGGATGCCACAATGTGACAAGATAGCAAGAAAACTGCATAGAAAAAACTTTTAGACTCTTTAGATACCTTATATCTTTAGAACTTGCTGTTGAAAATGTCAGACAAGAGTTGCTGCAGGGGTAGCAAAATAGGTTTTATACCTGGATCATGGTATTACAGAAGATTAAAAATAACTCACAGTGTTCCTAAAGAATGTGATCCACCAAGAGTGAGTTTGGGCCGGACAATGACCATGTGGAGGAATTGTGGACGTTGGCCACCCAAATCGCTCATCAGCCCAGATTGGCTGGGAGAATCTGCTAGGTGTATCAGCAAATTGGCCAAAATCGGCCGGAATTGGCCAGACAAGCCCATTGAAAACCATGTTGCCTGCATCTGTGCGGTCGTCGCCTCTGGCTGGCTGGCCCTGTAAAAACCAGCTGGCCGGCCGCCTCTGGCCGTCTCTGAGCGTCGATTTGGTGGATCACATGCGTAAGGGATGACACAGTATGGCCACCTAGCACAAGACTGCATATAGAAAGATTGGATAGCCTTCAGGTACTATGCCATTGGAACTGGCTGTCGAAAAATATCAAATGACAGTGGCAGTAGTGATAGCAAAATTGGTTATATACCTGGATCCTGAGAGTACAGAACACTAAATAATAGCTAAAATGTGGTTAAGGGATGCCAGGACATGGCAACATAGCAAAGAACTGCATATAAAAAGGTTCTGTAGTCTTTGGATACTATATGTCTTTAGCACTGGTTGTCAGACATGTCAAACAACATGAGCGGCAGGGGTAGCAAAATCGGTAATATACCTGGAACCTGATATCACAGAACACTAAAATTAGCTCAGAATTTTCTAAGGGATAACACAATATGGTCACATAGCAAAAACCTGCATATGAAAAGATTTGATAGCCTTCAGGCACTATGTCATTGGAACTGGCTGTTGAAAATATCAAATGACCGTGGCGGTAATGATAGAAAAATGTGTTATATAACTGGATCCTGAGATCACAGAACACTAAACAATAGCTTAAAATGTGTCTAAGGGAGGCCAGAACATGGCAACATAGCAAAAAACTGCATAAAAAAGGTCCTATAGTCTTTATACACTATATGTCTTTAGTACTGGCTGTCAGTACTATACCTGGAACCTGATATCACAAAACACTAAAAATAGCTCAAAATGTTCCTAAGGGATGCTACAATATGGAAGGATAGCAAAAAACTGCAGATGAAAAGATTTTATAGTCTTTAAATCATCTAGGAAACAAATATGTAGAAAATTGCAGATGTGTAAAGGGGATTTTAATGGAACACACATGAAAAAGGCTGCTGTAGGCCACTGAGAAGACATATTTCAATTCTGTTTGCTGTACTGAGTCCACAAAGGACCAGAATATGGAGCCCAATACTAAAGTTCAATATAATGAGTCATTGTAATACTTAAAAGAACACAGAACCAAGTAATGATTTTCAGCACTCAGAATTTTGACGGTTGGTCTCTTCCAGAGCTGTTGTCATGGTAATCCGATCACTTGCCAGAGCGAACAACAAGCGCATTTAGCCTCACACAAGGTCACCTCTATGAGATAAGGATGACAGACAAGTGGGAAACACAGTGGCATGACAGCCTTGAACCCTGAATCTCACTATCCACAGGCCAGCTCACCTCAAACTTGTCTTAGATATTGTATGTTTGTGTGAAATAGGAACAGATCAAATGCCATTATGATTATTAACGCTCTTTTTCAATAAATTTTCCGTTATTCTTTTCTAATCAGAAGGAGCTAATAATGTTTCTTGAGGAGGTTTAACCTTCCAAAACACATGAAATATCATTTTATAAGTCTTCTGTCATTTGTGTGTTTGTGATTTAGAGTCCTACATCGAGAATTTCCAGATTTATGGGAATTTCGACAGAAAATCCAAGATGGCCACTCCCCACATGTTGGTTTATGGTAAAAACATTGATAAATCAATGATTCCATATCTTTATGTTCCTCTTGTACACATTTGAGGTGATTCATATAGGTTTCTTCTAGGTAATAACCATTCTGAAAGTATCATAGTGCTCTGTGATGGTTGATTTTCAAAATGGCCTCCACCCGGTTCCTGGGACTTATCTGCAATGCCCACGCATCTAAAAATTGTCCTTATGGGCTCCCCTAACCATGTCCCAAAATCATTCTTGTTTCATTAAATGCACAATCATGTGCTCTATCTGCCCCACTACCAGGGACTATAGAGAATGTGTGGACATAAGATTCTTTCTTTATTACTAAAATTCATATGTATTTTTTCATATGTAAATTCATGAGTATTTTTTGTTCTTGTGGTTCCATTTCTGTTTTAACTGACTTTTTTACCAAAGCCAGGTATTCTACATAATTCTATGATTATGACCTAATTACTCAATTTAAATAGGTCATGGCACAGAAAAGAATTGACTAAAAATCTAAATAAATATTGTAGTACACAACGAGGACACCAGTTTACTGCATAACTGAGAATCTTTATTAACCACAACTCCAGCTTCAATGATAACATACACCTTGCACTCAGGCGACCACTCCGGCGTTCCGGATGGTATCTGGGAGGCAGGTTGAGTGTAGGAGCCGTTTCCGGAGGTGGTCCGAGCCGTGGCTGAAGCCAGACTGACTCCCGGAGGGCCCCCCGGAGGTTTATATAGGAGGGCTCCACGGACCCTCTGACGTCATTTCTGGGACCAGGACGCCACCTGGTGGGCTCGTGGGTCCTCCGGCCTGTCCAGAGGTATCCTCCAGGAACCTCCGGTAACGATCCAGTAGTATTTACTACAATATGCAATACACAGAATGTATGATTGGGATCAAAATCTATAGGATATTTTGAGCAATGAAAACAATATGATTTAAACCATATTTATTGATTGATTAAAAAATTAATTTTTCACTTTTTCTTTTCAAACGCTCATAACTTAAGTTACCCAAAGGTTTCAGCGTTGCACCCGGCAGATTTGAAATCAGAAGATTCTTGAGATAAGTAATCAAGAAAAAACTGTCTGGACGCTAAAGCAAGGTTCACCCCTAAAATGGGCTTTCGCTGCCAGACTATTAAGATTCAGCCCTATGGAACCAAACATCGATATGTTTATCATAGTGACAATACGAATATAGATCTACATATTATGCCACATTTATAATCATCCGCCATTCTGCTTCAAAGAACCCGGGGCGGATTGTATATTTTGTCTTTTTATTTCCAGTTCAGAAACAATGTAAGAATTAATACTGTAATTCCTCTGATACATTGTCATCTTGTAGCGAAGACACCTATTTTCAGGTCAACTTAGTAGATATTTTTTATACTAACAGTGCTGAACCTATGTTTATAATGGCTCTTGTTGTACAGTTGATCAGTGCATCAGACGCCATGATATGAGAAAACGTAGTAAGTGAACCCGTAGCGATTGTTGTTTGAGGTCTTTAGTTCAATATTGCTATGGCTATGACCCGATGCCAAAGGCGGTGGGCTGTAGTCATAGGACAAAAGGCCAAGAACAGAATGGCTTCGGGTTCACTCTCTACATTTTCTTAATATCATATACCTAAAACACACACACAAAGTTCACAGCATGTTGACCAAATGTTGACCAGTGGTCATTCACTACATCACAGTGCGCCTGAACATAATTTATACTACACCCTTAGCAGCGGGTAGTATTTCATAGACGTTCGGCAATAGGTATAAGAAAACATGCTTACTGAGGTCTGCGGCGTTGGGTCTTATTTTTGAGTCAAAAGACCAAGAACAGTAAGCCGACGGGCTCAGTAACTATGTTTTTTTATTACTATATGCCTCCTAATCGTTTAAAAACTCTGTTTTATTGACTTTTTCTACCTCACAGAGAAGCCTGAGGATAATCCCTTCCTAAGCTATATAGCAGAGTATATTTCCAATAGACAAACTGGCAGGGTCACTATATGTGTGAATAGGGTTAAGGTAGAAATTACCATCGCTGAGGGCCTTCCTTTTTCATGGGAGGTTACCACTGAAAAATCCAGAGTATGAACCTGCAGTCTGCCACTGATTAAATGTACCCAGATACATTTGATTGGTGGTGTTTTTTTGGTTCTGTTAGAGTCATATAAGCGAGGGAAATATGTGTCTGGAGAGTGAAGATGACTTGCGCAGGCGTTTTTAACATCCGGGTCATTCTTCTGATGTACTCACAGTGCTGGTTGAAAGTGACAGTGCCAACGGAGTCATATTATGATCAGTTTTGGCAAATTATAAACAATCTAAGGTATACAATAGTAATGAAAATGACCTAGAGATGATGTGATATTGTTATGTTTTAGTGCCTTTGGTTTACTTTATGCGTCACGTTTGCATTGGACCGTAGAGACGGGTCCGCTATTTTGTTTTTATGACGCCTATACTGCTCGCACGGACATCGCGATAAATGTCATTAGGGAGCCAAACGTTGGGGATAGCTGGCGCGATCATTACTTATACTACATCTCTAGCAGAGGGTAGTATTTCACAGACGTTAGGCCATAGGTATACAAAAATACGAAAAACGATGAGCAGTCTTGGTTGAAGGTAAAGTTAACAAATATATCCTTAATAGTAACGACGTAACAAAAAACTTCAATCTCAGCCAGATACTACTTTGGAAGTAACTATTCTTAAAATCAGATACATATTCCTAACATTTTTCGGTCCTCTGTTGTCCAACATAACACAAATTCTGAAATTCATATTTTGTTGTACTTTAGACATCATGGTCAATAGAGATACAACCATACCAATAACAGTATATAAGGACTATCCCTATTAGGTTTTCTTTAGCCGCAGATGTCAAACACAAATTCTGACATCCAAATTTGCTGGAGCAAATGTCACCCTATCTCCTCTAGGTATTATGAATAACATTACAAATAAAGATAAATATATCTAGATGACAAAATAAGAGAAACCATGGTTTCTGATCCCGTAGGGAGGGCCGCTCTAAGTCTTTTGTCCCATTAGATACATCCTAATGCCAGAGGCAGAGGGACATATTCAATGGGACAAAGGTCGAGGATGGCATCCGTACAGCTCAGTCGCTACATTTTCTTATTATTATATACCTAAATATCTTCTTTTTTTTAAACACCATTTTATGTACATGCGAAATGATATACGGGTACAGAGCAGCCACATATTCACTAGGGGCTCAGAGTGCCCTAACATTATTATCATTATTATATACCCATGTCCGAACGTCTAGATCTGTAATACTACCCACTGCTAGGGGTGCAGTTTAAGTAATATTTGGACTCACTGTGTCGTACTGAATCCATAACTGTGTAAGTACATAAAATGGCTTTTTAAAAGTATTTTTTTGGTATATGAAAATAAGAAGACATAGTGACTAAGCCTGTAGGGATGCCGCTTTAGGACTTTTGTCCCTAAAATATGCCCCGCCGACTCTGGCGTCAGAACATATTTTATGGGACAAAAGACCTTAAATTGTCATCCCTACGGACTCGGTAACCATGCTGCTCTTATTTTACTGCACCCCTAGTAGCGGGGAGTATTTCATAAACTACGAAGTTCTCCTTGTGTAGTTCATCTCTGCCTGCGTTAGGAGTTACGTATTGGTTCTCTACTTCTCATTGTCCCCATCCTAAAGGCGGGCGTCCACCGACCACGACAAGGCTACGATAAGTGCCGACAAGAAAGTTTCAATCGGCGCCTTGTCGCAGCCTTGTCGTAAGAAGGGGGTGTCTGCGACAGCGTTCTCGGGGCGTGTCGTATTGACGTCCTTGGTTGCCGTATAAAAGGCGTCCATGGTACCGACACACGACGACAGTGAAATCGAGGAAACCACAACACTCCATGACAAAGGTCCAGTCGTGGGAAAAATCGAACATGTTCGATATTGTCGTAGCCTTGTCGGAAGGCCCCCTACAGGACCCCGACAAGCTTCCAGTTGCAGCCTGTCGTGGCCTTGTCGTAGACTCTTGTTGGGAACTAGGGTCCATCAACCACGACAAGGCTACGACACGCTTTCCAATCGTAGGCCTGTCGTGGACCTTGTCGGAAAGCCATTGTCGTAGCCTTGTCGTGGTTGGTGGACGCCCCCTTAACTCTGGTCACTGCATTCTGGTTGTGATCCCCCTTGTAATAATATACTCGGTATACAGTGAACTCAATGCGCTGCAAACTCGATAACACGCCGACTCCCTGCGACCTGTGAACTCGATACCGCTGCGAAGTCGCTACCGGTGAATTGGACACGGTGGCGGTCTCATGGCAGCCGCCTGTGTGACTCTCAAGTCGGCAGTGCGTGCATGCTACCGCGGACCGTCATATTTGTACTCACCCTTGTGACACCGAATGAATAACTACTTTCGGCTTTGGGCATGGCTTGGGGCACTTATGTATCAAAAGAGTGATCAGTCTGTTGTCTGAGGCACTAATGTATCTAAGGAATGATCAATCTGTTGTCTTCTATAAGGGTGCGTTCAATAATTATGGCCGGGAGGGGGGGGGGCACAGATTTTAGTTGGGGGCCAGCTTTTTGGGGTATTCCAAAGGGGCGGAGGCAACTTTTCTTTCAGTATTCCCATAGGGATTGGCAACCTTTTTTTTCACTATTTCTGCCAGGGGTCGATTTTTTTCCTCTAACCAATGAGTCAGACATGACAAGAATTGAACTTAGTTGTTCTACAATAATAATAATTAACGTACATGGTAACCCTAGTTGTATCACTCCCTGGAGTTCAGTGTCTATTGCTGCAGTCCCGTTTCTCTACTGGACGAGGGATGTGCATTCTCCCTCAGCCTGACTGACCAATGTGGAGGGAGACAACAGTGGACAAACACTAGAACATTTGTCCCAGAATCAATGCAGGCTCACAAGATGATTAAATTTTCCCTTAACACTGATGAATTAGGAGTATTTACTACAACATCAAGTGTTACAAAATGCCCCTGGTGCTGCTTATTTCAATAGGATTGCCATATCTCTGGAAGCGCACTATGAACAAGGGGAACTCTGCATTGAGTACTTGAAGGGGTTCTATATTTATAACTTTTTATAAAACCTTTTTTGACTATTCGGTGTTCCAAAAACTGTGCCACCCGGCAGTAATTGATGAACGCCCTCTATGAACATTACATGGACGGCACGCCCGTGAAGCTAGCTGTTAGGATAGGGTAAGGGTACAGGGTTAAGGTTAGGCTTTGGGCAGGGTAAGGCTTTGAGCAGGGTAAGGATTTGGGCAGGGTTAGATTAAAGCCCGGCCCCCACCTACCACGATGGTCTACGACATACTCCCTGATGACTACGATTTAAAATGCCCAAATCGTAGCCTGTGGATTATACTCGACGACCACGGTATCTTCCCGATAAGGAAAGGCAGTCGTAGGGCCTATCGGGACCAGAATCGGGGTAGGTGGGGGCCCGGCTTTAGAGTAGGTGGGGTTAGGGCTCATGGGTCTGTGGGTAGTACCAAATTCACCTGTTTCACGGTAGCGAGTTTCGCAGCGGTATGGAGTTCATCCGCAGAAATCGGCCGCGGTATCGAGTCCGCTGGTATTCATTTTTTCTCTCAATGGTTCTGAGAAGGGAGGTAGAGAGTTCCTTCAGTGTCTAGACAGCAATCTCGCTTAAGCTCGATGCCCATCTACCAATTTCGGAACATTTATGTACCTTTGTCGGCGATAAACGCTCGGTAATTTGTCTCAGCCAAGGCATCCTAACGGAGTTAGCCGTAGTCGGTAGATGTAAGGCAGCTAGGCAAGGGTGAGCCACTGATTAATGAACCACCTCCTTCAGATGTCCTTTTGTCGCTGACAAGTTTTGGTTTCTATGTTCAAAAATCGGTGGCGAAAGGTTTATCAACATGTTGATAAATCTAGTCGCCGACAACGGAACGTTGGTAAATGGGGCTTGATTGGGTTACGTACTTTGCTGACTCCTATACGATTTGTAAACTAATCGTTCAACCTTTTATCGGTAGATGCGCATTGGGCTTTACAGTGCAAAGCCTGAGACAAAGTCTTTTTCCATTGGCCGACGAAAATTGCGCCGACTAATTGAGGTCTGCTGAAAGTCCGACAGTTGTGCCTCCGACTACACGTCGGTATCAAATAATCGGGGAGGGTGCAGTGGATGCCTTGTTTCTATTGAATACAAATTTCACGTCCATACTGATTTAAATTTCTCCTAAAACCTTTACCATCACCGACGGAATTATCAAAGAGCTTGATTCATTTAGTTTGTTATAAATCGGTCGGTGGTGCCCTCATTGTATAATCTTGACCAAAATAATCGGTAACCGTTTAAAATGCCAGGGTGTTTCTATTCACCGATTTTCCGTCGGTATACCAGAAAAATAGATCGGTGGCTCCTGACTGCAGATTGGTGGCGAATAATTGGCCAAGGGAAACGGGCTTTTACTTGTAGTGGGGTGGGAATCCAGCAGTGTTCGTTTGTTTTACGGGAGGTGGCGCGACGTGCCGATCCTTACTGTGTAGTGATTCTGGACAACGCCGCACACGAGAGTGGCGCGGCGGAGACCGGGAATACGTAATGCTGGGTATATATACTCAGCGTTCACAGTAGGTCGACAGGCTGTCCTCGCGCGTCTCTTCTACGGAACATACCCTTGGGCCCTCACTTTGAAGGCGGGTTCTTGTAACCTTCCTGGTGGTTAGGGGAGTCTTCCAGATTAGCCTCTCCAGCGCTACCTAGCACCCATGTGCTAGGGTACTGTACTTGTGGGAAAGATCTTCCAGATCTTTCCAGGAAGTAGTGATTAATAAACATCCTTGTTTATTAAAAGACGTTGTTGTGTTATGTGTGATTAGGTCTGTGCAAACTAACCGAAAACCGAACCAACCTACGTTGAGTGCATAGGGTGGGATCCTGCCTGGAACTAGCGTTCCAGATTGGGGTCATCCAACCTGCTAGACAGGCGGCGACCACCACACTGGTGCCGTGACCAGGATCCTAGGTTGCTTGCACAACCCGGGATTCTCGGTAAATGCACGGATCTGGAATAAAAACCAGATCCCAGGCTGAACAGGAGAGTGAAGATGGGGAGGTAACTTCTCAACAAACTCTTCCGGCCCAGAATGACGAAAAGTCACCAAAACCGGAGGGAGGGGGTGAAACCCAGAAGTCCGGTAAGGAGAAATCTCAGAAGAGAACCGCCGCTCAAAATTTGAGTTCGACGGTCCTGAAGAATTTCAGTCCGGCAGCCGACAGCCGACAGCCGACATGGCCCCGCAAGGGATCTGGAGGGACTCAGTAAATTTGGGTCTCAGACAGATAGTCCCGGAGAGTCTAGTACTCCCCGGAATAGGTCGGAAGATACCTTACGAGTACCTTCCGATGAGGTTCCTGTAGGCTTCCTTAGACCAGAACTCTTAGCCGAGTTTGATCGGGAAAGGGAAGCCCGAGATATGTGTCGGGAACTAGAAGCTCGAAATCGAGAGATTGCCGAGGAGCTGGCCAAACGGCACCATAACTTGGAAGAACTTTCGGTTCGCGAGACTGAGACTCTAGAAAAAATCGAGCGATTGGACCAACATGTACATCACATGAAGGACCAAGTTCGACTAGCAGAGACAGAATCATCCCGAAGGATGCCTATGTCACAAGCTGGCTGGAGTAATGTAAGAGATCATCTATATTCCCCTCCAGGGAAAGTAGAAGATCTTGAGAAGACCCCTAACAGATTCATATCTGGAACAAAGGGTGTGAAGACTCCTTTGGTTAGCTTCCGGCTACCCTCCGAGTCGAGAATGGGTTCTCCGAGTTCCAAACACACTAGTAAAGCTATAGCCGAACTAGGGTTCAACTCTTTCAACCAAATCAGGGAGCAAGACCGGATCTTCAACTTGTCAATGGCAAGAGCCGACAAGGTTCCGATGATGCGCCCAGAGAACGCAGCCAGAAGGAACGCTGTCATTCCAAAACCTTATGGAAAAGGAATGGAGTGGGAACACTGGTTTGCGGGATTTTGTGAGGATATACAATGTAATGGCTGGAACAAAGTCAATGCATTGCCATACCTCAAAAGAGCGTTACGAGATGGACCCGGAGAAGCTGCACTTCGCGCTTTTCGCCGTTCCGGTGGTACGGAATGGGATGAGCTAGTGGAGGTAGCCTCTTACTATTGTGGTCAGTTGGTAACGCTGAACCCCCGATCCACTTTTCTAAAAAGGATCCAGGGTAAAGAGGAGACAACTCGCGCCTATGGGCTAGCTTTACAACAACTGCATGAAGATCTACAAACTCAGTTTGTGAAGGGACTTCGAGATGATGATGTGAGAGCGGAAGTCATTTCTAAATGGGAGACCGGTATGAACTTTATGCAAGTGTTGCTAATAGTAGATGCCTATGAACAACGGTGTATACTATTTGGAAAATATGCTAATCCAGGAAAAACTTCCCAGGTTAACATAGTGGGTTCTACTTGGTCACAAGTAGAAGAAGATACCTACGAGTGTCAGGAAGAAGAAATAGAGGATATACTCTCTAATGTCCGCTCAATGGTACTTGGAAGGGGAGGTTTCAATAGACGAGGACGTGGGAGAGGTCTAACCCCTAGCTTTGGAAGGAACAGTGATGTACCTTCTGTGGCAGAGGCAAAACCAAAAACCACTGATCCAGAAGGAAATCTCTCTGAGGTAATGAAGTTGTTGACCAAAATCAACGAAAGACTGAATCAGGTGGAGAAAAACCAGCTGGATGTCCGACGTTGATGGCGGTGCAACAAAATGGGACATATCTCTCCAGATTGTCCTGAAGCCCGGAACATTACTACAGTGGAAACACCTTGTAGTCTGCCTGCGTTGACGGTTGCCTCTCAGAGTGAACCGGAAAACAAAGAAGGACTGTAGCGAGTGGCAACACTGCGGTCCAGGAAGGAAAGTGCCAGGAAATCCAAACCTGTGAGATAAAAAAGAAGGAATATATTTCCCAATTACCAGAAAAGGGAAAGATACAAAATACGGTCGCAACGATCTGTAGTAAGTATCTTTCACCCGGGCACCCCTGTCTACAATGGCTTTGTCAACGCGGATGGGATCTTGGAACCTTGGATGGGATCTCACGGTTTATATGACAACCGTCTCCCTTAGGTGGGCGACATTGGTATGTGCCGGCTAGAATTCAAGGAAGAAAGATAGATCTGTTATTAGATACTGGCGCTAGTCGCTCTGTGTTGAACAATGGACTCTATCAGTCTCTTGGATTTGCACAGGAATGTCATGTTCCTGGATCTTCGGCAAAAGCTGCTAATGGCACTCACATGAGATGCTATGGTAGTGTGATTATTCCAGTCTCAATAGGTAACACTGAATTTGTTTGGGGTCCCATACTCAGTGATATCGAAGAAAATGGAATATTAGGCGTAGATTTTCTCACCCTCTATGGAGGTTCTGTAGATCTACAAGATTGCACTCTCCGACTCAAATTTCCTGAGTTAATGGAAGTGGAATGTAGTTGTCAACGGATTTCTTCTTTGATTTCTGTCCGACAAGATGTAGGCATCCCACCTCAGCAGATGGTTAATGTCCTGATAGCTGGGGAAGGAGACTTACCACGTGGAGATGCACTCTTCGAGCCAAACCCGGAACTGTTTTCTCAAAAAAGAATACAGGCCTGGAATACTTTGATCGGAAGTGCTAGAGAAGGATCAATTCCTATAAGTAATCACACCTCCGGGTTGATTAAACTGAAGAAGGGTGATACATTGGGCTGGGCCACCCTAGCTCATGTAGATGGCCTAGTAGACTCCGGTCCGCAGGGAATCACACCTGTTCCAGTTTCCGAAATAACCGGGGAAGATGAACAATCCGAACCGGGAAAATTGGACTTTACAGGAAATGATTGTGAAGAAGTACGAGTTAGTGCTATCGATACAGGAACAGGATACTTTCCAGTTCCGAGTCCGTTGCACGAAACTCTGGAAACCTTAGTTCAGACGACAGATGCACTAAATAGTGGGGAACGACATGAACTAAGAATTCTTCTGAAGAAAATGGAGTCAATCTTTGCTCGACCAGGAGATCCTTTGGGAAGAACGGATCGAGTAGAACATACGATTGATACAGAGGGTCATCAACCTTTCCGCCTTCCTTATCGACGGCTACCTCCGATAAAACAGGAAGCTTTAGAAGAGGAAGTAGGGAAAATGATGGACCAGAAGGTAATCATCCCCAGTGCAAGTCCTTGGGCTAGCCCTGTAGTAATGGTTACTAAAAAGGATGGTACTTGCCGATTCTGTATTGATTACAGAAAATTGAATAGTATCACCCGGAAAAATGCCTATCCAATACCTCCGATCGATGAGAGTCTCGACTCTCTAGGAGGGAACCAGTGGTTTTGTACTCTGGATCTCCAGTCTGGATATTGGCAGGTAAAGATGAACAGTGGCGATCAACAGAAAACGGCGTTCACCACTCATCAAGGGCTTTACGAGTTTACTGTAATGCCATTTGGCCTCTGTAACGCTCCTGCGACTTTCGAATCCATGATGGATCAGATGTTGCGGGGTCTACAGTGGAAAAAGTGCTTGGTTTATCTGGATGACATAATCATCTTCGGAAAGAATTATGTCGAATGTCTAGAAAACCTAAGGGAGGTATTTGAGCGGATTCAATCTTATGGGTTGAGGCTCAAACCTCAGAAATGCAAACTGTTTCGCAGATCTGTGGAATACTTGGGACGGATAGTTTCCGGAAATGGAATCCGGTCAGATACTTCCAAGTTGGAGGTAGTAGCTAATTGGCCACGCCCCCAGAATATAAAAGACATAAGGTCTTTCCTAGGATTTTGTTTGTATTACCGCGACTTTATTCCAGGTTTTTCTGAAATTGCACACCCCATGCAACAGTATGTGGTACTAGATAAGCCAGAGAAGCCAAAAGAGATCCAATGGACTCCGGAAGATGAACATGCTTTTCTGGGACTAAAAAGAAAATTTACGGAGACCCCCGTGTTGAAGTACCCTCTACCCCAGGGTCGGTTCATTCTTGACACTGACGCTAGTAACGAGAGTATTGGAGCGGCGTTGTCTCAGATACAGAATGGTGTGGAGGTTCCAATAGCTTTTGCCAGCAACAGCTTAAGTAAAAGCCAGCGGAACTACTGTACCACTAAGAGGGAACTCTTAGCGGTTGTGGTGTATGTAAGAAAATATCGACACTTCCTAGCAGGTGGAGATTTCATCTTACGTACCGACCATTCTTCTCTCAAATGGCTCTTTAACTTTAAGGATGCCGAGGGAATGATTGGAAGATGGCTGGCAGCTCTCTCCGAATTCGGGTTAACAAGCTGTCAGATCGAGCACTGGGCTAGAAAGTCTCACATTAATGTGGATTGTCTCTCAAGGAGACCAGTGCGGAAATGTGGACAACCAGATTGCCGGGACTGTGGTGAGCATAGAGCAGTAATAGCTACCCTACGCTCCCAGAAAGTGAAACCACCCCAAAACTATCAGTGGACACTAGAACAGATTAAGGAAAGTCAACAGGCTGACCCAGATCTGTTCCGGTTAACTAAACTGGTAGCTAATGGGCTCCATAGACCTACAGGACCTGAGATCTCGCCTGAAAACCGAGAATTTCGGAACCTATGTGGTCAATGGAAAGAACTAGAGGTCCGGGATGGAGTATTATATCGATGGAGAACCACGTTGCAACCACTTAAACGTGCTCTACAACTAGTGGTCCCTCGAGAATTACGTTCCGGACTAATGACTCTATGTCACGAACATAGGAGTGCAGCTCATCTAGGACAGAAAAGGACGGTAGCCAGAATAAGGCGCCGTTACTACTGGCCTGGAATGGGTGCAGATACTGGAAGGTGGATATCTGGATGTTCCATCTGTAGCAAAGTCAAACCCGGGGTAGGACTCGGAAAGATACCACTACAACAGGAGCTATTTGGTGTCAGGTTTGCCAGAATCGCTCTAGATATCATATCTGGTATCGACGAGTCAGAAGAAGGAAATACCTGTATGATGGTGGTGATGGATTATTACACAAAATATGTGCAGATCTATCCCATGAAGAATCACAAAGCTGCCACTTGTGCGGAAGCTTTAGTGAAAAACTGGATGTTGCCTTTTGGAACTCCGAGCGTACTACATTCCGACCAGGGAAGGGAATTTGAATCCCAGATCTGGAAAGAAATGTGTAGGATACTCGAGATAAAAAAGACACATACAAATCCATATCGTCCACAATCAGATGGTATGGTAGAGAGATTCAACCGGACATTGATCCAGTGTCTTCGGACCCTGGTAGATGAAAACCGGAAGAATTGGGATGAATTGGCACCATTTATAGCTCACGCGTATAATGGGACCATTCATTCAAGCACAGGGTGTTCACCTAATTTACTCGTCTTTGGCGAGGAAATAGTAATGCCCGCTGACATAGTCTATGGGGTTCCCGGAATGTCTACGGATGATCCTTGTCCCATAGGGTTTGTTGAAAAGCTCAGAGAACGTTTTGTAGAAGGATATTACCTCGCAAGACGGAACCTGACAAAAGCTGTCGAGTGGCAAAAGACTGGCCATGATGTCAATCTTAAACCACGTAAGTTCCGAGTGGGAGACCGGGTTGTGCGATACCACACTCCGTTGGTAAATGTAAAACTCGCTCCTAACTGGGACGGACCATTCAGAATTGTTCAAATATTGTCAGAAATGACAGTAGTGATAGAGGATGAATGGTCAAGAAGGCGTTACAAATCCCATGTAGCTCGTTTACGACTATGGGAAGGAAAGCGCGAAAGTTCCGACTTTGAAGTTTCACACCCTGCTACAACGCGGGATGTGTCACTGACCACGGGTCCTACTGGGGTACCAGAGAGGTCCCAGGTTCAAAGAGCCGGGAAGCCGGGTGTCAAACCCCCGTCAACACGGCGGAGGCAGACCCCGATAGGGAAGTCCCGGTCAAAGGTTACCGGGGTTCCGCATGGGTGCTCGTCTACACGACGAAAACCGGGACGTCCGCGGAAGGTGATTCCTACTTACGCTAACCTAAAAAGGGAGGTGTGGGTAGATGAAAAACCCGACATGGAAAAGTCTAAATTTGCTACAAATCGAGCTGTGTATAATAAACATGGTTCGAGATGTAGAATAGAGTCTAAAATAGACTCTGAACGCCGCCGCAGCTCTCAACTAAAATCAAAGGCTGTGGTTAGCTACAAAGAGTAGTGGTGCCGGGGTTGTCGAAAAACACAACGAGAAGCAATGGTACGAAATGTAGATCGCTGATAGTCAGTGGCGTGTCAATTATACGTGAATGTTGATCAAATAGTTACCTTAAAATCAGTCGTTGTGTGCCGCAGCCCAGACGTTGCTCTAAGGGACCCCGTCGAGGACCCTCTAGAGGCTGCAGAATTGCCGAACGCTCTGTAAGGTCTGATCCATTTATATGAAAGTTGTACATAGTCTCCCATACTATCAACGTGATACACGATGGCAATAAGAAAATCCACGCGGTGGAGAACTCGGGGTGGAGCTCAAAAAGGGGTTTCCCCAGGTTTCGGAACCTGTGCTGGGTGATTGAAGGCGTGAACGAATCAAGCCGAGCGTAACGCTGACCTTTGGTTTCTTCACGCATGCGGTGTTGAGACGCTCAAGATGAGCCAGTCTCGACACGGTTGACTAGGAGTATATAAGACCCGGTTTTTTCAGTAGTCTTCACTCTATGTTCGGAGTGGTGCCTAGCACCACGGGAATCGGGCGGTAGCAGCATGGCTGACCGTGCCCCGTCTACAGAGGGTGAGCGCGAGCTCCCCTCACCCCTGCCCGGATCCTCAGCCTCGGCTGAGCGGGGGGCAGATCTGGACGATGATGCTTTGCTCATCGGGTCAGATGATGGTGATTTTGACCTGGAAGGGGACGAGTCTGAGGACTCTGTTCTTCTTGGGGTAACCCGAGATGAACGACCCGGAAAGGGAAAAAGTCACACCGGGAAGAAGTCCGAGGCGGCCCCGGCCGCTAAGGGTTCTTCTGGTGCCCGTCCGAAGACGAGCTCGGTGAAAACTGAAGCCTCTGATTCGGATGTGGTAATGGCCGAAGGTTCCGAATCGGAGCGTGATACGCCGATGCGTGGCCGAGCCCGCCCGCGTCGTCGCTGTCCGAGGAAGTTCTTCGAAGAAATGGATTCCAGGCATGAGGTTTCTACTAAGAGCCTGGAACAGATGTTGGCTGGGATCCCAGATCCCAAAACGCAAGCCATAGTACAGTCAATGTACCAAAATTGGACTCCACCTGGTGTGGAGCTAGCGGAAACCGGGACCTTTTTGGCCGCGGGTCCGGTAGCTAAACCCAGGAGGGCCGAGGCTGGTGCAGAGACAGCTATGGAGACTGATTCGTCAGTTGGGGGCGACTCTGTAACGGGGCCGTCCAGCAAAGGTGATAAACCGGTGTCACAGCCGGCTAAACCCGCGCCGGGGAAGTCTGCTAGCAACACTGATGTGTCAAAATCCCAGGATGCTAATAGGACTGAGCCGCAGCTGTCGAAGCAGAAAAAGAAGCGACTCCGTCGTGTAGCCCGGGAACAGGCTGAAGCGGAGTTGGCTAAGAAGGAAGGTCGGCTAGAATCGCGTGACTCGGGTAAAGGGAAACCTAAACCCGGGAAGCACGAGGAGTCGAAGGGGGCTGGGTCGAAAGGCTCGGACAAGCCCGCGGCGCAAGCAGGACCGAGTACGGCTGACGCTACACCGATTACCTCAACAGGTGCCACGGGTGGCGAAGATGTCAAGTGTTGGGGAACGGAGATGGACAGGGCTAAACCCCTGGCCAAATCTAACCTGGACAATGATGACGGTGATTTCCAGCCTGGCGTAAAGCGGGCTGGGAAGAGAACGGTGGCTCGACAGCTACCCGCCTCTTTGCTGGGCAAGACTATACTTGCCTAGAAGATCTTTGTCATGGAAACCGACATTACATCCCAGATGGTGTCGGTTTAGATGGAACCTCAGACGATGAGGAATGGTTGGTTGACGAGGGTTCTCCCAACACCTGGTACATCGACCGGGTGAAAGGGGTGTCCCGAGTCAGTCGACTAAAGTACGAGGATCAGGTCAAAGACCGGATCGCGTACGCATGGCACAAGTTCGGTAACGGCGATCATTGTGTCTTTTTGAGTTGCCATGGAAGGGACAAGAAATTGTCACCGACCTATGCGACTGCGGGTCGTTACGCTAGGCACCTCGTTGAGGTACACTTAGCTGAGCGACCCTGGCTACAGTACCTTGGTAAGAAGGGTGGTTCTTGCCAGGCCGGGTGGGCCAGTTCGAGGCGATCATGTCTAGTCCGACACATTGCCCGGGAACACCGGACTGCTGGTGCTGCTGCTCGGGAACGGGTCATAAATCTGTGGCAGAGATTCATTGACTTAGGTTCCGATGCTCAGAAAGGCAAGCCGGAGCCCGAAACTTGTGTGACAGACAGTCAATTGTTTAAGATCGGATGGAAGAAGAATCCTGGCTGGTTTGGGAGTCTGATGCTATCCGCTTCAAAACATCGACAGATGTCAAAAGAGTCGAGGAAGAAACGGTCCCATAGCCGGGAACCGTCTCGGGGTTCCTCGAAGGTGAAAGGACGGGTCAAGAAGTTGTCATCGTCCTCATCCAGCGAGGATGACACTTCTGAGCGATCCAGTCGGAAGCCGAAGAAGAAGTTGGCTCCTAGTAAGCACACCATCGCTGACGTGGTGGAAGCTGCTTACCAGGCTGCGCCAAGGTTGACTGAGGGATTAAAACTCCTCTAAGACAAGAGTGAAGGGAACGTTCCAACGGCTTCTAAAGCCAGCGGACCCGTGGAAAAACCAGCTGGGACTCGTCCTAGCTCAAGTCTCCCGGGAGTTTCCCCGCTCAACAGAGGTGCTACCCAAGCACCCGGGAAAGTTGTGGATGAGGAGGCCTTTCCGGCACTCGCTCCACCTGCCAACCCGGTTGTTGAGGTAAAGAAGAAACCAACGACACAACCACCCATTGCATCGAAGGTGACTTCCTCTCCCTGTGCGATATCGGTTGAATACGTCCAACGGGCGGATCAACTAGAGTCGCACATAGGTGGCACGTTGGAAGGCCGCGTCCGAAGGGGCGCTCAGTCTCTCCATGAGAGCCTCGTTCAGGAGCTAGTTAACCTAGCCCGGTTCGAGGTGAAGGAAGCAACGAAGGGCCTGGCTAAACAATACGCGTTGGACTTAGAGGACGCGCGTATTGCGAAAACCACGGCCCAATCGAGGTTTGCCCGGGCGGAAGCCCAGACCCATCGCCAAGATGAACGTTGTCTTCGGCACTTGGGTATGTCGCTCTATGACAACGGTGACGACCCGCAAGCCCTTGAGGAAGCGTGGTTGGCCCGAAAGAGGAGACGGGGAAGATTTCTTCAGTTCACCACGGAAGAATCAGACCCGACACGTCGGCAACTCGCCGGCATGTTGGGATGGTCATCCGTGGAAGAAACTTCCCACCAGGACACTACATCCAGTAAGGCCCAGCCTATGGATGTTAGTGTAGATACTCTGCTGTCAGGACAAGGTCAGACCCAACAGGATCAGACTGAAATCCTACAGCCGAGGATGCCTCCCGCCGTGACTCGGGCTGAGAAATCAGCGAAGCCCTCCCAGGCTAAGCCGATGGATCAACCCGAGGAACAGTGTGGGGCACTGGGGGTGAATGCCAACATCATCCCGTTGGAGTCCGGAATCTTTTTAGATACCGGACCGACCTCTCTGCAGCAGTTGATGTCTCAGTTTCAGCCTACGTCTGCACTGAGTCCACTGCGACCAGAGATGACCGCCCTGGCAACGTCGGTTCCACCGACGGCTAGCACACTCAGTCAGTCGGAAATTCTCGACCTCAAGATATCCTCTGACGAGGATATCTAAGGGTTGACAACGACCGACTCGATTGGTGCCTAGCAGGCCGGGAAGACGCCGTCTAAACTCGGAACTGGCAGAGCCAACAACTCTCCTTGATCCGAAGTCAGACGGGTATGAGAAGTCCCGGGGAGGAAAAAGATTTTTTTCCGACCTAGCTACTTCCAGGATGTGGCCTCCTAACCAGAATTCTGCACTTTCTCAGCGAACCGCAAGGATCGCTGGGAGGGGTAGAGGGAAAGTTAGGAGCGACCTATGATAAGCGATCCTGGGTTGGTGCTGAGGAAAGTCAGTAAAATGACTTCCCCAAGGCAAAACCCTGGTTTCAGACGGCTGAAAGTTCTCTCGATGGTCAGGCCTGTAATAGGCCCCCATCACGAAAACCTCTGGCCTGTGGTGTGGATCCTGTCCACACTAGTCCCTGGTACCGGGTAAGGAAGACTATGCCTTTCGGGTATGGAACTGACTTACCAGGTCTGTGTCGGAACTGAGTTCGTCGACTCGATAATGAGATAGTAGACGTAATCCCTGTTCTGTTGGATTACGCCGACTACTTCTACCTTGGGTCGATGATCGTAAGTTCTGAATCCGGCTTAAAATTGGGGCCTTAATTGGTACTGGATTTGAGCCGAAGGAAAATATGCCAGTATAGCTGAAGCCAAATAAAAGAACACTAATACCACACACTCTTACCAGGTGGATGGAGAATTGTTTTGCCTTTTTGGCCGTTATTTCCGTATTCGGAAACTTTTCAACACAGAAGGTGTCCAGCGAGGCTGACCCTTCTTCTACATATGGATGTCTTCCAAACTGAAGAACAGTGGGAAGCCCAGCACCCGCCGGTATCGGGCTGAATGTAGTAGGTCTGCTACACCGGTGGGCCAGCTGGGCTCGATACTCCAAGATGAGAAAGAGAACAACACTTCACTCGCCGGGAGCCAACAATGGACTTCAACCAGATCCGGAACAGTCTTCCCTGCCCAACGCTCAAGAATACGCTCCCCGGCTCAAGATGGGTGAATATCAAATTTATGCAAGATGCTAGCGAGGCTAGTCCTTCATTCTTCAAATGTTGTTTCTTCTTTCCTAAATGTCGTATCTTCCATATTTTTAATAATTTCTCTGTCTTACAATTCCACCTTTTTCACTTATACATTGGTATCAGTGAATTCTTGTGAACACCAGGAAGCTAGAGAGTAGACCAAGAACTGCTGGATTTACGTTGTAATTTTTAAATGGGTTGTCCCCTAGCAGCACAATGGCTGCCTTGGTTCCCCCCCTTAGTAAAAACTGGGAGGGGTAATGTAGTGGGGTGGGAATCCAGCAGTGTTCGTTTGTTTTACGGGAGGTGGCGCGACGTGCCGATCCTTACTGTGTAGTGATTCCGGACAACGCCGCACACAAGAGTGGCGCAGCGGAGACAGGGATTACGTAACGCTGGGTATATATACTCAGCGTTCACAGTAGGTCGACAGGCTGTCCTCGCGTGTCTCTTCTACGGAACAGACCCTTGGGCCCTCACTTTGAAGGCGGGTTCTTGTAACCTTCCTGGTGGTTAGGCGAGTCTTCCAGATTAGCCTCTCCAGCGCTACCTAGCACCCATGTGCTAGGGTACTGTACTTGTGTGAAAGATCTTCCAGATCTTTCCAGGAAGTAGTGATTAATAAACATCCTTGTTTATTAAAAGACATTGTTGTGTTATGTGTGATTAGGTCTGTGCAAACTAACCGAAAACCAAACCAACCTACGTTGAGTGCGTAGGGTGGGATCCTGCCTGGAACTAGCGTTCCAGATTGGGGTCATCCAACCTGCTAGACAGGCGGCGACCACCACATACTCATAACGTCGGAGAATTACTTATTTTCTTCTACTCCATTTAGTTCTTGTTTCCGCTGAAATGGAAATTTCTGTTAAACTGATTTTGTGTTCGACATTATTATCATATCATACTACAGTATACTTCTATATAACTTCTTGAATGAAGTTGGTCCGTTAAGTAAATGAGTGTTTAGTTAAAATCCGAAGTAATTATCCGGAGAATTTGTATAAAGAATAATCTTTGTGCTCATTTGCACACTTTTGAAAGCCTATACATCCTCATAATCAATAACGATCAACAACTAAGATTATAGATTCTAAAGAGTTGCATAATTTATAAACGGACCGATGGGAGGGCAGGTTAGTCGGAATTATTTCTGTGGAATTAGGGCTAATTTGATTGGTGTTCGTGACAGCAGGCCGACCAGCAGGTACGTGCACGTGAGGCACGAGTCGTCGGGCCTCGTTCTGACTGCGCTGCCGCTGTCGGAGCTCGGCATCCCGTCAGACCGCATCGACGTCGTGCTCGACAGCGCCCGCGACCCCAGCTCCAAGACGCAGCAGTGGTTACTCGACCATAACGAGAAGCGGATCGTGTCTGCCGTAGACGACCGATGTCTAGACCTCAGTGGTAAGTCTCGCAGACAGGACCTTTGACATGTAATACTAATTGTGGATGATACTGCTGTTTTAGGGAGGAACAGACGACGGAGCACAGGATACTCTAAAGATATTTATTCCAGGTGCTTGATACAGATGTGACTGGTATGGAAATGCAGGCTGGAATGTCTGCTGGTTACTTAAAATACAAAAAGTATTATAACTTGGGCTGTAAAAAGAATATAGATTTCCAAAAGGTACCTATTAAACCAGAGAGTATGGGCTTCATTGTCATATATATTTTGAATTTATTGTGATTATTTATCTGTTTTATTTTTTTACATATTTTCTCGGAAATCATGTTAAAAGTTAGGACTGAATTTGGTCTTGGGATAGGACAAAACAGGCTGTAAGACAGCTGTGGGATCGGTATGGAGGAGAGCTCCTAAGAATTGCAGGTAGTGCCACACAGGGGGGGTGGGGGGGGGGGGTGGTAACTAATTTCATCATTTTTAATGAATATTTAAGATATTTCGCCTCTGACACTGCCGTTTTGTATTACATACCATAATATACATGTCCCCTCTAGTTAAATTGACAAATAAGGTTGTTCTATGTGAATTTGAATCATCTAAGGCATCTATATGGGTGTCCCCTTCTAGGACCCTTTTGGGTATGGTGAGGACAGTTTGTAAGTTGAGGGTCAAACTTGTTAAACACTTTTGGACAATCTGGCTAAGACAGCCCCTCGCTAAGATTTTCTTTACAGTTAAATGCAAACCGTCCTAGGACCTCTCATACAGGCCTAACTCTCCTCGGACCACATTGTCCAACGCGGAACCCACAGGGTTAAGCGAACGAAAAAATTACTACACACATTGTTAAACTCGCCCTGGGTACGCCCGGTCTCTAGCGGGAAACCTGCAGTTCGCAGTGTGCGTTTTGCCGCGTTGCGCTCCTGAGGGTACGCCTAGACTGTAGTACGTCCCGTTGTCGCTAGGTGCCAGGGCGCTCATGCTCCCAAACTTCATGTAACCCGAAGGCGGCGCGGTGCGTGGACGGACTAAGGGTACGCCCAGTCTCACTGGGCGTAGTTATGTCCCTAGAAACGCAGAGTGTGAACTGGCCATTATGAAAAAGTAGTTTCCAACCGGCTCAGCGAGTTACCAGCTCATAATTAGCTCACGTTAATGATTGTCATTTCTCTCTGACCCTGCAGGAAACGAGGTGGTCTTGCAACCCCGTGAGCGACACAGCCGCAACCAGATGTGGAGCCTCGTTTCTATGACAATTCAAAATGGCGCCAACCCTGATCTGGCGCTGGCCACGTCTAGCGGAGTACTGAGTCCAGATAGTGCCAGCTTTGTCCGCGTGGTGGCGCGGCAGGCCAGGGCCAACACTGCACTGGACCTTTGGAAGGCAACGAAAGCGTGAGTGGTTTTTATGTTAAAATCAGTCATTGCATATTTATGTCTAGTTTTGTACAGGGTGGAGTACCTTTGGAGGATGAAATATCATCTCACATCTGGTATTAGTTTACGATTATTTTGGTGCAAACACATGGCGGTAACCATGCAACGATGACCGGTCGCAATCTCCATGTTTCATGATATAGTCTGGCGGCGAAAGGGGTATACCTTGCAAGCGCAACCAGTCATGTCAAAGTAGTCATGTCCCTCCTGGCATGTGAAACAGACCAGGGACCTGTTTCACTAGTCTCGTGACATGTCTGTGACACCATACAGACATTGGGTTTGTCTAGTTTCGTGACACCACAAGTAGCTGCCCTTAGGAAATACAGACCCCAAACATAAGAATTAGACACATCATGGACCTGTTTCACTAGTTCTGTGACAAAAGTGTTAGACAGATATGAAAAGCGGTACCAACAGTGCAAGCAAGAACGGACAAAACGAAGTCTAATGTCTAGTTCTTATGAAACCGGACACACCATCTAGACGCCATCTAGACATGTCACTGTCTAGTGAAACAGGTCCCTGAGCGAGATTGGTCATCCCTCATTGGCTGTTGAATTAACAGTCAATCACAGCGCAGAACTTGCAAGCGCAACCAGCAGCAAGGTGCCTCCCAGATTGTGTATATAAGAATCTCCAGTTGTTATGTTTGTGGACAATTTAGGTGATTAATCTCTTTGAATAGAAACAATTATGATTAGTCATGATAGGAATGCAGAGACCAGAACATAACAATGTGATATGACACATGATACTTGATATCATGTATTTTTCCATAAAACACTTAGCCCCTTCCCTGCAGCACCCAGTTCCCCTGTGCAGCATTACACGACAGGCATTGCCTGCCCATACGACCCTGCTATGGCAGGCACCTGTTTTGGGAGAAATAGCAATGTCATGTGATGTGTCATATGATTTAATTAATTTACCTTGGTGACTGATCATATTTTAATTTACCAACTCAAAGGTCAATATGGCTCTTATACATTGTCAAAATTTCTTTTAAATCAAACAATTATCTATTGAATTTTATATATAAGTATCAATGATGCCTCAAAGATAGCTGGAGGCATCTTCCTCCCGTAGCCAGGGGAATGCCTGGAGGCGTCTTCCTGCTGTTAAAGGATTAAATAAGACATTCTACCTACATGCTGGCGAAGTTTCATGTATATATTGATCAATTATTCCCTATGTTATTCAATTTTTTTTTTATACATATCTTAGAAAATGATCCCTCTGGCATCACCCAATCTGGCATGGTGGTACCTCAAAGAATCACCCACCATGAATTGGTTAACCCTTTAAGGATGAGTGCCTGTGGCCAAACTACTCCCATAAGGTTGGGTGCTGGTGGCTGTTTGTCCAGCTAGAGGATGGGCACAGACTGGTTAGAACTTAAATTTCAAGGTTATAACCATATAATATGATAGATAATCATACATATTTTCTTTCATTTTAATAGAAATACTAAATATGATGTAATATCCTCATTTTGAATATGATATGGATCTATTATTTCTTTTTTTTTAAATTTGTTATAAATATCTGAACAATGATGCCTAAAGGCATCATGCATCTTTAAAGGGTAAACTCTACTACCTTGTGTAAAATTACTGATAGAAAAGAGAAGGATGCAAGAAACAGATCATCTATAAAATATATATTGACAACTATTAGAAAACTGGCAATTTATTGATGAATGTGTGAACATGGAATTCTCTCATTATTACTAAAATACATATGATAAAGCCACATTTCAGTGCCTTATATTATTTTCTTGTGATCCCTTATCTGTTTTATGAAGATTTTTTATGAAGCCAGCTATTTCACATAAATTCTATCATTATGACCTAATTATTCAATTTAAGTAGGTCATGGCACAGAGAAAACCTAATAAAACATCAAAACAAATATCAATTACACTGGTTGAATGATTGGGCTCAAAATTGATAGATTTCTTAAGCAATGAGAATAATATTATAGAATAACTTATTTATTGATTAAAAAATCACTTTTTTTACTTTTTTTCTTCAAACGCTCATAACTTGAGTTGCCCTAATATTTCAGCGTTGCACCCGGCAGATTTGAAATCAGGAAATTCAGGAGATAAATAATCATAAAAAAAATCTGTCTGGACGCAAAAGCAACGTTCACCCCAAAACGAGCTTTCACCACTAGACTAATATCAGTAGTTGTAAAGCAGTGTGTTGTGTGCCATCTTGCGTAATATGTTGACAGTTGGCACAGTGCGTGCTGTGTTGCATAATTTGGTTTTTGGTGCCTATGTTCTTTTGTGTTGTTGTTGTTGTTGTTGTTGTTGTTGTTGTTGTTGTTGTTGTTGTTGTTGTTGTTGTTGTTGTTGTTGTTGTTGTTTTTCATTCAGATAAATAATGGGCTTTGGTACAATCATCTAACAGTAAACATTCTTCCTCGGACCGGTGTTGAGTTCTGCTAATCATGGATGTTGGGGTTGTATCGTCAGGCGAGCTTTAGGCTAAACAACGAGTCTTTCTCTATACTCGTTGGGCTAAGGCATAAGTTGGTGCTGTTTCTTGGATTAGCTTGCCCAAGATCCATGTAATTACTGAACAGTGGGTGGGTCTGCTTGTAAAGTGCTTATCACATGGGTGGGGGGTTTTAATCATTCTATGTGTATTGTGTGTTAGACGTGGCGGTCTATGTATCGCGACCACAAGTGTCACCTATCTTTGATTTTCCCTCTCAGGTCAGTCTCTACCGGCCTTTGCTGTATGTCTCCCCTGCTGTGATATGGTGGCTGCAGCCCCCCTCTCAGAGTTATCCGCTGATTGAGTGAGCCTCTTTCCTCTCTTTGACTCTGGGAGTGCACCTTCAGTGCAATGCGCTCTCTCAGGTCCCCCACCCTAGCTTCCCCCCCCCTCCCTCACTGAGTGGTGAGTGGTAGCTGAGTGGTGAGTGGTAGCTGGGTGGGCGGGTGGTAGCTGGGTGGGTGGGTGGGGTGGGTGCTGGGTTCAACTTTGACCCTGCGCCTGCCTCACATGGGGCTTGTACCATAGACAACGGTTTTTTTGTCAATGTGGTACACTGTCCTGAGAATTTTTTTCAGGAGAAGTAGGGGGGGTTTGACTTGCGGTTTTGTTTCTTACTGAAACTCATCAGGCGAAAAACTGCCCCACCATTTTTCGGACTTTTCTAATGTTGTGACTCATATATGGTCATGTGGTCACAGCTGTGTGGGTCTGAGGGAAGGTGCAGGTGTATCTTTAATTTGGGGCCTGGCCGGTGCAATACATAGAGGTGTAATTATTGGTATAATTGTTTCTCTGCCTAAGGAGTTCCCTTTTCGGTTCCCTGAGGGTTTCTGAAAACAATTTTGACGTGGCATTTGTGTGTGCACCTTAGCCATACCGGTTGTCCATTGTGTTCAGTCCCCATGGGAACTGGCTCCGAAGTCTGAGGATCTAATTGAACTCAATTTTTTTTCTGAGGATCCCAGCTCGCTGGCTGTCTGGGTGTCTGTAGATGAAGTCCAACACATGGAACTCTACATCTTCGATTGTTATGGTTGCATGCATTGAAATGGTGAGGGGCATCATTGACGCCCTTGTTTAGTTTAATGCTGCGAAGAAGTACATACATTCTTTCTTTTATTTTCCTCTTTGCCTGACCCACGTATTGCATGTTGCATTTTTTGCATTCTATGCAGTAGATTAGGTTTGAGCTATTGCATGTCACATTCCATTTAATTTTGTGTGTTGTGTCTGTACTTTTTTATTTGATTTTTCCTCCTGCTTGAGGAGTTTGCAGTACGTGCAGTTACTTTTTCTGCACAGATTCTGGTTTTCTTTGTTTTTCCCCGGGTCACTTTGGTCCGCATTGTTTGCCTTTGCTTTGCACTGCTGTAGGATCTGTTCGGGGTAACCCTTCGTTCGGAACCCATCCAATTTCACTTCAGCATGTGCTTCATAGTCTCCCTGTTTGCTACAGATACATTATATAGCAGTTGCGAGTATGGGAGGCTTTTTTTTCGTGGAAGGTGGGTGTGCCGAGTCGTATCTCAGATATGTATTGGCATCAGTGGGTTTTTTATACAGGTCTGTGAATAATTTTCCCTCTTCCATGTTTACCGTGGTGTCTAGAAAGTTGATCTTTTCTTCTGAATGGTCGCATGTGAATTTGATTGAGTGGTGCTGGGTATTTAGTTTCTGTAACCAAATTTTCAGTTCCTTTTTCCCATACGAAAAAGATGTTGTTGATATACCTCCACCATACTGTGGGTTGTAGATTGTGACATTTCAGGATATTTTCCTCAATATTCTCCATAAAGATGTTAGCAAAGGAGGGTGTTAGCTTCGTGCCTATCACTGTACCCCTCACTTGGATGTAGTGTTTGTTATTGAACTCTATGTTGTTGTTCATTAACACTATATCAAGTAGTTCAACTAGCGTTTGGGTTGATGGATGCTTTTTTGGGTCCCTGGTTTCAGACAGTTTTTTCCCTATCGCCCCTCATCGTTTGGGATGTTTCTATGTAAGGAGCTGACGTCTAGGGTACCTATGATCGTGTTTTTGTGCCAAGTGCCCAGTTTGTCGACTTTAATCACAAAATTGTTTGTGTCTTTTTTGTAACACTTGATTTTGGGTACATATGGTTTCAGGAAATTATCTACAAACACAGATATTTTCTCTGTGGCACACCCATTTGCGGATGCCACTGGTCTACCTGGTGGTGGTGTCACTTGCTTGTGTAGTTTGGGGAGGAAATAGATGCAAGGTGCTCTGGGTCTTTTTTGTTGCGAGGGCTCCCAGCATTCTATGGCTGATCTCTCCCTTCTTGCCCATGTCCTCCAGTCTTTTTTCAACCTTTGTACTTATTTCGTTAGTAGGATCTGAGGCCAAGGGCTTGTAGGTTACAGTATCGTTTAGCTGTCTCATTGCTTCGCTGATATAATCTTTGGTGTCCATAATTACTATGGCGCCACCTTTGTCAGCTGGTTTTATCGTGATTTCACGATTTTTCGCTAAGGAGCGGAGTGCTGACCGTTCTCCCATTGTTGTGTTTTCTTTGGGTCTTTGGTTTGTTTTAGGAAAAATAGGATTGGTTTATCTCATTCACCGAAATATACGCCTCTAGGTTATGTGAGCCCGGAGGAGGTTTCCAGCTTGATTTATCTTTTAATTCGCAAATGAGTTTAGAGTCCTCGAATGCTAGGGGCTGGCCCAGTGTTGTCAGGGAGCGGTGTGAGTCCCTGTACTTGGGATACTCTTTTTAAGGAATTGCTTTGTTCTTAATTTGTTGTGAAAGTGGTCTAGTTCTACTTTAAGATCACCTTCATTTCTTCTACCCTGTACTGGGCAGAAGTTGAGACCCTTGTTGAGAATCAATCTCTCGTCCTCAGTTAGTGATTTAGAGGACAGGTTTACTGTGATATCTTTCTCTTTCTTTACATTATCTGATGAGACTTTTGCTTTGGTTACATGTATTCTACTACTAGAATGAATAACATCAACCACTGGATACTGCAAATTCGTTGTTTTATTAATACAATCGTGGACATTCATATGCATGGTATCATCATACACAGTTTTGGCGTTGTTTGAGCTAGTTATTGTTCACTCTCATTTTGTCAGGGACATTTATATGTAAGGTATTTCCATACATCTTTTTGGCATTGTTTGAACTATTTGGCTCTGTTTTTGTCCATTAGTTCTCCTTTTGGAGTGGCTGCTGCTCCCCCCCCCCCCCCGGCCTCGACCACGGCCTCGGCCGCAGCCCCTTCCGCGTCCCCTCCCTTGGCATTGGGGTGCCTGTTCCACTTCCGCTGGGTTCTGGGGGTTGTAAAGGGTGTACTGATTGTACTGGTTGTATGGTGTGTATAGGGCGT
This sequence comes from Alentia gelatinosa, assembly GCA_950022655.1. Taxonomy (NCBI): domain Eukaryota; kingdom Metazoa; phylum Annelida; class Polychaeta; order Phyllodocida; family Polynoidae; genus Alentia; species Alentia gelatinosa. Next base: position 27,476,923 of record OX465592.1, read on the forward strand.
ATCTGCCTGATGGGCGTCTTTGGCCCCGGCTGCCCTGTCCCTGTGCCGGGGTTTCTGCTTGAAAATCCTGTTTCTCTTTGGGCTGTTCAGCTTCGAGTTTTATCTTATATTGATTAACTGCTGCCAATGCTGGGTCCCTTATCTCCTTACCCGTAGGCTTTCTCTGGGATAGGGTTTTCAGGCGAGCTTCGAGTTTTTCCTCCTCTTCCTCGCCTTCAGGTGGCGAACAGTGGAGTAGTTTGCGTCACTCGCCTCCGACTGTTCTTGATGGGCATTGTAGAAGAAGGCTGCGGTAGACTTCATTATGTCACCTGCCGCCTTCATTCTGATGGCCTCCATTAGCTCAATCTGGATGATGTAGTGAGGAACTTCTACTACACCCGTGGCCCAGGGTTCGATGTGTCCTTTGTTTGAGTCATGCTCGTTCCAGTGGGCTCTGAGTAGGCTGTTCATGGCTAGGTTTCCCTCCTTTTTGGCGGCCCGCGAAGCCCCTTGCACAGCGCCCGGCAGTGCCTGCTCCACGCTCTGCAATGAATCAAAACATACATTAAGTTCCTTGTCTCTGTAATTGAAAGGGTTCGAGTGCAAGATATAGTACGATTTTGGTTTATTCTCTATAGTCTCGTTTGAATTAACCTTTCGTTTCTCAGGAGTGACTTTCTCCCATGAGTGGTTGTTGGTTGGAAGTTTCTCTTTACAGGGTGACACTGGGGCCTGTGTGTCCGTGTCTAGTTAAAAGGGGCAGAACCGGGGTCTGTGTCATCAGGCAGAACATCCTCCCTTTTTCTTTTTGTATAACAACGCTTGCTAGCGGTGTTATTAGGGTTTTGTTTCGTCTATTTGGGGGGTGCCGGCTGGCTCTCCCGCTTATCACATGTAGGTGGGTTGTTGCACTGCGCGGCCCGCTGGCCAGCAGTGTGTCTTCTTACATGCCGGTATCGATTTCGTTGTGAAAATAGACGTCGCAGTCTCTGTATCTATGTGTATTGGTTTGATTGTGGTGTTGTCATCTTAGGGTCTTCTCGGTTGGCAATTCTTGCCGATTGTGAATTTTATGATGAGGTATGGGCCGGTGAATGTTTTCTGCAAAAGACAGGCTTTGAGCCTAGGACTTGCAAATTTCCACAACAGTTGTTCACCGTACAAGGGGCAATTCCAGATTCAGGAATTAGTGTTTTGTTCCTACATCCATATCCAGCACAGGGTTTATTCATCACATCGTATCAACCGTAAATGATGTCTAGATTGAATTTACTAAATCTATCCCATCAAAGTGCCGCTGATATGGTCTAGGTTCACATGCTTTACGATTTCTTTTAAACGGAGCCCTACTGGTCTTATACTGAGAATCTGGTGGGAGGCAGTCCCAGAGTCTAGTCCCATGATATAGAGGCGATCTCCTATAGAAATCAGTTCTAGGCCTCCACACAAATCTTTTTACTTTATTATGGCTTCTGGTTTGTGGTCTGATATCACATTCTCAATTAGCAACAGGGTTGCCTAGGATCGTACTCCACTAGTGTACGAGCGCTAACAAGCGTTTTGCTCTCCTATGGCACAATTTCTCAAGGTTTGCTAGCTGCAAGAGGGTACTTATTTGGAATAACAATTTTATGTTTGAGGGAAAAAAATCCAAAAGGGCATTTTTAAGTTTCCCTGCGAGGGGTGCATCTTTTCCGAAAATTAGCAAGCAATGGTAAGAGAATATTTATGAAGTTAGTGGCTCCGAACAGAATATCATAGAAGATGATGAACTGATCGTGGGTGAGATGTATATGCTTGCTCAGTGTCTGATTTTGGGGTAGGGTGTGTTATGTAAGTGGAGGCCGTGTGGGGGAATGTATCTTGTGCCTGTACATCTATCATCTATGGTGCCTTGTTCATTTATACGTCTGAGGCATTCATTGGGGAACTTTTGTTTTTGTGGAGTCATGCGGCACTTTGGTTTAGATATTGGTCTAGCATTTTCTTTTAGCCCAATATTCGGTGTAGAGTCTGTTTTTAAACCAATCACACTGTCTTGGGAAACGAATCTTGATTTTGATTGAGGCATGAGGCTGATCTCTTTCCTTTGTGAGTCGGTAGGTTAGCTTGAGAGTGTATTTCAGGTTATGTGATGGGGTGTATCTGTTTGTGTTGGGAGGTTGATTGGTGGTTCGGATTCTGAGACTGAGCAGGGTGTTGTTGAGTGACACTCGCCGCGTGTGGCTATTGTGTCGAGACTGAGTATTGAGTGTCTGTGTAGTAAGATTGTAGTTATGTAAATAGTTATAAGTAAAACATAGTCATGACGCCTATATGATGGTACTTATTCGAGGTGAAGGACAGAATTCATTCAGAAAGAGTTCGGAGAACGAGTTCTGAGCGAATTCCGTCGTTACCGACACAGGTACACCGAAACTGGATATACAATAATACATTGTCTGGCCTAACTATAAAATGCTTATCTTTTTCCAAGTTGGAATCAAGATGATTACCAACTAAGAAGTTTAGACAGCCCAGACTTGTTGATATAAAACCCTAGTTTGTTCAAGCAGCTTAATCTGTCAAAATACAACACCCCTGCAATCACACCCACCTTTCACCCTTTAGATGTGATCGCTGTGTGTCCTTATACACATGTGGCCGAACGCGGCTATGTTTGTCCGAGCGACGGCCGAACTGACCATCGCACCGTTAGGTGGCGTTGAATGGCAACACCTGTATTGGCTTTTTTACCAACAGCCTATGAGATCGCAGAGCTTACAGATGCCATGCCTGCCATGTCCAACCCCTGCTATGTGTATCAAAGAAAACCCATCTTCTCAATAAATCAGTTAGCTTCTTGACTCATAATAGTACCTAGTACATCTGTGGTTGAGTTCTTACTCCCTTACTCTCAATATCTACACCTAGCTACTCTTTGACTTATTTCCATTGGAGATTTACTGAAATTCTTCAATCTTATCATCAATAAAGATGTTAACTGATAGTTTGTAGTGGATGAATATGCAGTACTACCCATGTGCTATGTTCTATGAAAGTCTGAAGAACATCATATAGGTATTACTATGTGAAAAACAACTTTTTAGAATTTATATATATATTCTTTTATAATGTTATTGTAACCTAGCTATATGTAATGTTCTCGGTTACAGAAATAAATAGAAGATGGAGTTTTTAGATGTTTTAATGTAGAGCATAAGAGAAGATCCAATGAACAATATAAACTGGGGAGATCAATGTACAATATCCACTGATGCAGTAACTATGAAGATTCGGCACACATACACAGTAGTCCTTTATCAATCCTGCACAGCACTTTCACTGACTGTAGGACAATATTATCACCAAGTCCTATGGTTGCAGTAGTTCCAGCCTAGAGGACATCCTGTCACAGGGGCTGGAGCATATAGCATGGTCCCAGTCATTATCCAAGCTTCTTATGACATTAACAGCTGACTTTGCAGCTGGTCTTCTTACTCTGATGGTCAGGGCCGGTGTTCTGTTCCCCATAAGACTGTCCTCCCTTATATACTGGGTACGTTAATATTCAGAGAGCACTGTAATGTTTCTAAAAATAGCTCATAACATCACGCTCATGAATAGAAATATCCCGGCAATGCTGTCTCACCATGAATAACACTGGCTCATGGATGTTGTCCAATGCCCTTTTCCTGGAACACCGCCTGTCACTGCAAGATGAGTTTCTGTAGTACAGCTCAGAGTCCATCAATTATCTGCTTATGGGTTTGCACCATGATGTTACAAAACACTACATTTAAAGTTGTATGTATAGAACTATAGGCAAAGGACTATTACATTATCATAATACTGATCTCTAAATCAAAAACTTGCACGATGAACCCTGTATTTAGAAGGGGCTCTGTCTTCTATAACACCAAGAGATCATCATATTCAATTTTCAGGAATATGTCACTGGTTTTAATTTTCAAGGCAAATTGTCCGATATGCCTATAATGCAGTAATAAAGGGAGGAATCTGAAAAGATTCTTGCCAAAATGTATCTATGATTCTTAAAAGCTACCTATTTCTACTTTAAATGTACATAGGAGGATAATCAACCAATTACACTAAGTTCTTTTACATTTCTCCCATATAATTAAAGTGAACGAAAAAACATAATGATGGCTAGCTGGTAATGGTAACCTTATTGTATACAAAAGAAACCTGTTAAGCGGGACATTCTCCTGTGTTGTGAGGTACCCTGCTGAACAGGAAGAATAAACGTGTAAAGTTCTCTATATAAGAAGTGTGACCTTGAGCTTTGTGCCCACAGGCCGGCCACCTTCTTTTACATCCGGTCTAAAGCCGGAAATCACGTGCTCGATGTGAAGGGCGGGGTCAAGGACAGTGGTGGTGATGTCATCATCTATGAGCCAAAAGAAGGCCCACCTGCCGACAACCAGCTCTGGTATGAGGATGAGGATGGGCTGCTGCGTTCCAAACTCAACGGTTATGTGTGCGACAGTAGTGGTAAGTACCGAACCTTCTGCTGTTCCCGCAACCCACCGGCATGTTATGTATGTGAATCGATGGTAAGTACCGAACCATCTTCTGTTCCCAAGACCCAGCAGCGTTTGTTGTTGAACATTCCAAATAAGATGAATAAGATGTTTGTTGTTAAACACTCAGGATACGATGATGAAGAAGTTTGTTGTTGAACATTGAAGATTGGATGATAAAAGAAGTTTGTTGTTTAACATTATTGAGAAGACAATGAAGATGTTTGTTGTTTAACATTATTGATAAGACGATAAAGAATTTTGTTGTTTAACATCACTGATAAAGTGATAAATAAGTTCGTTGTTCGAAATCACGAATAAGATGATAAAGAAGTTTGTTGTTGAACATTACAGATAAGTCGATAAAAATTCGGCCCTATCGGCGCGGAGCCTCCGACCAGCAGTGGGTACGATTCGGCGACGTCATCAAAAACCGATCTAAGCCGGACTTGTGCTTCGACATCAGCCGAAACCGGCTCAAAAACGGGACGATTATCATACCATACAAGTTCAACAACCAACCCAACCAAAAGTGGATTTACGAGTATGTGTGAGATGATAAAAGGTGATAAACATACGTGATAAACTAATATGTGCAATTAATATATCTTTTCTATTTTTAGCCGGAGCTGCCGACTTGATAACCTCTCAATCAAACAATGACAGTTCCAATTTGTTCATTTAGATTCAGGTGTATAGGTATTTCATGTGTCCTTATCTGGCCAGGAAAGGAAGCCCAGATCGAGGTGTACTTCTGATATGATTAAATCTCTTTCATGGGCTCTCTCTCGCTGACATAGAATCCGATGGGAAATGCAGTCATCCCCTTGACCTATGGTGTTCAACGCCATTGAACAGAAGTTTATTCTTTATCTTGGAATTCGGCCAAATTTAAAACATGATTTCATCAAACCTTGATGTATCCCTATTTCACTCAATCTTATCATTTCGTAGCCTATCATCTATGATGGGAAAAATGACATATTACGTATTAAGTTATTGCAGCTATGGAAAATGTTAGTTATTTGGAGAAAGTGAATGTGAAAATGTGAATATTGGGATATATACCCAGTCAAGTGGTCATATTGTGTACCATAGCTTCCACAGGTACACCTCTTACTGCGCTCATTGAACATATCTATGTCCATCTACTCATTCTATGTTCTTTGAGGTTGTAAATAAACGTGAAAACTGCACTGAGTGTGTCTTTTTTATTTGTGAACTTGGGTTGTATTGTTTGATTGTAATTTCTTCGTTCCGATGGACCTGTCGAGGATCCGTGGTTGGAAAAAAAAATTTCCAACCACAGATCCTCGACAGGTCCATCGGAACGAAGAAATTACAATCATATACCATGTCCAAATGGGGGTTGACATCAGGGTAGGGAGTGACAGTTAGGACTACACAACATAGAGAGAAATCTACAATGGGCTGCATTATCCTCTTCCCAAACTGGTTTCGGGAGGGAAGACCACAGAAGAGTACCTACCACGATATGCCTGATGAGATTGGAGAACAGTCGAAACCACTAAGAGACCAAATCAGAGTAATCAGACTCTCTACACACCTCCGATACTGGCATATCGGAGACCAAACATTGGGTTTGACACCAGTAAATACACTGTCAAATCTTGGTGACACCGGGCTGAGTACCACTACTTGGCAAGGTTCAATCACACTAACCTGGGTATTTCCTCCATGTTCTGACGGAACTTGGCTCTAGGGTGAACCAGTTTCACCCCTGATTAAGGATAGCAGCTTATAACCTACTGTCTATTCGTTAGGAACTATGTGGTTCGACACATAGCACCCATAACAAACCGCAACGTCGGGCGACTTGTACGAGTCGAACGCACGCGGCCATAAAAAGCAACAACAAAGTCACATGACTGTCACGTGCCATGTCAGCCAATCAGGAGCGCCGCACAGGGTATGCAGATGAGGCCGCGGCACGTCCGCGGCCCGCTTCCCCCTTCTCTCTATTCAGTGGTCGCATGTGGTAGGAGAAAGGCTCACACTTCCAGATACGCCACGTTTTCCCACACTTGGGTTGTATTGTTTGGCAGGGTCTTCCTCTTACCGCAGTTTTCACTGCCCTGCCAATATCTTGTTCCATATCTCCTGGAATTCTGTAAACCACTCACAAATCACACTGTAAGACATAACACGTTTTATCTTGCAGAGCCCATTCAAGTTATCAGCGTTTGAAACAAAAAGATAGATTAGACATTTTCTTTTTTTATGAATAGCTTTTATTTCGTTAATGGTTGTAAATTTTGAATCCTCATTGGACGTTGATCTCTTGTGACAAATTATTTATAGAGAACATCCTGACCATGCCGTACATGCTACAAAACGAGATGAACATTGATGGTAAATACGGAATGAGGCGTTCAAGCCGAGTTCCGTATATACCGTCAATGTTCATCGAGTTTTGTAGTATGTACGAGCAGGGTGGGGCATTCTATATTTATTATATACCCGTAAATGTGGAAATTTAACCCAAATTTACTGTAAATAGAACAATTACGTCGAATTTGTAAATCCACCGATAGCACAACGTCGTCAGTACACTCTCATATGGGTTTGATCCTATACATAGCAACACATAGTCAACGTGTTCAATTCACATAGCAACATGCATCAATGTGTTCAATTCACATAGCAACGTGCGTCAACGTGTTCAGTATACATAGCAACGTGAGTTCAACGTGTTCAGTACACTGCTATAGGGAAACCTGTGCAGTATATTATTTTTACTTTTTACTGCAGAATGGTGCGTATTTACTATATATACGTCATGGGTATATAATAATTATAGAGAACGGCCTGACCATGCCGTACATGCTACAAAACGAGATGAACATTGATGGTAAATACGGAATGAGGCGTTCAATAATTTTCGATACATCTAGATATTACAGATATCGCTGCTTTGTTTTTGGTTGATTAAGAAGTTTATTTGGAGTTACACAAGGCAAGCTAGGCAAGAAATCTTATTCTAATATGAGGAAGAAGAGGAACATGGTACAGACAGTTGACAATAGACTGACATCAAATTGAAAGATGAGCTGAATCAAATATTAGACAATGCATTTACCTGTTAGCCCAATGGATTTGTGCGTAGTTCTAAAGACAGGAGTTTTAACACAAACATGTAGGTTAGACATTGAAGGTAGGTAAGTGAATTTCAAGAAATGAAAATGTACAAGCCTTGGGCTCATATATTACAATATTATGATCAACAATAATGTACTCCTGATCTGGTAGCCATGAAGTGAAATATCACATTCTCCTCCCAGATCTTTCACAACATTGGCGCTTGTTAATCTCTGCCTCAACCCAATGCTGGTTCCCTGGGTTCATAAATTGTATCAAATCACAAAAAATGAGACCATATTTAACTACAATTGCAGCTCTCCAGGTATACAAGTTGTCTATTTTGCCGTATCTAGACTATGGCGATGTGCTTTTTATGAACTCATCCCAAAGTCAGTTGAACAAGTTACAAATTTGTCAATATTGATGTATCCGTACGTGTCTTAAACTTAATCTCAGAACCCCTGTTCATGTACTCCATGCACGAGCATAGCTACCTCTGCTCAAATATAGAAGGGACTGCCACTTGTATGTATAAAAGGTCTAGGGAAGGGAACTATCTGGACCATAGGGTTTTTTCCAACGTGAGGACATGTAGCCCTGATTGTCAAAGTGGTAAAGCTGAATTGTTGGGCATACCAGGGATCTCTAGCTTATGATGGTGCAGTAAGATGGAACACTTTGTCTGCTGTACTGAGAAATACTCCTACATATAGATACTTGACCAAAAACTACTTGCATGATCAGGTGCCTAGTGAGTAAGCAATGTGAATCAGTGGTATAACCTTACTCTGTTAGTGATTAAATCTCTATTGTGCTCCACAGATGCTGTTGTAATTCACAGAATGAGGGATCCTTGTATATGGTGTCTTAAGTCTTACAATACAATGCCCTGTGGTCAGGGTGCCTTTGTGTCCCCCATCTGAAATCAAGAAGGGTGGGTCTTGTCAAATCAGTTGCAACTTTTGGTATGGTTAAAAATGTTTTACATATATAGAAGATTGGTACTGTTTACCTGAGTAGGAGGCCTGACAATTAAAACCAGCTGGATAGTAAACTGCTGATGTCACCAGCCCCTTTGTTGACAAGTACAAATGTTAAAAATGTAATCAAAGATCTGTAACAGTTGTACTCTTCTCTGTCGATAAAGAAGTTCTTGAAAAAAAATCCACTGAGTACAGGAGAAACCAGCTAACATTTCAGATTCAAAACAAAGCGACTGTCAAAAGTTATGAAACTCAAACAACTCATATATTATGAGTTGTGAAATATAGGAATTGTAAAATGAGCTTCACAGATAAACCAACTGGTTTCTTTCAGCTTTAAACCACTTTATAATGTGAATCCAAAGTTGAGCAGACTGTCCTTTCGAATGAGCACATGTACCAAAGCAAAACCCAATAACACATGAGGTGCTTTCCACTGAAGAAAGTAATCCCAGAGACTGTGTCTGGTAAACAACAGAAATGAGTGTATATTATTCACGATATAAACATTTGCAACACAAGTACAAGTAGAACACAAAATACTACCCAAAGCACTAAAGATTTGGGATATATGAAAAATTGGCAGATGGGACAGATTTCCTCCCAAACAGGCAGGTCGGTGCAGAGATATCAGCAGCTGCAGGAAGTAGATCGCCGTAGCTCTGCTAGGAGAGTGGAAATATCACATAGAGTAAAATAACGTAATTTTCCATTCACTAACAGAAAAAGCCTGATGTATTTCTGTACTGGGAACCTGCTTAGGGGCCATCCCTAAAGTACCTATCCACAGAGGGGGGGGGGGGGGGATTAAAAAAATTGGAAATTGTGCGTATGCTTGTGGATGGCCCCTTATGATATAAGCTCGAGAGTATTTGCCCACCTTTGAAAGTGGGACAGATTATTTCAAGATTGTAGATAATTGCAAATTGTCCATAATTTTGATGACATGAACTTGCTTCTCTTTTTCATTACTCAAACATATCTGTAACTAAACAATGTCCACTACTCGAACACACCCGTCATACCTGACTTCACATTACCGCGTCACCACGTGACCCACACGGCCCGCCAGTCTCTCTTCAACTCTCATACAGAGTGGATGTCCATGGGGGGTGGTCAAAACGCAAGACGCATTGGCCCTAAGCAGTACAGGGAAAGGGTCCTAACTGCCTAGCCTCACCCTTCGACTGAAGCCGTGATGAACGCAGCCCTGCACATGGATATTTATAAACGCGTCCGCCATACGGGCCTACCCAACTACTTGAAAGCCCGGATCATGGTTCCGTCACAAATGCTGTGTGACTGTTGGGAGGAGTATGTCATAAACTACCATGACAACACCATCATTGACTTCCTACAATACGGATGGCCATCTTCCTTCACTGCTGAGAGAATACCACGCCCACCGGCAGAACCACAAGTCAGCTAGGGACTTTCCTGCTCAAGTCTCTGAATTTATAGACAAAGAGACTCGCCTCGAGCCCATGTTGGGTCCTTTTGAGCGCCCACCATTCCACCCATGGACCCAAGTCAGTCGGATCCGAACACGCCCAAAGCCCGGTACGGATGGTTCTAGGCGCATCATTATGGATCTCAGCTACCCGCCGGGTTCCAGCGTAAATGATGGCATTGGCAAGAACTTTAGCCAAGGTACTGAGACAGGATACACGTTACCTACCATCTCGGATCTCGAGCAGCTGATCATCAAAGCCGGGAGAGGTGCTCTTCTGTGGAAGTCAGATCTCCGCCGGGCATATCGGCAGCTTAGGCTTGATCCTTTGGACTACCCCCTGCTGGGCCTTAAACACGGAGAAAATTACTACCTGGACATATGCCCCTCGTTTGGCTGTTGCTTCGCGGTTGGGGCGGAGCAACGTGTCTCAAATGCGCTCTCCTGGCTGATGCGCGACACCTTGGGTGTTGACGTGCTCGCTTATGTGGACGCCTTTGTTGGCATACATGATGAATTTTCTGTGGCAGTCAGGGCCTTCTCAGGCTTTGAGATAGGCACTGTCAGTATGGAGATATTGATACCAGATACTAAGTTACGGGATGTGTTACAAGAATGTGAGGCATGGAGACACCGTGAGACAGCCACACGCCGCCAACTCCAGTCATTGTGCGGCAAGCTAAATCACATAGCTCAATGCGTTAAACCTGCGAGATGATACATGTCACTCATCCTGCATCAATTGAGGAACACTTATAGAAGAGTTTTTGCCAATATACATAGAATTTAATGTGTGGCTATATAGTTAACATGTTAGCCTTTTAAGAAGGGGCAGCATCCCCGAGTAGAAAGGAAGGAAGGTGAATGTCAAAGGTACAATTGGCGAAGCCATTGAGCTGCAGGAATACCTGTTAGTTAGTCTGACCATTTCTTTTGGAAAACAGGGATGTAGTAGAATGTAAGAATTTATAGATAACTTGGTTAGAGGACTCAAGAAAATCCAATGATTAGGTGTCAGTCTTTATATAGAACGTTCTGACCGTGGTGTACAAGATACAAAACGAGATGATAATTTATGATTCATCCGGAACAAGGCGTTTACACCGAGTTCCATACAAACCATAAATTATCAAGTTTTGTGGCTTGTACATGCATGGTTGGACGTTATTTATTTACTATATACCCAAAATTAGGAAAAGTTATTAATTTTATTTGGCTTAAGAACTAATATTTAAGTCTACGTATACGGGACAAGTGTTCCGAATTTTCCCGTACGAAACACTGTTCCATAAAGTATTTTTATGTTTTATCCTACCCCTAATATAAAATCCCATAGGCTTAATATTAAGTTTCCGTGTGCCATGCTGACTGAGATACAGAGTTTTATATGCCACTAGTGGCATACAGAATTGTTATCACGTAATATTCCAAAATCGAGGAGACGGGGTAGGATAAAATCAAAATCTGATTTGTTTTGATTTTGGCCACAGCATGCCACTCCTGGAGTTTTGGCTCCGGACTTCACTTGGCTTCGCCTCATGAAGTCACTATGCCAAACTCCAGTCGTGGCATATGGTGGCCAAGATTAAAATTCATCCAGTTTTACAATAATATGGCGAAACGGTGCGTATTTCCAGTATATACGGCATGGGTATATAGTAATATGTATAACTAGAGATGAGAGATTACAATGACTTGTCTCAAAAAAGTTATAGAGTGTAACCAGGGGATGGTGCTTCTCAGCAGAAGTAGATCAGATATAGAGTCATGTACATCATATTTATCTCTTAATTCCCGCATAAATATAACTCTATTCTCTGACATTAGATTTTTCCAGGCATTCCAGCACAAAGTCCTTTTGTTGTGGGTGATGTACCTGTTATTCCATAAAAAGCCATTCTGTTTACTCAGGTCAGAGGTGGAAGTATTATAGTAAATCTTTTTCCACAGGAACAATAAGCAGCGATAAAAGGCTGAGCTTTTACGGATTGACATATTAGGTTATTCTTAAGAAAGAATACAAGTAATTGCAATAAACGCCGATTTATATTTCAAAGTCTATTAAGTGGGCCTAAGTGCAGCTAGAAGCCGATATTTTTAGCCTTAGTAACGGTTGTTATGGATATCAACGATTGGTGTAATCTGAAATGTTCCTATCAGGAACATGTGTTATGTCTAATTACTAATCTATAAAATCAACTAGGCTTTCATTAATTATATTTTATATTTTGGACATTCAGGTGAAATTACATTTTTTTCGAACATATACAATATCCAATATGATAAGAATTGATAATTGAATAGCATTAATCATTCAATTAGAATAAATAGTAATAACATGGTAATGGATATTATAGGCGGTATGGCCTAATAATAATTTATAAGATACAACCTGGAATAAATATAACATGGTAAAACATGTAACAGTGTGATCAATGATGAAATCTATATTAGTTTGTCAATTATTTATAATTGTATATTTATAATATAGTCACTGAAAAGTTTTTCAAAGGTACTGTAGGTCAGATAAAATGCGAAAAAGAGGCAGGTAAAGTCTCAGATCAAGATCGGTCATAGCACGCATCAAGTTCTGGAGGATTGTGCATCTGAGGGCGTAGGCCATGTCCCCAGTGCCCCAAAGGGTCCTCTGGGGTGTCAGGGTTGTGGTAGGTAGGTTGTGGGATGGTCGCGTCTATTTTCTGGATGGTATCTATCATAAGCGGGGTGTCTAACAGTCTTCGCTTCGCTCTTGGGTGAGACATTTCTTCATCATGGTCACTGACTCGTGGGGTTCCTTTCTGTCCCTCATCTCGATAATCTGACTTTTTCTTTTCAGGTTTTGGTGTCTTCTCTATTTTCTCGTTGTTCTCATATTTCGTAGCCACTGGTTTTTTTATGATTACTCTTAGCTTTAGCTTATCATCACCAATTGGTTTTTAGCTATTTTACATGGTTTTCGATTTTTTTCTCTGTTGAACCCGATCGGGTGGGTGGTGAGGGGGGGGGGGGGGGGTAGGTTCCAGTCCCCCCTCCGATACCTCTAAGGTGTCTTCCACCTCAATGACGCATTGATCTGTTTGTGTTTTGGTGGGCGTATCTGTGGATTCATGTTTAGTGATACAATTCTTATGGGTAGGTTTTCTTTACCCCCTTCTGACTGGATCAGTTTGTTTTGGTCTTTCCTTGTCACTGGAGGGAGGTCAGTGATGGCCGTCTTGGGGCCTGTAACACAACACCACCTTTGTTTATTAGTCTGAATTTAACATTAGAAGGGTTACTGTCAGAGCAGCGGGACGGCAGGTTATATTTTTTAGTTTAAGCTTTATTCACCCTAGAATAGGCATCATGGTAAAATCAAGTGTCTGATTGTGAATGTGTGACAGGTGTCGGCTAACTGATGCCCTTCAGGTAAATGTGCTGGTGCATAGATGATACAGGGATGCAAGTTTGCCGACAATTGACGGAAATCAGAAATTTCTGCATCTCGAAATATGATCATTAACAAAGTATGAATATCATAAAATAAAACTAAATTCCAAGAAATTCTGGCAGCAGGGAGCTTTTTCAAAATGTGGGCTAAGTCTATGGTTTTCAAACAGCTCCCAGGCTCTCACCAACGGCGTATAAACCTCCAGTCAGTCTTTTGGCGGCAGTTAAACGCGCCAAGGGCCGTTGACACTGCCGTCAGAGTTCCGTCAAGTGCCGAAATTTTGTTTGACGGCACAGGGGGGGGGGGGGGGCGCCCCCCCCCCCCCGAGTTTTTTTTGTGTTTTTGTTTCCGACTTTTTCATCAGTCCCGACTTTCATCCCTGATGATATGGGTTCGATGTTTGGCATTCAGGTAGCGGATGATCCTGTTGCTGGTATTGGTTCGCCACTTTCTGCAGTGTCAACACTCAACAAAGTCGGTTTTCTTCAGTTTTTGTACTTAGGGAGATGTCATATTGGACTCCATTCTGCTTCTGGCAGATTTCACGTATCCTGGGTGACCCATGAATGAAGACGTAACCGCGGCTTGCTCTAAAGGGAGCGGTTAGTTGTTTGACTACGTAGTGCCGTTTTTCCCGCCTAGAGTTTGAGATTCAAACCTAGCGGTTCTTGGATGTCTAGTAGCCTTATGTAGGCTTTTTCAAGGTAGAGTCTTTTATTTTCTCTCCGTCCCTGTTATCAATTAGTGTCATTTTTTAATGCCATCTTCCTGCCATCTTCATCTTGTCAAGGAAGTGTTTTGCAACCAGCTAGATACAAAGTCGTGCTCTCAGCGCGTATTTGTGGTCATATGTCCGGTCGGCTACTCTACGACCCGTTTCGCCGACATATTGTTTTTTACAAATTGGACATGTGATTACATATACAATGCCATAGATTTTTACAAGTAATATTGCCATGTATCCTATGTGTGTTGCCTGTGCTGGTGCTAACAATTTGGTTGTTAACCTGTATGTTCCTACAATGTTTGCAACTTAATTGCATACAGGGTCTGCTTATTGATTTTCCCTTTTCCATAGGAAATTGGGAGTGTGTGAGTATCTTCAAGAAAGAAGTTATACTCTTTTTTTAAATTTCGTAAACACATGTGAGCTCTATGGAACAAAAGGAAATATGAGATGACTAGTTGATAAATTCTAGTAGAGGCGTTAAATGCTTAGCTAAAGGGATGCTATGAAATGGATTATTTAAATTACAATAACAGATCATAAAAGGTGAGAAATTAGTGCTGTGGAGATAATATTATGTAATGCTCTATAACCATCCCCAGGAAGAGTGGTTCCACTTTTAACTTTGCCGTTGGCGTGAAAAAAGCAATAGACATTAGTAACAATGATCTGTACCAGTCATATAATATGCGAAATTTAAATGTAAGTAGAGCAACTCATCTCTTGAACCTGGTCAAATGGTGGACCGAAGACGCTCAACATATATATGACCGAACATCCAAAAGAACTAGAAGTGAAGAGAAGATAAAAAATAAAATTCCAGAAGCCAAGAACTGAAAAATTCACCTCTCTACCAAGGAATCAAATATTGGAATCGTTTACCAGCAGAAATACAAACCAAACCAGCAGGTGATACCTTCAAAGCCAATGTTAAGGAAGTCTTGCTGACCATACTCAATGAGTCAGACCATTAACAGCAAGTCATTAGACAACGATGTCATTATCAATTAACTGAGTTTATCAGAACCGAACTGTCCCTTTATGTATGTAGAAGTCCATTTAAAAGCCCTGTGGCGTATTGTAAACTGTTACTTGCTATCCTATGTGACTGCAAAGTGGAAGATCACCCCTGGCTGGTGAACTTTGTCTGTCGTAAAATTTCTGTATTGAATAAAAAAACAAAAATAAATAAGGAACGGGTTGACTGTGGTAGCAAGTATTGAGAAATATAATGATGGATTAATTCATTCCTAAGATAATATTGATAATATAAGTATGATAATATGTGACATTGTTTATTCGTATGATTATTAAGATGGTGTAAGCTCATGCATGTTGTATAGCCTCTGCATGGAATGGCATATAGTATACAGCATTTATCCTACCCCTAATAAAAAACCGCCATAGACTTAAAATAGGAAAATCTTATGTGGCAGGCCGTGACATAAAGTGTTTTTTATGCCACTAGAGTAATAACCATATTGACCAATCAGAGAACAGGATGTCAGCTACTATGAAAAAAGTTCTGTTGGTCCTTGACTCAATATTTATCTTTTAGTATTACAAAAGCATAGACGGGGTAGGATAAATACGAAACCAAACTCGAGTTAGACTTGACAATGGCTATGCCACTCTGGTCAGGTCTGCTCCTCACTACACTCGGCTACGCCTCGTGTATTAATACACGACCTTCCCGTCGTGGCATAAACATTATCAAGTCTAACTCTCGTTTGGTTTCTACTAATTAGCCTATGATCCATGGGCACTGCCATGACACCCCCTGAGTAGGTGTTCTTCACTAAAGGAGGCGAAAAAGTAGGTGTTCTTCACTAAAGGAGGTGGAAAAGAAGTGAGTGATAATTGGGAAATGTCACAACTTTAGCCTTGCTCACATATTGATATAAAGTGTTCCATATGGAAAATATCATGTCTTGGGTTTAGTTATTATGTCATCCTACTTTGGGATGGGTGTAGAGAGTCAAGGGAACCATGGTAAAATATTGAAAGGCAGTTGAATTTTGTAAGAACAAAGAGCCAGAATACAGGTTTGTCCCCCGACCACCTAGTGACTGCTTCGTGAACTAACAATGGCTCTGTCCCCTATAGTGTCAAGTCCCTGTTGCTGAAATAATCACAGCTTGCTTACACCTTGGTGTTGCATGTACACTTCAGGTGTTGGCTCTGAGGTGTCACTGCAGAAGGGGAAGAATCAGAACATGGAGGTGTTGACAACTTGCCTGTGGCAGAGTAATGTCTTGAACAATGCTGACAAGGTAATTTTGGACTGGGCTGGGGGGTAACTGAGCGGTAGTCTGACAGTTCATGATACATGACAATGATGTGCCTCAACAGTAGACAGGTGGTTAAAGCAATGTAGGGTGAGTGTATGTGATGCATGTGGTGATGCGTGTGAGTTTTGACTTTACCTGACTCAAGGGTTGAGTCAGCCCAGGGGATCTGGCTTGTGTCTAAAGCCCATAAGACAGCAACATTTTCCACAGATTCTCACCGATCCGATCACCGATTATATAGACAATAATCGATGGTTTTGTGGACAGGCGGCCGTAAACCACGAGTGGTTGACACGTAGTAATACACGAGCGCTAGCGAGTGTATTACGACGTCAACCTCGAGTGGTTTACAGAGCCGCCTGGCCACTAAACCATCGTTTGTTGTATTTATTATTCATCTTTTCGAGTAGATTAAACCCAGTATTTGCCATACTAAAGGGTATAACATAGGGACTATTTCTTCGCTCTAGAGCACAAAGGGACTATTTTTCCTGTATACCATAGTTTGAGGCCGTATACCACAGATGTGAATCCGTATACCACAGTTATGGTATCTGACAGGTTTTATATAATAGGCCGTGGTTAACTGAGTCCCCATACATTTTCAAAGGGGTCTTTGTATACAATGGATAATAAAATCGGGAACAAGAATATCGCTGTCTTATAGCCTCAACGACGCTTGCCGATCACACCTCCCCACTGTATTCAATGGCAGGTTGACCTCATGAGACTGGCCCTCTCTGGCTCATGGTTATAGGCTAGATAAGAGTGTGAGGGTGGCACCGGTATCTGCCACACACCACCTACAGCCACCGCGGCGCCGTCTAGTGGCCATAACGTAGAAACTATATTTGGACAGTAGTAAGTCAAACAGCCACAAGGGCATTCTCAAAAGTTTCCCATCTTCCCCAATACCAGAGAACTCAGGGGTGTCAGAACGTTTTGAAAGTGAAGGCCGACTGAAAAATTGCTGACTTTTTTCTTGGTATGAAGTCAGACTTCGACATTTGCCTGTTTCACTGGATTTACCGTGAATCTGTGAAAAGTCTGCTCTTAGTCATCATTTGACGCTAAAATGTCTGACTTTGACACTTTTCCACTGTGAAAACTCAGGGCTTAGCCATCATTGCCCGCTAAAAAGTCAGACTTTGACACTTTTCCGCTGTGAAAAGTCAGGGCTTAGCCATCATTGCACGCTAAAAGGTCAGACTTTGACATTTTCCCATGGTGAAAAGTCAGGGCTTAGCCATCATTGCCCGCTAAAAAGTCAGACTTTGACATTTTTTATGCTAAAAAGTCAAAACAGGTTTTTCAATTGTTTGAGTAAAATTTGAAGCTGCTGACTTTTTTTGGCTGGCTTGCCTGCCCCCCCCCCCCCCCCCCCCTATCACCTCTTGCACATAAGGGTGGCGCTGCGATAGCTATGATAACGGGTTTCGCTGGTTCTATATACTGGATTAACTACCAGCCGGGGACCAGCGAAATTCCCGCACCCCAGAACGAGGCGAGCGCTGCGAGAGTGAAGCCAACACTGCAGCAAGTGCCTAATACCACTATAACGACGAAAATGTAAATCGTTCTTCTGTCGTAAATAAATGGCCGATTTTTACAATTAAAACATTTTTAGAAAGCTTGGCGAGGACCTATCTGTTGGTATATATATGATATACCTGTGTTATGGCTATGATTTCCTGTCATAGCTTGAACCTCGAAATTGTTTGGGTAAAAATAAACCACAAACCTGTCATCTTCCTGCTTTCAAAGTGATTTAATGAAAAATCTATCGCGATGACCTATAGAAATAAACATCCTACCTTCTTAGGCATTTCAAGACGATTAAAATGATACCAATATTACCAGGTTGTGATAGATATTTCCTGAGGTAATAAACTAATAATGCACCAGTTAATTGTCAGGAAATTTGGGAATTTATCACAATATTTGATCATGTTTTAAGTCTGATACAATAATAAACCTTTTACAGTAGGAGAATTAAAAAAGTAAGATATACTGGGGAATAATTATTGCACTTATAAAATATAGCAACCTTTGACAACTTTGAATCAAAGCCAGTATTTAAAATGCAATAATATCTGAAAATCAAATTTTTTCTAGTGCTCTTTTTGACTCCTTGTCATCTATGATAATGCACCATTATCTCGGGGAATATTTATCACAGCCTGGCAATATAGGTATCATATTAATTGTCATGAAATACCTAATAAGATAGGATAGTTATTTCTGTAGGTCATCTCAGTAGATTTTTCAATAAATCTCTGAAAACAGGAAGGTTACATGTTTTGGTAATTTTTACCTAAAACAATTCCAATGTTCAATCTATGACAGGAAATGTTAGCCATAATACAGTTATATCATATATATACCAGCAGATGGACCCAAGTCTCAGCTTTCTAACAATGTATTGTTTATACAAATCGGCCGATTAGTTAAGACGTGAGAGCGATTTCCATATTTCAAGTAAGAGAAGCAATAGTATTATTATCAATATTCAGGACTGAGTGGAGAGGGCTCGTCTCGTTTTCGATTGACGTACATAGGCGGCCATTACAAGATGGCGCCAGTGTGAAGAGGGTCTATTCTGACGCCACTGGAAGTAGAACCATTGAAAAGCCCACTCATGGCCTATCAGCGTTGAGCCTATGCGCCGAACCTGTGGCGAGCCTCGTTTTCAAGATACAGGGGAGGTAAACTTCCCGTAGACTATAGTACGTCCCGTTGTCGCCAGGGCCACGGCGCACAGGCTCTCAAACATTTTAGTAAACATAACTATTGTCAATCCAAGTTAAGAACCACATTCCATATCCCTTAGATTGAGACAATACACACATCCAGCATATACGGGATAACAGATAGGAAATCAATATCAAGGTTAGAGTTGCCAAATCTTATTTCTCGTGTTAGCTTTCGTTAAGGCTTTAAACATTTTAAGAGGTTCAGTATTCCTGATTAAAGGACCTAGTATGTTCCAAACAGAACCTTCATGATACTTCACTGAGTAAAATTTACAGGGGCATCAAATTTTCTTGTAATTATATTATTATTTACATTTTCACCAATCCTAGACCTTTTGTACATAAGTTCAAAACATATGCTTCTCTGTGATCTTTGAGAAGGGGCATTTCAGCATTAAAATGGAGATACCTGACAGGGGTATAGTCATTAGCTCTAAGACAGATTCTCAGAGCATTGTTCTGCTAGACTTGCAAAGAATCAGTAAGTCTGGCAGGGGCACTATCAAAAAGAACATCTCCATAGTCAAAACACAGTAATACAGCAGCTGTATAAAATTGAAAGTGCCGCTTTCTTAGTTAGAATGCTCATTTTAGATAATTGGTAAAGCCTTAAAGAGATGCGAAAAATAAATGTGCTTGGTTTTCCTAATATTAATACTTAGCTTATTTTGTAAACACCATCTTTACGGTTTTCATCTCAGGGGGTACTTGTGATGACTTATCATGTTGGGCCACTGTCTGAGAATGAGTCTGAAACAGTGGCTCGATATAATAAGTCATCAAAATTATCCTCTAAGATGAACGCGGCCATCTCAGGGCGCCCACCTGTGTGGCTGTCAGGTTGGCAGTGTGGACTGCCTTCCTCAGCCTGCACGCCTGTGAAGCAGGCTGTCAAGATCCAGATCCAAATTTAGAGGACGCAAGCGTTTGCCCGGGGTTCGCCCAGTCGCAGAAAAATTCGGTGAAGTGTATCAGGGATTCGCATGGTGGTCATATGTCTTATGCAAATCGCATGGACATCTGTCAATATTAAAACTTGTTGGTATTTTTTTTAAAATGTATTCGCATAATTGCAAAACTGATCAGTCTTATGAGAATTCGGTCGTCTTATTGGATTTGGCGCTTGAGGTTTAGAGTATAGCAGGGTCTGTGGGCGGTAGCGAATTCACCAGTTTCCCGGTTCCAGGTCCACTGGTATTCCTTTTGATAAGTACATGTATTGCCGTTTGGAAGGTCAATGGTTTACGGAATTAAAAGCAGTTTGGTTTGATTACTATGAACCCCCAGATTTATACATGGCCAGACCTTAAACCTTCCAATTTGTGAAATTACAGTTCACAGTATAATAACTCAGGACCCATGAACTTATGACATATTTTATTCTTTCGCTGTACACAAACAAACAATTTGATACAATTGCGCTGGCGGCCATAAATAAGAGAAGGAGAATAACATGATACGCCCTCAGCCTGTCAGAGGTGAAGAAACATGGCGGGGGGAATATGTACAATCTGGACAAGACGCATTTAGTCAACACACAGGAACCGCCGCAAAACATCAACTCACTGCTACCAAAACAATCCATTCTACACCGTGATGTCCGTATCACCACGGAGGACACGATAACTGGGGCTGTTTGGCCTCCCGCTCACACAGTCACCACCTTGAGGGTTGTTTGACTTTGCGTAGACTTAAGAAAAAAATAACCTCACAAGAAGAACTGTCTAATGAGGACCTGGTGACTGGAGTGTTGCGGGTACTGAAAGCCGTGAATAAAGGAAGCAGCGTGTTGACCTGGGAGAGCCTGAGACTGCGGAAAATCTGGCCGACCGAGTGTCAGCTACTGAAACGGGAGTGTAATCTATCCACCTCTCCACAGTGAACAAATAAAAGATACATATAAGAGATGTGGCTAGGAACACTTCTGTACACAGCGATGCCAGTTGGGGATCATGAAAAAAAATTGAGGAAAATTGTTTCATGTGGAATTTACTGCCTCATAGAGACTCAGAAAACATGGAAAACACATCGTTATTTACCATGGAATGGGGCTGGAGTGTATGGGGAGATTTGGACTGCTGTTTATTTGTGTGAATGAGGCCCGGTTTATTCTCTCCTTATTTTTTACACAAGGAGCCAAATTCTATAAACTGAAAAAAACCACAAAGATTTCCCTGGAAAATAGGAAAACCACCATCTCTGTGTACACAACCTGAAAAAAAGATGATTATGGATAAACTTGAAGGGTAAAACCCAGTATTTGGTACTAATTCTTGTCACTTGTAGACAATCAAACTTGTGAGTGAGTTCATTGATCCTGGATTCGGCGGATGCTTTCTAACACTACTTGGCTATGTGCAAGACGATCCATCCTCAAAATTCTACTTTTATAAAGTTACAGGAAGTACGAGTAGAATAAATATCATAAATATAGTACAGTATAACAAAGGACAGTCCAGTGGTGTGTACAAAATAAACGCACTGTCCACAGAACACATTGCATCTTCAGCCTCGGACACGGCGAGCCGCCGCCGGCTCACCAGGTTCTGCCGGCCAGCAGCCGGCTTAGGGATAGACTCATTAGAAAACGTGAAAAGTGTCACAGTACAAAAACGACAGACTGACTTCAAACTAGATTTTAGTTTTGTCAAATGTAAAGGGTGCGTTTTTGTACAGCGGACAGTAATAGACTGGTCTCATTGTAATCTGTTGGCGTCACTTTCTCGCTAACTAAATGGGGAATTAGAAAACGATACTTGACAGTCAACCCCTTGAATATTAACTTAGTCGTTGATCAGAACGATTCCACAGTATATCATCGTCACACATTGCACACTGTCTCATCAATGTCATTATTGCGGGGTTCAAGCAACCCCTGTTAGGAATCTCCTTCCAAAAATGCCATTATAATAAATATCTAAAACGTCTTTACATTCTGTTTTTGCCAACATTTCTCCAATGCAGAACATCAAAGATCACCAAACAGCAAAAGTGGAGCCTTCACATCACGCTCACTTACAAAAAGGTGTTGAAAGACACAAAATAAACTGATGAGAGGTCACTTGCAGGGTTGAAGGTGTCTGTGTGTGTGGGGGAGGGGGGGGGGGGGGGAGGGGGTGTCACACTGGGCAGTTAACAACTGTACAGTTCCCGAGGTACTTACCTAGTACTGAAGGGGAATTGATGTTCCTACGAGCCTAGGGTACTTTTTCAAATGCTCTAGGATATGTTCGCATCAAAAACCCGAGAACGGCGCCATGGCACGACATTGAGGACGCAAAGGTCATGACATAAAAAGGCTTCAAGGTCAATATTGCCTGCAACGGTGAAGGTCGCTGTAACTAACCAAGTATGGCGGGGGGGGGGGGGGGGGGTGTACCTCTTACCGAAGAACACCTTAATCACCTTAAGATTTAAAAAAAAAGATGAAAAAAAAAGGAATCATCTTTCTCGTCAGTATATATATACAGCCCACAGCCCAAGGAGAAGTTGACAGGAGGGAAGGTAAGAGACTGGGATTAACCTGGTCATCTGCCGAGCTATGCATTGATCTAACAACTCGATGAATATTTCTGATGATATCATCTGAGAACAGATTCCTCTTAGCCACACGAACCATGTCGCCGTATATTATCATATACCGGAGCGCGAATGTCTCACAATTGTGCGACAGTTGTACGAATTGATAGTTTGTACACTCCGTACCACGTGAATTGTTGTAGGACAATTTTTTTATGATTCCCAGGTATATAATAATAATAATAATAATAATAATAATAATGATAATAACGAGACGTAGTGAGTGAGTCTGAATTACATATGTTCGTTGTTGTTTTGGTCGGAATATTCACCTCGACAAAACAACACGAACAGATTCCATTGAGCCACACTGACTTTGGGTCGGTGTACTACACCACAACACGACGGCCGTCCTTTACAAGGCTTGGTGGTCGTCATGGAGGGCTGGCGGCGGGCCGGGCTGGTCGTCTGAGTGGGAGTTTACGAGTTATTATAGGATTTGTAAAAACTGATTCCAAGATGCATCAAATACAGCTGCTAAGAGCCGCCTGCCATCGACAGCCGTGAAATCAGACGTAAGTGTTGAATGAAGAGGGGCGGAACCCAGGAGGACGAACCTTGACGAAGACGAACACGAGTTCCTGGTTGCCGGGCGAGGTTGGGCACGTGTTAGGGTCGCGCAGGCGTACTTTGTGCGTCCTTGTTTTTGATTACTGCTGCGAACTATTGCTCCACGCCACCCTGCAGGCCAGCCGCGAGGTGGCGCTCTCTTACTACCAGTCACGTGACCCTGCCAGAATGAACTTGCAGGTCACATGGCGCTCCCAGAATGCACCTCCAGGACACACGACACTCCCAGGATGCACTTCCAGGTCACATGACACTCTCAGAAAGCACCTCTGTCAATATGATACTCCCAGAATGCACCTCCGTGTCACATGGCACTCCCAGAATGCACCTCCATGTCACATGATTCTCCCAGGATGCACCTTCAGCTCACATGACACTCCCAGAATGCACCGCCAGGTCACATGACACTCTTAGAATGCACCACATTTAAGACGAATTGAAACATCACACCAACAGTGAGACACCCCTTCTAACAGTTCACACCGCCAGCAGAATTTGCATAAAGTTCTGCCGTATTATTATTACCATTTTATATCATTATAACAAGAAGATGAAGCGTGCAGGGTCAGCGCTGTTTGCCAGTGTTTGTGGATGTAAGGATGAAGAAGAGCGAAGATTGCCGGATATGGAATGAGAAAACATGGCGGCGCGCATCTCCCCGCACGCATGCTCAGTGCGGTCACGTGATGTATATCCCGTGAACTCACTCTGCGCACAACAAATACAGTGAGCTATGTCCATATTCATATAATATGCATACATGTCTAGTCATCCGTTTCTTTTGGTTGAAACAACACTCGAATAAATTAATCTTCCCATAGCGATCTATGAGTGGCACCATAACGACATACACGACAGCCACCTGTCCATATATATAGGCATACCCATATAACGTTATAGGGGCGTGGCCTGGCGGTCCATATTTGCTTAAGTATTCCGGTAATGATAACGCTGAGTGGCCCGCTATATCTTAAGATCTGGTAATGCCCAAGCCCTGCTTCAAGCAGCACACCTAGTCTCTATCTGTGTCAGGGGGCGTGGCTTAGTGAGGGGCGTGGCTTATAAGGACGTCTTGACGCGTTTCCGTGGTGGTCCTAAGGGCGGTGACTGTTGACTAGCGAGTGCTCGGAAGGCGTCGGCGACTAAGTGTGGCTGACTGCGGACCATGTGTTTCCAGCCTCCCGTCTCCATGACGTCCGTCGCGTGGCTGAAACACAACACCAAAAGTGGATGTTAACCAGCACAATGCTACTAAATATATCAAAATAAATTCAGTCATTTCTCCCCCATGACAGCAACACGCCAAATGTCAATCCCAACCAGCACAATTTTACTCAAATTATAAAAATAGATGTTGTTATCTATCCCCCATGACTGCAAAAAAGTACCAAATGTCAATGCTGACCAGCATGATTCTACTCAAAATGTTAAAGCGAAAAGTCATTGATGCCCCATCAATGCAACACTGGGTTAAATGGATTTCCGTACTAAAATAAATGTATGTTTAGGCAGGGGGTCCACTAACACAGGGTGTCTGCTTACGCAGGGTTAGAATAAATATCAAATAGTGGGGAAAATTTCCATTCCGAGTAAAAGTGTGCATTAATGTGGGTGACAGGGTCTTATTGCATTGTCATTTATCCCCCATGATGGCAACACACCAAATGTCAATGTTAACTGGCACAATTCCACTTAAAATATCAAAATGAAGTATTTCATCCCCCAAGACTGCAAGGCAGTACCAAATGTCAATGCTAACTAGCACAATTCTACTCAAAATGTAAATTCATTCATCCCCCATGAATGCAACGGTTAACCAGCACGATTCTACTAAAAATATCAAAATGAATATCTTCATTTTCCTCCATGACTTCAACACCAGATGTCAATATCAACCAGTATCAAAATGAAGGAATTCAGCGAAAACTGACACATCAATTTCTTAAAGCCTTATGTTGCATGTTTTAGGCAACCTTAAGTCTAAGATGTTCTCATAACATACAATATTTCTCGACAAATTAACTTTGTAGACTGAAAATCCTACGCGTAAGTGAAACCTGACAAACTGGAATCAGCGGAATTGACAGAGGTAGGAGTACCTGTTTATAAAATCTATTGCGTGTGTTTTCAGTTGTTCTGCGCTGTGCAGGTCGGCGAGAACGAGGGCGTCTGATACGGTGTCCACCGTCAAGTTAGCGCAGAGAGCCTCTTCACACATCACCTTCAACCGGTCCAGTGCATACTGAAGACAACCAAACGTGAAACAAATGATAACTGCTGTGTCGTTATACAGATTATTAAACAAACAAACATGGAACACACTATTATTGTACAACTAAATATGAAACACAATATAGCTGCTGCATCATAAAACTGATTAATATACAACCAAATATGAAACCAACTATAACTGCTGCGTTACATTGCAAATTGTTACACAACCTAGCATGAAACATATTATAACATGTACAGATAAGAACTGATGGATGACAGAATGTTTTCTGGTTGAGTATTTACACACCAGAGGGCTCCACCCCACACGGCAGTGACCTTGTTTTGTCAATGTTACATTGTACGACCTTATCTTCAATACCATGATAACTTAATAAAAAATCTGGACACAATAACATACAGCTATTTATCTGCATACCCTAGTACATGAAATCTTGAATTTTGAGACAACTACAAGAGGGTAAGAATTATATTTTCTGTTTCTGAAAAAAGAAACAAGAAAAGAAAACCGGAAAAATTGGAAAAACTAGAAAACTCGCCTATGTCTATTCACCTCCCGCCACTAGACTGACATCTCATCCTGTAACGGCAGTTATTGCCCAGATATGAGCCACTAACCTTGTCTGCGGCAGCCAGCAGGTCATCTGCCATCTTTTCCAGGTTTGGTGCCTTGCCCGTGTAGATAAACCTTAACATTTCACGCATCACCTCGTGGTCCACGTCTGTGATGTCGACACGGTTCTGTTTCCGCTCCTCCATCTCGTGCTCGAACATTGCATAAAACACAGGTGACCGGGCTAGAAAAATGGAAACACAGCAACACCTTTAGCTGTAGACATACACACAAAAACAACAACATAGCGACACATTTATATAATGACAAATTCAAATAAGCTGGTTGAAAAAGAGAAAATTTCGCTGAGAGGAGCCCTTCTCTAAACAAAGACAACCTGCCAATAGGGGAAGACTCTTGAATGTATGCAAGTTGACAATCCGAGGATTCTCATCAGTCTTTTATCATATACCTATGGCCGAACGTCTTTGAAATATTCTTCGCTGCTTGGGGAACAGTATAGATAATGTTCAGGCTCACTGTGACGCATTGAATGAGCACAAACATCGGGACTTCATACGCACATAAAATGACGTTTTCTAGTGTTGTTTAAGCATATGGTAATAAGGAAACATAGTGACTGAGCCCAAGGGGATAGCGTTCTTAGTTTTTTGTCCAAGAAATTCGTCCCTCCTCCTCTGGCGTCAGGGTGTATTTCATGTGAAAAAAGACCTCAACCATCCATCCTTACGTGCTCAGTAACCATGTTTTCTCTTAGTCCAAACTGGCTGGGAGGTAATTACTACCTATGCACAGAAATGTTTGTTTTGAGGAATAATAAAAACTGAACAATTACAAAAATTCTGTTTGGTAGGCTTTGTTCATAATAGTAAAGTTTACACAACGTTTCAACTTTTAGTAAGTCTTCATCAGGTGTGCTAGATTGTAAGTTTGAATTTTTAAATTTTCAGACTATAAATAACGCGAGCAGACAACTACTCCGTCACTTTGATGCAGTAGCACGAACAGCCACGTATTCAGATAGATTAAAAGTTTCAGCAAATAATGTATAAATTTAGGGCAATTATTTGTTTTGTCTCTTTGGAGATATGGTCTCTACATTAAGAGAACACACGGTTACTGAGCCCATAGAGATAGCCATTCGAGGTCTTTCGTCCCATAAAATATATCCCGACGTCGGAGGCGGAGGGGTGTATTTCAGCGATGAAAGACAAGAGGCTGAGAAAGGCACCCTTCGGCTTGGTCACTACATTTTCTTATCATCATATATATGTACCTAAATACCACTAAAAAACGTAATGTAATGATGAAGTACATAAAGTTCACAAACATTCACTACATGCTGAATGTGCCCGAACATGAGTCATACTGCACACCTATAGGCAGGGAGGTATATTATGGACTATGCTGGGATCCGGATTGAAAATGTGTTTCCTTAAAAAATCTTATAAATTGACTTGGGCTGCATATCTACTTCCTTTAAGGGAACATTTGTTTGTAAATGATAACTAAAGAAAAAACATTCTTTGAAGCTTGTGGTGTCGGGACATATTTTTGCATTAAATGATCTCAAACGACTACCTGCACGGGCTCAGTTACCACGTTTTCTCTTAATACTAAAACTTTTTATAATTCTATAATTATATATATATATATATATATATATATATATATATATATATATATATATATATATATATATATATATATCTATATATATATATATATATACATAATTAGCATTTTTTGTATCGAAATGTGAATTAATTATGTATATACATTCTTTAGTATATATGTACATGCAGAGAAGCGTTTCTGAGTCAGTGCGAGCAGATGGGAGTAACTCACCAGCTAAGAGCGCCTTGTGTGCCTGGAACTCCCGCCCGCTGACACATAGCGTGACGTCACTGAAGGCGGACCGGTCAAAGAGACTGCCCAGGTCATCGCTGAGTCGGCACTCTGGTACCTTCACCGGTGTGCAGTTAGACTGGCCTGAGACATTCACCGTGTCGCCTACCACCGATACCTGGTTACATACAGAGGAAATAATCAATGTATTTCTGTTGTCTATAATCTGCTTGTAAAGTGTCGCCTGCCACCGATACCTGTTTTGGGGATTTTTTTGTTTATTCCTTCCAGCTGTGCTACAGGGACAGTTCTTCTGCTGGGAGTTTGTTTTTAAAAGTGTTACATCATAGTGTCGAAACAGAGATATAACTGTTGTGTGATGCAAGTGATAGCTCGATAAGAAAGAATCGGAAATAAAATATAGAGGAAAAAGAGAAGGAGAGCATCGGGACTGATAGTAAAACATGCTCAGAGTTGTGGGCTGTGTGTGAATCGATCAGTTAAGAAGGCTGGACAGTGTTGGGACGTCCATGATTTATCAGATTACTTGCATTCTTGTGTGTATGATTTATATGATAAAAAAAGGCATATACAAATACATGTACACTGTATATGAAATCTACATGCATGGCAAGCAACCTAACCCATCTTTAAGTTAAAAATGCAGAAATCCAGTGAACTGTAGCGCTTAACACCTCGCACTTTCAGTGTCACATCAGTCGTGAAATTAAATTCATAACCTTACTACTAGTGTCTCAAGACGAGTAAAATGGCGCTAAACCCAGGTCTATAATTAAAATTTATATTTTTTATATTTTTTTATTTCTATTTGTATACCGGACTGTGGGCCCAACATGCCGATCACTCCACCATCCTATAACTAATAGGGAGGGAACTGATTCAGCCAAGAGTGGGACTAAAAAGTGATAATACCACATGCCTTGCCTCAGCCATATTAATTAAGATGCCTGATGAGTCAAAACCGGATGAAACCTTGACCTATTCCCCACCAGATCTGTTAAATTGAACAGATTATCACCAAGAAAAGTGCTTGGTGAACAATACTCCAATACTGTACTGTGCTGGAGAGTGAGAATATAGCGATGATCGGTTCCCATGGTGGCGGCGCTTGTTGTTATACATGTAACAATTGAAACCTGGAGATATCATAGCAACCATATGCAAGAGAGATATGTCAGAGAGTATTCTTCAGTACATGGCACTTCACTAACTCATTTCCATCTTTTTTTGTAAAAATATTCAGACAAATTTTAGACCACCTAAAGTGACTTACCTCACAGAAAATTGTTAATTTGTCGTCAGATAGTAATCCGTTAGCTTCATCCATAAGGAAGTCCCGACGAATAAATTTCTTGAAGCCCCAATCCTTGCCCTGTACAAACCGATATGCCCGCTGACTTTCTGCAAAGGCAAAGATATGGAAACCTGAATCAATTCATCTAACTCATCAAGGTTGGAAAATGCCTCAAAGCAGACAATGAAGTATAATGCCTCGAGGCACACCATGACACACAATGGTCGGCAGACCGTGACAGATAATATTTGAGGCAGACCGTGACGGGTGATGCCTCGAGGCAGACTTTGGAGGATAATGCCTCGAGGCAGACTTTGGAGGATAATGCCTCGAGGCAGACTTTGGAGGATAATGCTTTGAGACCGACCATTCATGGAATGGAAGATGCCTTGAAACGACATTTATGATCCCTGCAAAATTATCATTTTTATTAGCAAATAAATCAATATCAAACATGAAAATTAGATTGAATATATTCATTTGACACTGCCATGCAAAGATATCAATATTAATGAAGACGTATCATATCGCCCGCTAACATTGTAACACACTGTGCCCATCCTGACCCATGCGGCTCTGCCACAGACCCCCGGCCGTAAAGGGTTAACCAGATATCAATTTTTTTTAGCATGTATGCTATCTGGTCTAAATACAGCCTCAGATAGCGACAATAACAATGTGATATCATTGTTGTGAAGGGTGGTTGTTATGCTGCAGTGTTCTTCAGGGATGAAAGTCGGGACTGATGAAAAAGTCGGAAACAAAAACACAAAAAAAACTCGGAGGGGGGGGGGGGCGCAAAATTTTGGCACTTGACGGAACTCTGACGGCAGTGTCAACGGCCCTTGGCGCATTTAACTGCCGCCAAAAGACTGACTGGAGGTTTATACGCCGTTGGTGAGAGCCTGGGAGCTGTTTGAAAACCATAGACTTAGCCCACGTTTTGAAAAAGCTCCCTGCTGCCAGAATTTCTTGGAATTTAGTTTTATTTTATGATTTTCATACTTTGTTAATGATCATATTTCGAGATGCAGAAATTTCTGATTTCCGTCAATTGTCGGCAAACTTGCATCCCTGGTTCTTTATGACACCGTTTACCATAGCAAAGGTTTGGATTTGATGAGTGATTGTCATTTTCAAGGTAGCATCGGTTGAATAAAGAAGTGCTTTCGCTTCGTTTACCAAATTAGATATCGATTTATGATACATGTATACCGAATGTTAACTATTTTCTTTAAAGAATCAATTTTTTTTTTTATAAAAGAATATTTGATATTTTGAAAGTAAATAATACTTTTTTCTAAGTAGAATGTTTAATCATTATACAAAGTCACATATATAAAAGGATGTATGAATGTACCGACAGAGCTACTTACCCATTGCTTTTGTTTCTTCTCGTTTTGCGTTGAGAATGGAGAACTTGAACTTTGCCCGAACCTCTGATTTATTGCAGGAAACTAGTAACAAATATAACGATAAATAGTCCTTGCTTTCCTCGTCTAGGCCTTTGGGGTTCACTCGAAGGCACCTGCAATAATAGAGTAACAGAAATTACTAAATTAAAATGTAACCATTTTCATGTGTAAATAATCATGACTAAATATTGAACAAGCTGGTTCCCCCAGGTAGAATCCACATATATATTAGTGTTGATTCTTTCTACTTAGCATGGATGTCAGTTAGGATCAGTAAAAAGAAAGGAATTTACTGAGTGAGGCTAAATTAATATGATATTTGTCTTACACAAGGGAAGGAAATATACTGAAACAAAAAAGGTGGATTTCAATGGAAAGGTGGAAAATTGCCATCTCTAATACAGAGCGACTAGGAACCAACAAACAACTGATGCCTTCTTCTTCTTTTTTCAACCTAAAGTTTCCTTGTTTCCACTGGCTGTGAATATTTGACTCACCATTTTAATTTGTCGTTGGCGCCGGCCGAGAAGGTGGAACTTTTCAAGACCTCTCCCATCTCCTCTCGACAAAAACTGAAGTTGTTGATTGTCCACATGTAGGAAAACTTGACTACTTTAACCTGTAACGACAAGATAGCAGTCTTAACATAATGGAAACCTTGACTTTTTTTTAACCTGCAACGACAAGACAACTGAGTCTTAACATGATGCAATACCAAATAAAAAGTTTGATTCATTGGCCATAGTGTTAGGTATTTCTAATCGTAGTATATCGGGAAGTCTATGGTGGTAAATCGGAAGTAGTGGGTGCGGGGATTTAGTTGGATTGAACATATTAGGCGTTGATTTCCCGAACAAACAAAGCATTCCTCGCTTTATAATTCACAGATGTCAGGTGCAGTCAAGAAAAAGAGAGTGGAGATATATTTCATGTGTAATGTACTGCTTCAAAGAGACTGTGACAACATGGAAACCACATCGGCATTGGTCTTGGAATGGAGCTGTGGTCTGCGGGGAGGTTTGAATTTGTATATTAGTGTGAATGAGGCCTAATCTACACTATCCTTGTTTTACACTAGGAAAAAAATTGGAAATGATCACAAGGATTCCCATGGAAAGTAGAAAACTGCCATCTCTGTATATCATCAGGGACGTCAGCATCCCTTGGAGAAAATCCCTGAAGTCATTTGAGGTGGCGATTACTACCCCCCCCCCCCCTCTAACAGAACGCAGTCTCATTATTTGATGTCATACATTAAATAGCAGGACATGTATATCCTATAGGGATGGCAGTGAAGTATGAAAAAAAACGTCAAATTCTCTATATTTTGATTACTAATAGCATCATTGGATATATGTAGAAGTGAGGAAACATACATATACACGTATGCTGAAAAACTTCCAATAGGTTGGGCCGCCTTATCGGACACAGGGTGCTCCCTAGTTCCATTGTAATTCCGCAAGGAGAGGAGGTGAGTTCCAGTATTTTATTCTCCACTGATTACGAAGTCTCCCTAGGAGATGTCTATAGCACCTGCAATCAACTACCCGGAGATCTTACGCGGGAGATTCCGATAAAAAAAAAACACGTCCCGCCCATAGTGAGGTCAAGTCATCATCTACTGCAAAACAGGCTTCTTTAATATTCATACAATATTCATTATTTAGAATCAGTCATAATAATCTCCTTTACCATCAGAACTCACTGTCAAAAGGAGTTTGCATGCGAAAAACACAGAAAAATAGCGAACTACATATTGGCGTAGGTATACATTGATTACTGGGCTTTGCTGAACCAGGCGTTGCAGACCCGGGCGTTGCAGACCCGGGCGTTGCAGACCCGGGCGTTGCAGACCCGGGCGTTGCGAGGTGATTTGTCATGGTGAAGGCCCTGTCAGCGGCCAGCTGCCATCCTGCGTCTCTCTGACCCACTTCACCGCCTGGGTCACTGGGACGCAGGTCCGCGTGAGGACAATCTGGGTCACATGAGGTCACTGAGACGCTGGAGTTCAACAAACAAGTGCCACGAGCAGCGTCCGCGCGTCCATTTGTCGTCTGGTCGGGTCTGACAGGAGGCAAAAACACCGCAATAACAACCCGGGGAATTTAGCGGATTTTCTGATGGTTGCTGAGAATGAATATGGAAAACCTGTACGGAAATGCATAGCGATATACTGTCTTATGGTATGGAGAAGCTCGGATGCAGACTGAACTTCAGACATGGAGCTCGGGGGTTCATTTCGTTACAGCCCGGCTTGTAAGAGAGACCATTATACTCTGTCTCTGAGAAGCTTGCCTGAAACACTTGATGCTTCGCGTTCGTTGTGTTGCGTTCTTTAGTACTTATTTTGTAAACAACGCATCAAGTATTGAGAGACGTGGTGTAGTAACGGGGCCATACGGTGAGAGACAGGGTATGGTGTTGGCTACACGAGGAGAGATGGGTCTAGTCATAGGGCTATGTGTTGACAAATGGGGTATAGTGTTAGGACTATCTGATCTGGTCTTGGGGCTAAATTAGGAGATACAGGGTTTACTTATGGGGCTATATGAGGAGTGGTGGGGTATAGTGGTGGGCTAAGTGAGGAGAGACAGGGTTTACTTATTGGGCTATGTGAGGAGAGGTGGGGTATAGTGGTGGGCTAAGTGAGGAGAGACAGGGTTTACTTATGGGGCTATATGAGGAGTGGTGGGGTATAGTGGTGGGCTAAGTGAGGAGAGACAGGGTTTACTTATGGGGCTATATGAGGAGTGGTGGGGTATAGTGGTGGGCTAAGTGAGGAGAGACAGGGTTTACTTATGGGGCTATATGAGGAGAGGTGGGGTATAGTGGTGGGCTAAGTGAGGAGAGACAGGGTTTACTTATGGGGCTATATGAGGAGAGGTGGGGTATAGTGGTGGGCTAAGTGAGGAGAGACAGGTTTACTTATGGGGCTATATGAGGAGAGGTGGGGTATAGTGGTGGGCTAAGTGAGGAGAGACAGGGTTTACTTATGGGGCTATATGAGGAGAGGTGGGGTATAGTGGTGGGCTAAGTGAGGAGAGACAGGGTTTACTTATTGGGCTATGTGAGGAGAGGTGGGGTATAGTGGTGGGCTAAGTGAGGAGAGACAGGGTTTACTTATTGGGCTATATGAGGAGAGGTGGGGTATAGTGGTGGGCTAAGTGAGGAGAGACAGGGTTTACTTATGGGGCTATATGAGGAGAGGTGGGGTATAGTGGTGGGCTAAGTGAGGAGAGACAGGGTTTACTTATGGGGCTATATGAGGAGAGGTGGGGTATAGTGGTGGGCTAAGTGAGGAGAGACAGGGTTTACTTATGGGGCTATATGAGGAGAGGTGGGGTATAGTGGTGGGCTAAGTGAGGAGAGACAGGGTTTACTTATGGGGCTATATGAGGAGAGGTGGGGTATAGTGGTGGGCTAAGTGAGGAGAGACAGGGTTTACTTATGGGGCTATGTGAGGAGAGGTGGGCTATAGTGGTGGGCTAAGTGAGGAGAAACAGGGTGTAGTTGTAGGTGCTACACTCCCCAGTATCGATCCTTCGCGGAGACTGGAGACCGTATGACAACCATATGATAACCAGCTCCGAGCAGGGCCAGCCTCTTCTCGCACTGCTCGCGGCAGTTTTATTTCACCCTCAACGGTCAAGAGGAGGGCAGAGATCCATCACTGTGACCTTTACGAGGCCAAGGTCACGGTCCTCGTGAACCTGTCATGAGAGTATGAAAGGCGCGACCCCTGACCGCCGCCTGAGGGGGTGGGGCTCAGTCACTCCCTGACCGGGCCTGTGAGGTGAGCCCGGTCACCCCCCCCCCCCCCCCCCCCCCCCCCCCCGCCCGGCGGCCTCCTGCACCGAGGTGCGATCCTTTCACCGTCCACTAATGAGGGAGGGTGACCTGCTGATCGGGCGGCGACCGCACGTGGCTGGACACGCAACTCTACAACCACCACGACTCAGTGTGCACAAGTCGACCTTGACGTGACCTTTGTTTGTTGCCATGCTGGCACCGCATGACCTGTGGCTGACCTCTGCGGTGACCTTCAGGAGAGGGCGTGGTGGAGGCGTGGTTCGTCTCCAGTTACCTTGTCCCCTGCCACCCGCAACCGGACCCCCCCCCCCCTCCCCCGCCCCGACACAGTGCCACTCTCATCAGAGATTGACCGTTCACGCATATAACCTCCTCCTTAAACTTGCTCAAGTCTTTGATGATGGACATAATAAAGAAGAAAAAAGGATAAATGTAATATGTGGACTTCTGCTAACGCCTGACAGGCCTAGGGATTACAAGGAGGAGTGAGGTAGGTAGAGAGCTGGGCATAGGTTGCAGGGCCTGAAGCCAGTCAGTCCTGCTCTCAGTCAGGTTGGATCCGTTCACACAATGATCCTCGCGAATTATCCGATGACTGCCTCAGAGTGAATATTATTTTGTCTGACAGAGGCACATACAACTATGTGTGAGACATTACGATATGTCAGTTAGTATAGCTTAATATCTTAACACATTCTACAAAAAAAACCTCTAGAAATGGAGTGGTAATTGTGAAAATTGTACCCCATATCAGCAACAGAGGTGATATTCAATACAAAATAAAGATTGATTTTAAGATGAAAAGAATAGTCAAAGAGTATTGAATTTTTCATCTATAAGAGTTTATGTAGAGAGACTAAATAGTTCTATAACATGGACAACTGAGGCTATACATGAATATTATGTATGTGAGAGTAGCAAGGTTAACCTTGGGTCATGCATGTGCTTGTGTAATTAAAAAGAAAAATTCAAAAAGTTCAGTCTATGGTTCATCTTCTATAACCCACTAACACCCAGTCAATTTGTCATTCTATACTGCGATTGGTCATGGTCAGCTCGGCACGCCTCTAATACTGAGACACTGGCCCTCTGCACTTTCCCTAATATCGCAAAGTTGATACGCAGATAGTGAAGGGTTAGCTTTTGCACCCCCCTCCAGAACTTTGCCTAAGATTTCAAAATCCTTCCCCCCCCCCTGGTGATGTACCTTTGTCGCCGATAAATTGCAGTCTAAAGACCAACGCACACTAGGCGACTTTTCCCGTATTTAGCGGAAAAGCCGCCGTAAAACACCCCTTGAGACATTTTTACGGTACAATATCGCTAAGTGTGCCATGGTTTCCTTGCGATATCGCAGACCCCATTATGCACCCCCTTTTCACCCCCTTTCCCCCCCGCTGATTTGGGGTTTGTCGTGGACTTTTCCTTGAGACTTTCCTTGAGACTTTCGAATATAACATGTTATATTTTATCGCTTGGGACTTTTGACTTTTGGATGCCACCTCCTGCTGGGGGGGGGGGGGGGGGGGGGGCGCATTGGCCCGAGTCTCGGGTCCTGGAATTATGCTTTGGGGTCTTCCAAGCCTGAAAAAAGCCTAGAATTCTCACAGAGAGACTGGAAAAACCTGGAAAACCCTGGAAAATATAGTTTTGCATAAAAACAATTTTTTAATTCAATATCATACATGATATTGAGTTAAAATATATAGGTATAAATAAAATGTATTACGTGGCTAGGCCTAACTGCACTCTATCGCAGGTATAAATAAAGGTTAAAAAAACCATAAGTGCCAAAATTGCCCACCTTGCATCTATTTTGTAGCTACCAGAAGCCAGTTATCCATTGTTGAGACTTTCGGAAAGTGAAAGTCTCAAGGAAAGTCTCAGGAAAAGTCTCAAAGTGTGCATGCATAGGCCTTGAGATTTTAGGGTTACCTCCTGCTGGGGTGACCGACGCCCGAACAGAATTTGTCGCCGACTTTTCCTAACCCTTGCTGCGTTTATTGCACCCCCCCTTGCGATATTTTTGCTAGAAAGTCTCAAGCGTATCTCAAGGAAAAAAGTCGCCTAGTGTGCGTTGGTCTTAATGTTCCAAAATCCGGACCGATAAATTAAGGAACCTGTTCCTTCCCGTTGTCGGCGACAACAGAGTTTAAGAAATACCCCCCGTGGTGCCTACCGATTTTGGCCCATAATTAGTCGCTGGGTGAGCAGAAATGGCCCTGCCACACTCAGACTGAGCCCCGCTCACCGATTTAGCCCCCATACAATAAGATTTATCGCTTGTTCCTTTATCGGTGGCCTCAAATCTCTGAAAAAATCAGAAGTCAGTCGTCCAGTGTGAACAGAACATGCTTACGATTAATTCCCACTAATGACCACCACCCCCATCCATAAATCCTGTTGTGATGGTCACCACCCTGCGCAAATCTGCCTGAGACACATAAAAATTTGCCTACGATTAACTGTGTTAATCGGTGGGGACGGAATCGTAAAGTGTGTTTCACACTTAAAGCCCAATGCCCATCTACCGATTTCGGAACATCTATGTACCTTTGTCGGCGACAAACGGACGGCAATATGTCTCAGGCGAGCCATCCTAATGGAGTCAGCCTTAGTCGGTAGATGTAGCACAGCTAGGCAAGGGTCAGGCAACGATTAGTGAACCACCTCCTTCAGATGTCATTTTGTCGCCGACAAATTGTGGTTTTTATGTTCCTAAATAGGTGGCGAAAAGTTTATCAACATGTTGATAAATCCAGTCGGCGACAAAGGAACAGGGGCCGACAGAGTACCTACACTAATCGCTTAAGCCCAATGCCCATCTACCGATGAAGGGCTTGAGTGGTGTGTGCACGAAATGACTTTCTCACGCTACACCAACACACCAACAAGGTGCACAGTGTCAAATCAGCGGAAAGGCCTAATTTAGGCGAGCACTAGGCACCCAGGTTCGTCTGGGGACACACGGCCGTCGCACATGCGTACTGGGATCAGGGCATGTCCTCGGCTGACACCCACGGCGCGTGCGCGCCCACCACCCTCTCTAACGGCGGTTCCAGACACTATGCCGGTGGAGGGTGAAGTCTCAGCGGGTGTGGGGTGAGTGGAAGTCTCAGCGGGTGTGGGGTGAGTGGAAGTCTCAGAGGGTTTCGCCACAGGGGTGTTTAGATAGGGGATCCTGGGCACGTTTAATAATTAAGGGACCATAATTAGGCTAGGCCATAAGATATATCAAGCGATCCATGGTAATTATCGGTTAATAGATATGACCTTACGTTGAGTACACTGTTTGGCAAAGATCTTTCAGCTCATTGTATGTAAAATTACCTGAGGTACTTACCAAATACGGGAAGGGGAATCGAAAGTTTCAGTTGAAATGAGCCTAATAAGGAGATGGTAGCGTGATATTTTATTTTAGTTTCTAGAAAATAACGATTTCAGGGATGTCATTTGGTGTCATTAAAGAGTGGAAATATTTTTCATGTGGAATTCGCTGACTCAAGAAGAGAAAACGAGGAACATATGTCAGTGTCGGCTATGGCATAGGGTTGACGGTCTGAGGAAGGATCAATCCACTGTTTTATTGGTGTGAATAAGGCTCAATTAATATTTAAACGAGGATTAATTAATTAGTAAGCGTTGACGAGGGAGGGAGGGAGGGAGGGAGGGAGGGAGGGAGGGAGGGAGGGAGGGAGGGAGGGAGGGAGGGAGGGAGGGAGGGAGGGAGGGAGGGAGGGAGGGAGGGAGGGAGGGAGGGAGGGAGGGAGGGAGGGAGGGAGGGAGGGAGGGAGGGAGGTGACCAGAGCAAACCCCACCCGCTAGTAGGTATTCATTGAACCGCAATGGGTGCGCTGGTGACCTATTTGACCTGATTCCACCCAACGCGTCTGGGGCCCGTTTCTTAATCTTAAAAGTTTGTAGGTTTTAAGCACTGTGTTTGTCATTTGTCGGTCAGGGTTGAATAAAAGATCGTATGTTATGGAATAGTCAATTCTACGATAAGATAATTTGTCCCACCTCTGAGGGCGTTGAATAAAAAAAGATCGTACAAAAATCTGTTTGTCTTATCGTCCAGCCACAAAAATGTACGAACTTTATTCAACGGGCCCCTGATTCCATCCAACGCGTCTGGTATCGGCGCCCGCAGGACATACCCGCTAGAGAGGGAGGGAGGGAGGGAGGGAGGGAGGGAGGGAGGGAGGGAGGGAGGGAGGGAGGGAGGGAGGGAGGGAGGGAGGGAGGGAGGGAGGGAGGGAGGGAGATGGAAGCCTGTTGCAATATATATAAATACACTGAACCGCAACAGGTGCCTATACAATATATAAAAATACACTACTGTCGCTGGGTGCGGACCGGTATCGACGGTATCGAGACTCTAATTATTCAGAATACATAACTTTAATGTATTATAATGTAAGCCCCAAAAACTGTTCCCCGTCTTCCCTAATATATTTCGGTCTTGACCTATAGGTCAAACCGAAATAATAAATAAGGTGATCTCTATCCCAGAGAATTTGGAAATAGAAGATTAATGTATTAATTGAAACGTTGTGTGTTTTATGAATCATCAATCACTCATCTCAGTGATCCTACTGTATCTCATCCTTTTATCATCAATAAAACATCTTTGATTTTAATGGAACGAGTTTTGTGTGGTAACCTACTGCTACCTTTAATATTCATTAACTTTATTTTAGATAATGTAGGTAACAAGGGGTCTCAGTTGGGGAAAGCGAAGACAGAAGAGAACGTCGACTAATTTACATGAACACATTCTAATTACTTACGTAAACTAAAATCTGGGTGACCCCCATCGGACTGCTCGTGGAAATCGAACCAGAACGATTTCTATTCAGATGTCGTAATTTACGACTTATCAGTGAAGCACGCATGTTTGACAAGCCTTGCCTAATTACAAAATTAGAATACTGGCTTCAGCCCCTGTCTCCTTATGCTCCGTGTGATCCCTTGGCGGATAGTCGTGGAATCAGGGTCGGCTATGTGCCATATAGGACACTGAGTGATTGCTAGTTCCGCTACAATCCACCAGCAATTTGTCAGATAGCGCCACTATAGTCGAGGGAAACCCGCTTCTAATCAGTTATAACCCATTGATTATCATGAGACGCAGCTGAAACCACTCGAAGTAAAGCCGAAAATTGTCTTTTAGAATAAATCCATTGAGATCTATAGCCGCCACCTGGTGTTGTGTTTGGTGTCGAGGGCAAGATGGCTGCTTCCATAACAAAATAGCTATATTGCACTCTGCAGATAACCTGTTCCTGTGCATATCTGTGACTGATAAGGCTGTCAGACAGGCATGGATTGGTCATCTCGATACCTACTTGAGACACTCGTGCATTTACATTTATCTGACACATTGAAATGCACTGCATATACTCCAGATATAGAACATGTCTGAAGTATGCCAGGGCTATCGTGCACACCTGTAACACCGGAGCTTACAGGAGGGGTAGGACAAACAGGATAAACATTAGCTGATCCACCTAGCGGATGACTGGGGGACCAGTCTAGATCTTATTAGCCTAGATCTGACGTAGGAGGGGTACTGGTCAAGTTAACTGTGATTTATGAAATTTGAGTATACATAAGAGGGCTTTTCCTGTTCTAAGCCACTTTGTAATTTGAAGCCCTGAAGAAGGAAGGTAAGTTCCAAAACGTCGGCAGAGTTATCAAATATGGTCCGTATGGATAAAATGAAACCGTGAATTGGTCTTTTAGTGTACTTGTCAAGTTTGGGGGTAGTTCTGAATTATTAATTTAGCCTACTTAGAGTTTCAATATTCTAGCCAATCATATGGCTGGAAATATTCAGTGCGAAGAGTGGACCTGCTGAGAAATGCACATTCTCAACCTATTAACTGAAAGTTTAGGTTAAAGAGATTATGTCTCTACCCGAGGCTTAAGAATCCACAGTCTACGTGAATTTAGGCTTATCTATGGTGGATAAGAATGGTTACTTCTAATAAAATATGCCTTATTTTCTAAAATGTTCTTAGAAGTTTAGGCCATTGCCTTGTCTGGGTGAAAAGGTTGAAACCCCACTAAAAGCTGTAAGTCTGTAAACCCTGTATACTGAGTGGAGGACATTGTGGAAGGAGTGTGGGTGCTGACAAGGTGAGGAAACAGCATGAACCTATCAATCCCAGGAGATATGTCGGGGATGCTATAGGGAAACTACGCCTCATCGCAAGCATGCTACGATACTACGCTATGTTACGTTAACTCCCAAATGATTTCTTTTGATGGATTGAAAGTGACTATAAATATGAAATTAACTAATGTATCACAGATTTTTATTGAAAATGTTTCCCCAAGTGTTCTGATAGAAATAACATAGACCAATGCCACAAGGTTTGTGTGTGTTGACGTGGTGTAACGATTTGAGAAATCCAGCTGTCCACCGCTGTTGCGACCACAGAAAGAGAGAAAGGGGGAAATTTTTTCCTACCATGGACCGCTATCGAATCCGTTGGAACCGCAAAAATTATATCACAACAATGCCACAAGGTTTCACAAACTGCTGGTTTATTACAAAGTTCATGAGTAATTTACTTTCCTTGTGGCTATTCAAAAGTTCGCACTAGCTCTTTAAATGGCTAGTTCTAGAGGGTCATTTTCCTGTATCCGTTCGCACAAAAAGTAGTGCCGTCAGTGAGTAGCCATAGTAGCTTTACCGTTCAGCGCCGCCTCGCCGGGCGTTGTATCGTTAGGTCAAACACGGCTCAGTGTGAGTGTGAACGGTGGGTGTGCTTGCAGGAGTGTTTAAAAAAAGATTACTGTAACAAACCAGGGGATTGTATTAACGAATCTGGACTTTCTTAACGTTGGAGTTGATAATTGTCTCGGTTTTCTATCAGAAATAGTTAGGAATATGATGGTTAGGCCCACCAATGTATTTATTGTACAGCCAGGTTTGGTGTAAAACCATGAACTGTGAGATGTTAGGGCAAGTAGCATAGCAATGTGAATAAACCATAAATATCCCCCTGATACTTCGCGAGGGACTCTCCAACTCTTGGTATAGCGAGTGGAAGGTGGCGACACCTACCTGCGTGTAGCACCAATTCTCAGCGGCAGGGCAGGCCATTTCCGGCGGGGGCGTCGGCACACGAGAGACCGCCATGCTGGTTCCGACTTCACCGCTCCCGCTCGGGTCCACTCGGGATGCGGTCGCCGTGGTTACGAGTCTAACGCCAGCCACCACGGTGACCTACACACCAACCTGCAATGGAAAACATGAAACGTTACCAAACATGTT
The DNA here is from genome assembly GCA_950022655.1 of Alentia gelatinosa. Classification (NCBI taxonomy): domain Eukaryota; kingdom Metazoa; phylum Annelida; class Polychaeta; order Phyllodocida; family Polynoidae; genus Alentia; species Alentia gelatinosa. Next base: position 27,518,792 of record OX465592.1, read on the forward strand.
GTACAACCAGCAACCACCATAATCTAGATACTAACCTACAATACAAAACGTTGTATCCCACAAAGAGGCGTTCAGCAGGCTTTGATCAGACCCGAAAATGTGCCAGGTGTCCAGCAGGGGCTCCACATTTGCCTGCTGGGGCATTATGTCAGCACCAGGCGACACCAGGCACCTGGCAAAGTGTTCCACCAGGTTGTCGCCTGCTACACGCCAGGTCTGCTGGCGACCCCTGCGACCATTTCGCCTGGCTGGTGGAACACACCCTTGATAAACATGTAAAGCCAGCTGCCATGGTAACCTACACACAAACCTGCAACACCTGATAAACTTTGATAAGCATGTTGTTACGCCAGTCACTATGGTAGCCTATATACCAATTTGCAACATGAGACGCGAGACTAATAATCACCTCATAACCCCAGCTACCATGGTGACCTATACCAGAGAACTAGAACCATTGGAAGGCCCACTCGCCGTGCAACACTGTTAACTAGTGGCGCGCATGCATCGGTTACTACAGGGGAGCAAAACATCCGGTTCACGCTTCTAGCATGGCCGACTAGTGCTGCTGATAATGCACCTTGGTTCCTGGGGTATCCGCTAGTTGTCCTGGCGGCCACTTTTTACATGTGTCAAATGGGTACCGGATGTCCACCTCCCCTGTATCTTGAAAACAAGTTCGTCTCATAGGCACAACGCTGAATGGCCGTGAGTGGGCTCTCCAGGGGTCCTGGTTCTTTGCCGATACACAAACCTGCAACACCAGACAAACTTTGATGGTGTTACAGCAACTACCCTGGTAATCTGTACACAAACCTGCAACCTTCTAGCAGAGAATCGTGTTAACATATATATCCTAGAGTCTAATGCAAATTAGGTGACCTATACAATTCTCTTTACTTTAATGTGTAGTACCCTACACTTACTACATACTTTGTAAAACCCAACTTTATACAATTTCTGCATATTCATTTTGTCAATGAGAATTGTCGATGTGCCTTTAATCAAAAATGTTGTGAAACCTTCACCAGCAGCCTAACACTCCTTTCATCGCTTTTAATAACGCACTAGGTATTTCTATAATGCACCTGGATACCAAGTTCGGTTAACGAGCCTAAGTAGCTGATATCGCCGCTATCTGGGTCTCTGTATCGCCGAATGGCCGTTTACTTTCGCCATCGGGCCATGAGTCAATCAGGTGTGTGACAACTATTTACATCTCTACGCTGGACACAAACACTGAGTGGCAAGTTTTTACAGCAGTCGCCTTCTGCAGAGCACAGCCACCCAGTCTCAGGCTCTGTGAGTCACCTCACACACCACAACAGCCACCCAGTCTCAGTCTCTGTGAGTCACCTCACACACCACAACAGCCACCCAATCTCAGTCTCTGTGAGTCACCTGACACACCACAACAGCCACCCAGTCTCAGTCTCAGTGAGTCACCTGACACACCACAACAGCCACCCAGTCTCAGTCTCAGTGAGTCACCTGACACACCACAACAGCCACCCAGTCTCAGTCTCAGTGAGTCACCTGACACACCACAACAGCCACCCAGTCTCAGTCTCAGTGAGTCACCTGACACACCACAACAGCCACCCAGTCTCAGTGAGTCACCTGACACACCACAACAGCCACCCAGTCTCAGTCTCAGTGAGTCACCTGACACACCACAACAGCCACCCAGTCTCAGTCTCAGTGAGTCACCTGACACACCACAACAGCCACCCAATCTCAGTCTTAGTCAGTCACCTGACCCACCACAACAGCCACCCAATCTCAGTCTCAGTGAGTCACCTCGCACACCACAACAGCCACCCAGTCCCAGTCTCTGTGAGTCACCTCACACACCACAACAGCCACCCAGTCTCAGTCTCAGTGAGTCACCTGACACACCACAACAGCCACCCAGTCTCAGTCTCAGTGAGTCACCTCGCACATCACAACAGCCACCCAGTCTCAGTCTCAGTGAGTCACCTGACACACCACAACAGCCACCCAGTCTCAATCTCAGTGAGTCACCTGACACACCACAACAGCCACCCAGTCTCAGTCTCAGTGAGTCACCTGACACACCACAACAGCCACCCAGTCTCAGTCTCAGTGAGTCGCATTCTGACTGAAACACTGAACACTGTCTCAGTCCAGTCTCAATGTCCAGCAGGAGTGCCGACTGTCACAGTCTCAATGCCCAGTAATACTACCTTTCCCCATCAGTCTACTACCTTATTACCTACAAGCATAGAAGTTTGAAATACGATTATTTGCCGTTCTACAGAGCCATCAAGTTGTGGCGGAATTTTGATGTTGAAATGCAAATTATCATTATCTTTAGTTCCTTGAAACGTGCAGTCAAGAATCAGGTAGCTATGGTGGTGTGCTAAATGCATGTCCAGGCACCCCACTGCTTGTGACATGGCTATGAATCAAATTCAAAATTCCCGCATCATCTTTGTTAGAATGCTGAAAAATTTGGTTTCATAGAATGTCAGCGTTGTGAAACCTAAATTAGTCGCTGTGTCAGGATGTTGGAAAATTCTCGGTCATAGTGTGTCAGAAGCTCCGTCGGTTCCCGGCCTTAACCTCATCTCGTCTAGAACTGAGTATACTACTGCATCATTTGTAATGTCTCTCTCTCTGAGATGTGTTGTTGTGAGACCTTGATGTGTGATCATTAACTCTATTGGAAGAACTGACTTGGGTTAGAAATGGATGTCAATAAACAAAACTAAAAAAGGTCTCAATGGCTCCTCCATGGTGACATGATGGTAACCAAGGGGGGTGCCGCCCTATAGGGAGTGGTTTTCTTACCATGCGGTCCTGGCACCGTTCTCTCTGTAGTGGTGGTGATGATACTGGTGGTGGTGGGGGGGGGGGGGGAGGGGGGGCTTGCTAATTGCTGATAGGGCAGAAATCTCAGCTGTTCCTCCACCCTGACCTGTCCCTCTCCTTCTCTATACTCGTTGGCAGGACTCAGGAAATTGACATGGGTGTTTATTTTCGAGGTAAATTGTCGAACATGGCCTTAAAACAGAGGTCTACCAAGCTGTCACTGACTCTGGACCTTGCGTCTGGACAAGGTTTTCTTCCGTCCCAGATTTTCACAATAAAAAGAGGACAGTGATTGGTGTGTGGCAAACACACCCACCTGTTACTCTCGGTGTACAAAGGTGAAGGAACAGTACACGTGTGTCCGTTAACGGGGACAAGGGTAGCCACGTGACAAGCGTGACCTTCACCTTGACATATGCTCAGACCCCCACCCCACACCCCACTACTCCCGTTTAGACACGCCAGTCCTTCCACCCCGTGCCCACCTATTATCCCACCTCTGCCACACTGTGTTTTTAGTGTGGTGATAATGAACCATTTGTAGTGGTTTAATGAGACCCGTACATTTATGGTAGGAGAGTCATAAAATCACACTTATCATAGAGCTAGTGGTACATGTCTGTGCCCTCTCTAAACTAATAGCAAATTGTATTTAATTAATGAGCGTGGAATTATGATAAGATAACAATTAAAAGGTTTAGGGTTTAGTTAGTCTATCGGCCAGTTTCTAGAGAAATTTTCACAAAATCAATAGACACCAGCAAATTCGTTTTAAAATAGTTATGTTTTTTTTAATGTAATTTAGTTGAAATACAATGTGGTATGTTTATAACAATTAAAAGATTTGGATTATATTCTGTCTATGGATCTTTTTTTTTTTAACCCACATGCATGCAGTCAACTTCTCATTTCTGCAACTGCCTGTCTAGGATCCAAACATATCAAGTACCAGTGGGTCATTTAGGTATTTCGGACATAATCGGACATTGCCCCCAGTTAGTACGCCCGATTCCTGTCGCGGAGAGGTGTGATCAGGTCGGTGAAGTGCATACATCGACTGGAATATGGCAATGATTCTTACCAAGCCGACGTATCCGCTGGGAAAAGGTCTGATCGGGAACAGTTAGCGTGTCGATGTATTATAGGCTTTAGACATCGACACGCCGATTCTGCCCGATCACACCTTTAGGTAAGAATCCCTGATAAATGTGTCCATGAAGGCAAGTCACGGACCCGATTATAATCGGGTCCCGCATGACAAGCATGTGGGTAATGATCAACTTTCCCAGGATTATAGTCACCCACTGTTCCCTATGCTCAGTAAGCCTTAGGTTATATACTTGTGTACGACAGGGATGCCAGTGGGGGTTAAGAAAAATTCCTACATGGGGACTGAGGCCAGTCTATGTATCACCTAAAATGCACATGGTGTAAGGAGAATCCCCATCACTCTCCTAGCAGGTCCTTGAGCATGGACAAGGATAGGATAGCTAGATATCTGCTATGAGAGTGGGTATATGTGTACATCTCAAAACATACAATTTCTTGAAATTTTCATCTCTTTGAGACTAAAATGAAAATCCTACATGTAGGTAAAATCCTTCAAACTGACATCCCTGATACGAATGTCTCGCACTTACTGGCCAGCTGTATGGATTTCATTCAAAACACTAATAGTTTGTGCACCCTGTACCAATTATCTTGTTATCGATATTTGTTCCCGACCCATCCCGACCTCCACAGTGGGGTGTGCTTAGTGGAGGGCGGTACAAGAATCGCATGCGTTTTCTGGTCCACTGTGCTATTTTTCCCTGTGATAAATCCCCCTCCTCTAGTCGCGGAGAAATGTTCCTTCTGGTAGTCTATATGTCTATTTGTCCATATATATAATATATATATATATATTAAATATAAATTAAATATATATACGTGATGTGTCTTAAAAAGAGACATCAAAATAGGTTTTCTGGTTAAATAAATTTAAAAAACCTAATTTTTTTTCTCTGATAAAATCTCAAAGTCAGAGAAAAACTCGGATGAATATGTCATGAATAACTGACTATTATCAAATAACTATTATTTTCCAACGTAGCCATACCTACAGTGGTAGGCACGTGGCAGTGTTGTTGACACCACATGACCAAATCCGGAGACCTGATTGGATAATCAACCCACTGGGGTCTGGAATTGCAGCAAACCCAACTTTCCTCGTTGGTCAGGGCTACCCTGCGATTTGTGGACAGGGGGCCGACGACCCTCTCCACAGGGGGTACAGAGTTCTAGGAACAGAATCGCAGGGAACATTTAAGACATGTTTGAAATTTATCGCATGCGATTCCGGGTCCCTCTAAGGTATAATTTGTCGCCAAGAAAATGTACCCTCCACGGGGGGTGGTACCGGAATAGCAGGGCTGAAAATTGCAAGGCTGAACCCACTGTGCGATGCGATTAGGGTGGACCATATATCGCAGAGAAAGGAACAAGAATCGCACAGTGGGTCCAGGCCTTTACTTGTGATTGAGAGCGACGAAATCATTGCGTTAAGTGTAATAAAACACCACCGATGGGGCCATAAAATGTGTGCGACAATCGCATCGCATCAGGTGGGCCAGGCCTTTAGTGGTGATTCCACCAGCATGATTCATTTTGACTGATGGGTCGGGGAAATATCCTGCAGTATCTGTCTGCATCTTGCTGAATCGTCTTAAATCGTGTAGGTCCTGCTTGCCTGATTTCCCTGTGTGTACACTCGCCTATTTTCGCCCTCGGACATTAGGGGGTGTACCACTGGAGTGATCGAGTCAATCATGCTGACACGATGTATTCCAACCTAACAAGACAGCAAACCGGCGTGGATCGGCTTAGATCGCGTGTCCAGGTGGAACACCTACTAATAAAAGACTCAGACTGCAGGGAAAAACTCATCACCTTTCTGAGACTGTTCTTGGCCATAGATCGTGTGATGTCGGTCGCGGGAAAAGGCAGATGGGTTTATACACTATGAACATGTTTGGCAGTTGGCCGACGGCGTGGGATTCACGTATTGCACCCTGGTGGAATACCGCCTTTAGACGTACTGTTCTCAGCCAAAGACCACCCTACTTGTCAATAAACATGATCATACCGTGACCCAGTGAACCTGTGTGTTTACAAATATAGCCCTCCCATACAGAGGGGACCATCTCGCCCCAGGCCCTCACCTTCTGACCCCGTGACCGCGAACAATCAGGTTTGGCAATCAATGCTTGCTGAGTTAATAAGGAGTGTGATGCCAGGCTACATGATAAAGACTCGTCTGTGCCGCGCCTCTATTTGCCCGCAGGGACATACACAATATTACCACGATTTTGATCTATGTGACCACATTCTACGCGCACTAACATCCGAGCGAATAAAAGGATATTGCGCAACGTCAAATACAAGGAGAATACGACCATGAGGATCAAAATCATAGTTGTATTTTATTGCTCAGGACTGCAACCTAAGTTAGCAAATGAAAGAGAAAATAGCAGCCGATTTTCTCGTGGACTATTTTGCATTCTAAGGACTCCAAGGAAGTTACGACTTCCTGTAATCTCCTCGGTAACGATCTCTTAGACTCTTTATGTTTATAATTACAGGTTCGTATTAGGTGGATAATAAACCTTTGCGTATATATGTATGTATGTGTATGTGTAGTTTGACGTCTCGGTAGGCCAGTTACGTCCTTTTACAATAAACCTGTGTATGATGCTGAACATAAGCCATCTTTAGTACAAGTATTTCAGGTCACCTACAGACAGGTTCCTGACACAGTGGAGGTACTTCAAGTGGACCTACAGGCTGTTTACCAATATAGTGGAGGTATTTTGGGTGGACCCACACTTTTCACCAAATACTCTCTGTAACATCAAAATTTACCTTCTGCATGCACATATTAACAATCTGCCAATATTGAATTTTAAAATCATGGGGCGATGGAAACATAATACAACTTAGGAAGATCTCAGATACATTTATTAATAATTGCATAGGTAGTTAGCTACCATGTGTTGACTGGAGATAAGATTTGTCGCTCACTCTACAAACAGAAATTCACAAGGGAATATGATGACATTCAAGGTTCATAAAAAAGTTTCAAAATAAAGAAGAAAAAAAAGTTTCATACTTCTGGTTTGATTTAGTCTTTTTCGAGATATTCAAGGTAGCATCGGTTGTGTGTCGAAGTTTCTCAGCCACGTATACATTCTTAACTTTTACTTCTGGTCTGAAATCAGCTTTTGCCTATAAGTCTTAGTCATTTAACCTCTACTTCTTGGTCTAACCAAAAAAATATCTGCATTGACCTGGCATATAATTGTCTACAGATGGGAAAAACAAACCTAATACGGGTATCGTTGTCCCTGTTTTACAATGAAGCAACAAACAAATGAACTCTGAAATGGGGGTAACAGATGAGCAACAAGAAATGCAATTTTTAAAATGTATATACAGTCTCTTTCTGTCTTTCTGTCTGTCTGTCTGTCTGTGCGCCAGTTACATAATACTGTGCTTTATCTGGAACCAGGAATAAAAGACATCGGAAGTAAAATCTAGATGCAAACTGATTGGACCGTGTCGGGACTGGCAGTGACATATGCTCACAGCTGTGTGTATATAGTGCCACACTTATCTACTGAGAAACGGGCGTGCACCCTCTCCCGGTCAGGCTGACCCATTCCCTCCGTGCTGATCCTCCAGCAAGAGGGAGACCCTTTAGGGCAAATTCTTGCCACAGAGATTAGTAGCCGGCATAGTCGCCGGGAAACACCAGTCACCCAGCAGGTGGGAGGGCATAGTCGGCAACTAGTGGCGCGAAAATTTCAAACATGTTTTAAATCAAATGGCAAGAAACTAATGCCTTTTTGGGATATACTTGTGTCGGCGATTTTTGCATTTCTGTGCTCCAACTTAGCGATATGGGAGATCCCTAGAAATGTGTACTCATAGTCGCCGACTGAATCCCCGCATATGCCCCAAAATAATAGCCAGTAAAACGGGATTCACACGGTGGGATTCATGTACCTCACAGGCCGTTTGTCTGAGACAAATCCTGTTGAGATTCGGTACTGGAACACAATCTCCTCGTGTGAATGACAGGCTTTCATTTTGCTGAGACAACTTTTTTCTCTTGCAATTGTCGGCGACAATCGCCCCTAACAAGGAACAGAATCTCATGAGATTTTGACTTTAAACAGGTTTAAAATTTAGAGGGATATTTTGGTGAGACAAATGTATTTCACACGTTCTCCGCCAATCTCTGAGTCTCAGCGGTCTCAAATAACACCTATTCACACGGGGAAGTACCCTGAGTCGGCGACTGTGTACCCTGTGTACCCTGTGTAGGGGTGTAGGGTTGAGACTATGTACCTGTTAAATCTTCTCATGTGAATTGAATCCGCCATGTTCCCCTGAGACTGTAGAACACCCCAATCTGTGAAACTTTGTTCCCAGTTGGAAATAGTAGCCGACTGGTGCAAAGGTGTGAAGTACACCAGTCTCAGGTCCATTTGTCCCACCGTGTGAATCCCATTTAAGGCCGCAGCTGTCAGACGATCAATAATAAACCGTGTTCTTCATTCAGATTACTGTCACCCCTTATACCAATAGAGCATAGACCGTACCACTGGTGGATAAGTTCCCCATTCAGTTAAAGACTCTCTACCTTCCTGATAAAGCATGAAGAGAGCATTTTCCCTAGCCTGTGAACAGCCTCTTGCTGGTCTCGTGGGGTGTGGTACGCATAGCCCCCTGACGGATGACCAGGGAACCACGGAACAGCCTGTGTCCTGTTCAGTTGGATCATAAGTTATGTTGATAATCTAAGTATCCTTTGAGAAAGCATGACTGCTAAGCCAGCCTCGCCTCCTCCACCAACCTGACGCCACTCTATCACTGCTCGTGGGCGCAGTGGTGGCAGTAGCGGTGCCGCAGCAGGCACAGCAAGGTGAACCGGTGGAGAGGCGCACTTCATCTCAACCCAGGTATCTTTTCCCCCACAGACTTAACATTGGGAATTTAGACGTCCATGGAGTATTGCATAAAACAAACTTACATAATGGGGGATGATGTCATAAATTTGGGGCAATAAGTCAGTGGTAGGGGAAGATAAAATCTGATCCGTACTCAATCCATAGTTACTGAAAATATACCATTAATTTTGGTTAGCTTCATAATCTCACTTGGCTTTGCCTTGTATGATTGATTACCCCGCAAATAAAACACATAGCATATTTTCAATTGTTTCAGATCTCGATGCAGTTTCTTCTGAGTTCTCATGATGGTGGTGTAAGGAGTGGCGGTGGTGGTAGCGGCGCCACCACAGGCAGCAGCAAGTTGGACAGGTGGAGGGGTCCCTGTTCTCATGGCGGTGGTGGTAAGCAGTGGTGGTGGTGGGGGTGGCGCCTAGTAAAATCTCGGTCGACGGGCGGCCTTCACCTTGGGGGCGCGCAGAAATGGGTGACCCTGGGGCCGCAACGTGCGCTGGGCTGAGGTGCCTCCAGACACCCTCTGTTCACCTTGGCATCATCCACCTTTTGGTAATTTTTTTTTCCATTGAAATATGGTAATGTGTCTTGTGCTTTAAAGCTATTTATACAATTTCCACTTTACCTTCATAGCATTGTTTTGTTTTCTGCTTTTTATTTGTTTCGTTCGTCCTTCTGCGTCTTGTGTATTATTTTTCTGTGCTTTCCAGGATCATTTCTCTCATTATTTTCATGGTTTTTAACAAGAGCACACTGAGACATAGAGCCATCCGTTTGCAACAAATGGTGTTATTCAGTTTACGTCTCGTTCAAGGAATGAAAAAAAACTAGAAACGAGAGAGATATAGCGAAACTAGGAACAAATGCGATGGTCATCGTTGAGAAGTGAGTGTGGAATTATTTTTAAAAATCAAAAGGTTTGGGTTTTATCCAGTGTATGGGTCACGTTCTTTAAGTCACTTGGCACCTAGCCAAACTTCCATTTGCACAGGGTCCAAATATATCGATCACCAGTAGGTCGATCAATTATTTCGGTTTCTGGCGACTGGTTATCGTCAGCTGAGCACACCTTTAAGACTGGCACCCTGGGCAACTGCAGCCTACCAATGTCACCGAGTGGGCATGCAGATAGATAGCACAGGGTTAGTCTTTTGAAGCAAACTCAGTGTATAATATGTAGCCTCTCTAACCTTTAAGCAGTGTATTTGAGCGTGAGTATCCCACGCTCAATAACGCCTGAGTTCGCCCCACAACGCCCCCAAATTTTTTTTCCAAGGACTGAAATTTTATTTCGGGCCGACGAAGAGTTTTTACAACCTCGCCCCACAACATTTAACACTCAAAATAGGTTTTATCTCACAAACACTAGACAAGTCATTACATTGGGAAATATGTTTTTTCCACCAAAACTGTAAATTGTAAAAGAACACTTAAATAATCGTAAAACACGAATATTTTGTGATAAAATATCGGATGAAATTAGCATTGAAAGCGGAGTCCTACAGGGGTCAATATTGGGACCGGTATATTTTTGTGTTTATAATGATATACACGTAGATAAGTTAAGATTTTCGATTCCAGTTCTATGTGCAGATGACAGTCATCAGTTCAGCAACTAGCGATTACGAAAAAATGGAGGAAGATCAAATCAACTATATATAAATTGTAACAACACGAAAACTATGTGGATTGGAAAAAAAGAAACTTAAACAAAGAAATAAGTATTGGCCTGGGTAATGAACAAATCATTACGGTATCGAATTTTGAATACCTCGGCGAAGAAATAGACGACCAACTCAAAAGCAATTCTTTAAAAGCTTTTTAAATTTAAGATCTTAAGATACCTCTAGAATATGCAAGCAAGTATAGAAAAAGTTAAAGACATACTACTTTCTATCATTGAGTACGCTGACAGAGTGCAAAATTGTATGGCGAACATATACCTTCAGCAGGGATCGGTTTATTGGTGGAGTTAAATATGCTGACTGATATACACTTGGGACCGATTTTAAGGATCGGGATTGCTTTTTGGATCAAGGTTTACTTTGGAAATAGGTATTGGAGTAAACTTCCGGCTAATGTGCAACATATATATAAAAAAAACCACACGATAGCTTTGACATAATAATGAAAGAAATAACCCATACATTGATTACATATGATGAAGAGCTCTAAACTAGCTAAAGGAAGATGCTAACTGATATAGATGAGTAAATTGTTTTGTTTTGTAGTTTTATCTTGTGTGTCTGAGCATCTTAGGTGTCTGCACCACTATATGGTGTATGTGCATGTTCTTTTGTGTGACTTCAATATGGAAGATCGCCTAATGCACGGTGAATATTGTTTGCCGTTAAAAGATTTTCACTTGAATAAAAAAATAATTTGGCACAGAATGGCTACGAATCGATATACATACAACCTAGAGTTGCTGATGTATATGAAATTTCGGTACTCCGTCATTTGTCGGAAAACTTGCATACCTGTGGGAGTATCAATTTAAGAAGGTACTCTCAGGAGAACATACTATGAGGGTAGGGATCATGAGAAAATAAAACACCGTTAAGTGCTGTGCTCGGTCGATTCCATGATTGGACAGACCCTGTCCCTAGACTGGGTCATCCCAATGATCATTAATCTCAATCATAACTAAAAGGAGGAGAACTTAAAGAGAATCCCCAGCACGATTCGATCTCCAAGATGAGGTGAGAGGTCATCCAGGTCGCTGAGCAACTGGGCTTGGTGCTCCTGTGTTTACTGGGCCAAGTTAAAGCTAAGCCACGCCCACATGGCCTGGTCATACTAAGTCTGCACTATAAAGTGTCCACTACGGATTTGTGTCACTGGTTTTATTACCTCGTTCACTATAATCGTACAGTCAGAGTTCAGAATTTGTGCAATGGTTTTCACTACCTCATCAAACGACTTTAATCAAACGCATTTGTCCCCTCCACATAAATGACAAGATCGTCCGGATATTGGATAAATCTACAGTAAATAAAACAAGTTTTTATTTACTCGTCGACTATCATGGTATATTCACAGTTCAGATTTGTTCATTGACTTTTATTACCCCATCTACCAAAATCGTATATTCATATTAAGGTAGGACGACCTCTAGATAATAAATAAATATTATGTGTTTTGCGATTCATGACAGTCATCACAAACATCACGTTGATATGTATCTAAGGCTGTTCATCTAGCACATGGAGAAAACGTAACCCTCTCCCTGCAGCATCTAGTACATGGGGAAAACGTAACCCTCTACTTGCAGCATCTAGAACATGGTGAAAACTTAAGCCTTCCTGCTACTTTACCAGGTATCAATCAGGTGCCACAGTGACATTGAAGCTTATCGTTTGGTGAGACTGCAGTGAAGTTGTCCTCGTATTGACAGGCTCCTGTAGGAGGTACCACAGTCCCTGTCAGGATAATACTGAACATGGCGCCATCAGTAAAACAGCAAACTCAGAAGTGTCCCTAGGCTTCACAAGAACCTTAATTCTCCTTCATACTTAACCAAGGTAAGAAATCGGATAATTACCTATTCACTCATTATTTATCACACATTCTTTGTTTGAATTGTTTGGATTTGTTCACACCCACTTCTGGCGGACACTTGTTTTCAGGTTCACTCCCACTTTTTGTAATTTAATTCACTATCAATTATTATATTGATGACGATGTGCTAACATTTGTAACTTAATATTTTTAATATGAATGTATTGACGATCACACATTGCACAGAATTTCAATAGTAGCTTTGACAGAATGGTAGTGTGTAGTGCAGGCATGTTCCCCAAATAGAGAAATTGGAATGTAACAAAGATGACTTTAAGATGAAACCCGGGACATGTTTGTTTTCACTTGAGAGGCTCTATACACCTAAGCGAGAAGGTGATTGGTGTTAGGGCCACTAACCAAATGATACCATAGGTCTTTGTCTTTTCTGTTCCCAGTTTTGTCATTACTTCCAACTTGTTTTACGATTTATGGCTTACGGTTTGTCTTAGATTATTAGTTGTCCTACTAGTTTCGACACCTGTGCTTTCATCAGGGACTAAGTGGTAAGTAATTAGGCTGCCTGGAATGGGACCCTTGTATACTCCATTTCAGGTTGCCAAGGTGACATGAATTATTATGAGTTATCAACATATCAAAGCCCCCTGGTGGGTGAAATAGGTGCCAATTTCAAAATAATTCTGTTAGGTTCTGCAGATATTTGCTCCATTGAAATGATGGAGTGTAGGAGTTAATCTTAATATATTACCAACAAATACTTGCTCCATAGGTTGTTATAGTACCAATCCTCAATGTTGTTTATCTAATTATTGTCTGCACGTAATGTGCTAAGTCTTTTGCAAGACTAGGATCCAGTGAGTTGATAAGTGAAAAAGAAGATAAAGGTCAGAATTTCGACAGTGACCTATTATCACTCACTTCTTTTTGGACCTCCAGTAGTGAAATACACTGACATTTTCACCTGCAGTAGTGAAGAAGACCTGGGGCCCATCGATAAAAGTAAAGATCCACCATTCCTGAAATTTTGGACCCCCCCCCCCCCCCCCAATCTTGTACACAAAAGAACAAAGAAGAGGCATGTGAAAAATGTCCACAATATCTCTAGATTTGTTTCAGAACCAGGGTACAATACCCACTTAACGGAGAACAGTGTCTTCAAAGTCCCCACAAGAGTGCCGAACACCAGCGTCGGTCGCTGACAAGTGAACTGGTTCAACTGATCTCGTTCTGAGCAGACCTCATCTTGTGTCCCGATTCACGCCCCTACCCCAGCTTGTTCAGCGCAAACGTTGGTCTGCAGTATTCCATGTGTTTAACGTCCATTGCCTGGTTCTTCAGTAACTTTTAAAACTAGACTCCACGCAATAACAGGATACAGACTATTGTGGATTAAACAACAATCAGTGGCTTGTAATCATTGTAATGAAGTTAACAGTGTCATGGTGGTGGATCCTAATTATATGTGCATAATTTATACTTTAGCATGGGTTACTTCAGCAGCCCTGGAGAGGCCTGCTGGCGTGTTGCCTTGGAAACGGTCTCGATAGAGACGCTGGCAGCCGGTGGGCTGTTGGCAGGAGAATTGATAATAAAGCTTCAGTATGAACTCAGCAGTGAATGGCGTTGGTCTTGTTCCTTAAGTAGGCTCGTACTCACTTACAGCGGGGACTTTACATTGGCGAGCTTGCCAGGATTATTCATTTACCAGAAACAGGACACTTGTAAAGTCTCCGACTAAAGAGGCATCATGGCAGACCAACAGCCTGACGATGACGCGGACAGGTTAAGATTGGATTTGGACGTCAATAGGGAAACGAGAGACAATCTTAAGATGTATTCCAAATCCATAGGACGGTGCAATGGGGTGAACAAGGAAAACCTACGTGAATGGCTGGAAGCGGTAGGATATACCAAGCGAATGACGGGTGCGAGCCAAACACTGGTGATACAGATGGTCGGGTACCTGGCCCAAGGTGGATTGGCCACGTTTATTGAGACGACACTCAGCAGTTGGAACGAGGAAGACATTTCCTGGGAAAAGCTGGAAGAAGAAATTTCGAAAACATATCTCGGAGAGGATGAGAAGAAATACCTACGCCTCAAAGTAGACAGGATGGCCCAGTTGGAAGGCGAATCCGTGAGAGATTATGGGGTACGGTTCTCAGAAGCGGTACGCATAGCATACGAAGAAGACCAGTTGAATGAAATCCTGAATAAGGAGAGAGTAATTGATGCTTTCATCGACGGACTGTCAGACCGGTTGGTGCAGTCCAATGCGGATATGCAAAACCCCTCATCGCTCGAAGAAGCCGTGAAATTCGCTTGTCGCGCGAGCAAGGCGACGGAAAGGCGAGGGAGGAGATCTAAGACCGAAGAAGAAAATGCCATGGCAGCGGCGAGTGAGTCTGGAGGTAAAAACAAGAACAAAGACAGTGATGGGGGAAAACCTAAGGACCCGATGAATGAACTGTGTCATCTCATGAAATCGCTACAACAAACCCTCAAAAGCGTGGATAAAAGAATCGAAGGGAAGGAGAATATGGCGGCAGTGAGAGCAACATCGCCGACGAAGACAGAGGAGAAGAATATGGCCGGTGTCGGAAGCAACCAGGGCCCCGCCAATGCTGCGGATCCCGCGGCACGTCAGCCACAGGGAGGAACCTCGGCTCCGATAGTGTATCAATTCAACGCGCCGGTAACCAGAGGACGAGGACGGGGGCGAGGTCGTGGAAGGGGACGAGGTAGAGGGAGCGGCTTCCGAGGAAATCAAAACAACGGAAATGGATCGGGACGAGGACCAAGAGGACCATGTTTCACTTGCGGAAACTATGGACACTTTGCTCGGGATTGTCACGTCTACCAAGATAATACCCAGGGAGGAATGGAGACGTTCGAGGAATTCCAACCTGAGGAATCGGCATTCTATTCGGGAAACTAAATGGTGCGCCGGACGGCAGAGTGAATATCCGAATGGACATCGGAGGTAGGGAATATATCGCTCTAGCCGATTCTGGCGCATGCCGATCGATGATGAAATGTTCGATGGTCGAAAAACTGTGTGGGAAAAATGTTAAGGAGATGAACCTGATGCAGGGTGAGCGTTTGAAATCTCTATCTGGACATGTCATTGATACTGTAGGGGTATGCATGATTGATCTGTTAGGTGAATCCATCCCTTTTTATGTGGTAGAGGAAATGGGACACGATATGCTGTTGGGCATTGATGCTTTGGGTATGTTAGGCGCGCACATCGATTGCAGCAACAAAACCATCATGTTGAAAAATAGAGAATATAAGTGGGGACCGGAAAACGGGGGAGAACGGTATGTTGAAGGTATTCTGAACGAATTAGACGAGTGGCGTTTGAAATTCCCAGAGGTTTTCTCGGGAAAGATCGATCCGCATTTTAGGAGGAAGGGGGTACAAATGACCATAGATACTGCCGGTCATGACCCGGTCCACCAGAAACCTTACAGGGTACCGTTACAGAAACGCAAAATGGTCGAAGAAGAAATAAGGGGACTCCTACAGAAAGATATAATCAGGCCCAGTCAAAGCCCGTGGTCCTCGCCCGTCCTTTTAGTGCCGAAATCCGATGGGTCGGTCAGGTGTGTGGTAGATTATAGGAAGGTCAATGATATAAGCAAAAAGGATGCCCACCCAATGCCCCAGGTGCTTGATATATTTGACCAACTACATGGATCGAAAATGTTCTCGACCATTGATCTCAAGTCGGCCTATTGGCAGATCCCCATCGATCCAAAGAGTAGGGAAAAAACGGCTATGGCTACGCATATGGGTCTCTTTGAATGGAATGTTATGCCTTTCGGACTAGCCAACAGTGGCGCTGTTTGGCAGAGGTACATTAATTCGGTGTTGTCCCCTTTGATTTCGAAATCAGTATTGGTGTATCTAGACGATATAATTGTTTTCTCTAAAGATGAAGCCGAACACACCCGACATTTAGAAGAAGTAATGACATTGTTGGCGCAAAACCATTTGACAGCGAACCCCGATAAGTGTACTTTTCGACGGACAGAGATCAAACTGTTGGGGTACATTGTGAGCACTGAGGGCGTATCGCCCGATCCCGAGAAAACGAAGGCAATAAGAGAAATGCCGCCGCCACAATGCATAAAAGACGTTAGGTCGTTCCTGGGGATGGCGAACTATTACCGCATGTGCGTAAAGGGATTCTCCGAAATAGCCGCACCACTGGTGGGATTGACAAAGAAGAACGCTCATTTCCGATGGGGGGTACACGAAGAAAACGCATGGAACGCACTGAAAAACGAGTTAATTTCAGATAGAGTAATGGCATTCCCGGACCTTAACAGACCGTTTATTCTGTACACCGATGCCAGCGATTATTGCGTTGGGGGGATCCTGACTCAGAAAGATGAGAAAGGAGTAGAAAGGCCCATACAGTATCTGTCCAAAACCCTATCCGAGGTGCAATCGAGATGGGCGGTTATCGAGAAGGAAGCTTATGCAGTGGTGTGGGCCCTAGAGAAATTCAAGCCGTATATTTGGGGATCCATCCTGTCCATCGTGACTGATCACCGTCCCCTTGTTAATTTATTCAAAACAAAGATTAACAATTCCAAAATCCAAAGATGGGCTATTACGTTGGCTGAATATGGGGCGCCGATAGAGTACCGAAAGGGGAGCCAAAACGTAAGGGCCGATATGTTATCGAGACCGCCGAGGCAGAGAGATGGATTACAGGGTGCGGTGATGTGGGATTTCTGGGAGCACAGCGGATTAAGTCCTACAGAAGTCGAGAAGGGACAGACAAAAATGCGGGAAAAACGTTGGGCCGGGCAGGGTAGGGGACGTTTCATAACGCACAAGGGGATAGTATATTCGTTAGGGAAGAAAGGGGGGAATGACGATAAACCACGATTAGTAGTCCCCAGGTCCCTAACGGACGAAGTAATCATGCGAGCCCACGAAGAAATAGGACACATGGGAGTCGAGAAAACTATGAAACGATTAGATGAGCAATTTTGGTGGAACGGTATGGCTCGACAAGTTTTTGTACAGCTCGAAAAATGTGCTGTATGCAACGCTCACAGAACGAAGAGACTATTCCCACCTGCGTCAAATATGCCCATACCTACACAACCGGGCGAAATCATGGGTATGGATCTTATTGGTCCAATGCCAATATCCGAGAACGGGAACCGGTATTGCCTGATGATTATAGACCACTGTTCGGGATGGGCCGAAGCGGAACCGATCCCCGACAAATCTGCTGAATCGGTGTTTAGGGTTCTATTTGATAGATACGTACCCCGCTACGGTGCACCGGCGATTATGATATGTGACAGGGGGTGCGAATTCAAAAACCACACAGTGGAAACGTACCTGAACAAACTAGGTACCAAGGTACACTATACCACTAGCTATCACCCTCAATCGAACGGGAAAACGGAACGATTCAACCGTACAATAAAGTCTATCCTCGCCAAATTGGTAGATGCCAGGGCAAATAGGTGGGAGAGTGCTTTGGGACCAGCCCTTATGGCACATCGAAGAGCCGTATCGGCGGCTACGGGGTATTCACCACATTTCCTGCAGTATGGCAGAGAACCCATTCCCGTTGCGGCCGATCTGGGAGGGGCCTCACACGAATCATTCACAGCCATTCTGGATGACAGATTAAAGGCAATGAAACAAGCATACGTAATAGTTAAGAACAATCTAGAATCCCAACAAAAGAGGAACAAAGGTAGGTTAGATAAGCGTCCACGGGCGGTTCCTTTAGAAAAAGGGAATTACGTATTACTGTTCCAGCCGGCCGCGGCTCCTTTGGATCCGCGATTTCAAAGTGGATTCGTAGTTATCGGAACCAATGGCGTTACCGCCGCGATTAGAGGACCAGACGGGAAGATACAGACTGTAAATGTAGATCGTTTGCGTCTAGACAAAAACCCGGTAGACTCAAAGAATATGAACAAGGCACTGGGGGTACGTGCCAGAGCGCGAAATCTCAGAACCTATCCCGACGATACGCGTAGATACAGGGAAGCCTTATCGAGGGGAACGTTAAGGAGAGGAACAGGTGGGATCGCAGCAGGCCGGAAGGGCGGGCCTCGGGCAAGGGCTAGCGAGCCCCCTAAGAACCGATTTGAGAGATCGGACGCAGATACAGGGGTGTCCGACAGAAATTCAGAAAGACATGGGAACGGTCGTGGAACCGATAGCGACGGGGATTCTGAGTACGATTCCGATTGGCTCGGAACGCGAACCCACACATCCCGAAAGGGGATAAACGTTGAAAGGGAGGATAGGGGGCGCGAACATCTGTATGGGGGCGAACCAGATGTTGAAAGCGATGATGATGATGAATACATCCTTCCAGATGGCTCGAGGGGAGCCGATGATAATACAGGGGCGGGACCCCGACAAATAGATGGGGGACAGGAGGAAACGGGGGTGAAGGGAGCGACTGGAGGAGTATGCGATAACCAGGCGGGAAAAGCCGGCGCTGGTCGCTCCACAATCGTGCTGCCATACGCAGGCCCTTCACTCCGATCTGGCAGGCAGACAGTGAAATACCGATTGAAATAGCCATACATGAGTACAGTACAACGAACCAGAAACATGTGGTGTGCCTGGATACTGGGAATTGTGTGCCTAGCGGTGGGTTATTCCGCTCAAGATATGCAAATGGAGGGAATTGTGAATGATGGAGTAATTATCACTAAGGCCGGATCTTCAAGAATTATTGGAGGATCGTGGTCGTTGGTAGTCACCATCGAACGCCCACAAACACCAGACCTAAAACAATGGAAAGAAGACACAGAAAATGTGATTAATCAACTCAAACCCATGTACGAAGACAAACGCAGGGATATGTGGAAATTGCGGATGAACCTGGTGGACGACCGCATCACTTGGGGTAAGGAGTTAATACGTTGTGGAAGGGTGGACCCTACTACAGGCCCAAGCAAAAACACAAACAGTGACAGACCAAAACGCGGATTAATCAACATAGTGGGAAAGGCCATCAAATTCTTATTCGGACTGGCGACTACCAGTGATCTAAACTCGGTAAAAGAGGAATTAAGGAGTTTACAAAGATCATCTTTTGCGGTGAGACACAACCACCAGAAACTAATATCGGTCATGAATCTAACTCGGATGTTTGTGAAAGAAGACCGTGAAGACATTAACAAACTTAATCAGGCCACCGAGGAATTGAATCGTATATCGGATAGGCTGGCCCGCCGAATGTCGTGGTTGGACGAGGCTCTAACTCATCTAAGAATCTATGGAATGGTCGAGGGCCACATCGAAATGATGGAAGCATTATCACACGATTTCATCAGAAGAGCAGAAATATTCAACAGACAGTTCTTAGCTTTGGAGCGTAACGATCTAAACAGAGACATTCTACCACCGAAAGTTCTACGCGAAACCCTGGCCTTAATGACAGAGTTGGGATACGACGCCATAAATGAACACTGGTATTATAGGTACATGAATGTGTTACCGTTGTGGTCTCAATCAGGGGAGGACTCTCAAATGGTCTACCAGATATCCCTTGTCACCGTCGAAAAAGAGGTGTTTCTGAATTATAGACTTCAATATTTCCCAGTGCCCATGAACTCGGAATATGATAGACAAATAGTGGGGAACCAACTAGTGGCTATTTCAACGGCTTCGAAAGACTCTTTTAAGGTTATGACGGATCTGTGTGTAGGTGATGCGCCTAAGGTATGTCAACCTGTTGTTATGAACTATCCGAGTATATGCGAGGCCGAAATGATAACGATGGCTAATCCGAAGCGTTGTAATGTGTCCCTCTTCTCAGCAGGGTCCAAGGATCCAAAATTATACCGATTGGTCGATGATGCATCTTCAGTGGTTGTGGTATCTAGAAAGAAGGCCACCATCAGAAAATTGTGTTCGGGACAGGTGCCGCAGATCGTGAATCATGTGGGGGTAGGCTTATACCATTTGAATAGAACCTGTCGTCTGAAAAGTAAAGAATGGGAGGTAAAGGGCATGTCCATAGGCACTAGCAACGTGACTATTCTACCTAAGAAATGGGTGAAACTGCCTCGTTTAAATATCACCTGGCCCAAGGCGTTAGACCCCATTACGGTTAAAGAACTCAAATTGGGAAGACGGAACGAAATACCGATTATTGCTCTGCCCAACGTTCAAGAGGACTATTTTGGGTGGGATAGGACAAACAGGTTTTCTATTTACGGAGGGTCAATGGGTATAGTTGCTATTGTAGTGGTACTTGTCTCCGTCATTGTGACGATATATGTGAATCGCGACCGGATCAAAAATAAGTGTATTAAGAAAATTGTCGACGACGATGATAGCAATGTTGGCCCTGATCATCCCCAAATCATTATCGAGAACAATGTGAATGAACCTGTATCGATCCCTATGAGAGATGTCGTGAATCCTCCTGTAACACCGAGAATGAGAGAAATGGTGATGAGTGTCAATCGTAATGTTGGGCAGGGAGAAAAAGTGGTCGAAAGAAAAGATAAGAAATAGGTCAGTTCGGTCCAATATATGTTCAAAGAGGGGGAGAGATGAACGTAAAATGATTGAATAACAATTACTGTATCTAGAAATCGTGAAGTATGGTATTTTTAGAAATTAGTGTTGAAACTACATATGGTTTGACATATTTATGGGAACTTAACTAGCTCGTAAAGATGAACACAAAATACGTAAAATGTTTATCGTCCCTGTGGATGGACCGTAATTATGTTTATTTACAAATGTTATTCTTATTTATATCTTTAGTGGTTTTTGGTAATGTATCGTTTATAGGTACTCTTTATACTTGTGGTCCCATCGTCATACAATTTTTGTCTTCGTATTATTTTCAAATACTTGAAAACTTGAGGTGAGGACCTGTGTAATCATTGTAATGAAGTTAACAGTGTCATGGTGGTGGATCCTAATTATATGTGCATAATTTATACTTTAGCATGGGTTACTTCAGCAGCCCTGGAGAGGCCTGCTGGCGTGTTGCCTTGGAAACGGTCTCGATAGAGACGCTGGCAGCCGGTGGGCTGTTGGCAGGAGAATTGATAATAAAGCTTCAGTATGAACTCAGCAGTGAATGGCGTTGGTCTTGTTCCTTAAGTAGGCTCGTACTCACTTACAGCGGGGACTTTACAGGCTGATTTATGGTCGTTTAAAACTAACGTTTTAACAATAACTGGACACAGATAAACGTGGCTAATCTCTATACTTTCTGGCTGAGCTTGAGGTCTCGTCTAAAGTCAAGCTATTTGTCTGGCAGCGAAAGCCCATTATAGGGGTGAACCTTCCTTTTGCGTCCAGATAATGTTTTTTTGTGATTCTTTATCTCCAGAATCTTCTGATTTCAAATCTGCCAGGTGCAATGCTCAAGTTATGAGTGTTTGAAAAGATAAGTGAAAAAAGAAGTCTTTAATCAATAAATAAATATGATTAGGACCATATTGTTTTCAGTTTGTGACGAGTGATCGGCTTGAGCGACTGCTGGTATGTGGCTGTGTTCTCTCGGCGGCAGAGTGGCGAGCGAGTTAATTTACTTGGGCCACCTCATAAACTCGGATATCACTGGCTCTGTTCAGTCACATGTGTTCATCAACCCCTGTGGTTGGTGTAAACTAAGACAAAGAGAGGCGGGAAATGGTTCCATCCAATCCAATGTGTCAATATAAACAATGTAGGGGTAAGCGGGTGGAGGGGAGACCAGTCTACTGTGTGTGGTGGCGTCCCCTGTGTTGTAGTGACTGAACCTTGGAGGTTTAGTGTGTGTTATTGAGCGCGGGAAATCGCGCTCATATACGCCATCTAGAGGTTAGAGTGCTCATACAGGGTTTCAGCTTACTGTAAAGAATCTAACACTTCACTATCAATGTCCCAACTATAAAGGCCTGGTTAAATCAGCAGGGGTCCAGTATCAAGCCTTACCAACCCCCTGCCCACTACTGACTTGGTTCCTTTTAATATAACTTTCATGGCTGAGTGACCTTGTGATGGTGTGTGCGCTGCCATTAGTGCATCAAGTGCTAAGGGGCTATCAGAGAGCGAACTGAGTGGCATAGTTGACCTATTAGCCAGAGAAATAGGGCAGTTGATCAAGACCCTCAATGAAAAATTTCACTCACAACTGTGACGAGTCAGGGTGACGAGTTGAATGGGATACTTAGATCCATATATGACTTGATTAAGAAACATTTTCAATGTATTAAGATACACCTATTTTGATTAAATAATCAGTTGCCATCTGTTGGCACATTTAGATTTCTATAACATGATAAATATTCCTGTTGGTGATACTTGAGAACAACTATCAAATCCATTCTCTGAGTTTATTGAAACATTCTTACTTTTATTTAATGAAATGATTTAGGTATACCGCGCTCTTCCATTATAAATGGAAATAATATTTGCTCCTAGTATAGAACTGCATCGAGAATCGTATAAATACACAATACTCCACGAGTTTGGATGAGCCGCAATCGTCATCGAGGCGAAGCCGAGTGATGATTACAGCCCAACCAAACGAGTTGAGTATTGTGTATTTTACGATTCGAGTGCGGTTCTGGATTTATCCCACCCCTTTCTATGATATTAAACAATCACAATTTCAGAATAATTTGAATATATACTTAGCAAATTCATATGACGTCATCTGAAATTCAATACGCCAGCGCCGTGGCGTAGTACTGTCACTCTACGGGGGTGATCGTTGAGTATTTTTGTCTAATGTTATTCCTATGGCTAAACATGTACCAGGGGTGAGATAAATATCTGTATCCCATTTGCTTGGAGCTGTTTGGGAACATACCAGCAGTTTCAATTGCGTACAATCTCATCAGGCTATTATTGGCTGATCGCATGAATAATTCTCCTTTTCTGGAGGTACTGTATTTAGGTTTGAGTTGATTTTGTGTGTAGGTGGTTATGGAAAAAGAACTCAACCACATGTGAGTCGCCTCGGTGGTGGTAGGATGGTGTGTATGAAAATGGTGTAAACCTTTTCGTAACAGCATGCATCTCCACGTTCTGATAGCAGTGTGGGAGAAGCATGTAAATTGGAATTTTTTTTTTGACGTGGCCTTGTGGTATCCTATCACCCGTATCGGCTGTCCATCGTGTTGATACCCTGGGGTGCCTGGGTCTTCATCCGATGTATCCAATTGTATTTAATTTTTAGCCGGAGGTCTTTGGCAGATTTGCTGTCTGGGTGTTGATGTATGTAGTCCATGATGGTGAACTCCATATCATCGGTTCCGTTGTGACCATGTTTGTTGAAATGTTTGGGAACATCACTGATTTTGCTATTGATTTCTACAGATCTCATGTGTTCCTTCATACTTTCCTTAATTTTGCGTTTGGGTTGTCTTATGTATTGTGCTTTGCACGTTTTGCAAGTGATGCAATAGATCAAGTATGAACTGTTGCATGTCGCTCTGTGTTTGGACGCATGTTTCTTTGAAGTGCTTTTGCTTTCAGTGTGGCCAGTCATATTGATTCGGCTGCAGTATTTGTAATGCTTTTTGGGGCAATCATTGAGGTTCTGTTTCTTTGCCTTGGTTGTTTTGTGTACCATGTAGTTCGTCCTGGCTCGAACCAGGTAGTTTTTCAGATTCTTAGGTCTCCGGTATCCCTTGATCAATCTGTTCTCGTAGATTGATTTAGTGAATTTTGATTTGCCCAATATCTCCCAATTGTTGGTCACAATGTTGGGTATGGCTTTGGTTGGTTGGGTTTGATTTAACGTCTAGTCAACCATTGCAGGTTCTCACCAGACTTTCTCAAGGTTCTTTTACACCACAAGGGTGGTGATCAAATCTATGAAATGAATTTAGGTGGAAACCTCAACCCTACACATTTACCGAGGTGAGAGTTCTTTTACTTCCCACACCACATAGACTTGGTATAAGAAGGATTGGCCTTTGATATAGCAGTAAATCTACTACTGCTGGGGGTGAAGGAGAAAAGTGGCTGCACTGGGACTCAACAAAGTCTGACAACCTTGGGATTACAGTGCTCTTTACCACTAAGCTAACTCCACACCCAGGTCCCTTTTGTTATGATTGTGTGCAAGCATATGCGGTGTGCACCACGAAGAGGCAAGGCGACCAAGAGGGTGAACAGATTGTTAATTGCTGTCCACCCCAGCAGACCGTTGGGTATGGCATTTCCTTTTGAGGGGAAGTGCTGATCAAGAATGTCTTGTCTTGGTCTTCCTCGGTTTTGTCTTTAGGCCTAGTTTGTGTGAGTAGTGCACTCCTGCCTAGGTTGTCTGCCTTTTGTTGTATCTCCAACATACTTTGGGTTTCAAGGGGTAGTCTGCCAACAGGTACCTCTCCAGGTATTCCAAAAAGAGGTTGGCATATGATGGGGCTAGCTTGGTGCCCATCGCCCTTTCTCCTATCTGGAGGTAGTTCTCGCCGTTGAATCGTATGTTGCTCTTCTTTAGGCCATTTCCAGAATCCAATGATACTGTCTGTTGCGTATGACTGCTACGCCCTCCTCGTATTGTATGTTCGTATACAAGGCACTCACATCCAGTGTGCCGAGGATGTCGTTCTTACCTATTGTCCATAGTTCTCGTATTTTCTTCAGGAAATGGTTGTTATCCTTGATATAGGACTCAATTTTGGGGACTTCTTCCTTAAGAAAGTTGTCCACGAATGAAGAGATTTTTTCAGTCAGGCAGCCATTGGCTGAGACGACTGGCCTGCCTGGTGGTGGTAATTTCCCCTTGTGGACTTTTGGCAGGAGGTAGATTTGGGGTGGCCTAGGGTCGTTAGTTTGGAGGGCTTTCCCCATATTTTTTGCTGTCTTTTCGCCTCAGCTATGGAATCTATGCTATTCAAGATGACTATTCCACCTCCCGTGTCTGCTGGTTTGATGGTTATGTCCTGATCCCTAGATAGGTCCTTTAAGGATTTATGCTCATCTTTGACCAAATTGCGATTGAACCAACCTTTGTTGATATTGCGTTTCGAGGGAGAGATTTCGTTTACTGCTATAAACCCTTCCAAGTTGCTCGACCCTTGTGGGGCCAGCCAGTTAGATTTATCGGCCAACTTTTTTATTAGGTCCCGATTTTGGTACGGGGCCCCAGGTAGAAAAAAAAGAAGTTTCCGAATGGAGTTAACATGCTTCCCCCACACTGCAACCAGAACGCGGAGATGCATGCCGTAACGAAAAAGTTTACACCATTTTGGATATTGTTTTCTGTGCCTAAAAAAACCTATCAATTTTGAACCCAATCTTAATTTCGATGTAGTTCACATTTGTTTTGATTAAGTGTTTCTGTGCCATGACCTATTTAGATTGAATAACTAGGTCGTAATAATAGAAATACATAAAATATATTTTATGGAGGATCTCTGGTTTGTGCATCCTTGCTCTTTTATAACTGTCTCTTGCTGCAAGGTAGAAGAGTTAATCCATTCTTGGTGGGTGATGTCTTGAGGCATCTCCATGCCAGATTGAATGATGCTTTGAGGCATCATTTTCAATGATAAATGAAATCATTGATTTTTGCAACAGCATAGGGAATAAATGATCAATATATACATAAAACTTCCCCAGTATATCGGTATAATGTCATATCTAAATACTTTATGAAATGATCATATCCATATTCATTCATAGATTATAAAAAAATCCCACCTTTTTAACTCTGATTTTTCAGAAGCTTATAATTTGAGTTGCCCAAAGATTTCAGCATTGCATCCAGCAGATTTGAAATTAGAAGATTCTGGAGATAAAGAAGATAAGGAGATTAAGAGTCTGGATGCAGGGACAAGATATACCGCTCTTGCTGCCAGACTATATAGAATGTGCTCGGTGAGGCTGTAACCCTGCCAGGTATTCACGTGTGTAACATCTCACACTGTAGTATGTCATGTTTGGCTGTTATATTTACCAAGGCTTGAGTTCTTTTAGTTCCCACCCCACACAGACTTGGTATAAGAAGGATTGGCCTTTGATATAGCAGTAAATCTACTACTGCTGGGGGTGAAGGAGAAAAGTGGCTGCACTGGGACTCACCACACCACATACACATGGTATGAGGACTGGTCTTTGATATAGCAGTAAGTCTACCACTGATGTGGATGAAAGAGAAAGGTGGCTGCACACCACACCACACAGACCATGAGAGCGACTGGCCTCGGATATGACAGTAAATTTACCACTGCTGGATATACAGGATTGAAAGTCGAGACTGAGGAAAATTGGAAATTCGAAACACCTATACAAAAAAACCCACTTAAAACATTATTTTGGAACAGAACGGCTACGAATCGACATATCGTCTAGTGTGGCCAGTGCATATGAAATGAAAGAATTCCGTTAATTGTCGGAAAAATTGCATCCCTGATATAGTACATGCCAGGTGTGGCTATTACTCCGTAATGAGGCGACGACGACGGGTGTTGCTCCTCACACTGTGATACATGTCTGTGCTTATGAAACAGGGGTCGCCCGTTCAGCGGGTCACGGTGGTCGGCCTGGTCACAGGAGATCAGTTCACCAGCCGGCCGCCGCTCCTCATTTAACACACGTGTTTACAGGTGGTGCTTTGTTTTGTCTGCGCGCGGCCATCACGAGCAGGCAGAGCGGGCGGGCGGCGGGGGTTCACAAGTTTATAGGGTCGCCCCCGCCCCGCTCCTCCCCGGGCGCCGACAACGTGGGACGAGGTCAGGTCGGGTCACCAAAGGTGAAAGGTCACCCCAGCGCCCAGAGGTCAAGTAATGACCTACAGACACCCAGTAATGACCAACACCCCCACCCCACACCCAGTCTATACTCGTTGGTCTTCCTCCAACAACAAGACACACTATAATAATACCCCTCTCCCCCCACGCTTCCAGGAATGACCCCCCCCCCCCCCCCGTCCCCATCGCTCTCATTCAGTCTCTTCCCGGATTCCCAGAGGCTCACTGGTCCTGACAGGTACGCATGTCGCGTTGCCTGTCACACTACCCGTCACGATCACGCCGCGCCGTCACACCGCCCGGTCACACCAAGCCCCGTCACGATGCCGCGCCGTCACACCGCCCCATCACGCCGCCCCGTCACGATGACGCCCCATCACGCCGCCCCGTCACACGCCAAGCCCGGTCACGCCGCCCCGTCACGATGACGCCCCATCACGATGACGCCCCATCACGATGACGCCCCATCACGATGACGCCCCATCACGATGACGCCCCATCACGATGACGCCCCATCACGATGACGCCCCATCACGATGACGCCTCATCACGCCGTCCCGTCACGCTGTCAGGTCACGCTGTCAGGTCACC
Source organism: Alentia gelatinosa (assembly GCA_950022655.1). NCBI lineage: Eukaryota > Metazoa > Annelida > Polychaeta > Phyllodocida > Polynoidae > Alentia > Alentia gelatinosa. Next base: position 27,546,462 of record OX465592.1, read on the forward strand.
CTGACTGTCACCCCGACTCGGAGCAGCTCGGTACCTTCTCACCAGCCCCGTGTGGCTGGCACAGGGTCACTCAGTGCACGCACCACTTCCTGTTCCCAGCGTTACGCTCAGACGGGACCAGCGATGATATCTATACGTACTAGCGACTTCGTCGCGTCGTATTTGAGAGGGTGAGGGGTGGTGAGGGCTTAGTGGTGCACCCTACTATTAATACCTGAAACTATCAATTAGTTCCCAACCATCATTTCATGTGACACCGATTTTACCGACTAAGAAAAACTAAAAGTCTTCAGCTAAAGTGGGAATCGAACACCCTACACTCACATCCCCAGCCCCACACCCTGCTGACTGCTCCACAGAGCCAGATGCTGGATTCAGGTCAAATACTTAGAGTGGTGGCTGGAGGGTGGGGGGGAGGGGTATCAGCGGAGTTTCGAAAGGGGTACCAGCGAAAGTTAAGATCCCATTGGTTTCTCACGAGAAAAATAGATCAGAAAACTACAATACTAAACTTTGATTTTGGCATGGCTTGAAATGAATCATAAGAGAAGAAGTTTGTCTGAGTATAGAAATACAAAAAAGAAGAACAGGTTCGAGTTGTTCACTGCACGAGATTCTCACTCTCGTGGCCCCTCACTCTCCATGCCTAGGTCTGGTTCACTCTGTCTCTATGTACGGGAGCAACTTTAAGCGGATACGACTGAATTCTACCGTTTTAAATATGGTAGGTAATCACGTCTAGTATAGTCTGCCCTCCACCTATAGCCCCACCATCACAGCATATAACGCTGTCACTTCTAGTCTAGTCCACCCTCCACCTATAGCCCCACTATCACAGCATCTAACGCTATCACTTCTAGTATAGACTGCCCTCCACCTATAGACCCACCATCACAGCATCTAACGCTGTCACTTCTAGTCTAGTCCACCCTCCACCTATAGCCCCACCATCACAGCATCTAACATTATCACTTCTAGTCTAGTCCACCCTCCACCTATAGCCCCACCATCACAGCATCTAACGCTATCACTTCTAGTATAGACTGCCCTCCACCTATAGCCCCACCATCACAGCATCTACACTGTCCCTTCTAGTATAGACTGCCCTCCACCTGATGGTACAACCCAAATAGCCCCACCATCACAAAATCTAGAAATATCACGTCTGACATAGTACTGATGGTGTAAACCCTACAGGTCATTACAAGTTATAGTGGATAAAGTATAGAACCCTCGGCCAAGTACTGTGTTCGTATGAATCGCTGAGAAAATGAAGCATTATTTCTGGAATTATAAAGGAAAAATGGTTGATTACACTGGTTGCATCATGAGCTATATCGGGGTTATTGGGACCATGGTACCTTTTTCATGCATCCTCCCAACAGGTTACAATGCACACCGAAACACTACGATATGCCTCCCGATAGGCTATGATTTGGTCATTTTGCATCAGTGTATATCGGCTTTGTGGGTACCCAGTCTTATAAAGGTGATACTATGGCATAGATACTATAGAGGAAACCTATGAAAGTTGGCGTTAAGAGCTTGTATCACATTAAGTTTGAATCGCATAGTGACTGTTGATATTTTTTTCTAAATATTCAATGGGTGTTGGATACAATTTTCTAATATTAAGTCTATGGGGAAAAAATATCAGGAAGTGAGATATACTGTTATAACCACACAGACACCCGACAGATGCCTACCTGACATCTACAATAGCCAGGAGTCTGAGGCCTACCTGATGCCTACAATAGCCGGTAGTAGTTTACAGGCTGGAGGACTAGTGTCTAGACAATCCAGCAAAAAAAAACCAAAAAAAAACAACGCCCTCGTCATATTTTTCATGGCTTGGTGATGAGAAACAAGTTTTATTTTTAAGTGGCCTAACTCTAAACTAAACTATCATTCTCCAACTCGTTTGAATGCTACATGATATTCACTCCACATCAAACTCGTGGAGGACGAGTTTTTTTGTCCAAAACTTATTGTTTTCTTCTTTAGTATTCATTGGAAGATCAGGTCTTCAATTACAAATGAAAAAACAACAACATTTATGTATCAAATATATGCCCCACACTGTCGTGTTTTCTTTGATAAGCTTTAATTGGCATAAAGGTCAATTCCTTGTACTGTCAAACACCTGAATGGAGGGTCAGGGTTAGCCCTCAGCCATTCGGTTCAATAAGTCACACAAGACGTGATACAATTAATCCCCATGGGACGCCACGTGCATGACGTCAGAAACACGTCACTCTCCAAAAAGATTCCCTTTCCGTTAACTTACACAGCGTTCACAGGATGACACAAAATCTCTGATTTTGGACCCTCGGGACATGAGTGACCAGTCGCCATGGCAACAAACACCACGTGACTTTCTAGCCATCCATGCGTGACTGAACTTGACCTTTGACCCGATAAAGTGTGATGTTCCAGCCTCGGCCCCGGAAGCCACGCCCACTGACCCCGCGTGACCTCGACGTGAGGGATCGGCACTGAGACGGTCATGAGGTCAGAGTGGAGTGTCACAGTGAACAGAGACAGGTTAGAACCATCTATTCTCATCTATGGGCCATCTGAGATTCAGGAGTCCTCGGCAACTGGCCTGTGCGACTTTATCTGATAACAGGGCTGTCTATATTACAAGTGTATCATGTCTAGTGTAACCACCAAGTGATCAATGCAGCAGTGAGTCCCTTCAGGAGGGCTCGGGCGACTAGTTTTCATGGTTTGTTTGGGTAGTTTAACGTCCAATTTGTTCAATCAGACTTAGTTTGCATGGATAACCCACCCTCCAGTATTGTGTGTATATATATATCTATGTCAGGAACACCATAATAAAGTCGAAGCTTTAGACTTTCTTTGCCCTTTCTATGATAGGTGGTTTCTGTAGTGGTACAGGAGTTCCTGAGACACTGACATATAATCAACAATCTACCCTCGGGGCCTCTTTAATCATGTACATCGCAACGCTCACTTGTCTGGTTAGGTTGTGCATATAACCGCCATAATCGTTGAACTATCCTATTTAGTCTTTTCGGGTTTTTCATATATTTCTGAAGTCTAATAGAACATATTGGACGTTAAAGTACCCAAACAAACAAATAAAATCATACTACAATTATCTATGGTTTACAATATATTTTTTGTAGTTATAGAATATATAAAGCTTACCTCTGTACCATGCCTAAAATATAATTGATCAGAAATATATGTAGTAGGAGCAGCATGGAATTAATTGATATGGCTAAAATGTGCTTCTGCCATTGTGTACACACATAATTATCAATAGTTCCATAAGTCCTCCTAATATAGTTTCAGAAATATATAGTATGAGTAGAATATGATCACATTTTCCCACGGGAGAAATTGAATTAGAATACCTCTACACCTTTTGAAGTTATCACTGGTAAATAATGTACACAGAGGCAGAGGCAGAATACACACTTCTGCCTCCGTATACATAGGTATATCTCTGTTTTCAAACCCCAAATTGGCCTGCTATGGGTCTTAATGTTGGTAAGTGTTGCTGTGGGTGATGGTTGATAGGTGTGGGTGTTGATGGGGATGGGGATTGGTGTTGATTGCATGAAAATGGCTTAAATGTGCTTCTGCCTCCGTGTACAGACATATTTATCAATATTTCCATAAAACCTGCTAATACAATTTTAAAGAGATCTAATATGAGTAGGATATGACCACATCTGCCCATATGTGAAATTGAATTGAAATCCTCTCATACACTATGGAGTTACACTGATAAACCATGTACTTCTGCCTCCGTGCACACACTTCTGCCTCCGTGTACATTCAAACCCAAAATCAGCCTGCTATAGGTCTTAGTGCTGATAGGTGTTTGTGTGGGTGTTGGATGATAGGTGTGGGTGTTGATGTCGATGGGTATTGGTGTCCTACAAAATGAAGCTTCTGCCTCCTGACATGGTTACCCAACTTTGTATGGGAACTTTTTCATCTGAGGAAATTGAATCCTCTAGAATCCTCTAAGAAAGCGTATGAATTATGTACTGATGATACAAAATCAAGATGTGTCGCCAGACAAGGAGACAAGAAGGATATTATCAAACTCCTTCAGGAGAGGGGTGAGGATATACTTACCTTTGTAGCTTTAAATCTAATTTCCAGATATTTTTCTTGATTGTTTAGATGTGATACACAGCAGAACACTCATGCTGGACTTCGAGAAATTGTTTCCTAACGTGAAGCAAGGCTCATACTGATGAAGCAGAAGGGGAAGCATCACAAGCCTGCAACTAAGGATGGACAAGCCCCTGAGGCTGCACCAGAGGTATTACCTGACTACAATAAAAAAGAAATCGTGAAACAAGTCCCCAAATACCAATCTGCACAAAACAAGAAGCAGAACGGACCACAAAAGAATGGGGCTTAGAGTAAAATTCTGAATAAAACCGAAAATGCAGTGAATAGAGAGGGATCTAACTAGATCTGCTCAAGTCTGTATCATTTAATGATTAAACACAATCAGAAAAAGTTCATTATAATATGTATCCTTCTCTGACTGACCTATGAATCAAACTGTAACCTGATTGAGATCAAAGTGAGAAGGTACCACTCTCCCAGCAGATATCCTGACCAGAAGCCAGGATATCTGTATGGAGAGTGTTGGGAATACTGGAGCTAAGCAGCGCCAGAAATCCAACACCATTACTGAGTGTACCAGTCCCTGTATCCCAGCGAGGAGGGTAGCCATAGGATGCAGGGACTGGAGTTAGTCTAGGATCTAACCAGCCTGACAGTGAGGTGGCACTTACTGATACTGCCCAGACTTAAGTCTTAACAGTGGACAAGGGCAGTGAGGAACCCCTGGAGAAAGAAGTTCCTGGCTACCGATCATAAAAAGAACTAAGAAGAAAGTTTAGGGTTCAACAACTCTAACTACACCAGTCCAGCCCAAAGGTAATCGCCCGAATAAATAAAAGAAGAAAACTACAGTTAGAGGTGTAGCCACAATTATCCTACCCCTAATAAAAAAACTGATTTAACACAGGCAAATTTTATGTTGCGTGCCATGACATAAAATAAAATTTATCTACCTATAATACATGGACGGAAAATCGAGTCAGACTTTCCTAATATCATAAATTCATGGAGACGGGGAAGGATAAATAAGAAACCAATACACGGCCTTCCCGTCCTAGCATAAACACTGACAAGTCTAACTCTCGTTTGGTTTCTACTAAATATGACTCTTCAGGCAGTCCAGACCAAGTCAGCAAATATATTTGTGAGCATGTTAGCACCTGACACAAAAGAGGAATTCTAAGGGATCATTTTAAGGAAAACTTAGAAGTTGGCAGCATTATATGCCACAAGATCCTTTCTGTAAATGAGAGATACAGCTCATTTAAGGTCACAGGAGAGTGCATGGATCCAAGCATCTTCTATCATGAGGAGCTCTGGCCTCAAGGCACATTAATAAAAGGAGGTATGACCTTTACATGGATGGACTATCTCAGAAATTGAACAATTGCCACACTAAATGTATTACAGGATCTAAGATTGTGATGCATGCTAATGATTTATTCACTTTTTCCCTTACAGCAATGGACTTTCTGGGTCTGTGAAAATTACAGGTCTAGAAAATGACATTCTCTTACAACGCTTCTTAGAGTAAGTTCATGGTGATTAGATGGGATTTAATACTGCCCATATTTAATTTTAGTAGCAAGGAACTAACGGTCTGTGATGAGGTAAATATCTTGGACACATCATTTGTGACAATTTATGTGATGATACACACTAAGGGACCATTCAATTTCAATGATTTACCTTTTTGCGATTTACCAACATAAGAGTTTCTAGACTGTATTTTGGATAATCTATACCATTTAGAGATCACTTTAGTGTCTGATCTCTTCTATCAGAATTATCAAATTCACATAGATATAAGAATGGTGACTGTTGCAGAGAAGAAAATAAATGAGGTACCAGTACTGTAATACCTGGCAGTGCCATGTCTGTGGAGTGGGGGCTCATCATACTAAGACTTCTTGTAATCTGCCATGCAAGAACCTTTCTGAGATAATGTTCATTGCAATGTTTTTTATTTATCATCTTACTAAAGTTAGCAGCAAAATTGTTGGCTTATTGAGGCAGAGACTATCACAGGGTTATTGCAGATCCTTGTATTGTCAAAACAACAGCTGCCTGAAGAAAATATGAGGTAAATGACAGTTGCTGTGATATATGACTATATTGATGAAATTCACTCATCAAACTCACAAATTACTGCAGCAATGTTACCCAAGAGATATTACCTTCTATTACTGATTCGTGAACCTGATTTTGCTAGCAGATATTCTACATACATCACCACAAATTCAACAAATAATTTACTATGAGAGTGCATTACATAACTGTCAGGAGATCCTCAGAAAACAGCAAAACCTGCATTCTGCCTATGTAGTAACTGGCATTTCATGTGATAATAATGTACTTGAGTCTCTCCATATGAATCACACTTTACCAAAAACCTTTGTAATTAGAAAGCAGTAGACTTGCTAAGCCACAATGTGAAATTGGTACCTTGCAGAGTTTTGTATGTTTGACACCAAAACACCAGGGAACTATCAATAATGATGTCAAAACTGATTCGGTCTAGTATTCACAATCTTTTAAAAATTTCTAGTATATGAAAAACAAACCAGGATAATTTTCTGCACAAGAAAACTGCAATGATTTTAGAGTTTGTAGGTTGTGCATGATTATGCTAAGACTATCAAAGGTAATACCACTGTTAGGAGATTGCTCCATGACCTTATGTTGTGCAGCTCCACTGTATTAGTATACATACTCAGCATTGTAGCTTAGCACATACATGTTGTCTTTTTGGTCCCTCCGTTGTCTCAATAGAACACCCCCTTAGATAGGACTCAGAACAGCAGGTACATAAGCTCTCATGCCAGCATGTGCTGACAGGCTAAGGGTTTACTTCCTAGATGGTGGATATCTAATCCTATATCTATGCTACCCAGTTTGCAGTCATTGCTCTTAAACTATCATTAGCAGTACACATTACACAAGGGCCAGATATCATACAAGTTTAAAATGTGCACACCAGAATTCAACTGGCTTTATCTATTTAACATTACTATATATATATATGTGTGTGTGTGTGTGCATATGAGAAAGAATCAATTTAGGGCTAATGCCTAGGGGAGGGGCAGCTTATTTTTTAGGTATTTCCGAGGAAGGGGCGGTTTCTTCTGGGTTATTTCCGAGGGGGGGGGGGGGGGGGGGGTTCATTTGGAGGTATTTCCGAGGGGGGGGGGGGGGTGATTCATTTTGGAGGATTCGCCGGGCAAAACCCACACCCCCCCCCCTGCCATAAGTAATGAACACTCCCTTACTAAGGACCTCTGTAAACTTAGTCAGAAATAAAGTGATTGAATGGAATTGGAATTGCAGAAAACTGTCATCTCTGTGAGTGACTGACCTGTTTACACGAGGTGTTCTATCATTAAGAGCATGCATGTACGTTAATACTTAAGTTATGTAGGCCCTTGAAACAGGCGTCTATAGTAATCAATATTTGCAGTCTAGATCAAGATCTAGTAGGAGTTCAACAATGAAACCACTGTCACAGAGTTTCAAAGTAACTTACAAGTTACATACTGTACCAACAGAACCAATTGCTTAGCTAAGTTAGTATGCCAGTCAAATGTATGCAACACACAAATTCGTCCACTAGGTTGACAGATACGGATATATGGGGATATCCTACCTAATCAACACCAGATAGAATATTTGCAATTTTGTAGCATGTGCCCAACACATGTATGCAGATTTGAGGGAAGATTGCAAAGAAGTCCGATAACATTTGGCTGTCAGGAAATGGGATCAAACCAACATGAACATCACGTCAGACTAGTAGTCACTTCGTAGTCACACGTATGTGCGGAATTCTGCCAACAGATAAACAAAAAGAATCTCACTCACCTAACCAACAGCCTCGCACAACCCTATGAGCAACACGTATTCGTAGATCCTTTGTGATATAACCGGAGGATAGAAGAAAATGTATAATCCCGAAACTCCAGTTTAATCCCTGAATATGTTGAACAGTTTGAGGAAAGTGCAGAGCCTGTCCAAACAGCCTCTGAACTGATTACGACCGACTTTCAACATCCGGGAACCTGCCAGCACTGTCACGTACTAACAGGAACAGGTTGACTAGAACACTTTGACCGAAATGGAAGTTTCGCCTGTATTCAAATAAATCATACCATCGAATGTAAATAACTCGTTAAAATATGAAATTTTAAAAATGTAAGAAGAACCGACTCTGAATTAATCCATATTTGTACAGTGCTATATTTGTATTTCTATCCGCTAATTTGGAAAGTTATTTTGGAGAGTTTTTATGGAGCTAATAATGCACGAGGGCAGTGATCTGGGGTGGAGGTGACATTTAATTAATCTAACTGTATTATTGAGTCAATAATCATCTAGATTCCATTTTTTCTATGCTTCCGACATTCACTTTTGTAATGTTTTCATTTTCCTTTGTAACGCTCAATGCGGTTAATTCCGCATGTACATTTCGGAAAATCCTTTTTTCTGTTTTTCACATTAAAACTCAGGCAGTGGCCTGGATGGTCGGCCTTGACATATTAATCTTGACAACAATTTAGATTTCATAGAATATAAGACTGTTCAACTTTTGTATATATAAATATACAAAATAGAACAACTAACACTAAAATTTAGGTAAGAAAATAAAATTTTGCTGCTTTATATGATAATTGATGTATGGCTATAAGACCGGTTTGGTTTAAGAGTTCAAAACAATCTCATGATCATGTTGACATATATTGTTGTCGGTTTTTCGTTTCATCCGTCAATCTTGTAGGTTTGCTTAAATTACTAGATTATATGCAAGTAGCATAATGTCATTGGCGAAAAAACAACAGAGAAACATTGTTCGACAAATAGCCGTCCAAAGAAAGAATCTTGTGGCCGTATGCAGGTAGGGTCATGTATTTCATATGGCAGTCAAACGGTAAAATTCCGCTTCATACATTTTCTCCTATCGTGATGTTGAATCTCGATCGAAAACATCCATTATTGACAGTATAATGAATCACCAGTGGTGCATACATCCTCAGAGATATTTATTGTTAAGAAGGAGAGATATATGCATGCACCGAGTTATCTTATTGGATATTAGCATACCCGGTATTATTTCAATCATTGTCACGATATTATCATTAGGGCCATAGGGGTAACTTACTACGAACCAACTGGACCGATGGCACCACGGACCGATGCCGATGGCACCTGGACTGATGGCATCTGGTTCTGGCATCTCTTTTCATTGTTACCTGGACTGATGGCACCCGTGCCTGGGTTTATAGACGATATGGCACAAGGGCGCTATAGCACGGGTGCGTTATGGCACAACCCTTGACGATATGGCATGGAAAAGAAGCCCTTTGGCATAGCATAGGTTAGACGGGAATTGGACGCCTTGAGCCTTTTACCGTTTGAGCCTCCTGTCAGCGCGAAAACGTGGACGCCTTGAGCCTACCCCGTGGACGCCTTGAGCCTACCTCATTTTAGTTCTGAATAGCGGGTTAGGGTTAGAAAAGGGTTGGGTAAGGGTTAGGGTTGTATATATATGACTATAAACTAGTATAAGTACACTTTTCAAAGTTTTTTACATGTAGATGCTCAAGGAAGCCAAAATGGGGTAGGCTCAAGGCGTCCACAGGGTAGGCTCAAGGCGTCCACAGAAAGGCTCAAGGCGTCCAGGGCTCGAATCGTCCCGGGCTCAAGGCGTCCATGAACCGGTTAGACCATTTGGCGCACTTTCTCGTTTCAGTTTTAATCATATCACAGGTTTTGGAGACCGTTTATTATTCGTTGATAAAAAAACATGTCAATGTTAATAGACTGATATTAGACTGGTCTTGTTTTTTCGTGTTTAAAAAAAAAAGAAGTAAACATGTGTTTGTAGGGCGTTTCGACGGATCTGTGATTTGACAAGTGGGACTACTCTAGAGTCTAGTACTCGCACAGTTGGTACTGGTTACAACTTTAATACAAGGCTATAACTACAATCAATTACAGAGGAAATAACGTTTAAGGCCCGCGTCCACCAGAGCCGACACGCTACGATAGTGCTTCCGACACGCTGCGACACAGAACTTCTGTGTCGCAGCGTGTTGGGGGTTCTGTTGCAGACATGTGAGCGCCACCCTGCGACACACCTTTTTACCCAAAAGGTATCGATCATAGGTACCGACACACTACGACACAAGAACCGCGGAAAACAGTGCCTAAGGGAACATCGTAGGGTACTCCGCCGGGAAAATCATTCTCATGTGAGAGATACTCAACAAAGATTTATGAAATTTTAGAATTCGATAGCAGATATAAAGGGCCTTATGCACAGTAAATATGGTAATTTTTGATAAGGTCTAAATCTCTCAAATCGATAATTCCTTTATTTGATATCGAAATGACTTTTTAGAATGTAAAAAAATACATATGTATATCCCAGACCTGTTGACACTGTCGGACAGCCCTAATAAAGTGAATACATTCTAGTTCTCCTATGTTAATGTATATATAGACGCTGCGACACGGTCTGTGTCGTAGCAAATATCGAACATGTTCGATCTTGTCAGGCCGTGTCGGTTTGTGTCGTAGACTCTTGTCGTAGAACCGTGATCAACCAAAAAAATATGTTGGCGATGTACAAGATTTGTGTCGCAGAGGGCGTGTCGGGGTGTGTCGGGAGGCGTGTTGGCTCTGGTTGACGCGGGCCTTTTTTTATTTGTAAACTACATTGTATTGGTAGTTTCCGATTCTGAGCTTTTTATTGCGTTGAAATTGACTGTTTTGTTTGAAAACAACAAATCTCAACTGAGGGAAGGAATATTTAATGAAGATAGCTGTTCAGGAGAATATAGAAATAAAGGCCGTTTTTACATGGTAAAACCCATGTTAATTTTCTCAAACTTTCACAGAATATAGTAGATGTAATAGTACTAAGTTTTAAAGCTTTAAAAACCATAGGTCGCCATACTTGTTTTTTTCAGTACATTTCCTATGTAAATCAAATGAATGTAAATTGTTTTTTTATTAATATCTTGGCTAATATTGCACCTAGAATCTCCAAATAAAAACTGAGATAAGGAATATTTAATGAAGAATTCAATTCCCCTAATAAAAATTGTGTAGATATTCAGCAGTATATTGAAATAAAAAGTATGCCAAATCGTCTATGCAAGTGTGCCATATCATCTAGGTGAGGGTGCCATATCGTCCATGCCATAACGCTCCTGTGCCATATCGTCCATACACCCGTGGACTGGTGGCACCACTTTCCTAGACTGATGGCACCACCTTTTTTACCTGGACTCATAGGCACCACTGTTTTTATTTGATATGTAATATACAATAGTCATAAAATTGAATAACAGAAAAAAATGTTGCCCACGCCCATGTATTCCTTTGAAAAAAAGAGCGAAGGAAATTATGAGAAAAAATTAACCCCACCCCCCACCCCATTTACCAAAATAGATCCCCCGTCCCCATGAAAATTTGAAAAAGCAATCATCCCTCCCCACACAGAAACACCTGAAAAATCCCCCCCTCCAATATTTTTCACTAAAGCCCTCCACCCTCCCCCAAGGAAATGATGAAATTGTAAAAAGAAAAAAGGTTAGCACCACGTATATGAATGTCTTAAAATCAAAATAAAATTAGCAGCCTCCCCCCCCCCCCTCCGTGCCCCCTGTGTTACCAAAATAAGCCTTCCAACTGCATGAAAATACAAAAAGAATTAACCACCCCCTCCACAGAAGTACCAGAAAAAAGTTGCCCCCCCCCCAATAGTAATGACCCCAAAAAGCCCCCCTAACTCAAATTGCCCCCCCCCCCCCATAAATAATAAACCCTCCCGTAAAAACTTTATCATCGGATCTAACTTTGACTATGGTTCATAATGACATAAGGTTGAAGCAAGAATATCAGAAAGAGTAGTGACCTTGTGAGTGGTGCCACCAGGCTAAGTGAGTGGTGCCATCAGTCTAGGTAGTGGTGCCATCAGTCTAGGAAAATGTTGCCATCTGTCTGAAGAGGTGCCATCAGTCCAAGTGTCATCGGTCCGTGGTTCCATCGGTCTATTAATCTCATTAGGTAGTATTCACTCCTCATCTCCATTGCCGGTAGCCAGTCTATAATTAGCCCTGCCACAATGATCATGATGGGAGATGAGTGGTATTTAGTACTGTGTTACCCGCACCTAGGGCGAACAGCTCTTCAATACAAAACCATGTGACATATCGAGGTAAACAAAAGAATGTATGATTTTTCAATATCACCAGATAACCAAAACTTAGCCTGGATTAAGATTTTATTTATTATCCACCTAATACGATGTGTCCATAGAAAACACATAAGGAGTGTGTATGGACAAACCCGACGCATACGGATATGTTGTAGGCCTAAGCTCCGGGTGGCGCATACGGGAAAATAGTGTGCATATCCGAGCATATGCAAGGATATTGTGTAGAGTTAACTCCGAGGTCAGTCATTTGGTTGCGGGCTGATCTGTGCTTAATTGCCCCCTACTCGTGGTTGTGGGGCTATACGTCAGAGATCAGCAATGTATGAAACTATAGACTTAAATTAATTATCATTTTACATAGACAACAATAGTCGATGATCTTTTGGATGGGCGGCCGTAAAACACGAGTGGTTGACCCATAGTAATACATGAGCGACAGTAACTGATTTTCGTCGTCAACTTCGTGTGGTTTACAGGCCAAACTGTCCAAAATCCATCGATTGCTGTATTTCTTTCCTGTGGTCATTAATAATACTTTTGTAATTCCTATTCCGCGAAATTCGATAATGGGTTGGGAAAAGCCGTAAACCATGGGTGTGGTTTATGGCCAGTGATAAACTATGGGGAATTGTTTACTCTGGCCCCATACATTTTCAATGTGGACTTCGTAACCCATGGGTAAGAAAGTGCTATAAAACATGGTCTAATGGTATATTTTTGTAGCATTATATAGCACATATAGTAAATGTCATATTTGGTATTTTATGATGTTAAACTGGTTTGTAATTGGTGTACAGAGGAAAAACATGTGTTTCAGGTTAGCGGTGAAGAGTTTGATAGAGCGCTCGTGTTTTGAACCCATTGACGATGGAGGGGAGGAACTCTACAACTTCTGCGCCATCATGGAGCACATCTTCAGCCATCGACTGAGGCGTGAGTAACTGCATTCCTCGCTAAAACTTGACCAAAACCTGGATTGCAGGGACCTTTTTCACTAGTTTCGTGACATGTCTAGATGGCGTCTAGATATGAGACTTTGTTTTGTCTGTTCTTGCATGCACTGTTGGTGCCGCTTTTCATGTCACAAAACTAGTGAAACAGGTCCATGACGTGTAGATTTGTCTAATTCTTATGTTTGGGGTCTGTCTTTACCTAAGGGCAGCTACTTGTGTTGTCACGAAACTAGACAACCCCAATGTCTGTATTGTGTCACAGACATGTCACGTAACTAGTGAAACAGGTCCCGCTTATAAACGCTAGTGAAACAGTCTGCTTATAAGTCAATTGAAATTGAATTGGAGCCTAATCGACATCAAGTTCAAATGAATTTTATCGAGTGTATGTTCACACACCAATTCAATAAACAGTTAAGCTTAATTAACCCCAAGTCTTATGAATTGTTGACTTAAGAAGTCAATTAATTCTGATTCTAAAAATTGCCGTTTATGAGATTGGTTTGGAAATGCATTCAGTAATACTGATCTAGTCACATTAATTATTCATTCCCTGATAACATGATTAGCAAATAAGGCGCACAGTCTTCATAGTCTGTAGCAGTTAGCATGGGTTGTGGATTTCAAATCGGTCAAGTTCTTTCACAGACTGTTTGTCAGTGTCCGTACCTGAAATGAAAATCAGATGTAAAAGAAACCAGGGATGTAAGTGTTCTGATAAATAACTGATGTTTGATATTGTCATGATATGATGTATATCACTAATCTATATGTACACTATACTTACCTTACATGACAGCACTGCCTACTCAGTGCTACCATCTAGTGTTAGATATGTGTACTAACATACACGTATGGTGCTGCCACCTAGTGTCAAATATGGAGCAACTCCATATCCCATAAGGCTTAGAAATAAACATGCTGCTCTCCTTAGCTCTGCCATGTAGTTCAGACATACTTTATATTTCTCTTCAATATCCAGTCATATGCTAAGTACCCTTTACCCCTCTAAACATAAAAAGTTATCAGATATTTTACAATTATTACAGATATAATTACCAGATTTCTACAATATCTAGAAGTTTGCCCCAGCTAGCCATACCCCGTACCCTCAAACCCTGGCGTTACTAGTCTGCTGAAAAACTATTGAAAGGTGGCTTCAGGCAACTAAAATGTGCCTGGGATTGAGAATGCATTGTGTTGACAGCTCACGAGACGTGAATGAGGAAGTTATGTAGCCTTCATGGTGTCGGCAGTTCAACCTGCATTTTGTTGACAGCCTACTAGGTGTTGATAAGAACGGAAAGTTTAGAAAGCCCGTATTCTGTTGGTAGCTCCCCAGATGTGAATAAGAATGGAAAGTTATGGTAGCCTGCATTACATTGGCAGCTCAACAAACAGTTAATATGAACGGAAAGTTTAGAAAGCCTGCATTGTGTTGACAGCTCACCAGACGTGGTACGGGTCGGAAGAAGCTCGGCCATTCTGGGACTACATCAGGACAACGTGCAGAGACATCCCACACAACTGCGTGCCCAGTATAGAGACTGTGGAGAACCCCAAGACGCCACGCGGCAAGGTATGTGCCAACACATGTCTCTCACGTTTTGATCAATTATCAAATCATATACAGAGTAATGTCACAAATAGTCAGTAAAGTGTTTTCTATATGTTTTATTTGATTGTCACTTTCTTTGATACTTGTTCTACTATTTTCCAATATCTTTCTCCATCTGTCGTGTCTCTGTCTGTCGTGTCTCCGTCTGTAGTGTCTCTGTCTGCAGTTACACTGCCCTTGATACCATGAAATCCGCTTTAGAGGGGACACGCCCACTCAGGCAGGCCATACACCTAGTTCATGAAACTACCACGAGGGGAATCCACCTCTCGTGCTTTTAATCTACACTAGCCGCCAGAGCAAACTCTTGCTCATCACCGCGCGCGTCAGCAAAAACGTTTTTAGAAGATTTTTTTTTTTTTTTTTTTTTCATGAGATGAGATGAAACATTGATAGAAATCATGAAAAATATGAGTATTTGGTATCAAATTAAAGCTCCTGATGTAAGGATGGTTGGTGGACGCCCCCCTTTAGAGTAAAACCCCGCTCCTGGGACACCCCACACGCTCCCGACACGCCATGACACTGCTGTGTTGGTGGACCCCAGTTCCCGACAAGAGGCTACGACAAGGCCACGACAGGCTGCGACATGAAGCTTGTCGGGGGCCTTCCGACAAGGCTACAACAATATCGAACATGTTCGATTTTTGCTATGACTAGACCTTTGTCGTGGAGTGTTGTGGATTCCTCGTTATCACTGTCGTAGTGTGTCGGAACCATGGTCGCCTTTTCAATGGCAACCAGCAACGTCTACGACACGCCAGGACACCGCTGTCCCAACCCTGCTCTTCTCACGACAAGGCTGCGACAAGGCTGCAATTGGCACTTTCATGTCGGCACTTGTCGTAGCCTTGTCGTGGTTGGTGGACGCCCCCCTTTAGAGTAAAACCCCGCTCCTGGGACACCCCACACACTCCCGACACGCCATGACACTGCTGTGTTGGTGGACCCCAGTTCCCGACAAGAGGCTACGACAAGGCCACGACAGGCTGCAACATGAAGCTTGTTGGGGGCCTTCCGACAAGGCTATGACAATATCGAACATGTTCAATTTTTGCCATGACTGGACCTCTGTCGTGGAGTGTTGTGGATTCCTCGATATCACTGTCGTAGTGTGTCGGAACCATGGGCGCCTTTTTTAAGGCAACCAGGAACGTCTATGACACGCCCGCCATGCTGTCCCGACACTGCTCTTCTCACGACAAAGCTGCGACAAGGCTGCGATTGGACCTTTCATGTTGGCACTTGTTGTAGCCTTGTTGTCGTTGGTGGACGCCCCCCCTTTAGAGTAAAACCCCGCTCCTGGGACACCCCACACGCTCCTGACACGCCATGACACTCCACGACAAAGGTCCAGTTGTTGGAAAAATCGAACATGATTTTGTTGTAGCCTTGTCGGAAGGCCCCCGACAAGCTTCCCAGTCGCAGCCTGTCATGGCCTTGTCGTAGACTCTTGTCAGGAACTGGGGTCCACCAACCACGACAAGGCTACGACAAGTCCACCAATCGTAGGCCTGTCGTGGACCTTGTCGGAATGCCATTGTCGTAGCCTTGTCGTGGTTGGTGGACGCCCACCTTTAGCCCTTGTCGGAAGCCTGCCTCCACCAATGCAGCATGCTACGATAGCCTTCTGACCCGCTCCGACACACACCAACATGTCGGAAGCGTCCCGACACACTCCAACAATTCCACCATGTTGGAATTGTTTTAAGCGTGTTGGGAGGCCTTTGACAGTCAGGTAGGTGTCTGTGGGTGTCTGTGTGGTTATAACAGTGTCTCTATGCCAGAGTATGGCCTGTATGAAGTAGCCTAACCAGTGTCTGAAGTCCATATTATTACACGTCAGAAGCCATCTCTGACCCAGCCAAAAAAAAAAAAAAAAAAAAAAAAGCGCCCTCGTCATATTTTTCATGGCTTGGTGATGAGAAACAATTCTTTTTTTTGAGTGGCCTTAGCTCTGGTGGAGTCCAATTTCTGGCCAGCTTGACTGCCACCCGCCCAGCTAATTTTTTTCTTACTGTAGCTAGAATCTCTGCTGGAAGAGTGTGTTATATAGCTCATTCTCTCAGCAGATCTTTTGTTGAGCTTAGAGAGTGCATAGGGCTGTCAGTACTCTCGAAGCCCCTATTTCATGTTCTCCTTTTCTTTTTGAGTCTTTTGATAAAGAAACCAGGAAGTTAGACTTAATTAATTAGCTAAGCTAATAATGTTCTGTAGTGAGTATTCATAGTTTGTATTCCATATGGCTAAAGCACATGATCCACTTAGAGTGAGTTAGGGCCGGACGATGACCATGTGGATGAATTGTGGATGTCGACCGCCCAAATCGCTCATCAGCTCAGATCGGCAGGGACAATCTGCTTGGTGGATCAGCAAATCGGCCGGAATCGGCCGGACCAGTACATTGAAAACCATGTTGCCTGCAACCGTGCAGTCGTCGGCTCTGCCCGGCTGGCCCTGTAAAAATCAGCCGGCCAGCTGCCTCTGGCCATCTCTGAGTGTCGATTTGGTGGATCACATGCTTAAGAGTGTACTCTGCCTCATCAGTCTCTCAAAGAACATTCCGATAGTCAAGAATCAAATATATGGTTATGTGATTGTTTTGATATTAAAATGATACTCCAGGTCTATGTGTGTTTGAAAGATACATTGAAATGATCTTAACTTGTGCTAAACAAAGGTAAGGATATATTCCAAGTTTAAACCATCTCTTGTAGGGTCGAGCCTGGCTGCGCACAGCGTTGATGGAAAAGAAGCTCCATGACTATTTCACGCATGCACTCCACCAAACTCGCGTTACCAGGTATTTATATAGAACATCCTTACCATGGTTGTATATCACACATGACGAGATGAGGCTTGACGATATTTACTGAAACTCCGCCTCACAGCACAGCCTTGTTTGTAAATAACATCGAGTCTTCTATGATTTACGACCATGATATGTTGTCCTACACGAAATTTATGATATTTTAACGAACGTCAATAAAGACAAAACAGTGAAGTAAAGTGCACATACAGTAAGAGATTTTATCTCACCCCTGGTATTTTTTCTCCATAGACTTAACATTGGAAACTCGTATCTAACGCCCATTAAATATTCAGGAAAAATATCCAATGGGGATTATGTCACAAATGATAGCCCATTAGTCAATGTTAAGGGTGAGATAAATTCAGAAACCCATTCAAGTTTGGTGTCAGAGCTCGATCCCATCTCATTCGAATCACTACATAATTCACGCGGCTTAGCCTTGAGAATTACTGTGTGATTCAAACTTGATCTGATACAAGCTCAGACCCTTTCCTCTATAGTATTCAGATGAATTTTAGAAATTGTGGATGCTCCCTCTTTGTTCTATTGCGTACAAGATTGGGACAGGATTGGGGGTCCAAATCTTCAGAAATTCTGCATATACATACTTTATGGATGACACCCGATTATGTTGGAGTTGATACCGATAATGGTAAATGCGGACATAGACTTGGAAAAAGCTGCGCTCAGTCACCATTCAGCATTGAAGTGAGATTGACCTGCAGCAGAGCAGCAGACCTCCTTATAGTCATATATAGAGGACATAAGGACCATGTGACTGCCACTGAAGCACATATTCCACCAACTAGATGCTCTTTAGAGCCAACCTCTCAGCTGAGGCATCTGGCCGACGCCAGGTGGCCGGCCCGCTTAAAAAGTCTCTTAGTGGGGTGCGATTCCAGCCAGCCGGTTGGTGTATGGTCAATGAACAGCGGTATAGTGTGCACTACCACTGGTCGGTCTCAGCGGCGCCAGGCCGGCAGACCAACACTCCAGATAGAGCAGCAGTGAGCAGACAGTGGCGCCGTCTGGTGGATATTGGGCTTATTTAACGTGGTAAGTGAGCTCCCTGTTCATCCGATAGGCGGTTGCACCATCTCACCTCCATACACTACATCAAATAACTACTGAATTCTGTGTTAACCAAACAATATAGGTAAATAAAGATAAGCCTTGATGATATAAATTCTGCCCTGAGTATCCAAACTGTCTTAATTTTCAGTCGTCCCATGTTGATGGTGTTTCCTCAACGCGGGAAAACTTGTGGCAGGTGCTGTTTTCTCATCAAACCCATAGGCCGGCCATGCAGTTCCAGCTGGCAAAAGCAGTTTTTGTCTGATGGGAGAAATCCTGTAAAGCCACTGAGAGTTGGTAGATCGGGTGAGACGACGGGTAAAAAGTCTAGCTGATGGAACAGTGTGGAATTGCTATTTCATCCGGCCAGTACCCCAACAAACGCTCAGCAACCTCGAGGCGATGTGCCAATAAACACCAACAGGCAATGATTCCACCTGGAATCCAAGAGCCAGCGCATACTGGAACAGATGGCAAGTTGTTTCACCAAACAGATGCTCACCAATTCTATGCCAGGTCTGCTGGTAAATGCTTTGCGGTGTGTGTACAACGTTTTTGCTTGGTTGGTGGAACATGCGATTCACATGGAGCACAAGAGCCCCTGCGAGAAACCCTGAACTAACCAGTGCACCAACACTCTGTTCTTGGCACAATATCGTACCATGTTTTGCCCATAGCCGAGTCATGCCCATAGGGCCGTATTTCACAGGAAATGAAGGCATCACCGAGCGCGAATGGCCTGATAAAGTGTATGATATTCTGTGGTGACTTAAAGGGGAATACGGCTGGTGTTGGGTGTCTCATTTTTGTAAAGAAATGACTGTTGAAATACGTTTTTGAGTGTAGGGTGCACTCACTCAGATACGCTGCCTAAAGGTTAGAGACGTTATAGAGGTTATATAGACTGACCTAACCCTTCGAAATATCCGTGCCAACTCTTTGACATTGATAGGATGTAGAGTACGGGTGTCTTAGTCTTAGAGTTGTATCCAGCTGACCAGTCTCCAGAGACCAAAATACGTCATTGGATACGGGTATTGATATATTTTGACCCTGCAAAGGCAGTTGTAGAAATGGCAGGTTCGCTGGATGCCAAGTGGGTTACAGAAAATGGCCGATAGACTAAACAACACCCAAACCTTTTAATTGTTGTTTCCTTGATAATTCCACGCTCATTCATCAATGATGAACATACGATTTGTTCCTAGTATTCTGTAGGGATTCAGGTGAGAATACAGTGGGAGACTCATTCAGCTCTCTCAATGCTAACAACCGATGCAGCACTGAAAATTTATAAAACCTGTATTATTCCCTATTTTGATGTCCTGTACTCAAACATGTCCAGTAAATTGATTGACAAGTGTTTAAGGATTAGCCTGAGGATTCCAATTCTCGAACATCCTGCTTAAGGAAATATAACTATGTTGAAAGATAGAAGACAATATCATGTTTATTATGTTCGTATGAAATACTGAATTGTGTTACTGTATTTTCTTCTTCCAGGATGAATTCACAAAATGTAATCTTTATTTGCTGTAAAGATTGCCATCAAGGCTAAGTTGACAATGTGCTCCTGATATCTGGCTGACTCTTGACAAAATTTTATTATTCTTATATAAAACGAACCGTCTGTGGAAATTATAAATCAGAAACATGGGTGTTGTAAGGAACAACGGGCCAGGATACTTGTATATGTGACGAAGGATATATGTGACTACAAGTGGCTGATAAAACAATTTTGGTGAAAAAAATGATGGGAACTTTTTTATCTTTATTTTTTTATTCAGCAAAATTCATTCTGTCTAGATAGGCAGTTCTTCCATGAGAAGACACAGTTTACAATAATAAGTCGATCTTTTGATTGTTATCTATAGTGTATTTGTCTCAGTTAGTCAAAGACATCTTCATTTAATACAGTCGGCAATATTTCCTTTACTGTCATCTTAAAACTATCTCCCACCGGCAATTGTTGCGTAGACATGGACAATTTATCCCAGTATTCCCTACCTCGGAAGAGTGGAGATTGTCTCAGTTTTCTATCTTAACCCTTGGATTTTTTAACATAATCTTATCATCATTACGCGTTCTTTTCCCCCCTCTTTCAAACACATTGTAACTATCCAAAGACCACCATTAAACAAATGTTTTACTCTTAGAATTTTTAGTGGACGCATATTGCATAGCTCATGTAGTTTATCTCTCCTCAGGCCATGTTATTTATGTCTGTGTATAACCTTTAGTCACATGTATATAGATATGCAGCAAACAAACACGGCTCCAGTGATGGTCTTTTGCTCCTTGGTTTCTACTGAAGGTTAAAGTCCGTGTCCCGGGGGCCTCCATACAAAAAGGGGGACACCAGCCCCCAAGTCGGGGCCGTGGGGTCTGTGTCAAGCTCAGGTAGCCGGGTGGTCTACACCAGACTCGTTCAAAACAAAATGTTAGAGATTTTTATGTGTTCTTGGGAAAAGAGAAACAGGTTCACATGTTGTGTTTGCTGTTGCAGATCATTCTACAGTGAAGGTGCACTTTTATTGTCAGAGGACTGCAACATGATCTCCGGAATCCTGCTCGGTCTCAATGCTATCGACTTCAGCTTCGACATCCGTGGGGAGAACCTGGACCAGCCAGGCATTCCAGTCATAGACTTCACCCCCTACCTCAAATTTGACCAAATGTAAGTCTATACCCAAACCCCTGTCTCAAATTTGAACAGAGTCTATATGGAGCAAAGTGAACTGACTGAAACAACAGCTATCCATTCACAATTTGGGTTGGGGAGTTAACGCAGTCATTAGGACACTGGACTTGTAACCCCAAGGTTGTAGGACTCTGTTGGTTCGAGTCCCACCCCCAGCAGTGGTAGATTTACTGCTCTATCAAAGGCCAATCCTTCTCATACCATGTCTATGTGGTGTGGGAAGTAAAAGAACTCTCACCTCGGTAAATGTGTAGGGTAGAGATTTCTACCTGAATTCATCACATAGACTCGATCATCACCCTCATGGTGTAAAAGAACCTTGAGAAAGTATGGTAAGGACCTATAATGGTTGACTGGACGTTAAATCAAACCAAACAAACAAACCCATTCACAAGGGGGTGGGGAGTTAGCCCAGTGGTTAAGGCACTGAACTTGTAACCCTGAGGTTGTAGGACTTTGTGGGTTTGAGTCCAACAGCAGCCACTCTGTTCCTTCATTCTCAGCAGTAGTTGATTTACTGCTACATCAAAGGCCAATCGTTCTCATACCATGTCTATGTGGTGTGGGAACAAAAAGAACTCTCACCTCTGTAAATGTGTAGAGGTGAGATTTCTACCTAAATCCATTACATAGATTTGATCACCACCCTTGTGGTGTAAAAGAACATTGAAAGTCTGGTATGAACCTGTAATGTTAACAGGACATTAAATCAAACCAATTAATATTCCTAGATACACCTGAAATAAGGATTTTTTTGCTTTTCGTGTTATCATTGCATTGAGGTTGAAATCAGGTTTGGGTATTGTGGTGATCGCCGGAGGGGCGCCTCGCCGGAGTAGCCGGAGGGGCGCCTCCGGGCCGCCGGAGTGGCCGGAGGTTCCGAGGGGCCCCGGAGGAGGTACGCGGAGCCACCTCTTGGGCCCACCAGGGGGGCGCCTTGGTCCCAGAAGTGACGTAGGAGGGCTGCCCGTGACTTACTATATAAGTCTCCGGGTAACCCTCCGGGAGTCAGTCTAGTTTTGGACCGGGCTCGGAACACCTCCGGCGATCACCCGGGCAACCGCCCAGTGTAAACCAGAGAGTAGGAGGGGTACGTGGAGGGCTGATGAGCCTCCCCCCTACGGAGACGGTTGTGTGACTTACCTGTTACTTACCTGAGAGACGCTCCGGCGCTGGAGGACTCAGCCATTTACTTAGCCATTGCTTACCATATACTTCCTGTTGCCGTGTGAGGCTTGACCACATAAGGAGCAATAAAGACCCTGTATTGTACTCCGGTGTACTCGTTGTTTTGTACTACATTGGTGGCAGCGGTGGGATAGTTCATGATGGACTCTTCCCCACAAAACAGCGACCATGCCGCCGGAGAGGACCGGAAGACGGAGGACGAGTCGCCCCCTCCGTCGGCTGCCTGTTCAGCAGATAGAGAGGCCGCTCCCTCCGAGGGAGGAACATCACAGCCGGAGACCCCGGAGGGGCCGGAGGGCCCGGAGGAAAAAGGTGCCCCCCGGAGTTTGGGATGGCCGATGGGGTCCCTGGGTCCATGGGGCTTTGATGACTACCCCCGGAGGTCATACCCGGGAACACGCGGACCCGGAGGTCTCATGGGCGGCCCGAGCTACAGAAGAAACGCCGCTCCCGGAGGTGCCAGCTGTCCAGGCGCCTACGGGGGGCTCGTTGGGCACCCTGGGGACCGAGGCCCCCGTGATGAAACGTGAAATCAAGGGCGAAGGCCCAGCCAGCCCACGAGAATCAGCACCGGGGGCAGATGGCGACCATGCACCTGCCCGGAGGAAGGCCCCCAAGCCTATCGTCATGCCCGGCCGGTTCGACGGGACTTCAGATCTGGACGAGTATTTAGCCCACTTCGACCTGTGCGAAAAGGTGAATGGCTGGACCCTCTCTGAAGCTGGCATGTTTTTAGGCATTAGCCTGACTGGGGTCGCGCGGCGGTTGTTGGCTGGGGTTCAACCCGATACCAAGAGGGGGTACCACTGTCTCCGATCTTTGCTACAACAGCGATTCGCACCCCGTAACCAGACGGAGAGCTATAAGGCCGCTCTCAGGGCACGAACCCGGCGAAAAGGGGAAGGCCTCCAGGACTTGGCCGAGGAAATCTGGAAAATGGTCCGATAAGCCTATCCAGAGGCCGACGGCCTTACATTAGATTCCATGGGGAGGGACCGGTTCCTATACGCGGTCGGGGACCGCGGGCAGGAGCATGGCCGACGAACTGGAGGCCGTTAACCGAAAGTTGGCGGAGCTCACGACGGTAGTAACCACTCCGCCGGAGCGGAAGTGTTATGTGTGCAAACAGGTTGGGCATCTCAGGCGGAATTGCCCGCAGCAGGAACGCGGAACCCCGACACGGGCGCTCACAGAGACCCCCCTTCCGTTGATGCTTGCGGAAAACTGACAGCAACTCCGGCCGCGGACCGGGCGGGAGTCGCCAGTAGAGTAGAAGAGAGGTTAGAGGAGGTAGTGAAGGGTCGACGAGACACAGGGGGCCGGGTTGATGGTCAGCGGTCAGGTTTGGGGACGAGGGATTAGGCTGCTGGTGGACACCGGGGCCGGGGTGAATATCCTGTCTCGAGCCTGGTGGACGCGGAATCAGTCTCCCGGCCAGGTGACCCCAGTTACTCGACCTATTTACTGTGCGGATGATCAGCGATGGCCCTGGAAGGCCAGGTGGAGGCCCCCCTCTCTCTAGGGACCAAACTGGTCCAGACGGAATTTTTGATCGCGGATATTGACTCGGAGGCCATCCTGGGAGCAACCTTTCTCCGGGAACATGCGGTATCAATAGACCTCGCACGAGAGAACCTGAGGTGGCCCCGGAGAGTGGGGTGTTGTAGAGTGGTCTGTCACCGCACTGTTACCGTGGCCGGTCACGGGGAGTCCATCCTGGAGGGGCAGGTGGCCGGACACTGGGAAGGGGCCGGGGCCGGGTTGCTGGAACCACGGACAGTGCCGTTGCAGATTGGCCGGTGTGTATTTCTCCCCGAGGAGGGACGAGTGCCCGTGCGGGTTTTCAATGCAGGGAGCCAACCGGTCACGCAGTATGAAGGAGCGGTATTGGGGGAAGTAGACGAAGTGTGGCCAGAGGAGAGGGGGCCCGCCCAAATCGGAGGAGGATGCTGTCGCCGAGTGACGGCCCTTCCCCCAGAAGTGTTGGAGGAGCTCCTCCGCGGGGTGGCAGAGACGGACCAACCCGCTTTGCGAGAAGTCCTAGAAAGACACGCCGGGGCGTTTCAGCACTCTGCAACTGACCTGGGACGTACGGGGTTGGTACAACACGCCATCCCCACTGGGGACGCGCCCCCAGTCAAACAGCCTCCGCGTAGGCTGGCCCACACCGACGGGCGGTGATCGGACATGCTGGACCAGGGTGTGATCGAGCCGGCGGAGGGCCCCTGGGCCTCCCCAGTGGTGTTGGTCCGGAAGAAAGACGGGACTGCTCGGTTTTGTGTGGACTATCGCCAGGTAAATGAGCGTACCATCAAGGACGCGTACCCCTTGCCGCGCATCGACGACTCTCTGGATTCCATGGCCGGGGGGCGGTGGTTCAGCACACTGGATTTGGCCTCGGGTATTGGCAGGTCGAGGTCAAGCCCGAGGATCGCCAGAAGACGGCATTCACCACCCATCACGGCCTCTATCAGTTCCGGGTTATGCCGTTCGGGTTATGTAATGCGCCCGGCACATTTGAGCGCCTTATAGAACTGGCGCTGCGGGGACTTCAGTGGCAGACGTGTCTCGTATACCTAGACGATGTCATCGTCTATGCGCCAGATCGACAGGAACACCTGCGGAGGTTGGGAGAGGTGTTGGGCCGGTTAGAGGAGGCCGGCCTGAAGCTAAAGGGGCGGAAGTGCCACATCCTACAGCCACAGGTTGAGTTCCTGGGTCACATGGTGTCCGCCCAGGGGATTGCCACTGACCCCGATAAGGTCCGAGCCATACAAAAGTGGCCAGAGCCCCGGAACGTCCACGAGGTCCGCAGTTTCCTGGGTCTAGCCAATTATTACAGATCCTTCGTCAAGGATTTCGCCACGATAGCAAAGCCACTGTCTGCGCTTTCTGAGAAGGCGAAGGGACCCTTCTCATTCACGGATGATTGCCGTAGCGCTTTCGGTGCACTCAGGGCTGCCTTGGTGGTGGCCCCTGTGTTAGCATACCCCCGGGAAACGGGACAGTTGATCCTAGATACCGACGCAAGTGACGTGGGCTTGGGGGCCGTGCTGTCTCAACTCGTAGAGGACCAGGAGTTTGTCCTGGCCTACGCTAGTCGAACTCTAAACCGGCCAGAAAGGAACTACTGCGTGACGAGACGGGAGTTCTTGGCGGTCATCTTTGGCCTTAAGCGGTTCCGTCACTATTTGGCGGGGCGGCACATCCGTATCCGGACGGACCACGCGGCTTTGAAATGGGTGACTTTAAGGATTTAAGGCCATTTAAGGTCATTTAAGGAGACGGAGGGGCAGGTGGCCGGTTGGCTTCAGGTGTTGGATACATACCATTACTCAGTCGAACACCGGCCGGGTAAGAAACACGGGAACGCGGATGGCCTGTCTCGACGCCCTTGTGTACAGTGCGGATGGGAACCCGAGCTGGTGTGCTTGCGGGTAGTCACCCGCCGCCATGGGCGCCCCCGGGAGGTCCGGTGTGAGGTTGAGGACCCACCCGAAGCCCCGGAGGGATGGGAGGTGGCACAGGGCCAGGACCCGGTCCTATCGAAAATATGAGGCTGGTTGACCGGCGGCACCGGGGGGGAGGTCCAGGAAGAGGACCCAGTGGAACTCCGTACGTGGCGCGCTCAGATGGATCGGCTTCAGCTCCACAACAGGGTCCTCGGTCGCCTCTGGTGGAAACCAGGTGGAGCGGAGCGGTTCCAGATAGCAGTCCCTGAGGGTGACCGGAGGCTGGTCCTGGGGGATGTCCACGGGTCTAGCCTGGCCGGCCATTTCGGAGTCGCCCGCACGCTACGACGGTGCCAGGCCTCGTACTATTGGCCTGGATATCGGGTCGCAGTGGAACGCTGGTGTGCAACGTGTGTCGCCTGTCTACAGGCCAAGGACCCCCCGCGAAAGAGGAGGGACCCGATGGGCCACGTCGCCGTGGCAACAAATATGTGTTGGTCATAGCTGATTACTTTACCCGGTGGGCTGAGGCTTTCGCCCTGCCGAACCAGGAGTCCCACACAGTGGCCGAGGTGTTTGTAGAGGAGTTCGTTTGCCGGTACGGTTACCCACTCCAGGTCCACACGGACCAGGGCAGCAATTTTGAGAGTCAGCTGTTCCGCAACACCCTGAGGCTCTTGGGGGTCACCAAGTCGCGTACCTGCCCGAAGAGCGATGGACTGGTGGAGAGGCTTAACCGGACGGTGAAAGGACTGTTGGCCATGGTTGTCCGGGACGACCAGAAGGATTGGGACCGTCGTCTACCATACATCATGGCGGCCTACCGCAGCTCAGTACAACGTTCGCTCGACCAGACGCCCAACGCCATGATGCTCGGGTGGGAAGTGTCCGGGCCGTTGTACACCCTGTACCCCACTGAGGAGCCGGGGTCCGCCTCGGACTTTGTGGGCCGGCTTCGAGAGACGATGGTGAGGTGCCACGAGTACGCGAGAGTTCATGCCTCTGGGTGTGTGCGGCGGCAGAGGCGTAATTACGACGCCAGGCTGTTGGGGGCCCCCTTTCAGGTGGGGCAGCAAGTCTATTTTTTTCACGCAAAGCGGCAGGTGGGTCGTTGCCCAAAGTTACAGAGGTCGTGGACTGGGCTGTGGACAGTTTTGACCCGGATCGGGGGGGTTGTCTACCAGATACGGTGGGGCCGGAGGACTAGGATCGTCCACGGGGACGCCTTGAAGGCGGCGCCGGGGGGGTCCCCCTCGGGCCCCCCCCCCTCTCGGCCCCCTCGCCGGAGGGGGGAGCCGGGGCCGACGTATTGTCTGGGGGACGTCGCGCCCCGGAGCACAGCTCCTGCCGGAGGGACCTCCGGTGCCGCCTCCGGGGCGGAGTGGGGGCCCGTTCCCGCAGCAACGGCAGGTGTCGGCCGGCGGTGGTGTTGGCTTGCGCCACGGAGGATTGGGCATCGTTGCCGCGGATTGCGTCGGTCATGGGCAATTGGTGGGCCGTCGAGCCCCCCGGGGGGAGCAGTCGCGGGAGGCGAGGGTGAGGAGGACAGACTACCTCCCACTTACCTCGAGGAGAAGACCACGGAGACAGGGGAAGTCGTGGATGCGAGACTACGAAGGGCGTGGAGCCCAGGGGAGTAGGCGGGAACAGCCGTGCCGGAGCTGGTACCGGCGAGCGCTGGGGACGTCCGCAGGGCGAAACAGCGTAAGCAAATCGTTCGAACTACGCTGTCGGCTGCACGCACAAACAATCTACCACTCCGGACAAGTAACTCGGAGTGGGTTACCCGGTTCAGGCAATAACAAATATGATGGTCCTCCAGCCGGAGGGAGATCGGGGGGGGGAGAAATTGCAGAGACAGCGTTCGAACGACGCAGCACCCTCCGGGGGGAGGGAGAAAGAACGGCCAGTCATGAACTTGTTCCCGCAAGTCCCTGTCGGTATATATGAGGCTGATCCAGCCTGAACAAAACAAACTCGACCTAGTTCGAGCAGAAGCAACATGAGGGGGATACAGGAGGGACCGTTGACAGAGCCCACGAAGGAGGATGTACGGAAAGTAGAGGTAAAACGGAGGGAGCAAATAGAATGGCGGTATGGGCGCCTGCCACAACGATCGGAGGGCCCGCGGAGGTTCAAGAAACGCCCGAGGGAAGACAGGAGACGGCGGAGCGAGCACCTCCCGCTGTCGGACAGAGGCCTCACTCGCCAAGCGGCCGCCAATGGGAACGGACTTCTCAACCACCCCTCCGCGCTCCAATAGCCGCGACTCGGACGAGACTCGTATTAAACTAGAGTTGTTTGGGCCCTCCTCGGAGGACGACTAGGAGGGAATGGGGAAGGTTCCACAGAAGTTCGGGTGCGATCTTTGTTCGCTCCGGTTTTCGTGCCGGGACAACATGGAGCGCCACCGGAGCACCCACGCCACACGCACCGGGTTAGGCTGGTTTTGCCCGGTCTCCGGGTGTGGCAAAGCGTACCCTAAAGTGCGGCAATATGATCTAATGATCCACATGAGGTCCAGGCATCCCCAGCACCGGTGGTGTACGCACCCGGTGGAGGTGCCCGACCCCCAGCACATCGTCCTGTGGACCGGCCCCCGCAACTGCCGGGTCCGCTCTTGGAGGACTGGCAAGGGGGGAACGTGTGGGTGCCTTGGGCGCCTGGCCCCGCTCCGGATAAGCTAGGGAGGTGGTCGGTCTATATGCAGGCCCCCGAACTAGGGGTGGGCTACCAGCCGGTGGGAGGACACAGGGACTCGCGGGTCGAAATCCTCGACGAGGACCTGTACCGGGTCGTCAACACGACGGCGACCATCTATTGGAAGGAGCGCCCCACTCCGGTGAGTGATCTGTTTATCTAGATCTGTCATGGCTGTCGTTCCGTTGTTGTTCTGGGGGAGTGATTCCTTGTTGGGGCTTCGATGTAAGATTGGGAGTTGGAACCCCCTTGGAGGGGCGCTGGCGGGAGTCGGAGGGGGATGCCTAACCAGGAGTAATGAGTGTTGGGTCATTCCTCTGTTTCAGGGCCTGGAAGGATAGGAAGGGGTGATGACGGGCGTGCCACCCAGATGGCCACGAACTGCCAGCCGACTAGGGCGAGAGAGAGAGAGGGGGATGAGCGGATGCCCCCCTCTGGCCTCCACCCTGGAGGAGGGGGAACTACCCGTGGTGCCGAAGTTCCCACGGGGAGACCAGGACAGGCGGCGGAGGTGAGACCGTAGGACGAGCCGTATGTTGGAGTGCTGTTGTGCCCAGTTGCGTCGTTACGCTTTCTGTTTTCTGTTGCACGGATGGACCGGTGAAGGGTGGATGACTCCCTCACGGAGGAACTTTGGACATTAGACTTTTTGTTAATCCGACGCTGATGCTACTGTATATATGTTTCTTTCCTTAAGGGTTGTTGTTTCCCAGAGTTAGTCGGGGGGGAGAGTGTGGTGATCGCCGGAGGGGCGCCTCGCCGGAGTAGCTGGAGGGGCGCCTCCGGACCGCCGGAGTGGCCGGAGGTTCCGAGGGGCCCCGGAGGAGGTACGCGGAGCCACCTCTCGGGCCCACCAGGGGGCGCCCTGGTCCCAGAAGTGACGTAGGAGGGCTGCCCGTGACTTACTATATAAGTCTCCGGGTAACTCTCCGGGAGTCAGTCTAGTCTTGGACCGGGCTCGGAACACCTCCGGCGATCACCCGGGCAACCGCCCAGTGTAAACCAGAGAGTAGGAGGGGTACGTGGAGGGCTGATGAGCCTCCCCCCTACGGAGACGGTTGTGTGACTTACCTGTTACTTACCTGAGAGACGCTCCGGCGCTGGAGGACTCAGCCATTTACTTAGCCATTGCTTACCATATACTTCCTGTTGCCGTGTGAGGCTTAACTGCATAAGGAGCAATAAAGACCCTGTATTGTACTCCGGTGTACTCGTTGTTTTGTACTACAGTATTGTGCCATGTTCATCTCTGCATGAATTTGAAAATAAATCGATATGAAACTCTTTTAGAGTATTAACAATATGTATTTGATAAGTTTGAGAATTTTACTTCTTTTATGAGGCCAGACAAAGTCAAAGACCTGAGAGTCTGTATCCAGGAGTGGTGTTTTTTTGGTCGTTTTTTTTTTAATTGACAAAAAATCGCCAAAGTTTGAGAGTTTTGCTTCTTTTCTGAGGCCAGACAAAGTCAAAGACCTGAGTGTCTGGCTCCGGAAGTGCTGGGGTTTTTGTTGTTGTTTTTTTTAATTGAAAACAATTTGCCTTAATGGGCGGTCTTCCACTGCTTGCTTCAATTTAATTTTGGATTTACACATGAAATAAGACAGTCTTCCTTACTTAACCCATTAGCTGCAGTAAGGCATCACTACACAGGATCGGGTGATGCCTTAAGGCATCACCAGTCCAGATCGGGTGATGCCTTAAGGCATCATTTTCCAATATTTACAAAATTATTGTTTTATGTGATAGATTAGAAAATAATTCATCAATATACATGAAACTTCCACAGAGTTTAGGTATAGCATCATATTTAAAATGTTTATGGAAATGGAAAATGATATAGAGTATCACATGTTATATCACGTGATCACATCATCAAATTACCATAATGGGCCTGTGAATACCCGATCCCTAGCACTATATAGGTACTAATACCCGACTCCTATATACATGACTGTGTAGGAGCCCGCCATGAATGGGTTAAGCATAAATCAGGATTAACAGTTATTGTAGTCTCTTCTCAAGATAATTACCACATCAGTTCATAGTTCAAGATCTCGCATATCAGAATAATCAGTGGTGAGCTGCAGTACAGTTCTGGGCTGAAATGGGAGTAGGTTAGTAAACGTGAGCGATGAAGATGATGATAGAGTGCCCCATAGGGCATATGGGTCTAAACTACTTAACATTTTCAATGTATAGAATGATAGTGTCATACATTGCCCTTGTCCAGAGAAGGTGATTTGCGCACCACACTTTTAAACACACTTTTGGAGGGGAGCTTTTTTTTTAATCTCAGAAGGGAGCTGATTCCACAGCCTTTCTCCTCTGTATCTAGGTGACTTTTTAAAGAACTCTGTTTTCAAATGTCGTATCTTGAACATCAATTTTGCACTTGACCTAAAGGTCCTACATTCCTCATTCATTTCCTTAGGCACATCTGGAAACATTTCATCTATATCTCCATGTATGCCTTACAAATATATTAGAGGAATAATTCTTCACTCTGACACTGCAGGGTTTTAGTATCGGTAATAGTGTGGAGTTGTTCTACAGTATGCAACATGGCATAATCCATGACACAGATCCGCAAGGCCTTAAAGGCCTGAACATAAACAGTTTATGGTGCAATCTCTTCAATAAACTTTGAGCCTGTTTTGCAAAACTTCAACTCATATCAAGATCGGTATGGATATGATCTGACAGAATTAAGCTGGGTTAAGCACATGATCCACTAAATCGATGCTCAGAGACGTCCAGATGGGAGGCCTTTAGGCTATGGTGGCCTTTTGCAAATTTTCATACCAGCATATTTTGGTATTCTTTAACCATTCACGCCAGGTGATGCCTTGAGGCATCAACCAGGGCTGGCCGGGTGATGCCTCAAGGCATCATCCAGGAATGGCCTGGTGATGCCTTGAGGCATCATTTCCAAAATATTCGTTTTTTTAAATAAAATTGGAAATAATGGCTCAATTGACATGAAACTTTCACAGAATATAGATATTACCTTATATTTAATATTTCAGGTGAAATAGAAAATAGTATTAAGTATCACGTGTCATGTCACGTGATGCAAAGATCAAAATGTTTACAACATACGCTGTATAGCCGGCCTCTAGCGGTAATCACTGGCACTAGTACCCGGCTCCAAACCTGGGCCCTGTTTTTTAGTCACGACATTTGTGAGTGTCGCAGGCCTACGATCGCACAGCCGATCTACGACCTTTTTGGACGACAAAAGATGGCCGGTGTTTTATAGACACGATCGTAGTTTGGCACGGACGATCGCCGCGAAAAATGTCGGCCGCTACGACAAGTATAGAACTGTCTTAGGTTCTATAACACATCACTGTGCGTATATAGAGGATTTTCCACTTCCCGACGGAATTAAGCAATGATATTTTAACACGAGTTAGGTATACATGTAACCTATAATCGTCTCAAATATGAAGAAGAACGGCCATACGGTTCTGAAAATATCAGCGTTTGAATTTGAAACATCGGGCTATGATCGGATATCGCACAAGCATTCTCCCAGCAGATCTTGCGTGGTACAGAGCGCGTAATCTCTGCTGGGAGAGTGAAGTAAGCGCAGTCGATGTCAAGGTCTACACTGGCCACCAGAGCAGTATATGCTATGATAAAATTCAAACGCCGATATTTTCGGGACGGAGCATCCGATTGTCTTAATATTTGGTACGATTATAGGTCTTATGTATACCTTAGTCGTGTTAAAATTTCATCGCTTAATTCCTACGGAAAGTGAAGTTGCGCATTCGGTACAACATGTCCAGAGTGGTCTTAGACCTACGACACTTAGGGTGACACTTTCCGGTACAGTGACCACCGAGTGTCGTGACTATAGCACACCTCACACCGCCCTACGTGTCGTAGAGCGGCGATAATTGTCCGACCCTCTAAAATGTCGCGACTATAGCACACTCAGAGCAAAAACATGTCGTTCATAACGATTGTCGTGACTGAAAAACAGGGCCCTGTACCCTTGCCGTGGGTACCCGGCGCGATAGGGTTAAATTTATTGTTTATTAATATTTTGTGAAGGGGTATCTTTCATGTTAGTTGGTGCACTTTGGCCCCCTTTATCGGCTACTAAACATAAAAGACATCGACACACTGACTCTCACCGATCATACCTCTTCCCGACAGATCCACATCGGTGAGAATCAGCATGCATGCTTGAGAAACGTCAAAAATTGAATAATACTGTTGGTTTGAAACTCGTTCTTAATCAAGAGAACACCTGAAATGCCCTTATATTAACGTCTTTATTGACAGAAAACAATATTTGAATACAAGTAAATGATTCATAAGACATTGTCTTACCATCTTGCTTCTAAACTTTATATCCTGCTCATGAATAATAGTGAACTGAATGAAGTGAAGCCCATATTCTTGTTACAAGCTTTATTGCGGATGTCAGTGCAATGCTGGCCAGCTGCGGATTGCTTGTTAATACATGGAGTTTCAGCAATATGTACTTACCTCTGTTATTGGGGAGGCCGGTCTATAAATTGGAGTGTAACAATTGTCAATGGTCGACCAACTGCAGAATGATGATGCGAAATCGTGGTTTCGTTGCAGACGAGATTTCCTTCATGACGAGCACAGGGAGCTCCGTGACCTTGGCCGTCTGATGTCAATGTCACTGGACAGTGACGTTTTCATCGACGAGAACAGTGACACCTGGCGGGGCCGCTACCTCAAGGTCGACGGCAAGTTCCGCGTCGTCTCCGAACAGAAGGTGCGTGTCTAAATCTCTCCACACAACTCCTTTACATCTTGTTCATGAATGTCTCACTTTGAATACCTTGACTTTAGAGGTTGGAGTATCTGAAACGGAACATTCTGTCCTCTTGCTATCATGCATATTTAGCAATTTACTATTACAATGCACCGAATCTACCAGTGTTCTTATGTTATATCTATCTCCTGAAATAATCCTGTTTTTTTCAGGGATATTTAGAAGAGCTAGTGCGCCTGCGCGAGGCTCAACTAGAGGAGGACCACCGGCAGCGCAGTAAACTCCTAGAAACACTGCACCACTTTGAGGCTGAGAGTCGGCGGGAGAGGCAGCAGTTAGAGGCGGTTATCATAGAGCTCCAAGCACAGCTGTACGTCCTATATCATATATGTTATCATAAAGCTCCAAGCACAGTCCTACCTCAATATTGATATGTCACCAATACGCTCCAAGCACAGCTGTTTGTCCTGTGTCATATATATTATCTTAAAGCTTATTCTCGGGAGCGGAACGTTCATATCAGAACGAGGCAAAGGGTTTTGCAATTTTCGAGCACCCTAGCTTTCTGGTATTATCGCTCGACCGTCGTAACGCAAGTCGATGTTTGATCTCACTGTACATGATTAATATGAGTATTACAAGGTAGTTTGATGTGTTTCTAACAAGATATATCAATAAACTTTGTAGGATAGAAGTATGAAGGCTTGAATCTACATATTTATTTACTTTTTAGTAAGTTTTTATTTTGACAGTTGTAGCAGCCTGTTATCCGTTTTTCGGCAGATTACTGGAGAAAAGACCAAATAAAACAATCTTTGCAAAACGAATTGATACAAAAAAAACCACCAAACACCTTCCCCTACTCTTCATCTCCATTCCATTTTTTGTTTGATGTCTCTATGTTGGATATTTACTGAGATATTACCAGAGAAATATAGTGGATTTAACATTGGTTGCTATGGGGTGGAAAGTTGTTTAACCCTTCGAACGTAATAGAGTGCACTGCACCGCTTTCGGGAAAGCAAACTGCAAAGCTATAAAACCGAGCGGCGCAGGGTCAGTTTTTGCGGTCGGGCGAACCCGTTACTACGTTGCGTGACGTCGGCGCCGCTCCCGAGAATATAAAGCAATTAAGCTCTGTTAATTAATCCTAAAAAGTAAGCCCTGCCCACACGACCGACAAGCACGCGCGGATCAGGGTTGACAGGTGCATATCTCGGGTGAGGTGTAGGGTCCGGTCACGATGACGTGACCCATAGTGTCTGACCTAGACCACCTATAAAACCACTCTGAGCACTGTGTACGCTTCACTGGCTCTCTGAGTCTCAGTGTGAACACATGTACCCCACCCCCGAATACGCCGCAGTTTTTTTTTGTGTTTTTGTTTCCGACTTTTTCATTAGTCCCGACTTTCATCCCTGCTTATAGTTATAGATTTAGATTGGCCCATCATACTGTATAAATCTGTGTGTTTTACCAGTGGCTGTAGAGCCATGCCTGTCTGTGTATGTGTGTGACTGGAGCTGTGACTCTGTGAGCACAAGTGTGTCTGTCACACACAATGTTGACCTGTGTCATTCTATGTGTGCATACTGTATCTGTATGTCTCTATATTTTCCTATCTGTGTCTGTGTATCTGTGTCTATCTGTTATTACCCTGATTATGTCCCACCATTCCTCATATTGAATGATATAATTATCTTAGAGCTCCAAGCATAGTCGTACCTAAATATTATATATGTTATAATTGAGCTCCAACCACAGTCTTTCCTAAATATCAGTTGAGATTCATAATGGAGGATATACGTTAAGAATGCCACTTCACTTTGTTGAATCAGAGTTTGGATCAGAAATACCTTTTATAAAGAGGTATCAGAGTTCCTGTGGTATGGAAATGAATAAACAGTGGTTGAGGCTAGGCAGATTGGTTGTTTCAGTTGAGGTTGTTATAACATTGTTGTATTACATATTGTTGTTTGAACATGTGCCACACATTCATATACGCTGCCTAAAGCGGGCATTCAACTAAATAGGCGCTCCACAAGCATGTTTTTACCCTCCAGCAGACGTTGCTCGCCAGGGCCGGCCGTCCGACCACCCCTAAATCTGCAAAATGTCCTAGCTGTTCCACCAATTGCCATATTGCTCACCCGCTGACGACCACAAGGTATAAACATGGCGCTCAGCAGGCACCCAGCAAGGGGTTCCACCATGCACTGCGGACGACCAGCTCCAGCCGGCACTGGCAGGATGATGAACATACAGCAAGTTTGCTTCTGCCATCTGGTGCACGTTGGCCAAACTAACGTAATAGCTAAGTTCCCTGGTCATGCTGAGTGCTTTTCCACACATTACACCTCTCCAGCAGTGCAAAACGCTGTGATTGAGTGAAGGAGTGTGCCGCCATGTTTGTACGGGAACACTGATAGCTCATCAATTTTGCACTTAATTCTGTGTAAAACTGAAAAAAAGGAGGTAAATAAAGATAAGCCTTGATGTTATGAGTGTGTATAGCATGCTTTGAGACTAGGATTCCGCACAGAGTACCCAAACTGTCTGAATATTCAGTCTCCGTTCACAGGTTAGCACTCACGGATGATGCCAGTTCTATGTTGACAGTGCGTGTCATGGTATATGTGGGCAAGCGGTCAACACGGATCCCGGGAAAGCTCATTGCACTGGCCGGTCGCTGCCAAAAATCATATGAGACAGGTTTAGTCTGGCCATTGCCGGCAATGCTGTGCGGGAGGTATTTTACAATTTTGCATTCAGAACTACTTGCCAGCCAGCTGGTCGGCCTTCGCAATACATCTTGATGTAGCAGCTTCAAAATGGGCTCTTTGCCATGGCTGGTGGTCAGCAACCACAAAGAGGTCAGCAGACACTGGCCAGCGATGGGGTTTTGGACAAATGGCTAGGAGCCGGCGGTTGGCAGAGCAGATGTTATGAGCTGTTCCACTGAGCAGATCATCGCTGCCAGCATCTGTCGTAGACGACCAATAGGCGACGACAAGGCCACCGGATGGGGCTAGCGCTGAGCTTAAAGGTTAGAATGGTCACATAGACTTTGAGCTTGCTGCAAAAAAAAACCCAACCCTTCACCATCTGTGTGCTAACACTGTGACTTTTGGAAAGGTGCAGAGGGCCAGTGTCTCAGGTTCTTGGAGGCATGCCCAACTGACCATGACAAATCACTAAAGACCGAAATACCTCATTGAATGGTGTAACTGGTGACACATTTTGATCCTAGACAGGCTGTTGAAGAAGCAAGTTGACTGGGTGCAAGTGGGTCACAGAAAATTATCCATAGACTAAATATAACCCAAACCTTTTAATTGTTATTTATAATACCATGCTCATTCATCGATGATGATCATACCATTTGCTCCTAGTCTATTTTTGTATATTGTATTAACACAGAGGTCATGTGAAGGAGGAACACCGCCTCAAGCTGCAGCAGATGCAGATGTTACTCCACCGCTACACCACTCAGCCACCCACCTTCAACCCGCCTGAGATCGCCCTTCGCGACATGGCTTCTCTGCCCCTCCTCAACCCGAGCACACCCAGGTATGCACACCTTGGTCCAGTGTTATGAGAATGGGGAGTTAGCTCACTGATTAACCCTTACAGTCCTGATGATGCCTCCAGGCCTTGAGATGTCTCCATGCATCTTTTGGGTGTTTAAAAAAAAAAAAAAAATTTAAGGGGAACTTATTTAAGTTATAAGATTTTTTCATGATATAGAAAACAATATCATTTTATCACCATATTGTCGGTTTAATTAACTGTGAGTTAGAATACTGTAACCAAGGAAACCCTGGGCACCATGGTGATAGTTGCTAATGCATATGTGAATATATAGTCAAAAGTAGGACTCTTGCAGGTCTCTTCAAAATTATGCTCAGGATTTGTGCATGAAGCAAATGCTCGAGTGCGGGACTGGTTGACTTAAAACAAGGGACTAGTAACGAGCACATAGTTATGGGTTCAAGTCCCACTACAGTCACC
The DNA here is from genome assembly GCA_950022655.1 of Alentia gelatinosa. Taxonomy (NCBI): domain Eukaryota; kingdom Metazoa; phylum Annelida; class Polychaeta; order Phyllodocida; family Polynoidae; genus Alentia; species Alentia gelatinosa. The sequence continues at coordinate 27,584,073 of OX465592.1, forward strand.
TTTCTCTTCCATCCCCAACTGTGGTGGACTTATTGTTATATGAATTGCCAGTTTTTCTCGTGCTATGTCTAATGTGTTTGGTGTGGAAGGTAAAAGAACTCCCGCCATGGTAAAAGTATAGGGGTGGGATTTCTGTTTGAATTAATCTCATAAAATTGGAGATTGGGCACATTAAATTCAACAAACTACACTTTAAGGCATTCATGATATAGAACTCTGGTTGCAAAGCATCCTGTTAAACTGCCTAAACTTGAGCTTGGAACGGAATCCCCTTATTCCTGTTTATTTTACACTGTTTTCTGGCATGACTTGCAGGAAGCGGCAAATGTGTAACAACGAGCTGGCTGTGGTCAGCACCATCCCGACCATCCCGACCAGCAGGCCTGCCACTGCGGATAACAAGAGCATCATCTCAGGCATTTCAAGCATCTCATATGCCAGCCGGCAGGACACACAGTCCATGGTGCCTCTTGCTGGCTCCTTCACCTCGCACGCCAGCTACTTGTCTGCTGAACCCGCCGCCCTGCGCGACGATGACCCGCCAGCACCAGCATCTTGCGAGATGCCGGCTGTGAGTCATGTGATGGTGAATGAGTGTGCAGACACACCAACAAGGAGTCGGAAGCACACGGCGGGGTCAGCATCAGCTTATGCCTCCCCCATCATCCGCCAGGGTCATGTCAACGAAGATCAAGATCCCTCGGAAACAGATGAGTCTGAGCCCAGCGCCCACAAGGTGGCGCCACTACAGGTCGTGGACCTGGCAGAATTGGAAGTGGACGACACCAAAGAGGAGACAGTCATCAACATGGCGGGCGACCGCGATGCACCCAAACCCGACTTGGTGACAAGTTGCGACTCGACATTCGAGTCATCGGAGCGCGACAGCACGGATGACGTCGATAATGTGCACAAACAGCGCTCTGCAGACGATGTCGATACCATCCCAGAAGATGACGTCACCAAACCGGAAGCGGCGGCCGTGCACGAGGAGGAGGTCGGGAACTGACAAAAGATGCGTCGCAGACCCGGCTTTAGGCAGGTGCAGGTCTTCTTGGTGTTCAGCTTTCGAGGGGTCGCGATGTTCATGGTTTTGCTGGCCGTGGTGTGGACACTTTTTGCCAGCTCAGAAGATGGCGATTTGTTCGGCAAGATCGCTACACTTTCTCTCATGTTCATCTGAACGCAGCCCCTCTCTACTAGAACAAATTTCTAAAAGGTCCAGCTTTTCATATATTATTTTTTCACTCTTTCCTGCCAATATGTATTTTGAAACTTAAATCTGTTCCACACGTTCTTGCAGTCTGAGAGACGAACAAGCTACTTCATGTTCTTGATGTATACACAATATACTCACGTCTTCACTCTAGTTCTATCAATCATGTAATCACCATATTTACAAAGGTTCCCTGCCAACTTTCTCGGGAATTTTAATCCGTGCTTAATCTAAGGTAGTTGCTAGTTTCAGCAGTTGTTGCTATTTGACTATTGTCTCGGTGCATTCATCCAAACTTGACTATTCTAAAAATGGTGATGCACCTGGTGGGTCGTTGTGAAAAAGTATTCGAGTCAGGATATCATTTGTTCTTATGAGAACTTTCTTTGACCCTCATGGGCAAACCAAAGATGGTCAATTTGGTTTATTCCATCTTGGTTCTGTGCGTGCAAGTGCATTTATATTTCTAATCGTGTAGTCTAAATTTAAAACATCTTATACGTCTGAAATTATCATATACATGTGCTATTCTTGTCCTCTCGTATATACATGTACATGTATATGGTTTTATGTACAATCTGTAGTTAATTGACCTTTGTGTATATGATATGGCATCCACAACTTGGTGCAGAAATGCCACTCACACTGCATAATTTACATATTCAAAACTAACAAAGGAGTGAGACTACTTATGAATATATCTACAGAAATAACAATATAACAAGTGTTTGAAGTGTGCAAGGATTTCCATAAAAGCTTTGCCATTTTCACACCAGATGGCAGTATCATCATCCTGGAAGTATTAGGCCTTAGAGCCTCTCTACACAAATTTTCCACAGGATACGATATAAATATAACATCTGGAAACGGTTTTAAAACCTATTCATGTCGATAACTGGCGATGATGTAAGGGCATGCTCCCCCAGGTTGGCAGTAATTGCATGGAAACGGTAGTGTACCAAACATGGGTATAGTGTACCTCACTCGCTGGGCAAGTCACCGCCAGCAGCTGCCGGCTGGTAACCAGCCAGTGACTGGTCACTGGAGAATTTATCTGGTTCTGCTGTTTCATCACCGTGTGGCCGCACTGGTGGATGGTGACCTGCTCCACCGCTCCACTAGCACCGTTTGGCAGCTGCATGGGTGCCGTTGGGCGGCTGCGCGGTACCATTTTCATGCCATATCACCAACCAGATGGAGCACTAGCATGCAGTCAACACATACAGAGGTCCCTGTAGCAGATAATAGAGGCGTGTTCAACCGTTCACGTACACTCTGTGCTGGCAGACTGCACAATATCTGCAAGGAGACACTGCAACACTGAACCTCTCAGAAAACTGTGAAGATCGCATACTGGTCTCCTGCAACTGTTACTAATGCTAGAGGCTTGCCCGGCTAGACTAAGAGAATCTGATATACAAACTTCTCAACTGAGTCCGGGACTGTGCTCAGTTAAGGAAACATTTAAAACTGCAAAGAGAATTTAGTCAACTAATAATTTTTGAGATTTCCTTCAGGATTAATTACTTATCAGAGATTTTTATTATCATAAGTTTATTGTGACCACTGTTAGAGTAAGCAGTAACATTCTGTTCGGCCTAGTGTGCAGTATAAAGGCTAGATAGCAGTTACGTCCATTAGTTCTTTCCTATAATACCCACACTTACAGGGATGTCAGTTTTCCAATTTTCCAAGGAAATCCGCTTCTTCATTTTGAGTACATAAAATTCCCTTTACTTGTGTAAAACAAACATGGTATTAATTGACCCGCCAATAAAGCAGTGGTTTCAACCTCCCCACAGGCTATCAGCCCCATACCATGGCTGATACCAACGTGTATTTAACGTTCTCTTGGTCTCTCCGAAGTAGCAAATTATACATGAAGAATATGTCCACTCTATTATGATTACCCGAACTGACATCCCTGCACCCTGCACTTGCACAAAACGTATTTACTGTCCCCGCTATTTCACTTCCACTGCTGTCTTTTAAATGGCACGACATTTCCTGCTGCTTACCATCCATACTCCAACCAATGTCTCCTCTACTCGTACGCCTAACCACAGGGATGCAACTACTCAAGGTTTTCAAATTGAAATTTCAACATTTTCATTTGAACTGATCAAACTTTCACAATATCTACAAGTTTTCAGTGTACTTTTCTATTTTCGAAAATTGGGCTCCTCAGCTTATCTACATGTATACGCACAACCCGCAGCTCAGTTTTACTGTCAGTCCCCACACAGTCCAGTCTCCTTAACTGATCTACTTAGACACATTCCGCAGCTCTGATCACGTCTTACTACCAGTCCTCACATCTTCCAGTCATTTTTCAATCTAAATTTCATTTCCGATTTATTTCTTATAACCATGATTTTTATCCTTGTAGATCCCCTTTATGGACTGTATGAGTCAATTTACAGTAATAAAGTAAACATGTATTCATATTTGCATGAAAGTATACATATATACATATAATGTATGTTTACATGTCACATCCCCAATGTGTAATATGAGGCATCTTATAAGCCCAGTGGTTGATACAAGGCATGTTATATCCTAAGTGTGCAATATTAGGCATAATATACCCCTGGTGTGTGATACGGAGCATGTTATAACCCCAGTGCGTAATGCAATGAATGTTATATTCTAGGTGTTTGATACGAGGCGTCTTATAATCTCAGTGTGTGGGGTACGAGGCATGTTACGTCTCAGTGTGTGATACTAAGATGGACGTGCATCAAGATCCGTAGCTTCTGAAAGTACACCATGAGTTTTGGGTGTAATTTCATGAGGCAAAGCCGAGTAATATTACATAACAAACCAAAACAACTGGCATATTTTCAGTGGCTTTGTAGCGAGAGCGGTTAAACTTTATCTCCCCCCCCCCCCCCCCCATCACTGGCTGATTGGCTAATGTTTGTGATGTCATGGCTCATTGAGTATGTTTTTCTACAATACTCTATGGGTGTCGAGTACTAGTTCTCAATGTTAAGTCTATGGGGAAAATGTGCAAGGTGTGAGAAGCATGTTATAACCCCAGTGGGTGATATAAGGCATGTAACACCTGGTACGTGCTACAGAGTGTGTTGCAGCCCTGACGTGATTTGGACTGTGTTATCACTCCAGTGTGTGATACGAGGCATGTTAAGGATATGCTCCACCGGGCTGGCAATAGGACATGAAAAGGGGAGTGTGCCAAACGTAGTTATAGTGCACTCACTCACTGGTCTGGTCACTGCTGGGGGTTGGGGGCCGGTAAGTGGCAGGTAACCGTCAAGTAACTAGCAAAAGCCAATTTATTAGGTTTTGTTTTCCAAAAAATCTCTCCTAAAAAAATCAGTGGTATCAGGGGATTTATTTTCGCATCCCCATGATTTTTGAAGAACATTTTTTTTTTCTTTTTTGCCAGTTCATCGCCGAAGCATCGCTGTGTGCCGCGCTGGTGGACGGTCACCGCCTCCACCACCCTGGTCTCTATACTTGAGTTTCCATGCCATATCACCAGCCCAGTGGAGCACTCGCTTTATTTACAAGGCAATCTTTGTATGGTCTGTGTGTAGACCATAACGCTTGGTGTTATATTATTTTTGTTAACGCATTTGATCTTCCAGTTGCGATCTGAGTTATCTGAACAAAAATGGACTTCTTTCAAAAGTTTTGTTTTCTTGTGTTGAGTATAAGATGGTTGTGTTAATCACTTTACATCTCTCATTGATTTATGATGATATTTTCTGTATTATCGAGTATCTTTTTTAAAGTCGAGTATATTTGTGTATAACAATGTTTCCTGTGTTCTACCGATAACGACAGAGGGGAATGCTGCCCTATGGTGCATTTCCTGTCCAGTCATTTATACGAAGTTTTAACACTATTTCAGGGTGACCAGTGAAATGTGTTCTCATTAAAGTGTATCTGTCGCGAATGGCTTGAAGTCATTGCATATTGACTACGTTCTCGTCTCCGCGGTATTTGCGGTTTGTTATTACAGGATTAAGTGAATCTGTTATCATACCCGCAGGTCTTGTGACCTAGCTCTTTACTTATGCATGTTGCAACTGCCAAGAAACAAGGTTCTATTATTGGTATTATAGACGTGGCAATAGAGCCTCTGTGTCAAGCCGATGCTACCTTGTTAATGAGAAACAAGGTTCTGTAATAAGGGAAAAAAACGTATGACCGTGCTGGGTCAGCAGCATGAAGAACAACTGCAGAACCAAACCAAGTCTACTAGAGGTGCCATCTAGTGGAGACTAAAGTGCATATACCACCAACTAGGTGCATGTACACCAAACCCACAGCATTTGCCAGCAGACCTGGCCTGGATGAGGCTTCGGCCTGTTTGGTGGAAGAGGTTGCCAGTGGTTCCAGCAGCAGGTGCTGGCTCTTGGTTGGTGAGTGAAACTGGTACCTGTTGGAGTTTGTTGGCATGTCACCTCAACGTTCGCCGGTGCTCCGGGCCACTGGTCAGCTGAAATGCTCTTCCACCAGCTAGGTTTTGAAAGGGGCATCCCACCCAGTCTACATATTCTCGCCGGCCTAGCAGTATTTCTTCCAGCTGGTAAAAAAGGATTTATTAGATTTTGCCAGCTAGAACTGCGCAGTGGGCCAATAGGTTTGATGAGAGCACGGCACCTTCCATGAGCCTTGCCAGGACCCGAGTTGAGGGTTATCACCTGCCATGCACTAACCTGCTAGTGGAGACCAGAAATTCAGACAGTTTGAGTACTGTGGGCAACATTTTTGCACTAGAGTGTGCTATACACTCTTAAGGCTTAAGGCTTATCTTTCTTTACCTTCATTTTTCCTTTAACTACAGACTTCCGCGGAAAATTGATGAGCTCCCATCATCGTTCCCGTACAAATCCCAACATGACAGTACACAGCCCTGCTCAATATGTTGCGTTCACAGATCTAAAGAGGCGCAGTCTATGGCGCTGCTCAACCTGTCACCTATTAACTCAGCAGAGAATTCAGTTAGCACTCGGCTAGTGCTGCCAACGTCCACTAGACGGCGCCCCTGCCTGCTCTCAACCGATCTCCCAGCCAGCGCCAGGTCTAATTAGTGTATGGGCACCGTGTGGACATAAATTGGCCGCCACCTCTGTCTACACTGTGTTCCAACTTAGAGGTTGGTAACGTTAAACCTGGTCATGTCCACGGATTCTCACTCTTGGACCAAGCAGCTTTCTTTATCATTGGACTCTGAGAGCCGAAGTACTCATTAAGAAATATTCATAGCCCATAAAATTAAGGATAGAATCTACCTTTATGGTTATTTGATTTAAAATTCATACAAAAGGAAATATGAACATGGAAAAATAGCTTCAAGAGTGAGAATTGAATACATTCTCCAACCATAGGTCCAGGTCACATAAAAATCTGCTGGGAGAATAAGAGACACGAATAGGTAGTGGGTCAAGGCGGCCACAGATTTAACGCAACCAGAGCTAACGTAGTGTAGCTCTGGCCGCCAGTATATGTGTGGACATCGGCTGGCTTAAATACCAGGTTGGTGGAGGTGCACGGTAAAAATAAATGCGATGTTCCACCAGCTGGAGACCAGGTGTCGGATAGAAGCTCGGCTGAGAGGCTGGCCTAGCATCAAAAGAATGCTTAGTTGGTGGAACACACGCTTAAGAAGGAACTGCATCAAGATCCAAAGCCACTGAAAATACGCCATGAGTTTTGGTTGTGGAGTAATCTGTCAAGGCAAAGCTGAATGAGATTAACATAGCAAACCAAAACGAATGGCATATTTTCGGTGGATATTGATCAGGTGGGTTCGAATTTTAGCTCACACCCCTCACTGACTGATCGTTTAATGTTTGTGACATCATAGCCCATTGAGTATGTTTTTTTACAATACTCCATTGGCGTTGAGTACGAGCTCCCAAGGTTAAGTGTATTGGAAAAAATATCAGGGGTGAGATGAATGACAAACTACACTGTAAACCAAACCAAGGAGTGATTGATGACAAACTGGCTCAAGACCTAGTCAGATTTCATGAGTCAGGGCTACGTTCAGACTGAGCTCTAAATAGAGGCCGTAAAAAGTACCCAGCTGCTTATAAAGTCACTGAGTTCCTTGAATTCTCTTGTGCAATAATGTTTGTAGAGTGAAGTGTGCAGCAGTTCGTTGATATGGTGATCTATCTGCCATTATTATTTTGTAGTTGTTAGTTATTTTAAAGGAGAGCTGCAATCATCTTGCCAGAAGTGAACCCACTTCCTTACCATAATTTGTTATATACCAGAATTTGTAGAATATATCTGTTTAAAAGAGTCTTTTATATGTGTATAGTATGTGTAGAATATTTAAAACAGGATCTATTAAGTTAATTTGTATCAACCAAAGAAAAGTGTTTGCATTAATTGTTCATGTTGATTACTGGGTTTTATGAAGGAGGATTCAGTGGTCAAGTGTTTATATTCATTAATAACTTGCACTTTCTTCACATCCTTAGTGATTATGTAACCCGTGAGCATATCATTTGTATTTTCCCCTCAAAGATATGGATTTGATTTCAACCAGAAGGGTTACACCAGAGACTGCGTTATTATTGCTCAGTGCCGATTAGCATATTCAAAAATTCTATTGTTCCTTCGAAATTTATATTTCAAGGCTGAAAAAAGCCACTGGCGACCGGATTGGACGAGTCCGTTTACAGACCACGCCGCCTAAGGCTTAGTCTGTAAGGGTCTAGCAGAGCAAGGCTCTCATCTGCCAGTTCTCTCTGTCTGATGGGAGAAAGGAATTTCATGAGTGGCTGTTCTAATTTTAGGATCTATGCATAAAGAGTGATACATTGGTTACTGGCAAATAACTCAGGTGAGCTTAGTACCACCGGAGGCAGGAATTCCTGTCTCAAAATGGCACCCCATAACAGTCTTAGTTAGAGCCTGTGCGCCCTGGCTCTAGTGACAACAGACTGTACTAGAGACTAGGATTCGACCAGAGCTTACGTGTAAAGCAACCGTTTGCTCTGGTGGCCAGTGTAGGAGATCACTTTCTGCTGTGACATACACTACACCCAATGTACAACCGATACAGTAGAACCTTGTTTGTGAGGCACCTCAGAATTCAGGGCTCTTCAGCCCAGAGTGGAATCCCCTATTACATGTTTACTTTATGGAGACCACTCCACAATACAGACGTTTACTCCCCTGATATCTACCTCCAAATCCATGCCAACCATGAACTTGCTATTTGACTTCTGATGTTCATGACATCAGGTGCTGAGGAAATCGGGGTTCATCTTTGAAAGTCTGAGCGGGTGTGTTTTAGTTTCCGATTAACAATTTTCCTGTAGACGCCAGTGTGATCGCGTATTGGCCACTACTGAGCTTTAGGGCTAGCGTTTAGTTAAGGGGGTGTTCCACTGACCTAGTGGAGGCGTCAAAAAGACGACATGCATTTACTAGAGCGAGTGTTCCATTGACCTTACGGAACTGGGAAAAGATGATTCCCCATGTCCTGTGGCGATCACCTGCCGTCGGCGAATGAGCTGCATATTGACACTAATGTAATGGAACAGCGCCACCTGACGTCCTCCAGCCGTCAAAATCACCCATAGTACTTATGCGCAACCTAACCACACACTGATGGCGGTGCCATTTTGAATTAATTCTTTAGGAAGGTAACCCCTCCGTTTGATCAGGATGCCAGGTTGTGTATAATCCAGGTTTATTGGTGCCACATACAAGAGCTACTTACTTCTGAATCCAGGATTAGCCTGGTCAATTTAGATATAGACACACCACAAATTGCAATAATCCAGTTTAACCACGGAAACACCTACAGTTGTGTTAAAATAGGCATAAAACAGCTTCTAAATATCATTTCTGAATCATCCAAAAAACTAAACTATTTATTCTTAGGCATGCAACCTCCTAGAATAGACATTTGCCTGATTGGACAGCTCACTTGATTATGAAAGTTAGCTTAGCAGTTGTTAGCTTAACTCTACTAGGCCCTTTCCAATTCTAAACTATTCTAGTGCTTATTAACGATGACTGATGAAAACTTCATGTTTACCTGTTGTAAACAGTGACTGGCAATGATAGACATTTCAAATCTAATACGCTTGGTCTTTTTGGTCCGAATCTTGCGTAGTAATAACATGTTAACTGAAACGGGAAAATACGGTTTTAAGAAAATTAGATGAATATTTTATGGAACTATGGAAATAACAAAAACAGGGAAGGAAAAATGATTTCCTTAAGATAATCAGGATATGAAAATTTGAATAATGAGAATATATATTCAATACGATAAACCTTCGTATGGTTCTGATATAAACACTATAGAATAGAATTTTAATGTTTATATAAGATTGGCAAACTAAGGACGACGACGGACCCGATACGGAACACGACAACTGATCTCAGTGATTTACGCTTTATTGTAGTGCTGACTGTAGAGGAAACGTTCACTCCGCTTACTTTTACAGCTTTATCTTCATTGTGTGACTTGTATTGTAATTGATATATGTACATTTATCATCCATCATATACAAAATCCCCATTGAAAATGTATGGGGACTCAGTAAACCACGACCCATTGTTTAAAAACTATCGGATGCCATAACCATGGTATGCGGATTCAAATCCATTCTATACAGCCGCAAACCCACTTATATGGGAAAATAGTCACTTTGTGCTATAGAGTCCCCATTGATGTACCCTTCAATATGGCAATGTCTTGGTTTAATCCATTGGAGAAAGTGGATAATAAATATAACAAACGATGGTTTCGTGGACAGGTAGCTCTGTAAACCACTCAAGGTTGGCGTCCTAAGAGTGGGCCTCCGAGTGGGCCTTTCCAACGGTTTTGTACCATCCGTAATGTTCCTGGGCTTCAAATTTGGAGTGATAATTACGGTAATGTTTTTTTACGGTAATGATTTCCCGATGCAGGAATCAAGGCGTATAACAGGTACATAACGAGAAAACTTCTCTAACATACACCTGTGCACGACATGGTTTCTTTGCCAATTAATGCCAAGATATTTCTACTTTCGGATATATAATAAATAGAGAGCATACCATGATAGTGTACATAATTCAAGACTTGGTGAGGTTGGCGTTATTTACGGAATCCGTCTTTACGGCCTCGTTCCATAAATAACGTCGGACCTCATCTCATTTTGTCTGGTGTACGTTCATGGTAAGATTGTTCTAAGTGAATACTGATGCAGGAACCAGGGTGCTTTACCTGTAACTGGGAGAAAACTTCTCTTCGTCTGAGTGATGTTCATTAAGAACATGCTGCATCAGGATCCGTAACTGCCAGAAATATGCAGTGAGTTTGGGGCCTGGAGTGATCTCAGGAGGCAAAGCCGAGTGAGATTACAAGCTAACCAAAACAAATGGCATATTTTCAGTGGCTACAGATTGAATGATGTTCAGATCTGATCTCACCCTTATCTTTATTTGATTGGCTAATATTTGTGACATCATCGCCCATTGAGTATATTTTTACAATACCCCATGAGCATTAAGTAAGTGTTCCCAATGTTAAGGCTATGGAGAAGAAATATTGGGGATGAGATGAGTAGTCAAAGTAACCACTCTAACTCATCGACTTGGAGAGCACTGGGAATGATTTACGAAAACCTTCCAACAAAGGATGCTTCCTTAAGACTGACAATGTCAATGTTTTCATGTTTTATCAAACTTATGAGACAGCCATACAATATAGTATTTCATGAGTGATATTAGCTGTTGCGTTTTCACATAGGTGTGCTATGTTTTACAACATGTTAGAGTTTATAGTGCTGATAGCAGGGAGAAGGCAGTATTTTACGATTCACATGAAGAACTCAGAAGGAACTGCATCGAGGTTCATAGCTGCTGAAAATGTTAGAGTTTTGGTTGCAGATTAACTTCACGAGGCAAAGATTGGTGAGATTATATGGCATATCAAAATGAATGGCATATTTTCAGCAGCTATAGATCGAATGCAGTTCAGATTTTATCTCACCCCTCAGTGACTGATGGACTAATGTTTGAGATGTCATCGCCCAGTAATTTTTTTTTTTTTTACAATACCCATGGACATTGGGTACAAGTTCCCAAAATAAGAAGTCTATAGGGAAGATACCAGGGCTGAGATAACAAAAAACTGGAGTGTTGCAAGTGCACGCTGCAGCTTTCTGTGATTTCTACGACCCCAGTGTACGCACTGCTTACTGGAGTTTTGTGTTAAGAAAAACAACCACTGACATATAAGTCAAACCTGTCATGTATGTGGACGTGTATTTATTATCTGTCCTGTTTTATAGAGGTAAATATATACACATATGTACATGTATGTGTTTTATATTATGTGTCCTGTGTTATAGATGTATATTTATATGTATATGTATATTTATCATGTGTCCTGTGCTACAGAGGCATATGTATGTATACATGTATATTTATTATGTGTCCTGTTACAGAGGTATAACCTCAAAGCTTGCACTTCCGCATGACTCATTTTAGGTCTTAACCAATCAGAAGCCTCCTCAACATGTTAAAGCGCCCTGCTTTAACATTATATTATTATACACCTGTGTCCCATAGTTGCTGCCCGCTGCTCCCTATGTCGTATTTACCATGTTTGTCTCAGTGCGGTAAGTTCGTCTCACTGAGAGGAACTTCTCAGGATACGTCCTTTTCTGGAATTGGGTGAGCATGACGGCCATTAAATTGACAAACTGGATAAGGGTTACCGGATTGAATTATTACTTGGTTCTTCAGCAACATTCATATCTCTTTGCCTACGGGGGGGTGCGTTGGACTGTTTATTGCCATTAAACTGTGTAACAATTTAATTCATCCACCCTGACCCAAATTTTTCCATAAAATGTATCATCAGAAATAACACTACCACAATTCTTTTAATGTTTAAACAAAAAAAGTACGCACGCTTGCAATGTGTAAACAAGTAAAAATGATACGACTGGAAAAGTCCAACTTGAGAATGCCCTGTGAGGTAGGTTTCACAGAAGGTTATTCTGATGTCTTTGTGGAGGTTGTTATCCATGATTTGACCCGGTGAGGACTAGACGAGGGCCCGTCTCTGAAATGACTTAAATACGGGCTGCACTTTGAAGGATCGTTTCCTGTAAACTCTAGGTAGAATGTCTGAGTGTGACTTGAAGCTGGCACTACAGTGAACTAAAACCGGTGACGTATATAGACGTATGCACATGTACTTGTGTGTATATAGTGTACCTTGTTTATACTGACTATGAAAGGTATATCTAAGAGTTCTCTAATGGACCAGGGTAACTGTAATAATGTGCCACACACGTTGACGATGGAAACTGCCCCTCGGCCATAGTTTATTACAATCATCACGCGGCAAGTCCGGCTCTCTGTGAACAGTATTTACTTAAAAAGGCGTCAATGTGTATATCATGCAGAATTCTTTCATAGCCTGAGTAGAATCAAGGCTCACAAGCCTATAATCTAGGCCTTCCATGGTGGTGTAGATTAGGCTGTGCACATTGTGTTTTCTCATCGCGGTGTTGTTTAATCAGTGTAACAGTTCAGCAGTGAATATCACACGCATGTTTTAACTGCTTAATAAAAGAAATAAAGCAATTCTGTAGCAATGGCCATTTATTCGTTGTGTTTTGTCTATTGTACGCATTTGATGGACATGTTACTTTACCTCTAATTAATAATTTCCATGCAGTAAAACCGGCCGGTGTCTGGCGAAAGTTAATTTGTCATATTTTCCAGTTCGTCACAATGTGGCTGCTGGAGGTGGGGCATGACCTGCTCAGCCGCCCTAATGGCGGCCCATGCTGCCGCTGTGCAGCACTGGTTACAGCTCAGGTATAGAGGCAGGGGCGGGAGAGCAGGTCACATGCCCAACGGCGCAGCCACACAGCAATGAAGCGGCAAAACCAAATACCTGCAGGTTCCCCACCAGTTACCGGCGGGCAGCCGATGCCGGTGACTGGGCTGGTGAGTTGGTACACTATAAGCATGTTTAGCTCACTCCCGGCAGAGTTGAATATCGCCGACCCGGTGGAACACACCGTTTAAGAGGGCCTCCATCTGCTCTGAACAACAGTGACCCATGGTGTAGGGTACTCAACGGAAATAAAGGTGCAGGGATGCCAGTTTACCGACAAATGACCAAATTCTATCATTTCATATATACACCGGCAAACGTAATGGGTATACCCGGGGAAGTGGGGCTGGCTGCAACGCCTCATTTGCCGATGTTAACCCTTTATTCCCCATTCACACTGCGACTGGAGGTACCTAGGTATGCCCAGTCGCAGACTAAAGGTACCTGCGGGCACCTATCGCTGCGTGCTTCCCATTAATCGGCGATTCGGTGATTAGAAGAACCCGCTCACAAGGCTCCCAGTGGCAGTGTGAACGGGGATTAGATTTTACTTTAAGGACACAGGACGAAGCTTTTAGTTTCTGAATTTATGATTTTGGCGTAGGCAAGGCACCATGGGCATATGTATGCCCAGTGTATTGGCCATCATGTCTACACCTGCTTCTGTATGCATAAAGTGTAAACTTATGCGAGTATTTTACCAGACCAGGGATATATAAGGACTGGGGTGGTGGAGCAGGTCAGAGCACATTGGCACGGCCAAACTTTGATGAACCAGCGATGAACTGCCAAAATCTAATAAATTAGCCTCTACAGGTTACAGCCACACTGCCGGCCTGGTGGGGCCTGGGCCCTGTTTTTCAGTCACGACATTTGTAAGTTCCGACAGGTTTAAGCCGTCGGTGTCCTATAGAGCTACGATCGTAGAAGGGCTACTCGACTTACATGGCATATGACACGTAGGTAGGTAAAAGGTGTGCTATAGTCACCACAATCGGTGGCCAATGGACCGGAAAATGTCGCCATAACTGTCGTATGTTTAAGACCACTCTGTTCATGTCGTACCGAATGCGCATCTTCACTTCCCGAAATTTTAACACGAGTAAGGTATACATATAACCTATAATCGTACCAAATATGAAGAAAATCGGCTGCACCGTTCCGAAGAAGCTTAATTCGTATGGGAAGCACAGGAAATCCACAGTGACGTTTTATAGAACCTAAAACAGTTCTATACTTGTCGTAAGTTCCGACACTTATCCATGCAATCGCTCATTTCGGCCTACGACAGTCTCTATAGGACACCCGCCATCTTTTGTCGTCGAAAATGACGGGTCTCAGCTGAGCGTATACTTCCAATGTCGTGACTAAAAAACAGGGCCCTGGACTCTATTTATCCTTATTTACAGCACTGTCCATGCATGGAAAATCTGTCACTGTCATCAGATGGAATATCTAGTCTTATGCTAGCCATTTTGATTATAAAATCTTTCTAAAACCCAATTTGGTATCATTTGGTTAACTACAAATAATAAACGCATCCTTCCTTTGTGTTTAAAAAAAAGTATCTATAAGTTATTACTGTCCTGGGCCTGGTTTTTTAGTCACGACATTCGTATCTTGCGACACGCATTTGCTGTCAGTGTGCTATAGAGATACGATGGTAGAGTGGTTGCGACAGTTATTGAAGATACGACACGTAGGGAGGTTAAAGGTTAGCCTGGAAGCCTGGCCTAGTTAGACTATAGGCCAGGTAACGGGTTCCATTTTTATGGTGCATTGTTGGTAACGCTGTTGCATTGTGGGATTGCGCCACCTAAGCCTGTAGTGCGGCCACCACTCCCCAGACGGCGTGTACACGGCTCAAGGTGGGCCTGTTGGAGGGTGGTGACTGAGGCAGGCTGAGAGCTGCCTGGGCGGCCGATCTGTGAGCGCTGCAGTGTGATCTGTTCTCGTGAGACATCGGCGCGAGAGCTGGCGAGTTGAAGGTCGTGCTAGCGTGACGTCAGAACCCGTTGCCTGCCCCTTTTTCATATGGGCAGGGAACCAGTCTAGTTAAAGGTGTGCTATAGTCACGACACTCTGTGGCCAATGGAGCGGAAATAGTGGCCATAAGTGTTGTATGTCTAAGACCACTCTGGACATGTCGTAACAAACGCGCAACTTAACTTCCCGTAGGAATTAAGCAATGAAATTTGAACACGAGTAAGGTGTACATATAACCTATAACTGTACCAAATATGAAGAAAATCGGCCGGACCGTTATGAAGATATCGGCGTTTAAATTTTGTCATAGCAAATACTGCTCTGATGGCCAGTGTACCCTACGCTGGTTCCCCGGTCATACGCTAGGGGGCTCGGCGGAATTAGATCCGATCGATAGCCCGATGTTTCAAATTCAAACGTGGATATCTTCATGACGGTGGGTCCGATCGTCTTCATATTTGGTACGGTTATAGGTTATATGTATCCTTTACTCGTGTTAAAATTTCATTGCTTAATTCGTAGGGGAAGCACAGAAAATACACAGTGACGTATTATAGAACCTAAGACAGTTCTATACTTGTCTTAACTTCCGATACATCTCGCCAAGATAGTTCGATTCAACTTACGACCGTGTCAATAGCACAACCGCCATCTTGTGTCTTGAAAACACGCATAAAATCTTGATCCAATCTCAGCCGATCGTAGACTTGCGATGTCGTGACTAAAAAACAGGGCCCCCTGATCATATTAAGCATACGACAGTCTATCAACGCTTACTCTGTGATACATAACTGTTTATAGGCAAAACAAATTCTTTTCGAATGTATAATATACTTTATTCCAATACCAATTCCAGCAGTAAAAATGGAGATAGATCTCACGTACCAGATAACAAAATGCATTAATCAGTGAGATTATATGCTATAACCATTTCAGTTGGCAATAACAAAAGGACAATGCATCCTAACTTTCTCAGGCAAATCTAGGTGAAATAATGTTACAACGAGGAGGTTCCCCTGTACCTCTGATATAAAATGGACACGTTAAGTAGATACCTGGCCTTGGAATGATCACGAAAGTAATCAGTAATAAGTGAAACCCAGACACACAAACAATACAAAACGATACGTCAAGGAATCTGAAATTTGAGATGAAGATAATCTCATAACTAGAGCATGACATGTGATCTGTGACATGTGGCACGGGTCACTTGACCAAACAGCATGTGGTATGGGTCATGTCACCCATCAAGACCACATGGTATGGGTCACATGAACCATCAACATCACGTGATACGGGTCATATGAACCATGATCATCACATGGTACAAGTCACATGAACAGTGAATATCAAGCGGTACAGGTCATGTGAACTGTAAACATTACGTGGTATGGGTCATGTAACCCATGAAGACCACATGTTATAGGTCACATAAACCATCAACATGTGATATGGGTCATGTGACCCATGAACATCATGTAGTATGGGTCATGTGATCTTTGAACATCACATGATGTGGGTCATGTGACCGGAACACCATGTGGTGGGGGGTCATGTGGTATGGGTAATGTGACCCTTGAACATCAAGTGGTAGAGGCCATGTGACCCATGCATATTATGAGGTATGGCTCATGTGACCTATGAACATCACATGGTAGGGGTTATATGGTATGGGTCACATGACCGCTGTGCATCGTGCTTCACTGAGGACACACTCTGATGTCAGCGGTGACCTGTCCCTGGATCGGTTTATCCTGATACTCACTGCGGAGTTGACACTAATCACAAAGAACACTAACTGATATCAGCGATGACCTGTCCCTGGAATAACATTGAAATACATAATTCTGTGAATTTCAAAATTTTACACATCTATTAATATCAAGTACTCGAGTACTATAAAAAGTTCATGAATACAAATATCCTCAAATAGACGTTCCCAATATATTATCGACCCTCTCGACAAAAGAAGGCCAAATCACCATGAATCAAAAAATATATGAAACACATTTCCCAAAAATGCTCTTAGCCACCAATCATTAAGTTGATTTTAACAAACATTGAAGCCTGTCCCTCTGTTAACCAAAACACGCAGGAAATAGTCAAACAACGTGAAACAGAGCTATTACACATCTAGTAACATGGAGAGAGCATGCCAGCCCCAAAGACTGCATGTATGTGTGATCTTAGCATTCATTTGTATCACCAGAATAACTTTAATCATCTCCAGACGTAGCTGTGGGAGTGGGCACCCCTCACGCTAGTAAACGAGGTTTGCACACATTTCATTTAGTTTTCAGCACCATACCAGGTTCTTCTGGCAGTTTACAACCACAGTATGTCATTTTCCATTGACCGATTATTAGTCTGGGCCCTGTTTTTCAGTCACGATAATCGTTATGAACGACATGTTTTTGCTCTGAGTGTGCTATAGTTGCGACATTTTAGAGGGTCGGACAATTATCGCCGCTCTACGACATGTAGGGCGGTGTGAGGTGTGCTATAGTCACGACAGTCTGTGGCTAATGGAGCGGAAAATGATGCCCAAAGTATCATAGCTCTAAGACACCTATGGACATGTCGTACAGAATGCGAAACTTCACTTCCAGTTCGAATTAAGCGATGAAAATTTTAACACGTCTGCTCTGGTGGCCAGTGTATTTTCTCAACGCCTCCGCTAATTTATGCAGCGACCTTGACATTACAGGGATGTCAGCAGCCCTTGAGGAAAATCCCTGAAGTTATTTGCTGGGACAAACTCACCCCCCCCCCCCCCCCCCCACCAGACTACCATGCTTACTGGGAACTCAAAAACTGTACCCCCTGGTGATTAGAACTCGTACTACAGTCTGGGACGTCCAAGCAGAGCCCTACCATCTATGTCCTATTGATTTTAAACCAAATATATGCATGGAAGATTGTAATATTGAGCTGGTTCCTGGTATTAGCTATACATTCAAAGTGGTTTGTATGGTAACAGTACAAGGGTTTCAGGGATTTCAGGGATTTCCATCCATGGATTATCAATGGGAAGCTTCTCAGGGAAAACCCTGAAAATCATGGAAGTAATAATGCACATATTTAAAGGGAAATCGGGTGTATGGGGCTCTTGAAACAATATGGGGTTGACCTACACCGGTTTTATTGAGGTTTTTGAATAGTGAGGACAATATTTCTGTGTTCTAGAAAAATCCTGATTTCAGGGATTTCCCTGAACTCTGACATCCTTGACATTAACTGCGCATCGGGAGGTGGGAGGGTGACTGGCCACCAGAGAAGACGATTGCTATGACGAAATTCAAACGCCGATAACTTCGGAACGGTGCAGCCGTTTTTCTTCATATTTGATACGATTATAGGTCATATGTATGCCTAACTCATGTTAAAATTTCATCGCTTAGTTCGTATGATAAGCACGGGAAATCCTCTATATACGCACAGTGAGGTTTTATAGAACCTAAGACAGTTCTATACTTGAGACACTTTTAGCGGCGATCCTCCGTGGCGCACTACGACACCGTCTATAGGACGCCGGCCATCTTTTGTTGTCTAAAAAGGTCGTAGATCGGCTGTGCGATCGTAGGCCTGAGACACTCACAAATGTTGTGACTAAAAAACAGGGCCCAGGAGTCTAGAGTCAGGAACCATCAATCGATTTTTAGTAAGATCGATGAATGGAAACAACCTGGTCTTTTTTTAATGCTCACCGATCAATTTGGTGAGGATTACCCAATAAGGCCACCACGAACCGACTTGTCACTTGATTAATGACCGACAGAATCAAAGCGCTTTGATTTTGTTGATGATCCTCAAACATTTATCTAGACAATCCAGTCAGTACCCGTAAAATGCAGGAGAAACAAGGCATAATCTGCACCCTCACCGATTATTTGATACTGATGTGCAGTAAGTGTCCACCACTGACAGACTTTTAGAGGAACTCAATATAGGTGCCATTTGCGTCGGCCAATGGAAAATGGTCTTCTTCAATAGACTCACCTTATGAGTATCCCACTATTCACTCATAATGCATAACACATTTGCATAGGTATTCTGTTCTACAGTGACATTCATCTAAGAGACTGGAAGCACTTCACAGGAATGCTGTTTTTTAAAGGCTGGAAACACAACACAGAATTGCTGCTTTTTTAGAGATGGAATGGAAACTCATGGCGACATATCAGAACCAGGTTTGAGCCACTTTAAAAATGGCAATTATGGTTTTCAATAATATCAATTATGTGTTTAACTCTTGTTTGTTGATAGGTGAGGTTCATTCTGCCTAACACATCAAACGTTTTCTACTGACTATCTGGACTTTTGTTATTATTACGAGAGCAGTAACTTGACACCCTGGGACCGGTTTTTTAGGAGCGATAATCGGTGATAGCGACCGTTTTGTAATTATCATACATTTGGCGATAATTATCGAACCATTGGGGCCAACGGTCGTTGTATTTATCTTAAAAACTCAAGATATCTATGATAATCGCTATTTACGATTATCATGTCTAAAAAACAATCCCAGTTCTTCACGCGACAGTTGAAGGGTGGCGAGAAGTTCCTAAATATCTCTGCCTTGTTTAGGTCTGCCTTGATATTGTCTATCATTAGGAAAGCGGTAATTTGACGCCCATTTCTTCACACGACAGTTGAATAGCGACGAGAAGTTCCTCAATGTCTGCTTTGTGTAAGTCGCCGATGTTACCAAGCCGGAAATATTTAATCTCTGACAGTTTCCCAGTATAGATCACCAGGTCTGCGGTGAAAAAAACAAATTCAGTAAACCAAACTTGAAAATTGGTGTATCAGACACACAGAACCAAGACACTGAAACATATACATATGTACATATATATACACACAAACACACATGAATGCACACAGACACTGACGCACGCACAGGCGTAGTCACTGGGATAATACTCTACATATATGCATTTCTAAAATAATTGGGAATGACTGTTCATAATTCTGGAAAATATATTTTTTTAAATTCAATTTCATGGAAATACTTATACATGTAGTTAGGTTTAACAGAAGAAAAAGTGGAAACTAGTACATATCGGTAACATATTATATACCCTATATGTGTCATAATAATAGTTGTAATAAGGATAATTACCTTTTGCATAGAGTGAATTGTAGAAGGTAGTAAAGTCAAAGTTTGGATCTTCTGGGTAGAGGTAAGAGGTGATGATGTAACCAGCTATAGACTTGGGCAGAACTTCTTTGAACCCCATCTTCTCCATACCTTCCCGCAAACACTCCCTGTTAGACTGGTATCTGAAAAAATAAACACTCTTTATTAGACTGGTAATCACCCCGACACACCTCCCTCCTGATACACTCACACTGCGTAACTCACTGAGCAGCTCACCCCGACACACTTCCCTCCCGATACACTCACACTGCGTAACTCACTGAGCAGCTCACCCCGACACACTTCCCTCCCGATACACTCACACTGCATAACTCACTGAGCAGCTCGTCCCGACACACCTACCTCCTGATACACTCACACTGGTAACTCACTGAGCAGCTCGTCCTGATACACCTCCCTCCTGATACACTCACACTGCGTAACTCACCGAGCAGCTCACCCCGACACACTTCCCTCCCGATACACTCACACTGCGTAACTCACCAAGCAGCTTGTCCTCACACACCTCCCTCCTGATACACTCACACTGCGTAACTCACCGAGCAGCTCACCCGACACACTTCCCTCCCGATACACTCACACTGCGTAACTCACCAAGCAGCTTGTCCTCACACACCTCCCTCCTGATACACTCACACTGCGTAACTCACCGAGCAGCTCACCCGACACACTTCCCTCCTGATACACTCACACTGCGTAACTCACTGAGCAGCTCGTCCTGATACACCTCCCTCCTGATACACTCACACTGCGTAACTCACCGAGCAGCTCACCCCGACACACTTCCCTCCCTATACACTCACACTGCGTAACTCACCAAGCAGCTTGTCCTCACACACCTCCCTCCTGATACACTCACACTGCGTAACTCACCGAGCAGCTCGCCCCGACACACCTCCCTCCTGATACACTCACACTGGTAACTCACTGAGCAGCTCGTCCTGATACACCTCCCTCCTGATACACTCACACTGCGTAACTCACCGAGCAGCTCACCCCGACACACTTCCCTCCCGATACACTCACACTGCGTAACTCACCAAGCAGCTTGTCCTCACACACCTCCCTCCTGATACACTCACACTGCGTAACTCACCGAGCAGCTCGTCCTGATACACCTCCTTCCTGCTCCAGCTCCAGCAAGGCCTGCTTGAACGCCAACATGGCATGCGTGGGTGGTGTGAACCTGAACTGACCATCCTTCGCCAGCCCCTCGTACTGCGCAACCAGGTCCAGACTCAGACTGCGACTGTTACCTGGAGATATACAACATGGTGTCCCTTTCAACAAAACAAGACACAAAATGTTCAATAAATTGTTCTTTAAAACAACTAAACATGAACTAAGGCTATTTTTTTTAAATGTGGGCACATTGGCCTGACAGCACCTTTTGGTAGCCTCTCGGTGGCGTAGTCACGCCGAGGTCTAGTCGGGATATGACTGGCTGCGGCCGACTTGTAAATATTGTGGAATTGATAAATCAACATCTTGAAATTTGGGAATACTTGCATTCCAGAATTGAAGTGTATGATAATATAATTCTTTGTACGTCAAAATACTTGGTAAAATAATCAATCAGATACATTTCTCTGCCTTGGGCATAGGGAAATATCTGCTCAATAATTTCGTATTTTAAACGTACAGAGACAGTAAGCCAGTTTTTGTATGATACTTTTACATAATGCGTTAGATTTCTAAATCCTCTTGATTTGCTAATACCTACTAGCACACAGAAAGTATACTAAAAGATGTATATGCCTATACCTTTGCACTTCTTGAGGTGGTCGAGACGGCATACCGCGAAGGAGAAACCTGGCACACCCTGGATGCACTTGTTGGCCGAGCTGACCATGTAGTCGATGTGCGAGTCGGCCATGCTGAGAGGTACTGCACCGAACGTGCTCATAGCGTCCACGAAGTAGGCCGCATCTGTGACACCACACACTCAGTTAGCTGGAGCATCGTAAATTACGACACGTTCAATGTCCCTCAGGCCATGCTTTAAAGACTAACATGCTCCCCTATTTACAATTATGTTAGGCCTACATGGTCACTGCTAAAAATAATGACTATTTCTCACCTTATTCAACAGGGATTGAGTATTTCTCACTTTACAGGTATTGAGTATTTCTCACAGTGCTCACTTTACTCAACAGGTATTTAGTATTTCTCACTTAAAAGGCATTCAGTATTTCTCACTTTTACATGTAGTTAGGTTTAACACAGGCATTCAATTTTCTTCACTTTACTCAACACATATTCATATTTCTCACTTAATAGGCATTCAGTATTTTTCACATTACTCAAGATATATTTCTCACAGTACAGAATGTTGGGTGGCTATTTTCTTCCTATTTCAAGAGATGGGTTGTGCTTTTTGATATTTGATTTTTCATCATATAAGGTGTCACTTGTCAGGTCTGACATGGGTAGGCTTACTGGGTGCGTGTTTCTTGACGACGAGGCCCACTTCATGGATGTTGTTAAAGATGCCTGTGCTTGTCTCACAGTGGACGAGAGTCACGTGGGTAAAACTATTGTCTGCGGACAAGATGTCGGCCACGCGCTGCGGGCTGACGTCATCGCGTTCCCCGAACGACTCATGGTGAAAGTCGATGCCAAGCATTTTACAGATGGCCACCTGCCTCTGCCCATATGCCCCGTTCTCCAGCACTAGAACCTGCAATGAAGTATTACACTTGTAATGAAAGTCAATGCTGAGCGTATTACAAATAGCCGTGTGGTGCTGCTTGTTAGCCCCAATCTCCAACACTAGAACCTGCAATCAAGCATTTTACTCGTGATGACATTGATTGAAAAGATATGTGATGGCAGTTGCGGGGTGGGGACATACCTTTGGAGCAAGGGGGGAAATGTGGACTAAAAGTAAGGATTACGATTTTGAAAATTCTTAAATGCTGTCAACGGATTTATCCAGATTCAGTCTATCTAAAAATCTAAAATAACCTAAAAATCTAGAAAAGAAAAAAAATCTTGCTACATTGGTATATATATGTAGAACACAGTGCCCAGGAACGTTTCTCTATATTATATGATAAACTTTGGAATGGTTGTCGTGCTGAACACTGGACATAAATATCAATCTTTATGACAGAGATGATACCAATGTGCGAAAACTATTAGACTGTACTAAAGACATAGGATTATACCAACTTGTCGACTCAATCACCAGGCCTAATGCACAGAATGGTACACTAATAGATCATATCTATAGTAATAGTAAATATATGTAACATTATGTTGAGTGACCATCTATCGGTCTGGGCTCTGCGTAACAAAGAAGAAATACCAAAGACTAGCCTAAACTTTACAGGGTGCTAATACAAAGCATACTCTAGTGATTCCCTATCAGAATTTCTGGCGGATGCTAATTGGTCAACTTTCTGGACAAGAGAGGATCCTCATTTGCAATGGGAACTATTAATGGAAAACATCAATAAGTATCTAGATTTCTCTAGTCCGAGAAACTTTGACTGCCTAGCGGACAGTCAGAGAGCACAACTGCTTATTCCCATAGTACAAAATACCAAGTCCTTGGTTCTCTGTAATACTGTTAATGTCAGTGCATATTTATGCTCCCTTACCTTCAGAAATGTGTAATAATTCCTTTATGATAAAACTTCTGTATTGCTCCTTTGTGTTACTTTCGGGAGCCTTTTTGTACAACTCATTTAACCACATTTCAACACTTCTAACTCATGTCGGCCATATTTGATAAGCTGGTTCCTGGCAATCCACTGTGAAGGATTTCCTGCACTTTAGAAACCAATTTTTGTTATTTTTGGCACCTGCAGAATGCATTGACATGGATTTTACAAACACTGGCTGTTGTATTACTTAGAACTAATGCAAAGGTAGGAAATTACTGTCATTTTACTGCATTTTGTCTTAGGAAACTATCTATCACAAAATCAGAAAGATTCAACCTAAATTTATAAGGAAAACGGCTGCTGAGCTGAGATGTACATTTTTGGTCGATCAGTTAGCCTAGGCCTCTATGGGACTGCTCTCTGACTGTCTGCACCGCTTGACCTCCGATTAGACTAGATTTCTCATAAAGCATGGGTCAATGACGAGATTTTGTCAATCTTGAACAAGAGATAAGGCAATACAAGCAAACGAACAATATTATAAACATAGATAATGCAAAAAAAAAAAATCAAGAAATCAAGAATGCACTCGCAAGATAAAAAATGAATACTGCTTAGATATAATTGAAAATATGTGCGATAAGCCAAGATACTTTTGGAGGCATTTAAGAGAACTAATTGATGGGAAAAATGCTACGTTGGAATGTGCTCTTAAGGATGATCAGGGAAACGATGTTGCTCAAACGGAAACTGCATCATTCATAAATAGCTACTTTGCAAATATAGGGGGTAATCTTTATAGTCAGTGCGACCAAGACAAGATTGAATAGCAGGTCAAAGGCTTAGATGAGGTGAACTCCAATCCCTGGGATGCTGATTTATTTTGCGGTAAAGATGAGGTACTGAAGCTGGTTAAAGACATCTCCGCTTTCAAATCGAGCAGGATAGACAACATTTCATCAAGAGTGTTAAAGGATGCCTTCAAGATACTTATAGATGAAGTGACCCATATGTTCAATACCTCGTTTAGGGTAGGCGTTATTCCCACTGCTTGGAAATTAGGGACAACAATCCCGATCCCGAAAGGTGGTAATGCTTCACAAGTTGGGAATCGGAGGCCTATTGGTATCTTGCCGCTACCGGGGTAGCTGATAGAAAATATTTTTCATGCTCGTGTGAGTGCGTAGTTAGACGAAACAGGAGTACTTTACCCGTCGACAATTTGGTTTTAGGCATGATTTAGGGACCGAAGATGCCATATTAAAATTTACTAGCGATCTGTAGAAGGCTAGAGATCGTTGGTACGTAACTGGAGCGTATTACATTGACATTTCTAAAGCATTTGACTCAGTTTCACACAAACTTTTACTTTCAAAATTGGAAAAGCTCGCGTTTCTTCCGAAAAACTTCATGAATTGGACAGCAAATTATTTAATGGATAGGAAACAAAGAGATATGATCAATAATCATACCTCAGATATAGTGCCCACTTGCTATGGAGTCCCACAAGGGTCAGTGATAGGTCCAGTTTTCTTTCTCTGTTTTATCAATAATATGTGTGATAATCTAAACAATTGTACTGAAATTCAATATGCTGACGACCTAGTTATCTATAGCTCGGTAATAACCCAGTCGCAGTTGAAAGATCCCTACAAGATGCAACCTCTTTGATATACAACTAGTGTTACTCGAACGCCCTATGACTTACTGCGAAAAACACATGTACGGTATGGTACTCTTCACCTTCGAGAGCAAGGCATCTACCACAGCTTAGAATTAGGTGTGGTGATGAAGTTGTTTCATCTAAGAAATCATACAACTACTTGGGGCTAGTGATAGACCAATACATAAACTTTAACGGTCACATTTCCAAAATAATGAAATTGGTTGGGCACAATATATATAAGCTGGGAAAATTTAGGAGAGCGATTAGTAAAGAGGTGGCTAAGACAATTTACTGTGCCACTATCAGACCGGTAATGGAATACTGTAATTGTATAATAGGAAGTGCCTTAAGTTCTGAGCTAAGAAAACTAGATTGCCTACAAAATCATGCCTTACGTATAATCTTAGGGGACTTCAATCAAGCACGAACATCGCCTGAAAGGCTTCATGAACTGACTGGAATCGATTACCTCCCAATCAGACGTAAGAGTCAGTTACTAAAGTTAATGTAGAAGCAAACAAGAACATTATTTAGACAATAGACGAAGAAACACTCAAAGTGATGATAAACTAAGATTTAAATCTTATAGGCATTGAACGTCAAAATATGAAAAGTCGACAGATTAACGTGGTATTAAGGAATGGGATGCTCTCGACCAAAATATACAAAAATTAGATACTATGGCTTGCTTTAAATGAACAGTTCAAAACCTGATAAATTGAAAAAATAAATAACTGGGAATAAGTGCCGAGACTCCTGTGGACTAATCGTAGTAGGTGATGTAGTTGTTTACTGGCTTAGTGGTAGTAGCAATTACACAACCAAAACTTGATTAACAGGAGAAGAAGATGGGAAGAAAATAGTGTCTCCTCTGACATTTGGATGCCGCATTGAATGGGTACACTACGCTGTATGTGGTGATACATAAAGCTGCTTACCTTCCCGCCCTCACGAGGCACAGTCGTAGACAACACCGCCTCCAGCGCGAAGGTGCCACTTCCCTGCATCGGTACGCATGTAAAGTCTGAGTCTGAAACACCTGTAGTCAACCACACAGACAGGTTACAATTCACCTTACTATGTCAATGTAATAATTGCCTGTTGAAGCCTGCATCAGTATGCGTGTTAAGTCTGTGTCTGGTACACCTGTAGTTAACTACATAGACAGGTTAAAGACATCTCCTACAATCCAAGATTGCGATATGAAAACCCTGGTCGTTTACTATATTAGAATATGATGATATCATGTGTTGTAAAACACATGACTTAAACGTGGGAGTGACTGTATTAGTGTAGGGGTCGCACGCATCGAGTGGTGGTTTCCTCCTCCTACACTAGAGGACAGGGCATGCTCGGTCCTGCTGTGTGGTAATTCAGGTAGGCTTGTGCACGGAAGTGCCATGGGTTCGCCCTTATTATGTAACCCTGCTTTTTAAAAAGCAGGGTCCACAGCAGGTAGATAGGTCACTTGCCATGTTCCTTCTGTGAAGAAAGAACTGCTGGGGATCTCACAGGTGATCCTTCGTACCCTCTCAGTGGTTGAATTAGAGCTATTCAACTCCGATAAACTGTGTCCATCTCCCCCGTTTTTCTACCTAGAACCCGGTGCCAGGGGACACAATTTCGGGATCAAGCTTTGGCTCCCCCTGTAGATATATCCTGTATATAGGAAACTGTTAATAAAACTATGTTTTATTGAAGCTTCTCTTCTTTGGTTTTATGTGATTAGGGGTTACCAGATCACCCAATTTATTCTGAGAACAAACCGCTTTGTGGGGGTAGCATATCTAATTGCCGGAACAAGTTATATATAATATGACTTTCGAACAGACATAACCTGGCGACTGCTACATTAGTGCCATTACCAGGATATACGGCTGCTTGCACAGTCGGGTATACATGTCGATGCTGGGAGATGGCAGAGGGAACAATATTACATTCTAAAGCCAAGAGGGGAGATGAAGATTTACCCACTTCCAGAAGAAAGTTTGCGGTGGAAGCCAGAGGAACCACCGGAAAACAATAGCTCCGGATTATAGGGGTCAGGGAGGTAGGCCGAAGAAACAGGAGGCTAAATTTAGCTCAACCGTCATCTTTCAGGGTGGAGTGATATCTTCCGAGATAGATGACCTAGGGGGATTAGCCGGGTAGGCCCCGGCACAGGTCAACATGGAATGGATGATAGTCTGGCTTTCAGAGGTACTCTGGAAGCCCCAGCTGCACAAGCTGAATGGTATGGGAGCACTAGCAGGGGTCATACAGCCATTTCATGAAAAAAATAAAGGTTTAAAGGCCCTCTTTGAAAAAATAATGGCTCTCGGCGGAAAAATAAAGGTTTTAACATTAATAAATAAAACCATTTGTATGCAGTTATATTGTGGTGAGCTGTCCAGTGGGTGTGCCTCTGACACCCTGAAGGCACCTCCGGACATCCGGAGAGGGCTCCAGAGTGTTGTGTCTGTGAGCCAACTAGGTGGTGCCATGGTCCAAACAGAGGGTTTCCAGACAGCTGACCATAACAGTCTCTGTACACTCTCTGGACGTCAGTCCGTCTCTAGACTAGGCTTGAAGACCTCCATAGTTCACCTAATTTTCTTTGGTAGACACATTTTATACAGGGTTCACACAGGGTTCCTGATTAAAAAATTCTTTCATTTTTCCATTATTTGTCCAAGTCATTTCCCAGATTTCCAGGTATCTGGTGAGACCTATGATGGAAATTTGGTTTTAAAAAATTAGATGAATGGGCAGCATTATGGTGGCTGGCATAAAGGTTTGCAGTGCAGGCTGGGGCAGTCCTCTTGTTGGAGCCCAGGGGGCAAAGTCCCACAAGCTAGAATTTGAGCTATTTCTAGTAATTTTGAAGTCATTTCAAAGTGTTCTAAGTGTTCCCTTTTGACTAATTTCAATGATGGAAATGTACACAAGTTAAAAAATGTAGGCATCTAGACCGGTTAACAGGCCCCCAAAACATTTTCTCACCAAATCTACACTTATCTCAAGAAAGGCCCTGGTGGCTGAAAAATCAGAGAGATTTGCCGAAAGACTATCATGCCTGCTTTGTTCTGGGATCTTTAAAGAAAAGGAAGATTTATAGGCTCTGGCAGAATCCCTGTTCATAATTATCATAACTTGTATGCCTATGTAACTTTTAAAGTTGGCAATCCTATCTTGCTGGTTTTTTATTTTGTTTTATTGGATTCAATCATATATAATGAACACATTATGAGGATGCACAGATGGGACCAGCAAATGGGAAAAAAATTGATAAAAATTAGGTTTTTGCTGCTGTTTAGGCCTTAAAAAGACCCAGAAATAGTGCCTTGATTGGGGGTCCAGGGGGCAGAGCCCCCTGAAAACTTCTGCATTTTGAGATAGTCTAAGTGAATACCTGGCCTCAGCTGAAAGCTATAATTGTCAGAATTGTGAAAATATTGCTCACTATCTTTCAGGTATTCACTTTGAACCCACCCTTAAACAAATATTTTCCTCAGATTTACATCAATTTCATGAATGACCATTGGCATGTCAAAAAAATCCTGAATTTCTGAAATATTCAGGAAAGTCTTATGCCTGAGGATGTCTCATTGTAAATATCAGAATTTAAGATGTGGCAAAAAAAAACCTTTTGACAAAGCCCCCCACAAAAAAAATCATGCTAAATTAATCAACCTTATTTGTATCTTTCTCTCTGAGGTCTCAGGGGGTGTTTCAGATTTAGTATAAAAATACTGACTCCTCTGATCACTTTTTCTAGTTACCTCACAGATATATTAACACCTTAGGCCCCGCACCCACTAGTTACGAGTTCGCTTCCGACACGCCCGGACAGGCCTTCCGACACAGAATCGAATGTTGTGTCGGAAGCGTGTGAGTTATCGCAGTAGTGGACCTCGGCTTCCGACAAGTACTGCAACACGCCTCGACATGGCCTGCGACACGCTCCGACACGGGCGCTGTGTCGCAGGCCTCCCAACATGCTTCTGACAATTCCAACATGTTGGAATTGTCAGAGTGGGTCGTGAGGCTTCCGACACACCGTTCCGACACGAGTTTACGATTTCTCGTGATATTAACACTGGCGCCTATGGAAGCAATGGTAAGTCTATGGGCATTTACATTTTCCTCTATTTCTCTGTTAATACTTAATAAATTTCGATAAAATTCTAGTCACATAATAATCAGGATATGCTCTTTGCATACCCGAAGAGTTTCAAGATATTTGATAAAAGAATATATAAGAATTCTAAAATGTTCAATTTCACTTAGTAAAACCCATGTCTCCTTCTTCAAACTTTACCAGAATATAATGTATGTATAATACTACTTATTTACGTTTCAAAAATCATAGGTTACTGTCATCACTTTTGAGAGAATTGAGGAAAACTGTATTATATCACAGCTCATATCGGTTCCATGGTCTCCTTTTTTTCCGCAAAAAAATGTTACGACACACTCCAACATGAGTGCTGCGATCGCGCTACGACAGAGAAATTCTGTGTCGGAGTGTGTTGTAACGTTTGTCGGACCGTGTCGTAACTAGTGGGTGCAGGGCCTTAAGGTGGGTGCCCAATGCCCCCCATACTGAACAAAAAAATATCTGTGTTGGAAAGTCTCTGTCAGAATGTGTCATAAAGCCTTGTTGGAGTGTGGCGCAATGGGTTTGGCAGGAAATGAAAGGTTGCCATGGTACTGACACACTCCGACACCACCACCTCACTTGGGGGACTTTGTTTCTATAGGAAATATACTGAGAAATATGATTTTCCTCAATTTTCTATAAACAAAAAACAAAAAATAAAACTTAGTGAATTTTTGTCTTTCATCAATACTGGTAGTATTAGAAATCCAAACAAATATCAATAATTATGTATCTCAGACCCTGATTATAGGCTTAAAAGTATATGATAATTAAAATATTTTACATCTGAATATGTTCAAAAGACCATTGGTAATACACAAGGGTACTGTGTTATAGCCATGTCAGAGTGTGTCAGAAATGTTGGAGTGTGTCAGAAGGCTGTGTCGAGACTGCTATGACAAAAACTCAAAATATTCCATTTCGTGTCAGAAGGATTGTTTGTTTGGTTTGATTTAACATCCAGTCAACCATAATAGGTCCTTACCAGACTTTCTCAAGGTTCTTTTTTTACACCACAAGGGTGGCGATCGAATCTATGTGATGAATTCAGGTAGAAATCTCACCCCTACACATTTACCGAGGTGAGAGTTCTTTTACTTCCCACACCACATAGACATGGTATGAGAAGGATCGGCCTTTGATATAGCAGTAAATATACCACTGCTGGGGGTGAGACTCAAACCCACAAAGTCCTATGACCTTGGGGTTACAAGTTCAATGCTCTAACTTCTGAGCTAACTCCCCACCCCAGGCTTGTTATAAGGCTTGTTGGAGTGTGTTGGGACTGCAGTTGACACCCCCCTTTAATTTTTTCAATTCCAAGGCATGATAACGATTCACAGATAAAGAGACTACTGTTGTAAAAAAAAATGTGAAGATATATTATTAAATGCTGCAGGTTCTGAAAATTCCAGGCTATATTTATAGAATTTTTTTTAAATTCCATATTTCATGATTTTTCCAGGTTCACCACATTTTCAAGGATTTCAAGGTGCTGTAGGAACCCTGTTATGAGATATGAATACATGGATAACCTTGGAGCAAACAGAATTTGGCTTCTCTTTCCTTTCAGTTTTCATTTCATGAAGGATGCAACCAAGAAAATACTGATTTCATAATAGAATAGTTCCATTTATAAAAAATAAAGGTTCAGACCCGAAAATAAAGGCATTTAAAGGCTAAAAATTGGAAATAAAGGCTTTAAAGGCTCAATTCTCAAAATAAAGGTTTTAAAGGGTCCTGTATGACCCCTGCACTAGTTTGCCGGTTTTGTGAGAATGTATAGTGCAATGGTTGGAGTAAAACTGATGCACTCCCATACTTCAAGGGAGCATTGCGAGATGTCCCGGGGATGGCTGCCCTCCACGCTTACCAGTGTGCTGGTGAAACTGGACGGGATAAGCTGGTAGAACTAGCGTCATATTACTGTGGACAGTTAGTTATGCTGAATCCGCGTCGAACGCAAGGAAAGGATTGGTTCTTCAATAACTGTTGATGGAAGTTTATTTGGGTATTTGGACCTAGTAAGGTCCACATTAATACCTCTCTCATAGATCAATACGTTAATGTGGCCAACCTGATTAGTAGAGTGTTCATGATCTTCCTTAAGTACTGAGAGTGAGTACTGAATTTTACTGTAGTAGTGAGTTGGTAATTTCTCTGTAAGTGATGAGAGTGTTCACAATTTGACTATAGAAGTCGAGTGTCAATTATCTCACTATAGCAGTATAACACAAAAGACTTACCAGCCAAGTCTACTCAAACAATTTGGACGTCAAACTACCAAAACAAACAAACACACTTACCAGCCATCTCAACCACTCCACTACGCAGGTCCTTCACCAGTTGTATGAAATCAGTCTCGCGTGACCCAAAGTCCCACAACATGGCCTCTTTGGTGGAGCGGGACACGGACAGCGGACCTGGTGTGAACAGCTTCTTACCTAAGAGGAGAACATTCAATATCTAAAATATTACCTCCCGGACGCACACAGGGCCCCTAAGCTGAAGGGCTTTGGCACAGGAAAATGATAATGTCAAGAATAAAATATTGGAAAGAAAAAACGAGGCGACGTCCAGCCCATTTCGATGCTACCTTGAAGTGGCTTCTTCAGAAAAAGCCCCATGCCGCAATAACCGCGGTGCACTGCATTCTCTGACATCATCAATATTTGTATAGAGCTACATCCCCCATAACTCATTCAATAACATACAATTGTTTAGGGCGCACACAGGTAAGGGCTTTCGTCCCTCCGAGGAGTATGTTAATGTCAAAAATCAATGCTATGTGTGGGAAGCAGAGCGTCTGACATTACGAGCTTCATTCCTAGGAGGACAACCTTCAATATAGAGAGCAGAAGGCCATGTCACATACTACTAGCATATTGTCTCGATACACCAAACATGATTCTGCAAGTTATATTGTAGTATTTAATTGTTTATTTACCACGTGAGCATGGTGGTTAGGCCAGAATGAAACGTTATAATTGTGTTGTGCTGTGAGCAACCCAACTTGATTTCATCAATTCAATTCTACAAAGTTTGTTTGTTTGTGTAGTTTTATGTCTCGGTAGGCTAGTTATGTCCTTTTGAGACTGACTCATTGGTTGACCTATCTGGTTCTTGAAAGGTATATTAACTCCACCTTTTGTCTGCTTATAGCAGTGGGAGCCTATGCCCGTTTTATAGTGCTTCCTCTCTGAAGGGCTGTGCCACAGACCATTGACACAACACTCTGCCTGTCACAGTATACTGACAACGGCAAACCGGTCACTGCAACATACCAATCAGGTCAGCAGGCTGATGAGTATGAAGCTGCTCCCTGTAATTGGCTACAGGTCAAACCGGCTGACAACTTATTTGCCAACCTCCTGTACTAGACTGTTTTGGCCACTAAATTTCTCCTTTGTTCTTTTCTATAGCTTTTAAAAAAAATCTTTGTTTCACAAAGAAACTTCAGAATTTCTTTCTTTCCAGTGTGGCTGAAAACACTGGACATGGATGTTGTACATTGTATGTACTTAGCCCTGTTTTTCTTTGTTGCTTGACAGTAAAGCAGAAGCTGCTCAAAACAAAGAGGCACCTGACAATGCTGGCATGTGGGTCGTCATCCTTCAATTCTACAAAAGGCCCTTTTTCACTGGCCGGTAACGTGCTTTATCTACTTGGTTACGCAATGCATGCGGCCAAACATAGCACTGGCAATGTATATTTTAGCATTAGAGGCCTGAGTGTCTAAGCGTTATACGTTGGTAGATTATGTTTAGATTATATTTAGAGATAATACAGGGATTCCATCGTAATCTCTGGTATTTCAGCTACAATCTGGTGGGTTTAATGTTCATATCGGCTCATCAATACTTAAAATATCGTTTAGATAAGCTCCTTTATAGAATACATGTTGTATATAATCACCCTAGGAAACGCACCTGTAATGGTGGAAAATAGTTTCCATCTGGGATAATACAGAAGAAGTATTGCTTATAAAACAACCGTAGCCTGGAATAGTCTAAGTAGCGATGTAAGATCAATTATATCACATGATGACAGGATCAATGGATTGTTTTCTAAACAGTTTACAAGATGTGTTAGATGATGATGTAATGGTAAGCAATGAAACATGGTTCGGTGGGGATTTTAATTGTAATTTGTATGATAGAAGGGATCCTAACACCAAGAAATTAGTGAGTTTCGCTAGGGAAAACAATCTAAAACAATACATAGATGCAGTAACTAGGCCTGCAGGCAGCTCAGGTACACTGATTGATAATTTTTATACAGACTCGTATTATGTAGCAATTTGGGGTGTAAGCAATATTTATCTTAGTGACCACTTACTTATTTTCATTAATCGCAAAAGAACGAGAGAGAAGATTGAGAAATTGGAATTTACGGGAAGGACATATCGAAGACATAATTACAATCAAATGCATGATTTCTTAAGAGGCCTAGACTGGAACTCTTTTTGGAACAGTGATAACCCTGATGAACAATGGGGAATTTTTATGCGGAATCTAAACTTATATCTAGATGCAAAATGCCCCCTAAAAAATATGAAATTCAAGAAAAAAAGGGAGGAATGGGTGACGGATGAGACTCTCTCATTATTGGATTAAAGGGAATGTTGCTTAAAACGGCATAGGGAGACACATGATAAATATTACTTAATACGTGCAAAAAAGTTATCTAAGGAAATCAAATACAAACTTAAAGCTTCGAAGGATTCATACTGTAAAACAATTCTTGAAAAAACTAGGCATAAGCCAAGAGATTTTTGGAGGCAGATAAAAACTATGTTAGATGGGGTAAATAATAGTATGACATGTGTAATATATGATGAGTGTACTGGTAAACAGGTTGATGTAAATGATACTGCAAATTATGTTAATGATTTTTTCACGAAAATTGGAGGGGAATTGTTCAGTGAATGCGATATTGATGGACACATGGATTTGATGGACGACTTAGGTAGGCTCCCGAAAAATGAAGGTAATGTGGATTTCAATGCTATGCAAGAAGATATCAAGAGAATGTTGTAACAAATATCTGAACACAAATCATCAGGAATACAAAATGTGTCTAGTGTTGTGCTTAAGCACTGTCTTATTATATTAATAGAAGAGTATTTGTTTATTTTAAAAACCTCATTTACTAAGGGAATCATACCTGTAGCGTGGAAAGAAGGTACTATAACCCCCCTACCAAAAGGTGGTGATCCACATAAAATAACAAATTGGCGACCGATCTCGATCCTTCCTATGCCGGTGAAGATCCAAGAGAAAATCATGCATAATTTTATTTACAATTGGTTAGTGGAATATGATTTCTTAACACCTTTCCAGTATGGTTTTCGGCCGAAAATGGGAACTGAGGATGCAGTCTTTAACCTATTAGGTGATCTGTATATGCAGCGTGATGATGGTGAAGTTACGACCACCTGTTTTGTAGACATATGTAAGGCTTTTGACTCTGTGTCGCATAGTTTATTATTGGTAAAGTTAGAACGTTTAGTGGGTTTACCCGAGAATATTATTTCATGGTTATCTAATTATTTCATGGAACTAACACAAAAAGTTTATGTAAATGAGAAAATGTCAGATACAAAGGTTGTGGATACGGGGGTCCCACAAGGATCCGTTCTGGGCCCATTACTCTTTATTATTTTTATCAACGATATGTGTAAGAACTTGAATGGGGTAAAATTTATACAATATGCAGATGATTTGATAATATATAGTAGCAATGAA
Organism: Alentia gelatinosa; assembly: GCA_950022655.1. NCBI lineage: Eukaryota > Metazoa > Annelida > Polychaeta > Phyllodocida > Polynoidae > Alentia > Alentia gelatinosa. The sequence continues at coordinate 27,619,455 of OX465592.1, forward strand.
GACCCAGAACTTGCGAAGCAGCAACTGAGCTGTAACATTCAAAGAATATTTAGGTAGACAAATATTAATGGATTGAAACTAAATACTGAAAAGACTATGACATGCTGGTTTATGGCACCAACAAAACGGAAATTTGTCCCAGAGTTATCTATTGACTGTAATAGTGAGTTGTTATGTGCTAAGAAGACTTAAAATTATCTTGGTGTCCTATTGGACGAGAGTCTAACTTTCAACGCACATATAACTAAAGGGCTCAAATCTGTGAATAACAAGTTATTTAGACTACGTAAAATTAGAAACTCAGTAACGAAAGAGGTAGCGAAAAGAATATATTGTACAACAATTAGACCAATAATAGAATATTGTGGTTTTATTACTGATGGGGCCAACAAAAGGGATAAAGAGTCCCTACAAAAGGCGCAGAATAGGGCACTAAGGATAATTCATGGGGGAAACTGCCAAAGAAAGAGCATAGCATCTCTACATATTGCATGTGACATTTAGTACTTGGATGTTAGGAGAAACCACCAACTATTGAAAAGGATGTTTAAATTATCTAAAAATATGGAATATATTGAGGATGGAATACGGAGTACAAGAAGTGCTATGAAGGTCAAGTTCATAGGAAAGAGACATAGAACAAGCCGATATGAGAAGAGCCCATACCATCGAGGTGCATGCTTATGGGAACAGCTATCACCTGATATGCAACATTGTGATAGAATGGAGGACTTTAAGCGAAAACTGAAGCTGATGCTGAATGTAGTAAGTTGACATTTACATAAATGCCCTATAGTTGGTATGACTGGCCGGGAGGTAGTCGTGCTAAGTTAAGGATTGTTACTATATTGTCTATTCTGGATACATAGTCTATCGAATCAAATTTCACTGTATATGCAATGTGGAGATAGAACACAACTTAAATTGACAATCTCATCTCATTTCATAATTTCATCTCCATTATTCCTGTTGTTGCCCATGGATAATACCTATGTTTGTTGGTAGTATCTCGATGTATCTTCAATTGGAAGAACTCCTCTAGTGGGAGAAATTGAAATAAAGATTAAAAAAAAAAAAAAAAAAAAGATTTTAAAAACCATACCAAAGGAAACCTCACTGCCCTGCGCCTAGCCTATTAAAAGTTGTGTTTTTCCTCTTTCCACTCCACCTCCCGTACACTTGAAACAATAATATAGGTCTTAGATTAACATCGTTGTACATACCATACAGCCTTAGTTTTACGTCAGAATAGATAATAGCATAAAAAATAAATAAATAGATAAAACCCTTGAATATGTAATTCAACCAATACATATCCTACCTTTGTCCCATTAGGAATGTCATATATATATATATATATATATATATATATATATATATATATATATATATATATATATATATATATATATATATATATATATATATATATATTATACATATAACCCATTTGATACATTACAAAATCGTCATCATATATTTCACCATGAGGTAGCAGAGAGTTTATACTACGGAAAGAGTACAGAATCTATGGCCAACAGTGGTGTGTTATAATGCTTACTACCAATGTATGATATCATGTAAGCTCTGTAACAACTAAACAAGGTCTAAAAACTGAGACAATAATCAACTCCTAAGTTGGGACAACTGTAGTATCCCTATTTAACACTAGTCGGCACCCACTGTCACCGCGATACGGGAGACACGTTTTTGAGTGATAATACACTACGTTGATGAAAGCTAAGCTATTGAGTCTAGTCTTCTGTCTACAGCTCAATTCTCACCATTCAAAGATATTATAACAACCTCTCTTGGTTTAAAGAGTGTCACCTCTTGTTCTAACACTCCTATCTAGAAGAATACAACTCCTTTGCACTCACACCCACTACTCACATTCTACGTATGAAAGCCAGAGGAGGTGTGAAGCATAGCGCCCCCTATTGTTTTGGCATGGTCTCAAATGACAGCTGAATGCGGATTCCTATGCTAAAATAGGCTAACTGGTAACAGCTATTACATACAAACTATTAGAGCTCTATCCAAAATATTTTCAGATATTGATAGAGTGAAATCTAATGTACTCCAAACCACAATAAAGCTCAATAGAGCTCCACGTTTTGTGCCTGTTTTGTGTCGTGGAATACAACCTTTTTTTTCACAAATTCCAATGTTTAACCTACGACAGGAAACCTTAGCCATAGCACAGGTATATGACATGTGTATCACTAAATAGGCCCATGTCATAGGTTTCTAACAATGTTTTGTTTATCAAAATCGGCCTATTATTCATGACACAAGAGCTATTTGCATTTTGCATGTTTTGGTGGGGGTTCTTCTCAGAGCTCCTTCCCTCTTGCTGGCATGTTTGAGAGTGGCACTGTGAGGCAGCCGCGATCGTATATATGACCCAAGTCACTATAGGGGGCGCTGCGCTTCACACCTCCTCTGTATGAAAGCCTTGGCCGCAGTCGGAGAGCGCAATGTTTGGCCAAACGGCCGCGTTGCCATGCAACATGACTGTATGGTGGCGCTGAACGGAAAAACTGCTATTAATGAAACAAACCATATGGAGACATCGTTAGTCACGTGGTTCTGGACTTATTGTGCAAATGACTTACCGTCAGCACACTTAGGTGTGGTTACACATAGTGCTCGAGTGACGAGGTTCGTCTGAACCGTCCTGGAACTCGCACACAGCAGGGACCTTATGCCACATCGCAGAGCTGCCATGTTTACTGCTTCTGGAATAGATCTAAACACAAACTAATTAGATTTCGGGTAGCGAGTGAGTCATTATAAGGAGAAGTGGCTTGGGCATTATCCAATCATGCCACCAATTGGGTTTATGAATAGCTATTTGGTCACTGGATTTAAAATCACTATCTAAAGTGAAGATGCAATTGGCTTCTGAGTTTTAATAAGTCCATAATTAGTATTCACTGGTTTGGTTTTGTTTGGCTGATTTTAAATCTGGTCAGTTTAGAATTTTTCTGAACAGACTATGATTTTTTTTTTAGCTGGAGTTATACCTAATTCAGCCTTGTCCATAATATTTTGATTTTTTATCAGTTTTTATTAAAGGAATATTGTGCGTACAATCACCAAATTCTGCAATACAAACGTTCTTCCACTCAGGCCTTTTCTGCCAGTGTTGTGGAAGGCACAATGGAATGATGTAGTATTCTTCAGGAATCTGTCCTGTATTTCTTAGTTATGTGACAATGAAGCATTAGGGTTCAATTAACTCCAACAGGAGTAATTGGCAGTAATTTATTATAAAGGCTATGTTTTATTAGCAAGGTAATAGCTAGTGGTATGAGATTATTCTATATCAACGAAGTCAGTTTCTTGCCCAAAAGAATTTTTCGAACTATTAAAGATATGGGGCGGGTGATGGTCAAAGTTCTTGAATCTTTTTGAAGCGCGCCGATCGAGTAAGGGCGAGCCATGACGTCATCGCGAGTAGTGCAGATTGAAGCCGAGAGAGGGCGTCATGATAGCGAATTATTCGGCAATTTTTGATTACCGCCAAATGCTAAGATGTATGTTGCATGTCTAACACTTGGGTGCTAGTTCACCCACAAAGATGTGCATATGTCTCATTTTAGTGTGACCAGTCGCCAGATGGGATAATTTCGTCTGTTGTAAACTTGTCAGGTTGTCTTTTCTGAATTTCTGGTTGGTGGACTATATAATAGTCTTTTATCTATCATCTCTGGCAGTGTTCCAGATGCTCTGCCAAAATTTTCGCAAAGGCTCTTTAGTCGTTGGTTACAGAGCTGTATGAGGAATTGCATGGGCTCCATATCATCTACCCTGTGCTATCATGGCAGCATGGTCTGCCGGTTCATTGCCTTCAATTCCAATATAGCCAGTAAAAAACCCTTTGCGTTGTTCTCTCTTAAAGAATTGGTTTCAACCAGGACAGGGAAGACTTTGCTCATGGAAAAAATATCCGTAATCTAGTCGTGAATCGGTGTATGTTTTGTACAGTCTCAGGAGGATCGAAGTGTCAGATCCCCAGTTGGAGTAACGCAATACCTTCAAAAGGTTCATAGTCTTTCAGCATTTTCGTATTCGGTATTAAACATGTGGTTTAACAAGAATATCCTGTCGAATACCAGTCTGGAGAATTTCACTTCTGAATTCAAAGTCACTTCCTTGTTCTGGAGGTAAAGTGAAGGATTTTCCAGGCCTCTCCACACAACACCTGCTGACAACGAGCGCCTGAACTGTAACCACCACTTCCAGTGGGAAAGTAAGACCTCGGACAAAACAGTATGTGGTCCTACAAGGAGTGAAGAACTTAACTGATTTTAATGACAACTTGAATTTCTTATATACATATAGCAGGAGGGATCTTGCTGCAGGTTGAGCTTGCAAGCTCTGTGCTGTTGACCCAACAGCCAGTCTTGTTCTGGTCTGTCGCACATGCTAGGAGGGCTGCTCATGTCACCCATAACTTAAGGTGTCATGTAAGCATGCCCTACTCCATGTGGACAGAACATGAATTGATAATTATCCGAATACTTACCTTGGTATAAGTATGAAGGAGAATTGGGGTTCTTGCGACCATAGGGACACTACTGAGCACCCTAGGGTAACAGGGATTACTACGCGGTACTCTTTCCCGGCTACGAAGAAAGTAGTCCCTAGCACAAGTAAGAACTAGTATGAGTGATAATGAGGGGAAACTTGTCATTCACTATATTGCAGCCATACTGAAAAAATCAAGACAGGGAGGAGCTGCTATAAAATGGTGACTGTCTCAATGCAGTTATTTTGATACTAATAGATACAGACAATTTGAGGACTGTTGAGTGATGACTAATGAGTGAGTGCTGGTGAGTCTGGACTGATAGGTGAGGACTGTTGAGTGTGATCTGGTGAGTGAGTACTTGTGAGTGAGTACTGTTGACTGAGGATTGTTGAATAAGGACTGTTGAGTGAGAACATGTGGAGACTGGTGAGTGTGTACTGGTAAGTGAGGACTGTTGAGTGTGATCTGGTGAGTGAGTACTGTTGAGTGAGGACTAGTGAGTGAGTACTGTTGAGTGAGGACTGGTGAGTGAGAACTTGTGAGTGAGTGCTGTTGAGTGAGAACTGTCGAGTGTGGACTTGTGAGTGTGGACTTGTGAGTGAGGACTGGTGAGTGAGGACTGGTGGGTGAGGACTGGTGAGTGAGGACTGATGGGTGAGGACTGGTGGGTGAGTGCTGGTGAGTGAGGACTGGTGAGTGAGGACTGGTGGGTGAGGACTGGTGGGTGAGGACTGGTGAGTGAGGACTGGTGTGTGAGGGCTGGTGAGTGAGGAATGGTGGGTGAGGACAGGGGAGTGAGGATGTATGGGGCCCAGGCCCCGCCCACACCCACACCCACACCCACAACAAAATTCTTTTCACCTTTTGTAGGTGAAAATGATTTGCCTGCACGAGGGTTTGAACACCCGACCTCCAGCATGCTTGCCTGATGCCTAACCAATGAATCCACAGAGTTGGCTTATGCAATATACCCCATCTCACATACTCATGTCCTACCGGGAACAAGTGCCATCAAGGTGAAGGTCACTGCATAAATTAGCGACAGCGCTTGAATAATTCTACACTGGCCACCAGAGCAGCATTTGCTATGACAGAATTCAAATGTGCATATCGTTGGATTGCATGAGCCGATCTCCTTCATATTTGGCATGTTTATATGTTGTATGTGTCCCTAACTGGGGTTAAAGTTTCATAGCTTTATTCCTATGGAAAGTAAAGTTATGTGTTTGTGACATCAAAAGCGAGAGGGTATACCCTCTCGCTATTTAAGACACTACAGTGATCCTTTTAGTGACTGGACAACAGTCTTCTGAAATGGTACAAGCCACTATTTGTGCCTGTCTGCTACCCAATGTCGCTAAGTGGGTTGTCACTAAAGTACTGCAACGCGAACTGCCGCTATTGTGTCGCAGGCCACAATAACGGACGTCCTACAGGCTATTGAAACGGGTCCCTGATGTTGCATAGGCCTGTTGAGTTGAAACGATCACTGATGGTCCAAGACCTATTTGGATGTAGTTTTGCCATACATGTGCAGGTAAGATAATTCGACTGTGCAACGGAAACGGTCACTATCCACGACCGTCACTACTATAAAACACCTCCCAGGGATCCGGCAAGAGTAGAATTATAGAACCTAAGATAGTTCTATATTTGTCTCAAGCTAAGACAATTTTAGCAGCGAACTACCGTGACGCGCTAAAACCGTGGCCATCTTTTGTCTTGAAAAATGTCTTAGATTCTTTAAGATAACTTTGCAGATCTCCCCCAAAAAGACTGTCTTGACTAAAAACAAGGCCCAGAACTTTATAGAGTCCTACCTGAAAACTGGTGAGCTGTGGTGTAATTAGTTTCACACAGACAGCAAGGGTGCATCTTAGCGGACACTCCAGTGACCACTGTCTCCAACCTTACGGCCAGATAGGAAACACGACCCAACACTATCTAATATGTGCGACATACAGATGTAAGCCAGGGAACATCTCAGTGGACACTCCAGTGACGACAGTCTCCCACATCACGGCTAGATAGAATGCACGACCCGCCGACCAGTCAGCCCAGTGTTATCTGATACGTGCTACACAGGGGCATGGCAGTAAGGTCTCTGGACTGAATCCTTAAGAATACATATATATATATCTACAATGATGAGGTCGTGAAGAAAAGCTGAACATTTCCGAATCCTGGTTATATCCGGAAAAGGGATATCTTTGGATCTAGCACTTATGTGCGTTGCTTTTTCTCTTTGATTGAAACTATGAAGACTTCCAAAAAGAGCTCATGAAATCGGGGTATCATATTAATTTTCTTTTATGGAAACAAAAAAATACGCACGATTTCTGGAATCTCCTAGCCCCCACCGCCTCTCAATTTTGTAAGGCCACTAAAAAAAAAACTTGTTTCTCATCACCAAGCCATGAAAAATATGACAAGGGCGCTTTTTTTTTTTTTTTTTTTTTGCTATATCAAAGATGCCAGACATACTGTAAAACCCCGCATAAGCGGCCCCCTTCGATTCGGGCCAAAGTGGCGGCTTACGCGGGGTGTCTGCTTATGCAGGGTTTCCAGATTTTTACTGGCTATACATTTAATGCATCCCTGACATCAGGAGCTTTAATTTGATGCTAAATACACATACCTTTCATAATTTCTATCAAGGTTCATCTATTTAAAAAAGTTTTTTTTTAAATCTTCTAAAATCGGTTTTTTGTGATGCGCGCGGTGATGAGAAACAAGTTGGTTTTTTTTAGTGGCCTAAGCAATCGAATAAAGGATTGAAACTGTTGACCCCCCACTCCGACCACCCCCTCACTGCGTACATACTTGGTGGGTTGCTCCTTTTATCTTAAGTGTATACACTCTCCATACACAGATGGATAATGGTCTATATGCCTGCACACTCTCCATACACAGATGCATGTTGGTTTATCAGCACATATAAATTCGTATCTTACATACCAGCTGGATGGGTCTCACTCATATGTACCCTTCCCATATCTATGTTATCTGATGACTACAAAGTCATACCAAGGACAACATTCTACCTCAATACAGAATTGTAGGATAATAATTTTTCCTTGGTGCTGTCTTTTAAGGAAATTCTAGGCCTACAGATAAAGACGAAATTACTAGTTCACTTTCATAACTTAGGAAATGTCAATAGCCGACATGGTACCCTAACCTGTTGGCCAGTCCACACACAGTTTATCGGGTCATCATTACTTATACAGGACGCTTAAGACGACCCCCCCCCCCCCCCCATCCCCATTTTAAACTGGTTGTGTATCGCTCTGCGTCACAATCGGCATCTGGGACCCGTTTCAATGGATTGTGTCAGTGCTATCGGGAACAGCAGCATTTTCTATGACAAAATTCAAATGCGATTATCGTTGGATTGCATGGGCCGATATCCTTCATATTTGGCATGTTTATAAGTTGTATGTGTCCCTAACTGGGGTTAAAGTTTCATGGTAAGTAAAGTTATGTGTTTGTGACATCAAAAGCGAGAGGGTATACCCTCTCGCTATTTTAGACACTACAGTGACCCTTTTAGTGACTGGACACCCACTTCTGAAATGGTACAAGCCACTATTTGCGGCTGTCTGCTACCCAATGTCGCTAAGTGGGTTGTCACTAAAGTACTGCAACGCGAACTGCCGCTATTATGTCGCAGGACACAATAACGGATGTCCTACAGGCTATTGAAACGGGTCCCTGGTCCAGTTTATAAATACACGGTAAACTTGATCTGACAGATGCAGACGCCATCCGTGGTATGCGTTCATGTGTGTTGAGAGGTCTGCAAACCGTGTAGGGGTATGGCTTCACCTCACCTCCGCCTAAACTGTATTATAAACTCGGGGGGGGGGGGGGGGGGGGGGTGTGCGAACACAGACCAGGGACCCATTTCAATTGTCTGTAGTGACACAATAGCGGCACTTCGCGTTTCAATACTTAAGGGACAAACGTTTTTGGGACATAGGGTAAGAGACAGCCGCAAATAGTGGCTTGTACCATTTCAGAAGTGGCTGTCCGGTCACTAAAAGGGTCACTATAGTGTCTATAATAGCGAGAGGGTTTACCCTCTCGCTTCTATTGTCACAAACGTGTATCTTCTCTTGCCCTAGGACTTAAGCTCACCAAAAATCTATTTTAAGAATTTTTTTGAAAAATAAAAATAATTGAGAATTTGTGTCAATTTCTGTTTTAATTCAATTTAAATTTGAATTTTGGTGATACACAACAAAAACAGATTTGTCTTTCCCATGATCTAAGCTTTCAGTTACTATATACATTAATGGCGTTTAAATACCATGAAAGACAGGTTTCATTATACAATGATATCTGACAGAAATTCTCAATAATTTTTATTTTTCAAAAAATCAGCAAAGATTGACTTTTGGTGTTAGACACTCAAAAAAACTAGATTTGTCTTTCCCATGACCTAAGCTTTCAGGAAATGTATGCATGATTGAAGTTAGCTGAATATTAAATTTTAGTTTGTTATCCCTATATTTTGTACTATGCACTCTATGGGAATAAGCGGTTCTGCTCTCTCACTGTCCGCCAGACAGTCAAAGTGTCTCGGACTATTTGCAACGAGTCCTAACTTTTTCTGCTATTCAAGTCACTATCTGAGTCACTAAACATGTCACTAAGTCAGTGGCTTAGTGACCCATTCTATTGAAACGGGCCCCTGAGGTGGTCATACAGTGATATTCCACTTTAACACTTCTCTCCTGCTGCTGACTCTGGATCCTGCGGCGGTCTATTGCCACAGTCTATCGATATTTAGAGAGACCCATCCCACGGTCCGGCCTCCAATGTAATCTAAATCAGTCCAAATCTAGACGTGGCATACCGTACATTTGTAGGTGGCTACTGCCTCGGTAGTACTGGTTCTCACTGTGCCCATCATGCTGGTCATCATTGATGGGTGAACGCTCTGGCTCAGTGTGTGATAGTGTAAATAGAGTAATGAGGGAAGGTCGACCACTCACCTGCAGCTGCCCCGTGTCTGTGAAACACGTCACACGTCACACGTCAATGGTTCCCACCTGAACACCTGTGTGAGCGATAATACAGCTACACACTCATAACTGGCCGGTAGGGCATCCAGCCTTTATAATGCGGGAAACGAAACCACGCTGGAAACCAGCAGTCATCTGTAGTTGTCATCAGTGAACACAGATGGCGCCACCCTCCGTTACCCGGTGCGCGACGCAACGTGTGCGTCAAGCCCTAGAGGGAGGGAGACTGGACTCTACACTGGCCACCACCTCCGTCTCTATTCCGACTGAGAGGTGGGCGTGGTTCAAACCCACACATTACTTGCGGTGTGTGCCTTGAACCAAGTAATACTATGAAATCTTCAGAGATTGAAGGCATATCCTACAATTCACGGTGGCGCTACCTGGTGATTTTTGTAATATTGTCAATTATCAGTCAAAACCTGTTCTTTGTGATCCATTCTAATTCTAAATGAGTGAATTTAATGTTTGATTGATTTACATAGGAAAAATAGACTGGAAAATGCAGTTTTCTCGGATTCCTTATGAACAAGCACGGTGACTTATGAATTTTCAAACCTTAATGTGTAGTAGGCTACTATACATCTTCTATATTCTGTGAGAGTTTGGGGGAAAATGACATGGGTTTCACTATGTAAAAGGCAACTTTTTAGAATTTCTGTATATTCTATTATAAAATCATCCTAGTATTAATCCCTAAATCAAAAACAAGCACGGTGACCCTTAATTTTCAGGAAAAGGACACGGATTTTAATTTTCAAGCCAAATTGTCTGATTTATCTTAAGAAATTGATACTGAAGTTGATGGTCGGTTTATTGAAAAATGAAAATTGGAAAAAATGAAATAAAGTGACTTCGGAAGGGCCTTCTTCCACACACGAAGGTAATCCTTGGTCTGATCGTGGGCATCAATTTCGCAGCCTGGTCTGGCCTACCGGCTGACAACAAAGGTAATGCGCAAACAAGCCATCATAGAGGAGGCAGTGACGGACATCAAGAAGGGACTAATTGCGATTAAGTTACATTAACCAAGCTAACTTAACCATCGTCACAGAGAGGGGAGGATCAAGTCGTAATATTAAAAAACATGGTTATGACGCCAGTATGGCAAAACTTATTCGAGGTGTCGACGATAAATCGTTCTGAACGAGGTCGAAGACCTCGTTCAGAACGATTTATCGTCGACTCTGAGAATAAGTTTTGCCATACTGGCTTCATCAACATGTTTTTTTATCATTATATATCTTAGATTGGTTTTAATCCTTCGAAATTGACTCTGTTGACACTATCACTGTCCACTAGCGCGGCAAGTACGTCACCATACTCATCCGGAAGTTGATTGCGCCTGCGCGAGTTACATTTGATCTCCGAATAGATCTTTTGTTCAAATAGATAGCGTTAACGAACCTGAACTACGCTTGGAGAATGTGAAGTTACTCGGATACACTTTTTACATCTGTAGGTACGATGCTACATGGAGTATCGCGCAATACATGCGATACGAATGAACCCCCCAGCAGCAGACAGTAAGCTCTGTTCCTTAGTGCATAGGTATATAATAATATGAACTACTCCACTCCGATGGCATTCATCTTGGGCAGGAGCTTCGGCAGGATTGGGCAGACAAGATAGTCCGGTTGCTCAGTAGACTATGGACATGGAAAGAAAGAAACCCCTCTTTTTTCTCTTTTTTCTCTTTAATATATATATCATTATTTTTTTTAATTTCAAATTTTAAAAATTTGTCTTCTTCACCTTATATATGCCTGTCGGAGGGGTGGGCCTAAGACACGGAAAACGGTTGTTGGATAGTGGCCCGTGTAACACTGCTTCACACTGTACACTTTTGAGCTTTACTATATACCCATACCGTATATACTGTAAATATGCACCGTTTAATATGATATGACGTAAAAATACTGTACGGACCGCTGGTCCGTACACTAAACTACGGACCACCTTGCCATACACGTTTATTAACATATCGTTTGTTAAAGATTGCGATAACGCACGTATCGGCTGTATCGTGGCTTGTTTATACTTGTATACACCCCTTATACGCGTCTACGTTTCAGGCATCTACAAGACAGTTTCCATATGTAGACGCGCGCGACTTGGCTGTCTTTCACGCCTGGCGTATTTAAGATAAAATATACTCTGCGCAATATATATACGCCAAGCGTATATATGATAAAAAAAAAAAAATTGCGACCCGCGGCCCGCCCGGGCCTGTGGGTGTTGGTAGAGGATACACCAACACTGACCCGCCACCCGCGACCTCCCAACCACACCCCCTACCGCCCCCCGACCACCCCACGCCACCCCCAGCCAGCCTCAGTGAGAAGCCCCCTGCTGCCGAAAAACGGTAAATAAACAACAAATACAGGGTTTATTATGTGTAATTAATCAATTTATACTTAATTCGGTTTTTATAAAATAAATTGGTAATATAAGATTGCAATTTTCATATAATACAGACTTGGATGGTTAATGGCAAATGAAATATGCTACCAGTAGTGTCCCCAAGTGGCAGATAATGGAACTTTTTGAGATTGGTGTATATACAATGGAATCAGGCGTATATATGACGTATATAAGACCGCACCATGGACATGTATATACGCCACTAGATAAGGCGTCTATGAGACGTCTAACAGGTCTAACTTCTAGACGCAAAATCCTACTGTTAGACGCGTTTCGTATACATATGTAAAATAGTGGTTTTCGTGCAGTGTTTATGCCGAGTTCCATGAATTGTACAGCATGGTCAGGACGTTCTATATGATTACCAGCTTTACCAGCTGCACTCTGATATAGTATCAGGCAAGTATTACTAATGTATCGAGGATCAAAATGACTTGGGTACTTTGCTGAGCCTTGAATTGTAATGTGTTATAATTACCGCTAGACCATGTGGTCTACGCTGAACACTCGATTGTCCCTTGAAGGGGACATTACATTGGGTTTTTTGTTTTTTGTCTTTTTAACTAGCGACTTCGTCGATTCTTATTCGGCTACCCCCTCCCCCCACCCAGTAAACGTTTACTGCCGTCCTGCCCCCTTGTGGGTTAACGGAAAACCATCATTAACTCTACGCGGGTTCCCGGGGTATCCGCTAGGGGGCTCGGCGGAGATAAGAAGCCAGCGGCGAACACATGCGGAACCCAGCCAACATTAAATCGTGGTCATCATTTCGTAAGACATGGGTGCTTGAGCTGATCATCAGCGATCAGAACAGTATGGATTGACACCAGCAAAAGACTGTGATCTCATCTCATCTCTCGAAAAACAAATCTCAAGGATAGATATCTGTGTACATAGAAATACAAAAAAGAGTAACAGGATCCAGTTAAGAACAACCCGAGAATCTCACTCTCGTGGCCCTTCAGTCTCCATGCAGAGGTCTGGGGCCCGTTTCAATAGAATGGGTCACTAAGCCACTTAGTGACATGTTTAGTGACCCCAATAGTGACTTGAATAGCAGAAAATCTTCGGTCTCGTTTCAGAACGCATGTCACTGTAGGGCTTGTGTATCTGGGGCCCGTTTCACTAGAATGGGTCACTAAGCCACTTAGTGACATGTATAGTGACCCTCATAGTGACACGAATAAGGAAAAATATAAAGTTTCGTTTCAAAACGGATGTCCTTATTTGGCTGTCGTGTCCGTTCACTGCTACGGACGCGTGGTTTGTTAGTGACCGCATAGGTGACAAAGACCGCAAGAGTCTCGCTATGCTGCCCTCTGTGCCTCCAACAATACACCAACTCCCGACATTTCTCGTGTTTACCGTGGCTTTCAGTGAATCACTTACGCAACCCTCACGCCCTGTCCGGCAGTAATCGTTGATCGTCACATCGGTTCCAATCGTGTAAACCAAGAAAATACAGAGTTTTGTCAGTACTCGGTGTGCTATTACGTCTCTAGGCGGTGTGTAGCAATCTGCGTTTCTCGTAATTATTGTTGTTAATTTGTAAATACTTCCTGGAACTCGTTAACGGTAAAATTTTCCCTTTTATCGCCCATTGTTGTATTCACGTTGGGTGTATTTGGTTGTTCGCCCGTGTGCTGGTACTGTTATTTAATCACCAATTAGTCCTAAAGTACTTATACACTTAACTAGCCTATTTTTTTCATGGTGTGTAAGGCACATTACGTATGTAACTTAATTTGAACGTAGTTTATGACTGGGAGCATAATGGTTTGACCCAATTGAACACATTTGTTAAGGTGTTAACTATGTGTTTCTACATAATGCGACCCGGGGATCGTTGAATAGGGTTCGTAGTTTTATCGACGATCTATTGTATAACCTGTATGCTTTGTATAACTGATAGTCTAATAATGAAAATTGAAATCTACGATACGATCAATTGTCTCACTTGTGTGGTAGTCGAATATAAATATTTCGTACAAGGATATCCGTCTTAAATGGTTTCAAAATATTTTATTGTACGCACCCTACAGGGCGATCCCACGGCTTGTTTGCTAAAACTATCCATTTTTCATCGTTTCAAATCAAGCGTGGTTACGTATCTTTGTTTATAAAAAATGTGGAGAAACTAGTTACTCTAGTTTATAAAATTAATGAATTCCGATTTCTATAGACGAAATATGCTCAATCTATAGAATTGGAAAATATTTATGTAATTTCTTATTTTTGTTGTTGGTTGTCATATAGCGTTTTGGTCATTATTATTATTCTGTCCAGCACAGTTATTCTGTTTCTGTGTTCCAGTGGTATAGACTGGTGACTTTGCCAATACAGAAACACCTTTCTTCTCTCACTGTTTTCGTAGCAATTTTATGCTATAGTTTGCTGGTTGTGAGGGTGTTTCATAAAAGTCTTTCCGATGAGAGTATAATCACTTTATGTTATTATCTGATTTTCATGCATCGCATTTTTACTTGCCTTCTGTTAATAGTTTCAACGACATAGAGAATACAAATTCTTATAAGTAGTTCCTTTTGCTTTGACATTGTATACTAGTTTATATTCGGCCCATTATAGGTCAAGTCTGTAGTATTTCCTGTTAATTCTCCTTGGCCTTCATAGTTTGTTATTCTTTTTGTGTTCGATATATTTTTAATGCTGATTACCCAAATGATTTTGTTTCAGATCGCGTAAATTCTGTCAGTTCTCCAGCCAGGGAATACAGGGAGTGCCAAAAGAAGGTGTCCTACTATATGGCACAGGTGAAATCTCGAGTAAGTTTAGGAAACATATGATGGGCAACCATTTTAATTGACACTTTCCATAATACATTAATCTTCGGCCTTCTAAATCTTAACAACCGTGGGTTGTATACGTTAAAGCTAGGTGATTAAAATTTCATAGTCTCTATGCCCCATAGGTTATCTGTTCGTACTTTTAATAATAGACATATTACACTGACATTGTGATTAACGTTCTCATAACATTATATTGTTAAAACAACACATGTGTAAAGTAAGAAGCATGACAACTTTATTATTAACAGATGACTAGTATAATAAAAAACAGAACTGGATAATCATTGTGTCCGTCTTGTTTCCTTATTCTCTCCTTATCACTGTACGGGTTTCTAATTACAAATTAATGTCCACATAAGTACTCTATAGAACAGAAACCATAATTTACTAATACCTTTTTTTTATTTGTGGTCCACCTAGGTGATTAAACCTTGCATAGTCTTTGGAAATAAGGAAACACTGATTATATAATCCTACTTGCAAGTGGCAACGTGGTGATTACACTATCTATCGCACCACTGCGAATCACATCAACAAACCTTGTCAATAATTAGTTTCAACAATTTGAATTTTCAAAGAGATTAACCGTTGTAAGTAAAACAATGTGAAGTGGGTTATTGCTTTTAATTTATCACAATCGTCGCCGATATATATACAGTATACATAATCAACTACTCTATTCTATTAGCACCAAATGATCACAAATCTTGTAGTTTCTTATACTAATAATATCCTCCTTATATCAATTATATGGCCAAAAAAAAAATTCTTAGTTGTCCAGCAACTTAGCCTCATAGAGGTAAACCTTGACTAGTGCTTCTGTGGTCCATTACAGTTCTTGTGTCCCATAAGATTATGACGTATGGATTCTAATACAAATCGCCTTGTGTAAGGCTGCGTATCCGTGTGTGGCACCGTCCATGGAAGGACAATTAATTATTAATTGCTTGCGATAGTTGTGTGTGAAAAATTCTAAGCTCAATATGAAGTAAGGCAAAGATCCGGCAACCCAACGCAATATTTATCGTAAGAAATTATCGGTTTAAGTCTAACTAGCAAAACCGTGTATTTCACCTTCAGATACTGGTGTTTTGCACGGTGTACACCCGTTTCTTACGCGGTAAAGCGCTGTGTTTCAGTCAGTTTCGGCTTCTCATAGCTATAAAACACATTATCCTAAAAATATAAAGTATACCGCCGCAATGCCTATGGCGATTGCAACGGCTATTGCCATAGCCACAGGAAGGGTCCATTGCGATCGCCGCCGGGTCTCTGTCGGCATTCCACCTCTGTAAAGTCAATAAAATAAACGATTTTAGCCCACTAGTAAGTGGTATTTATTATAGTCTTATCACATACTATAATCTAGTGTTTTACTTTCAAAATTTGTATCGTGATCCAGCGTTAGTGCCTACAAGTATATAACAATACTAATAAAATTGTTTTAATTTATCGAATAACCTTCATATTGAAACAGTATTGATAGGTGGTCTTGTTTTCCTGAAATTTTTTTTTGTTATTTATGATAACCAAAAACGTTTTAACATTTCTATAAAATTGTTATGTAGGTTGCTATTAGATCAGAACACTCGCAAATCTAATTCTATCTTTATGATATTCACGGGAAAATATTTTATTTTGTATAGGCGTTGGAAAAAAGTATAACGCTTCCCTACCTCGCGACTGTTTCATCAGCTTCCCTGCCTTCTGTGTCGTCATCGTGATTCGTATCGACCGCCTCTTCTTTTTCATCTGAGCGACTGAAAATGAAAGGGCATAGTTAGTAGAGGGAAATTTCTATCTTGCCTCTTGTCAATTGGTGGCATGGGCAATCATACCAGGTGACCACTTGGGGTGAGGTGGTTCTAATGGCACAATAGTCCAAGACTTGTAGATGACGAAGGCCGTTATTCCGAGAAAAATTATAATATACCTTTTATCCATTATTTCTTACCTTTTCGTTATTAGCCGATATTTCAATTCTAATTTATAACTTGTTTCTTTTGAAGAGAGTGGTTTATTGGATAAAATCTGTGTGGATGGGCAAAATAATGTACTTCTTTGTATAAACGTTTTTCTCGGTGAACCATCGATATCAGCAATTTATAATAATACTTGTTGAGTGTGATTTGTGCTGAGTGGGAAGTCATCACATCTTGGTCGCTGGCAAAGCTGGCCATTTTGTTTTTGCCCACGAAACTACGGCCGGGGAAGTCGGCGATCATGAACCTCATTCGTGGTCCTATTTAAGACGTTGTGTGTCTGTTTGGTTTTGATGGTACTCTATCACTCTGTTAGGCTTGCTATCATAAACAGCGTTAGATTCGTGTTTACCTTTTTGTGGCTACTTCCGAATCGTCAGAGTCCTCGTCTGCGTTCAAGGTTCTGTCTGTTGTTGCGGTCTTTTGTGGTGACGCTTCTTTTAGGCTACTGTATGATTTAAATACAAACATGCCTATATTTATGGCAAATTGAAAACATAATGACTATTTTCCACGATTTGATTGGATATAATAAGCAAGATTTGTTTCCTTGTGTTTTAGAGACAACTTTCGGGATTTGTTTATTGGTTGGGCAAAAACTGATATTATACTACAGTTTCAAAGAGATTATTTGATAAACAATCCAATACTTGAAAATTTACATGGTGATTATATGATAATTTAGTTATATAGTGTTATTCACAACCAACCTGCTAGTTTCTTGTTCAATTTCATTATCCTCAGATTCAGTTTCCGGTCTAGGCAATGCGTTGATTACGCTGAATATATCCCAGCTATAACAGACCAAATGAATATTAATATATCTAAAATGAACTATTCACCAAATTGTATGGCTTCTCCAAGGGGTTCAGTCAAAGCGTTCATTTGATTAACTCAGGTATAGTTAAATCCTTTTTGTGCGGTAGATCGCAAATGGACACGTTCTGTACAGTGGATCAATAACAGACTGTCGTCTATGGCCTAATTCCATAAGCATTCAACACTTTTTAACCGATATGGGCCCTATTATTTATTCTTCCTAGATTTACAGTCTATTTCCACATAAGATCATAACACTTACGTTTCCTCATCACTAGACTGTAATGCTTCCTCGTTCTCTCTCTTTCGTGCATTATCCCTGTAGAATTATAAAGAAATTTCATTTTTTACAGGTCACTTAATACTTATTTAACAACCTATGAATTTCAATGGTGATGCTAATCGTTCATGTTATTTTTGTACTATACCTGACGGGCCACGGTGAGTTCACGGTTTAGCCAATTTATGATGGTTATCTATAAATCATTAGGTGGTAGTAAGGTTTGGCGTGATACCACATTCGTTGTTATATTCGTTATTGTGGCTAACTCAATTTGCTGGTTAATTTTTACAATTTCCTTTGTGATTGTGTTGTTTGCAAACACTACGAGTCGTATATGTGTTAATATTGGAAATTCTATTTGCCTTTTCTTACATACTTCTCTAATTTTTTTATTAGTACATCGCTATCCGGTGTGACAAGTAATTTAGTACTGAGTCTATTTATTAGTCTATGGAGGTCATAAAATGCTCGTTCTATTTAATGATTGATATCTACCTAAAACAGTATCCGTTTGAGCAGTGTTCGTCTTTCTTCCGCGTAGCTTTCTTGGTATGGATTGTCTGACTTGTTTTAGGAGTGTCCAGGCTTCCACTGGAGTCCGTGGCGAAACTACTGTCTTCTTCGTCCGATCTAAATAAGTGAATAGCAAGTTAGTCCTAGTGCAATAATGATCTTGTTTGCTAATGTATTTTCATGTAATGATATTTCCAAGCACATTAACTCTTTCTTATCCATAGGTGCTTATAAACTGATTCTATTTATCAATCATTTGACTCCATCTCCTGTTGCGTAAAGACCACCACATACATGCGACCACAACTTAGTGTATTTCTAAAAGATTTTCGGATAATTTTAACTCTTGTAATGAATACTGTTTTGTAAACTGAAATCGCTTTTTGTAGAAGGTTATTTATTTCTATGTTTATAATCATCTATAGTAGAGGCCTTGACTATCGGTGTTTTTACGAGTTGAGGCGGAGCCTGCAAGAGAAATAAGGGACTAGAAGTTTAGTCTATTTCGTCAGACAGCGGTAGGGATAGACACGGCCCATGTTATCGCCACCTAACGCGGCTTTAGTGAGGGTCACTCTGTGCCCAAAAAGCCTTTTTCGATAGGCCGGTCTCGCGCTTTATCTGAGTGGTTGCACCATGCTTGCAGGATAACAAACCACCGCCAACGTTTACTTTTGCATTGGAAGACAGATAGTATGCTAGTAGTACATTTCTAAAACCCCGGTTGTTAGTTTCCATAGAGTAATAAGTGATTGCATAGTATTATATGGTATTACCGCTGTGATTTAATATTTCAACCATGCACATGCACTGTTTAATATTTTCGATATAGCTTTGTTTACGGAGGGAGACCCTAAATGTATACACAGAAATACATTGGCTGACCTTTCGTTTAAATGTTCTTCGTTCGTCGATATGAAAACAAGATTATTATCAATAATGCATTTCAGAAAGGACAGACTTGTTGATAGAATACTCAATTATTTTACAATAATCTATTCGGTAAGAAAAAGGGGGGTCTGACAGGCAAAACCTGTATAGGGAACATGCGGGTCCGTTGATTACAGGGAAAACCAAATGACTGTTAGTCCTACTGCCCAAAATTAGGCGTGATTCCGTGAGTGCTCGTGAAATTCTCGTAGTGCACCCGATTAATTATGGTGTCAGAGTGAAGTGGGTAGACTACACAGACATGTTTGTTCTACAATTTGGTCAACGGTTAGCATTTATGAATAAATTCCTACTGCAGCCTAGCTACTAAAGTCAAATAGCGGGCGCAGGAGGCTACGCTCCAGGCCAACCAACGACGTGCATAATATATAGATATAGTTTTTTAAACGATTTTTCCGTCGGGCACTCTATAAAAAGTACAATATTATTTTGTAGCGCATGCCCACTGATGAAAATGTAGTTCTAATTATTTTATTGTGGTCACCATGCTATCTATAAACCAATATTTCAGTGGTTTCCTAAAATTAATTTCGTCTAATTTATAATAAAAATAGAAAAACAAGGTATCTCCTTACGTTTTTCTGTGTTCGTAGGCAGTGTTCGCTTCGGTATTTTGACTAATTCCTGTATCTTCTTCGGAGTTGTATCCAACGGCGGCGAGAGCTAGTCAAGCAGAAAAAAAATTTTTTGTTGAGAATTTCCAGGTAATTGTTAAGGGCCAAAATACGGTCATAAGTTAGTGGTAAAACACGACTGTTTAGGATAAATATCGTATGTACCAAATTATTATTTACATCTTATTACCAAGTCCGTTAGGCGATATTTATGGCCTCTACTCACAAGGGTCGATCCACTGTCGATTGCTAATATGCGGTTAATCCCGCGACTGTTAGCACGTTCTTACAAGAACCTTTTTTTTGTGGCAGAGAACGAACAGTTTGAACTAAATTCAGCTTTCGCACTAATGCAAGTGGTATATTTGCTTGCAGTTCTGACAACATGCGGGGGGTAATAAAATATAGCATGTTGTCGTAGCACCGGACGTGTCGTACTTGCTATTTTATACGACATGAAGCATATCTTCTATTTTTTTCATTGTTAACCGGTTAGATTATAAAGTTACTTTGCTTAATCGTCATCTGTGAGAAAATGTTATGCCCTTAACTAGCATAAATAATGGATCGGCTCCAGGTGGTACGGCCCTTTAGATAATTCACCTGCCGCTCGTCTCCGGTCCCGCCAGTCCCGCATGTAAAGCTTCATTTTGTTATTGTGTGCTGCTAATTCGTCCGGAGTTCTGTCGGCCTTGCACTTGTATTTTTTCTATTAAACAAAGTACTATTTAGTATATTTGATGTCTATTTGTGAGGATTATGTAGTCGTTGTCTTTCCATGGCAGTTTTTCAATTACTCTGAAACTAACCAATGCAATCATAAACCTTTGATAAATCTTACACCTCTTTCTATAATAATTATTTCACAATACCCTTAAAATGAGATGGCAATCATAAATGTTCCAACACAGAGAAAAATCATACAGACAAGGGCCTACAGGCGTTATGCCAACAAGCGTCTGTTAATCGCAAAAATTTAGCAAGATGCAATTAAAATATCAGATACGAACCGATCTATTGCTACATCCAGGTGGACAGTGTCATGTGCAATTCAAATTTAGACTAATTAAAATTATCTCAGTGATTGTTTTTACTCCATATATACTATACATTCTAGTTTACAGACCTGCACGGATAAAGGGGTCATCCTGTTTTTGCTATAGTTACATGCCAGGACCCCTTGAGAACTGGGCCCGCGAGATAAAAGAGTCAGAGGTGCGAACTTTGCCGTCCCGATCGCAGAGACTGGGGTTGATATTCAGAGTAGCAAATTGAGCTTTCAGGAGATTTGAGACTGGGGTTGATTTCATTAGGTGTGAAGTGCAACTTCCAGAGAACCGATCCTGGCTCCTCTGCAGCTATCACGTGTCACAGATAGCTGCTTTACCGATTAAGGGTAATACAGTGATCTCTATCTCGATTTACCAAACTTTATGTACCAATTAAGCATTGCAACTTTAAAATGAGTAAGCGCTACCCATAACCTGTTATCGTACTAATAAAGAAGAAGGTCGCTCGATTAGAATCGAAAATGGAAAGTTTGTGAAAGTTTGCCTATGTTTTTATCAACCAATCCAGATTGAAAGGAATAACGTATTTGATATGTGTCTTTAAATGAGTTGTGAATAAATCTGTTGATGTTTAGTGCATTCTGACTAATATAAACCATCACGTGTAAGTTCAGTGTTTACCGCTAGTTGGTTCTGAATGTGATATCGGAGCGTTTGTTATTTTCCAATCGATGGTTAACTAGATTAGGAAAATAGACGAATCTTGTCCTTTCTATCATCCTCTATTTTAAGTTACGTTCTATCGTCTACATGTCCTCTGCTGATTAGGGTTGAAGGCTCAATTCTCCAGAAGGCTTCGTTCGCACTCACACCGCTGGCAGAGTTCTCGTTTCGGCCCACTTCTCTTGTTTTTTATGCCGATGGTCAATTTGAGATTGCGATCACTCTGATAGCCTAACCAAATTTTTTTTTGCCCAATCATTATTGAAAATCATTTCATAAAAAAATGTGTTACCCAATAAAAATATTTCTAATACTCTTAACCACATACATTATTACTTGCCTTCTGTGTCTTTCTGGCAATCTCTTCGAATTCCATGTTTGCAGATGGTTCCTTTAATAGTCGTTTCGCTGCCTCGCGATTTCTCGCTTTCTCCGCTCTTGTCATATTGTGTTTCGGCATCTGTAATAGAAGACTTACACATTAACAATAACATCAATTCTAATCAGACCCTCTACTAGTGATTTCCAGTTTTCCCATAATAGAAACATAAATTCCTATTCGCCACGGTTCAGGGACAAACTTCCTTTTGTGACCGGCTAATAAAGTTGACATCTCGCCATGGAGGGGGGCCTATTACTTATCCTGTTGATCTACGATTGCGGATTGCGTGATAAGGGACGGCTGCTACACTATATAGGAATTGCTGAGTTAGTGTTGAAGGACTATTGATGGAAGAATCTCATTTGGTGCGGGACTTTTTTAGTATAGTGAACGACAGAGTGAGGAAAAGCAAATCATTTTTATTATCATTATTTTATCAGGTGCTATTAAATTTGTTTAACATCCTTTTTAATATAGTCTACCCCAGACTTTTAAAAATTGCCGTGTCACGTCAGTGTTGCCTTTCTAGCGGAGGACAGACTGTATGTCAAAGTGCACTGTGTTATATGAAATAATATGAAGGCTTTATAACGCTATAGTATTCCGACGATTATTTAAATGTAATACACCTCCTGTCAATCAGAAAATAATAATGCCTTACTAGTTTCCTAGAACCCATTCACTCACATACATGCGTTAGGCCTTGAGACTAGGCTAGCCAGTGACTATACTGTAATAGGTCTTTGTCCGTTGACCGGTGTCGCACCTCATCTCCCTAGCTAGACCACGGCTTAAGCAATAATTTCAGTTGGTAACGTACTCCTTAGCATAGGATTTATCATTATATGCGCCTAATACGACCATAAATCACATGTATCGAATTATCATAGATATATAAAAGAATTTTTCGTATTCCATTGTATTCTAGGTTATTAATAATGTATCGTACATGCAGATCACCTCAATGATACTTTACATATAACTTATATAACACTAGGATCCATAAACTGCATACACACGAATACCTTACAAGGTCTACCTCTATTAGGCTTTATTCTTTACTTTTTAAAACCCGGATGATTTTAAACTATAAAGTTTATACAGCCGAGACTCGTTTATGAAATGCCCTAGTTTGCTCATACAATCTTATCTAACGTAAAACAACACTACCGCAATCACAACCACCCTTCAAACATTCGGTGTGAGGGCTCTGTTCCCTATACACATATGGCCAGACCTAGCGGTGTTTGTCAGAGCGGCCGCCTAACTAGGCAGTGACCCGTTAGGCGGCGCTGGACGGCAACCCCTGTGTTGTTTCTTTAGCGTTAAAACTTGTGAGACAAACTAGTACTACGCTCTCCGGCGGCTTAATTTAAACAAGAAATGCCGTGAAAATTTTTTTTAGTAGGCTTTTAGGTTATATTTAAGTAATAGACATATACTTTGCTTCATCTGGGGTCTGGTTCTTTCAATAATTGGCATACGAATTGTTGAAAATAAGCGTAATCTATAGGTTTTGATATTGTTTTCATACCTATATAATTATTTTTCTTTATATTCATGGTTTAGGAAACAAGTCGCTCTGATCATCTCAAAAAGACCGGGAACGGACCGCTACCGCCGGCACTGCAGGCCACTCCTTTGGAAGAATTAGCGCTGTGCTACCTTTCAAATCTAACCATACACGGTGAGTTTTCATAGTAGTTGTTATTTCCACCCATAAATATAAAACGTTGGATAATTTCTATTATTTCTTTCTATACTCTATGCTATGAAAATAATTGTCACGGTATAAAAAAAAATTGATATAGCAATTTATTTTTTATTTCATGTCCTTGTTAGACATAATGCGTAAAGTACAGAACGAAACATGACTTCAATTAGTATACATAATTTGTAATGCAGATAAAGTAAAAATATTAACTTGCTCCCATCGGATAGGATTTTTTAACGTGTATATTGTATGCCAAATAAGAAACATTGATTCAACAATATTTTTTATTCACTATTCTACAGGTATGAGTACAGAGACTGATGCAGGTATGTCCGACTCTGAGTCAGACGAGGAAGGCAGTGTTTCCTACAGCACCACTCCACAAATAATAGCGGCATCACACAGTATGGTACGGCAACCAACACTTGCATCAAACGTTGCCTCTACCGCGACCGTGCCGTATAGAACATTGTCTGCAATACCAAGCGATTATGACCAAATAGTTCAGCAAACCGATTTGGGAACCATAGGGCAAAAGTTCAGATTTTCCGCCGGCAGTGGAAAACGAGGGAGTGCCACCGCAGGAGTGGAAACACAAGTTGCCAAACAGCGCCGGATCATAGCTGAAGCTATGGCGGAAGAAGAGTCTTCTGCAAGTCAACCGTTCATTCCTAAACAAGATAGAGAACCCTCTATTAACCGACGAAAAGGTTTACACGAAAATGCATCGCTATTTGCCAACAAAGGTATATTCCTATCGATGTTATGTTTGATTTTTTTAATACAACATTTAAATTTTTACTTATTATACTCTAGTTTATTTTTACGTTGGTTTCAGAAATTGAACGCTCTAATAAACATTACCATAATAAGAATCAAAATATACATAAATCTGGATTTGGTTAGAAAACTATAATTATTTTATTCAGAAGATGGAAGACCGATAATTAAATCTTTGGGCGTATTTCAATAAATTTACCAAATGAAGGCCAGCAACTAACGTTGTAGTTTTGCACGGTTTATGTAGAGTGCAAGTAGTATGACACTATATATTTTTTAACTAACAATAATCTGTTTTTCATCGCAGGTACGTCTGGCAGACCAATAACAACTTGTCCATTCGTTAGCGATGCGCATCCATACGAGTCATCCCTGTCTGATAGTCTCGCCAGTATACACTCTCCTCTGCATTCCTCCTCCAGTAAGTAACTGACGTGTATGAAATACAATTTCTATTAAGTGGTTATGCTCTTCCTATGATAGGGTCTAGGCCATAACACCCTCCGAATAATGTTGAGTAACTATCAACTACTTAAGAATCCAATAGATAGTTCTGTTATACTAGTGTAGTGGGACGGGAATCCAGCAGTGTTAGTTTGTTTCACGGAAGGTGGCGCTATATGCCGATCCTTACTGTGTAGTGATTCCGGGCAACGCCGCACACGAGAGTGGCGCGGCGGAGACCGGGATTACGTAACGCTTAGTATATTTACTCTGCGTTCACAGTAGGTCGACAGGCTGTCCTCGTGTGTCCCTTCTACGGAACGGATCCTTGGGCCCTCACTTTGCAAGCGGGTTCTTGTAACCTTCCTGGTTATAAAGCGAATCCTCCGGATTAGCCTATCCAGCGTTACCTAGCACCCATGTGTGAAGGAACTGTACTTGTGGGGAAGATCTTCCAGATCTTTCCGGTAATTAAGTGATTAAAAAACATCCCTGTTTATTAAATGACGTTATTGTGTGGTATGTGATTAGGTCTGTGCAAACTAACCGAAAACCAAACCAACCTACGTGAGTGCGTAGGGTGGGATCCTGCCTGGAACTAGCGTTCCGGATTGGGGTCATCCAACCTGCTAGACAGGCGGCGACCACCACACTAGTATAGTCTACGCTTATATAAAATGACCACACGTAAAAAAAAAAAAATCAAAAAAATACATACTTTTAATTTAATAAAAGGTCATATATCAATTATTAAATCAACTATAAACTATAATGATAAATTGATATTAATTTGTAGGGGACAGGTAGGTGGTTTTCCATTGGTTTTGTTCAAGAGTCCCATGCTTGTCTATTTCAGGCTCTCCTTTGCCGTCTGTCCTTGATCTGGGCACTATAAGAATGAACCAGATTACAAGGAGAGAAGATATCAGGAAACGCCGAGAGGAGCTTAAGCGCCTAGAGGAGCAAGACTATTTACTTATGTCGAAACGCAACGAAGAACGAGTGGCATCGCGCAAACAGAAAGAGAAACGTATACAACTACTTCTTAAGGAACAGCGCGAACTGGAACAGGATCTCAATGAACAAAATGAAGAAGATAGTGATGTCATCGACCTGTCTTCTAATAGTGGAGGTGCATCTGCCAAGTGTACCCCCGCTTATGTGTATCCTAGACCGGTGGACCATATGTACGCGGAGACATCATCAGAGGCCAGCAGTGTGGTAACGGTTGAAACCACAAGTGACAGTAAGAAACATGTTTTATTTTGGGAAACCCACATTCGACACCTTTAATATAGGCCATATTCAGATATAGATTAACACTTTAAGGCCCACTAAGAAATAAAAATTTAAATATAAATCTATTGCGTTAAATAATGTAAAATGATAACCATTGAAATGGTTAATACGGAAGAAGCATTTTAGATCCACCCCCTGACGAAAAAATATATTATATTTTTCTAAATAGGTCATATTTTTATTAAATACCACCATTTATGATTAAGCCCTATATTTCTAATGATTTTATGTTATCGAATGTTTTACAATTAGAACCCCGATTAAGTAACTGGTTTTTCTGCATCAGGGGGCATACAATTTTGAATTAAAACCTTACACACAACCTTTAATTATTACACACTATTTATCGATAAAATAGATTTTTATTTTTATAAATGCAACACCAGGTATAAGGATATTTTAGGAAATCCATGGCACAGACGAAATTCCTGGTACAATAAGAATGAGATTAATTCTTATCGTCTCGGTAATCCTTATGTGTAGTGGAAATTATGAATAGGTCACTTAAACAGTTTTGTAAATTGAAAACACTGATGTATTATGAAATTATTTGCAGGCACCGTTGGTTCTGGCACAACCACCGACAAGACAAACAGAAAACATGAAAAAGTGGTTTCAAAGGAGAACAGACACGACATAGAGACCACAAGTTGTGAATCGACCCATATTCAATATACTACCCAATCAGGTAAGTGTTGTTAACCTACACTTTATTGTTTTTTTAACTTTGGTTATTCTGCTGGCTCACACACCCTGAATTAACAGAAAGTGACGTACCATTTTGTATGTTGAACACGGTAGTCCAACAAAGACAAAGGCTAAGATGAAGTCGGATAACTAAATAACAGTTGTATAGCGACTAAAAGAAACATTAAGAACTTTACTCTGAGCATTCAGTTAAACGTCGAACCGCGCGCCACCAGTAAAAGTCGACTGGGGATTAACTACTAATGCGGCACTCCACTGATTTACGGACTACACCTCCCCAGAAGCCGAGTCTATCACAGGTACATATATAATAGGAAAAGCATAGATAGGCGACAGAGTGACTTTTAGCCGTGGCTTTACCTAACAACTGATTGGGTTATTTGAAGACAATGTATTTTATCACAATAGACTTATAAGCAATAAAAATCGCGTAAGCAACAATACTATTTGCCTCGCCAAGTCTCGCGTTTATTTTTTGGAGCCAGCCTAGCGATAGCGGTAATTAATACACACAGAAAGTTAAACTCCATAACGGTCTTTAACAAAATATATATTTTTTACAGAAGGAAAGGCGAACGATTCCTCTGAAAGTGATGAACAGAAGGAAGTGAGACACCCCGTAAACCCTCACCGACCGCTTACAAACTTGATAGCACGATACGAACTAGGTAATTTGGGTAGACAACTTCAAAGAACACATAACTCTATAAAGTATTGGATAAAAGGCAGCAACAACCTATACTAATCGGGGATTTACTGTATTTGCTGACAGTAATTAACGAAGACTTATGATAAATTATCGTATTTTCTAAACAGATGTTATAATGTATACATTAACGTCCTCAGGCAAAGGGGAACAACAAAGCCAGAAAACAAAAGAATCACTGCCAAGCCAAACCAACCAGGTTCTAGCGAGGGAAGTGTTCATAACACATGGTGAAACAGGAACACAGACTAATGTGGACTGGATATTGAAGACCAGCGAACACTCTCCGAGTCTCATCCAACTGTTTGGAGAACTAACCATGTCCATGAAAAGCATAGCGGAAAATGCTCTGTCCATCAGGCAAACTGATTTTTCTAGAGGTAGGCCAAACACACAAGTTACAATATTTAAAGATGTAAACCCTTATGATTCACCTCTTGCACAAAAGTGTGGCACCGCCGTAGCCGAGTAACTGTGTTGCGCTGGTTTCATGTGACTAGCCACCGCTTGTCAGATACCTGCCCCACACGGGCTAATTGAAAATAAGCCCAACTATCGCCTGTATAAGCAGCATTTATCCAGTTCCATACGTACAGACTAAATAAAGATTAGGAATTATGTATTGTATTTTTCTTTATACTCCCTTACTGAAGAAATCTAGGTGGTCTCAATGCCAAACAGTGGGCCTTTTTTTTTCTAGAAAATGCATCTCTACTTGCCCAGAAAGGTATATTCCTATCTAGGTAATGTTATATTAAATATCTACTAATAAACATTTGTTAAATATTTGACGCAAGTTCAATCGCACGTTAGTTCCGGAAAGTTTACGTGCTAAGAAACAATAGCAAAACATTATTAAGAGACACAACTGGCATAATAATATTTGATTTATATTTACAGACCTGGAAACAGTACAGAAAAAATTGGAGCTATTAACAGAAGAACACAGCAGCATCTGCCCTTTTCTAAAGAATAAGAAAATCATCACTAGAACGGTGGCAACCCAGTATGAGGCACAGAAAACAAGCAAACCACGTCAAGTTGCAAAACCCATAGCACCGAGCAGACCACAACCCGCAGAAGAAGTATTCTTTGGTTCCTTGTTTTCACCCGATGTAGCACAAGAAGTGACCATTACTACAACACCCAACTACTAAAAGTATGAACCTCGAAGTTGAAAAGGTATTTTTGTTAGTGGACTAGCCAGGTTACGACTGTGTACAGGCCATAATGGCTACTGTATTGTCAAACGGCCTGCTACTTACAAACAAGAAAAATTTGGTTATTCCTAAGTATAGCATACTAATAGAATTTCTCATGATTATTTCATTTACGGTAGATAATAAAAAGAAATATATATGATTTTAAGGAAGTACCTTGCAAGTATAGTCTAGGACTTAATTTTCAATTACTAAAACAATATCTAGGTTGCTAGGAAACAACACGATAGAGTGTGGAATATAATAGAATAAGAAATAAGCATAAATCTACAACTGATAACATACTATTGTAAATTAATTGGACAGAACTGCGCTATTGTGTAGCCCAAGCTACTTTATCATTAAAGAAATCGATTTTTGCTCACTATTTCCTTTATTTGGTCGCCTACAAGGCCCAACACCCCAACAAGTATGTAAGATTACTTTACATAGTACTTTCATTAGAAGTAATCTATCAAGATATAAAATGTTACTAACACTATAAGGTGTTTTCTATCATCAAGTCACAATCTGACAAGTATACTTCTTTATTTCAATAATATAATGGCACAAAAATGTCACTGATTATGTTCATTTCCAGTCTGAGGCACCTCATAGAGATGTAAGAGAAAATAAAAACTTATTTTGGGTGCAGTAGACATTTCTGTATATCACACGAAGCGCTACCCAACTGTAGGTGAACAATTAACAATAGAAGCTGAGACAGGACCCAACGAAATATGGATTTGTATTTCTCAACCAACCATAGTGTAAGAGAAATATATATTTTCTAGTATTAACCGAATATAAGAGCATACGCTCTAAATCGGATAACGTTAACAACCAGCGGTCCTATGAAAAACCAATTCACCTTGGTTAGGCATAAAATAAATCACCCATGACTTTTGCTGTTACTCGCTTTGAAAACAAACGAATTTGCCCTTGGTTATTATTTATTTCCCTAGTTCTCATAATGGGATAGGATCTTAACATTATTTAACTGACTGTGATGCCTGTGGTTGGGTAAAAAAAAATGAAACCAGTAAACGGTATACACATATTAACAAGTTATTTGTATAAAAGCTTTGTTGAAAGGTGTCTAACTTCTGAAAATAATTTTGACGAAAATAGGAATATATCACTGTAACCAAAGAACACGGGCCTATTATAGGCGAATAAGATGCACACAGTTGAAGAGATGAAAGAGAAACGACTTCTTTATTTAAGCTGGTTTTCGCAGGTGCTACCCACCGGCTCCACTTTATTGGTGTCTAACTAGTTAGGACACTATTACTGAAATTTCTTAATAAAACTTTGAAATTATTAATCCGTTGATGTTCTTTATTATCAAAAAAATTAGTACGACGCGATGCACATAGTTATATTAATCTGTAAGATTAAAGTTGATTTATATCAACACCCTGTTAATTAGAAATGGGATCAGTGTTTGAAATCTTCTACATAAGTTATTTTATAACGATTATTGTCTGTAACGAAGAACGTAAAATATGCAACCCTATTTTTAGCTAAGTGCAGCAAGGAGATCAAAAGCATCATAATCATAAATGTATCGAGCATATGGGATAGTGTTGGTTGGTTGTTGGCGAGTGTTGTTCTCGTACCCAAAATAAAATCTAATGCAGCATAACATACCATTCCAAGGTAACACACTGAAAGTAGGAAAACTACCTATAATGTAATACAGAGTCCCATAGAATGGCCTACAAAAAGAAAACTAGATGGCCATCCAAACACCTTTTAATATAAAAGTCATTCATTAAAGTATCAGCCATTTTAGAGAAATAACGCAAACCCGTAAAGAAACTTAAAAGTAATATAGCAAAGATGAGAGGAAGCTGTCAAACAAATGTCATCCGCAAAAAGAACTAGCGAGTTAAACATACCATGCGATTATGGTTACACTCTTGCCTGTGTATTAAATAACATCTTAATACACAGGTGAATCCCTTCCATATAACAAAAGGAAAGGAAAGTGTCTAGGTGACTCTACAGGCACAGGCGCACCGTTCCATCAACAAGAAAAGCTAAAGAAACATACATAAAAGATATATTAGGCACCAAGAATTGCCGATGTAAATGAAACAGTTTTTAATTAATAGACAAATCTTATGAATAATCAAATGAACAACCAAACCACTAAATAATTCCGGTAACATACCCATTGTAATTTAAAAGGATATTTCTACCGTATGCCAAAGATAAAGAGACTCAAGAATAGCATACAATATGGATTGAGTATATAACAAATATTAAGTGTCATATGGATAAAAAGTGACATTATATAAACTATAAGGCAGTGCGTTTATCTATGGAAACTAAGACAGTTAAACCGAAATTAATATCAACCGTCCCACTATGGTTAAAGCGCTTATCCCAGTTAACTTTGCTATTACAGACCGCTAACGCAAGAGAAGAATATTTGAAAAGCAAACCCTTAAACAAGTACAAACCTAGAAATCTACTACAATGCCATTCCATGTGAAATAGCACTTGTACAAGTGGGTAAATTTTAGATGTTCCTCACCGGAATCTCTGTTTCAACAGACCAAACGTCTGCTCAACCACTGCCCTGGCATGGGTTAGCCATCCGTTAAAGCGCCTTTGTGCGCGGGTTTCTGGCCGGAGATACGGAGTCATCAGGAATCTTTTCAGAGGATACCTGCATAGATCAAATACTATAGACAAATATTACGCAAGAAAGCTTCTAGAGTAGAAGTATGGATGTCTAACACGTCGTACCTTAAGTCGGTATGTGCCAACCAATAGTAGCCTACGAAGGTGATTAATCAGTTAAAAACGATCACCGTTTGTAAAGTATATTTATGAGTAGAGACAGAAACAACGGTGGTTTTTTTTATATATATTAAGAGCTTATAGCGCAAATCTGTCCGATCTGATACAAACAGTAAATTGGACAAAACACATTTATTATTTAACACTTTATATATGCCATTCATCACAATTATTCCTTTATAATGTAGTAATATGCAGTAGATCGCCGGTTGTCTGACCAAACAAAGATATTTTCAGACGATAAACAGAAAATGCTATTATGATAAAACGTCACATTTCCTAGCCGCATAAAATAAGAAACATTGGCAAAAACAAACCAAAAAACGTTCACAAGACACAAAGGAGTGCAAGGACTTCTTAGCAGAACTGACAACTACCCTAACATCCATTAAATGAGAAACATGATGGGAAACCGAGAAATTTATTGTGTTCAGACTAGGTCCTAAGATAAAAAAAAATCACACATAACATTGATTTTTATCTTCAGATGTTTACAGAGTGAAACTCAACCACAAATATATTTTTACAAGTACAACAATTAAAACTCTTAAACACTACAAATGACAAGCAACAGTGGCTCCAGGAATTTTATCAAGTTATACTAAATTTTACACACTTACCCAGAATAACCAAGTAAGAAAAAATTCCCGAACTGATTGTCCACTCCCTTCCGCCATAACCTTGTGCGCCTAAGCACGTGGCTGTCATGTGACGAACCAGGAAAACGGCCGCATAGATACATCACACGTTTCTGCCCGTCCACAGCCATCTGAAAATATAACCTTTGGTATGAAACAAAAGCGTTTAACAAATGTCTTGTAATTATTTTTGTATCATGCTAATACAACGCACACCCAACAATGTATTAGTCGATCTACAACCAAACCTAGCGGAATATGTACAGGGAAATGCACAAAGACAGGTGGATGATGTTAACCGATGCTTCACAGAAATAGCGGACAGATAATTAAAGATTGATATCAGACACCTCCCAGGGCAACATAAATCCGATAGTATTTTACAGACTATTAGTTTTATTATAGAAGAACTGAGGCAACACCCACATATTTAACTGTATCCACACTAACAGATAACATATAACATGTACAAAAATTAAGTAATAATAATTTGGTTGTACTCAATTACCATGGCATTGATGCTGTGGAACCCCTTCCTATTCACATACTCCAGTTCCGAGTTCGCCGGCTTTATCAGAGGAATGTGGGTGCCATCAATGGCACCCAAACAGAGTGGTTTCTCACCATATTCCTCAAACATGATCCGTGCTTTTGCTACAAATTCGTCGAAATGCCTGGGGAAACGAATATAAGCATTCTTGCGACTGTAGAAAAATTCGATGACCTCATGTACGGCCCGGGACACAGTACTTTTAGAGACGCCTTGGAAGTCGCCCACTAACGAGTAGTTTGCCCCCGTCGCAAAGTACCGGAGAGCCAGACAAAACTGTAGGAAAATAAAAACAATTAACTCAAATTATAACAATTGTAAATATTCTTAGTTTGGCCTATAGGAAATGGTTTTACATTTCTACCCAGGACCCTTGTATTTCTCTCACGAATTGAGAAAGATACAGTTTGGTGGAATAGGTAGAAAAGTCTTAAAATGTATTCATAAGGCAGTTGCTTGGAGAATATTACACAGATATATTATCTATAACTCTAAAACTGCAAACAACTAATAAATCACAGTTCAAATCACAGGAATATTGTTCATTTCACCCAAACTAGAGTACCGAACTGCCAAGCAATCGACTAACACCGATCCTCCCCCAGGTGATCAGTGAAGACGCATTGGCTTTTGTAGAAATCAGATGGGGGAGTGACTATCCTATAACAGATAATTGCTATAGTTCACATGTTTGCATGTGCCACCAGTCATTGTACAGTCACTCATCAGTCCTTCATCAGTCCAGCGACAGTCCCTCATCAGTCCTCCCATCGGTGCCTCACCAGTCCCTCACCTGTCGCAAAGCAGTACCAGATTCTCCCTCACCAGTCCCTCATTTTCATTCACCTGTGCCTCAACAGACCATCATCAGTCCCTCAGAATTGTTTCAAGAGGCCCTCTCCGGTACTCCCACCTATACTGCTGTAGTCCATCACCAGTCCATCGATTTCCCTCTCCAGTCCATCATCAGGCCTTCAACAGTCCCTCACCAGTCCATCACCACTCCATCACTGTCACTTACCAGTCACTCACTGTCCCGTAACAGTCCCACACCACTGTCGCACCAGTCGCTCAAATAAACTCACCAGTCCCTCACCAGTCCCTCAACAGTACACCAGCAGTCCCTCACATGTCCCTCACCAATCCATCACTGTCATTAAACAGTAACTCACTATCCATTTCCAGCCCTTCACCACCCCCACACCAATAACTAAACTCCCCTAACTGTTCCTGCACTTGTCCTTCAACAGTCCCGCATTTTTCCATCACCAGTCTCAGACTACCCGGCAAAACATCGCCCCTCCCCTCGGCGAGCAGAGTAGACGGGTCAACCCCCGCATTTACAGGCAGGTCCCGGTCAGGCCTTCGATCAGAATTTACGGTCCCTTGTTGATGGGAGCGCAAAGTAAAGGGTATTCCGTCTCCCGTCTTTGGTAATATAATTCTATTTTGTACTTCGGACGAAATAAATTGAAAAGGTTTATTGTTTATTATGACTTCCTTATGTGTTAATCAAAGCTGCATATGGTTAAACAACAACCTTTGTTTGTATGTTTAGGAGACGACTAGGACGATAAATGCAAGTATAATGAATGGGTAACACACACAAAATTTGCACACAGCTGAGTTGAAATGAAGCTCCTAATGCACCACATAAAACAGACACATGACACTCACTCTTTCTTGGGCCACTATCCCTCCACCTTGCTTACAGCGGGTAGAGCAAAAGCCAGATAAACGGAATTCCTCCGCCAGTTCAATCACCATCCCCCTTGTTAATCGGTAACGACGCCAAAACAAGTCGTCGGAGAAATAGTCGATGGGGTCTTTGCGTACACCGTAAACTCTTGGTCGACGCGGGATAACAACATTGCCTGCCATTGTACACGAGTTCATGTGTCTGACCAACTGAGACAAGGCCGAGTAAGTCGGACACAGACAGTGACAACTGTAACGAGAGGGTAAACCCTCTCGCTATTTAAGACATGACTGAGACAGGAATAGTGACCGGTCATCGGACTTATGAAAGGCGACATGCCGCTTTGGGAGCCCGTCTGTTAACCCCGGTCCCTAAGTCAGTTGTCACTATACTACTGCAACGCAACGTGTCGCTATCGTGTCACTACACCAAATAACGGTTGTCCTACTGACTAGTGAAACGGGTCCCAGGGGCCCGTTTCAATAGAATGGGTCACTAAGCCACTTAGTGACATGTTTAGTGACTTAAATAGTGACTTGAATAGCAGAAAAAGTTAGGACTCGTTGCAAAAGGCATGTCACTATTGGGGTGGTGTGTCCGTTCACTATTGGCGACATAGTGACATTACTGCCTGGGCCTTACAATGGATGGTGTTAGTGCTATTGGGAACAAGTGGTGTCAAGGTGAAGGCCACTGGATAAATTAGCGACTGCGCTTGAGTAATTCTACACTGGACACCAGAGCAACATTAGTTATGACAAAGTTCAAATGTGAATATCTCTGGATTGCATAGACCGATCTCCTTCATATTTTGCATGTTTATAAGTTGTATGTGTCCCTAACTGGGATTAAAGTTTCACAGCTTAATTCCTACGGGAAGAGAAGTAACACGTTTGTGACAATAGAAGCAAGACGGTATACCCTCTCGCTATTATAGACACTATAGTGACCCTTTTAGTGACCGGACAGCCACTTCTGAAATGGTACAAGCCACTATTTGCGCCTGTCTGCTACCCAATGTCCCACAAACGGTTGTCCCTTAACTACTGCAACGCAAAGTACCACTATTGTGTCACTAAACCCAATAACGGACGTCCTACAGACTATTGAAACGGGTCCCAGTTCACTGTTGGGGACGTGTCCGTAGTAAGGGACAGCATATGGGAAAAACATGTTGGGTACCCCATCTCACATACTCATGTCCTACCGGGAACAAGTGCCATCAAGGTGAACGTCACTGATTAAATTAGTGACAGCGCTTGAATAATTACACACTGGCCATCAGAGCAGCATTTGCTATGACAGAATTCAAATGTAAATATCATTGGATTGGATGGACCGATCTCCTTCATATATGCATGTTTATAAGTTGTATGTGTCCCTAACTGGGGTTAAAGTTTCATAGCTTAATTTCCACAGGAAGTAAAGTTACGCATTTGTGACAATAGAAGGGAGAGGGTATACCCTCTCGCTATTTATAACGCTACAGTGACCCATACAGAGACCGGACACCCCTCTTATGATATGGTACATGCCACTATTGGCGCCCGTCTGCTACTCTGTGTCCCTAAATGTGTTGTCCCTAAACTACTGCAGCGCGAAGTGCTGCTATTGTGTCACTAGACCCAATAACGGACGTCCTACAGTCTATTGAAACGGGCCCCTGGTTCACTCTGTCTCTATGTGCGGAAGACACTCCAAGCGGATTCTACCTGGGGCCCGTTTCAATAGAATGGGTCACTAAACCACTTAGTGACATGTTTAGTGACTCAAATAGTGACAGGAATAGTGACAAAATTTAATTCTCGTTTCAAAAGGCATGTCACTATTGGGGTGGTGTGTCAGTCCACTGTTGGTGACATAGTGACATTGCTGCCTGGGCCTTACAATGGATGGTGTTAGTGCTCTCGGGAACAAGTGGTGTCAAGGTAAAAGTCGTTGCAGAAATTAGTGACAGGCTGGAGAAATCCTACACTGGCTATCAGAGCAGCATTTTCTATGACAAAATTCAAATGTGAATATAATTAGATTGCATGGACCGATATCCTTCATATTTGGCATGTCTATAAGTTGTATGTGTCCCTAACTGGGGTTAAAGTTTCATAGCGTTATCCCTATGGTAAGTAAAGTTATGTGTTTGTGACATCAAAAATGAGAGGGTATACCCTCTCGCTATTATAGACACTATAGTGACCCATTTAGTGACCGGACAGCCACTTCTGAAATGGTACAAGCCACTATTTGCGGCTGTCTCTTGCCCTATGTCCCACAAACAGTTGTCCCTTAACTATTGCAACGCGAAGTACCGCTATTGTGTCACTAAACCCAATAACGGACGTCCTACAGACTATTGAAACGGGTCCCAGAATCATAGTTTTTTAGATATAGTAGGTAATAAACAAATCAAATGCCGTATATTGAAGGTGCTATACTGTGTGTGTTGAAGGTGCTTAGTAATTGCTGTATATTGTTAAGTACCGTATTTAATGTGTTAAGCTACTGTGGTGGTCGCCGCCTGTCTAGCAGGTTGGATGACCCCAATCCGGAACGCTAGTTCCAGGCAGGATCCCACCCTACGCACTCTACGTAGGTTGGTTCGGTTTTCGGTTAGTTTGCACAGACCTAGTCACACATGACACAACAACGTCTTTTAATAAACAGGGATGTTTATTAATCACTACTTCCCGGAAAGATCTGGAAGATCTTTCCCACAAGTACAGTACCCTAGCAATAGGTGCCAGGTAGCGCTGGAGAGGCTAATCTGAAAGACTCGCCTAACCACCAGGAAGGTTACAAGAACCCGCCGTCAAAGTGAGGGCCCAAGGGTCTGTTCCGTAGAAGAGACGCGCGAGGACAGCCTGTCAACCTACTGTGAACGCTGAGTATATATACCCAGCATTACGTAATCCCGGTCTCTGCCGCGCCACTCTCGTGTGCGGCGTTGTCCGGAATCACTACACAGGAGTAAGGATCGGCACGTCGCGCCACCTTCCGTAAAACAAACGAACACT
Source organism: Alentia gelatinosa (assembly GCA_950022655.1). Classification (NCBI taxonomy): domain Eukaryota; kingdom Metazoa; phylum Annelida; class Polychaeta; order Phyllodocida; family Polynoidae; genus Alentia; species Alentia gelatinosa. The sequence goes on from OX465592.1 coordinate 27,657,095, forward strand.
GCTGGATTCCCACCCCACTACATTACCCCTCCCAGTTTTTACTAAGAGGGCAACCAAGGCAGCCATTATGCTGCTAGGGGACAACCCAGTTAAAAATTACAACGTAAATCCAGCAGTTCTTGGTCTACTCTCTAGCTTCCTGGTGTTCACAAGAATTCACTGATACCAATGTATAAGTGAAAAAGGTGGAATTGTAAGATGGAGAAGTAATATTAAAAATATGGAAGATACGACATTTAGGAAAGAAGAAACGACATTTGAAGAATGAAGGACTAGCCTCGCTAGCACCTTGAATAAATGTGATATTCACCCATCTTGAGCCGGGGAGCGTATTCTTGAGCGTTGGGCAGGGAAGACTCGACAGTCGCGGACCTACAGGTGGTCAGCCCGGCCTGTCGAGCACTCTGCCTCCAGCGGTTCTGGATCTTGTTGAAGTCCATTGTTGGCTCCCGGCGAGTGAAGTGTCGTTCTCTTTCTCATCTTGGAGTATCGAGCCCAGCTGGCCCACCGGCGTAGCAGACCTACTACATTCAGCCGATACCGGCGGGTGCTGGGCTTCCCACTGTTCTTCAGTTTGGAAGACATCCATATGTAGAAGAAGGGTCAGCCTCGCTCGACACCTTCTGAGTTGAAAAGTTTCCGAATACGGAAATAACGGCCAAAAAGGCAAAAACAATTCTCCATCCACCTGGTAAGAGTGTGTGGTATCAGTGTTCTTTTATTTGGCTCCAGCTATACTGGCATAGTTTCCTTCGGCTTAAATCGAGTACCAATTAAGGCCCCAATTTTAAGCCGGATTCAGAACTTACGATCATCGACCCAAGGTAGAAGTAGTCGGCGTAATCCAACAGAACAGGGATTACGTCTACTATCTCATTATCGAGTCGACGAACTCAGTTCCGACACAGACCTGGTAAGTCAGTTCCATACCTGAAAGGCATAGTCTTCCTTACCCGGTACCAGAGACTAGTGTGGACAGAATCCACACCACAGGCCGGAGGTTTTCGTGATGGGGGCCTATTACGGGCCTGACCATCGAGAGAACCTTCAGCCGTCTGAAACCAGGGTTGTGCCTTGGGGAAGTCATTTTACTGACTTTCTTCAGCCCCAACCCAGGATTGCTTATCATAGGTCACTCCTAACTTTTCCTCTACCCCTCCCAGCGATCCCTGCGGTTCGCTGAGAAAGTGAAGAATTCTGGTTAGGAGGCCACACGACGATCTATCGAGATTAAGTAATCATTCTCGAGAGATCATCCTGGAAGTAGCTAGGTCGGAAAAAAAAGAATTTTCCTCCCCGGGACTTCCCATACCCGTCTGACTTCGGATCCAGGAGAGTTGTTGACTCTGCCGGTTCCGAGTTTAGACGGCGTCTTCCCGGCCTGCTAGGCACCAATCGAGCCGGTCGTTGTCAACCCTTAGATATCCTCGTCAGAGGATATCTTGAGGTCGAGAATTTCTGACTGACTGGGTGTGCTAGCCGTCGGTGGAACCGACGTTGCCGGGGCGGTCCTCTCTGGTCGCAGTGGACTCAGTGCAGACGTAGGCTGAAACTGAGACATCAACTGCTGCAGAGAGGTCGGTCCGGTATCTAAAAAGATTCCGGACTCCAAGGGGATGATGTTGACATTCACCCCCAGTGCCCCAGCCTGTTCCTCGGGTTGATCCATCGGCTTAGCCTGGGAGGGCTTCGCTGATTTCTCAGCCCGTGTCACGGCGGGAGGCATCCTCGGCTGTAGGACTTCAGTCTGATCCTGTTGGGTCTGACCTTGTCCTAACAGCAGAGTGTCTACACTGACATCCATAGGCTGGGCCATACTGGATGTAGTGTCCTGGTGGGAAGTTTCTTCCACGGATGACCACCCCAACATGCCGGCGAGTTGCCGACGTGTCGGATCTGATTCTTCCGTGGTGAACTGAAGAAATCTTCCCCGGCTCCACTGTCGGGCCAACCACGCTTCCTCAAGGGCTTGCGGGTCGTCACCGATGTCATAGAGCGATATACCCAAGTGCCGAAGACAACGTTCATCTTGGCGATGGGTCTGGGCTTCTGCCCGGGCAAACCTCGATTGGGCCGTGGTTTTCGCAATACGCGCGTCCTCTAGGTCCAACGCGTATTGTTTAGCCAGGCCCTTCGTGGCTTCCTTCACCTCGAACCGGGCTAGGTTAACTAGCTCCTGAACGAGGCTCTCATGGAGAGACTGAGTGCCCCTTCGGACGCAGCCTTCCAACGTGCCACCTATATGCGACTCTAGTTGATCCGCCCGTTGGACGTATTCAACCGATATCGCACAGGGAGAGGAAGTTACCTTCGACGCAACGGGTGGTTGTGTCGTTGGTTTCTTCTACACCTCAACAACCGGGTTGGCTGGTGGTGGGAGTGCCGGAAAGGCCTCCTCATCCACAACTTTCCCGGGTGCTTGGGTAGCACCTTTGTCGATCGGGGAAACTCCCGGGGGACTTGAGCTAGGACGAGTCCCAGCTGGTTTTTCCGCGGGTCCGCTGGCTTTAGAAGCCGTTGAAACGTTCCCTTCACTCTTGGCTGAGAGGAGTTTTAGTCCCTCAGTCAAACTTGGCGCAGCCTGGTAAGCAGCTTCCACCACGTCAGCGATGGTGTGCTTACTAGGAGCCAACTTTTTCTTCGGCTTCCGACTGGATCGCCCAGAAGTGTCATCCTCGCTGGACGAGGACGATGACAACTTCTTGACCCGTCGTCTAACCTTCGAGGAACCCCTAGCAATTCCCGGCTATGGGACCGTTTGTTCCTCGACTCTTTTGACATCCGTCGATGGTTCGAAGCGGATAGCATCAGACTCCCAAACCAGCCAGGATTCTTCTTCCATCCGATCTTAAACAATCGACCGTCTGTCACACAAGTTTCGGGCTCCGGCTTGCCTTTCTGAGCATCGGAACCTAAGTGCCACAGATTCATGACCCGTTCCCGAGCTGCAGCACCAGCAGTCCGGTGTTCCCGGGCAATGTGTCGGACTAGACACGATCGCCGCGAACTGGCACACCCGGCCTGGCAAGAACCACCCTTCTTACCAAGGCACTGTAGCCACGGTCGCTCAGCTAAGTGTACCTCAACGAGGTGCCTAGCGTAACGACCTGCAGTCGCATAGGTCGGTGACAATTTCTTGTCCCTCCCATGGCAACTCAAAAAGACACAATGATCGCCGTTACCGAACTTGTGCCATGCGTACGCGATCCGGTCTTTGACCTGATCCTCGTACTTCAGTCGACTGACTCAGGACACTCCTTTCACCCGGTCGATGTACCAGGTGTTGGGAGAACCCTCGTCAACCAACCATTCCTCGTCATCTGACGTTCCATCTAAACCGACACCATCTGGGATGTAATGTCGGAGATCTTCTAGGCAAGTATAAGTCTTGCCCAGCAAAGAGGCGGGTAGCTGTCGAGCCACCTTTTTCTTCCCAGCCCGCTTTACGCCAGGCTGGAAATCACAGTCATCATTGTCCGGGTTAGATTTGGCCAGGGGTTTAGCCCTGTCCATCTCCGTTCCCCAACACTTGACATCTTCACCACCCGTGGCACCTGTTGAGGTGCTCGGTGTAGCGTCAGCCGTACTCGGTCCAGCTTGCGCCGCGGGCTTGTCCGAGCCTTTCGACCCAGCCCCCTTCGACTCCTCGTGCTTCCCGGGTTTAGGTTTCCCTTTACCCGAGTCACGCGACTCCAGCCGACCTTCCTTCTTTGCCAACTCCGCCTCAGCCCGCTCCCGGGCTGCACGACGGAGTCGCTTCCTTTGCTGTTTCGACAGCTGCAGCTCAGTCCTGGTAGCATCCTGAGGTTTTGACACCTCAGTGTTACTAGCAGACTTCCCCGGCGCAGGTCTAGCCGGCTGTGACACCGGTTTATCACCTTTGCTGGACGGCCCCGATACAGAGTCGTCCCCAACTGACGAATCAGTCTCCATAGCTGCCTCTGCACCAGCCTCGGTCCTCCCGGGTTTAGCTACCGCACCCGGGGCCAAAAGGTCCCGGTTTCCGCCGGCTTCACCTCAGGTGGAGTCCAATTCTGGTACATTGACTGTACTATGGCTCGCGTTTTGGGATCTGGGATCCCAGCCAACACTTGTTCCAGGCTCTGAGTAGAAACCTCATGCCTGGACTCCATTTGCTCGAAGAACTTCCTCGGAGAACGACGACGCGGGCGGGCTCGGCCACGCCTCGGCGTATCGCACTCCGATTCGGAACCTTCGGCTTCCATCATTATCACATCCAAATAAGACTTCGGTTTTCACCGAGCTCGTCTTCGGACAGGCACCTGAAGAACCCTTAGCGGCCCGGGCCGCCTCGGACTTCTTCCCGGTGTGACCTTTTCCCTGTCTGGGTCATTCATCTCGGGTTACCCAAGAAGAACAGAGTCCTTAGACTCGTCCCCTTCCAGGTCAAAATCACCATCATCTGACCCGATGAGCAAAGCATCATCGTCCAGATCTGCCCCCCGCTCAGCCGAGGCTGAGGATCCGGGCAGTGGTGAGGGGAGCTCGCGCTCACCCTCTGTAGACGGGGCACGATCAGCCATGCTGCTACCGCCCGAACTGCTGCTAGGCACCACTCCGAACACAGAGTGAAGACCACTGAAAAAACAGGGTCTTATATACTCCTAGTTGACCCAGATTCGCAGTTGTGAACCAATCAACCGTGTCGAGACTGGCTCATCTTGAGCGTCTCAACACCGCATGCGTGAAGAAACCAAAGGTCAGCGTTACACTCGACTTGATTCGTTCATGCCTTTAATCAACCAGCACAGGTTCCGAAACCCGGGGAAACCCCTTTTTGAGCTCCACCCCGAGTTCTCTACTGCGTGGGGTTTTCTTATCGCCGTCGTGCATCACGTCGATAGTATGGGAGACTATGTACAATTTTCATATAAATGGATCAGACCTTACAGAGCGTTCGGCAATTCTGCAGCCTCTAGAGGGTCCTCGACGGGGTCCCTTAGAGCAACGTCTGGGCTGCGGCACACAACGACTGATTTTAAGGTAACTATTTGATCAACATTCACGTACAATTGACACGCCACTGACTATCAACGATCTACATTTCTTACCATGGCTTCTCGTTGTGTTTTCGACAACCCCAGCACCACTACTCTTCGTAGTTAACCACAGCCTTCGATTTTAGTCGAGAGCTGCGGTGGGGTTTAGAGTCTATTTTAGACTCCATTCTACATCTCGAACCATGTTTATTATACACAGCTCGATTTGTAGCAAATTCAAACTTATCCGTGTCGGGTTTTTCATCTACCCACACCTCCCTTTTAGGGTTAGCGCAAGTAGGAATCACCTTCCGCGGACGTCCCGGTTTCCGTCGTGTTGACGGGCACCCATTCGGAACCCCGGTAACCTTTGACCGGGACTTCCCTGTCGGGGTCTGCCTCCGCCGTGTTGACGGGGGTGTGACACCCGGCTTCCCGGCTCTATGAACCCGGGACCTCTCTGGTACCCCAGTAGGACCCGTGGTCAGTGACACATCCCGCGTTGTAGCAGGGTATGAAACTTCAAAGCCGGAACTTTCGTGCTACCCTTCCCATAGTCGTAAACGAGCTACATGGGATTTGTAACGCCTTCTTGACCATTCATCCTCTATCACTACTGTCATTTCTGACAATATTTGAACAATTCTGAATGGTCCGTCCCAGTTAGGAGCGAGTTTTACATTTACCAACGGAGTGTGGTATCGCACAACCCGGTCTCCTACTCGGAACTTACGTGGTTTAAGATTGACATCATGGCCAGTCTTTTGCCACTCGGCAGCTTTTGTCAGGTTCCGTCTCGCGAGGTAATATCCTTCTACAAAACGTTCTCTGAGCTTTTCGACAAACCCTATGGGACAAGGATCATCCGTAGACATTCCGGGAACCCCATAGTCTATGTCAGCGGACATTACTATTTCCTTGCCAAAGACGAGTAAATTAGGTGAACACCCTGTGCTTGAATGAATGGTCCCATTATAAGCGTGAGCTATAAATGGTGCTGATTCATCCCAATTCTTCCGGTTTTCATCTACCAGGGTCCGAAGACACTGGATCAATGTCCGGTTGAATCTTTCTACCATACCATCTGATTGTGGACGATATGGATTCGTATGTGTCTTTTTGATCTCGAGTATCCTACACATTTCTTTCCAGATCTGGGATTCAAATTCCCTTCCCTGGTCGGAATGTAGTACGCTCGGAGTTCCAAAAGGCAACATCCAGTTCTTCACTAAAGCTTCCGCACAAGTGGCAGCTTTGTGATTCTTCATGGGATAGATCTGCACATATTTTGTGTAATAATCCATCACCACCATCATACAGGTATTTCCTTCCTGAGACTCGTCGATACCAGATATGATATCTAGAGCGATTCTGGCAAACCTGACACCAAATAGCTCCTGTTGTAGCGGCATCTTTCCAAGTCCTACCCCGGGTTTGACTTTGCTACAGACCGAACATCCAGATATCCACCTTCGAATATCTGCACCCATTCCAGGCCAGTAGTAACGACGCCTTATTCTGGCTACCGTCCTTTTCCATCCTAGATGAGCTGCACTCCTATGTTCGTGACATAGAGTCATTAGTCCGGAACGTAATTCTCGAGGGACTACTAATTGCAGAGCACGTTTAAGTGGTTGCAACGTAGTTCTCCATCGATATAATACTCGATCTCGGACCTCTAGTTCTTTCCATTGACCACATAGATTCCGAAATTCTCGGTTTTCAGGCGAGATCTCGGATCCTGTAGGTCTATGGAGCCCATTAGCTACCAGTTTAGTTAACCGGAACAGATCTGGGTCAGCCTGTTGACTTTCCTTAATCTGTTCTAGTGTCCACTGATAGTTCTGGGGCGGTTTTACTTTCTGGGAGCGTAGGGTAGCTATTACAGCTCTATGCTCACCACAGTCCCGGCAATCTGGCCGCCCACATTTCCGCACTGGTCTCCTTGAGAGACAATCTGCATTAATGTGAGACTTTCCAGCCCGGTGCTCGATCTGACAGTTTGTCAATCCGAATTCGGAAAGAGCTGCCAGCCATCTTCCAATCATTCCCTCGGCATCTTTGAAGTTAAAGAGCCATTTGAGAGAAAAATGGTCAGCACGCAAGATAAAATCTCCACCTGCTAGGAAGTGTCGATATTTTCTTACATACACCACAACCGCTAAGAGTTCCCTCTTAGTGGTACAGTAGTTCCGCTGGCTTTTACTCAAGCTATTGCTGACAAAAGCTATTGGAACCTCCACACCATTCTGAATCTGAGACAACGCCGCTCCAATACTCTCGTTACTAGCGTCAGTGTCAAGAATGAACCGACCCTGGGGCAGAGGGTACTTCAACACGGGGTCTCCGTAAATTTTCTTTTTAGTCCCAGAAAAGCATGTTCAGCTTCCGGAGTCCATTGGATCTCTTTTGGCTTCCCTGGCTTATCTAGTACCACATACTGCTGCATGGGGTGTGCAATTTCAGAAAAACCCGGAATAAAGTCGCGGTAGTACGAACAAAATCCTAGGAAAGACCTTATGTCTTTTATATTCTGGGGGCGCGGCCAATTAGCTACTACCTCCAACTTGGAAGGATCTGCCCGGATTCCATTTCCAGAAACTATCCGTCCCAAGTATTCCACAGATCTGCGAAACAGTTTGCATTTCTAAGGTTTGAGCCTCAACCCATAAGATTGAATCCGCTCAAATACCTCTCTCAGGTTTTCTAGACATTCAACATAATTCTTTCCGAAGATGATTATGTCATCCAGATAAACCAAACACTTTTTCCACTGTAGACCACGCAACATCTGATCCATCATGGATTCGAAAGTTGCAGGAGCGTTACAGAGGCCAAATGGCATTACGGTAAACTCGTAAAGCCCTTGATGAGTGGTGAACGCCGTTTTAGGTTGATCGCCACTGTTCATCTTTACTTGCCAATATCCAGACTGGAGATCCAGAGTACAAAACCACTGGTTCCCTCCTAGAGAGTAGAGACTCTCATCGATCCGAGGTATTGGATAGGCATTTTTCCGGGTGATACTATTCAATTTTCTGTAGTCGATACAGAATCGGCAAGTACCATCCTTTTTAGTAACCATTACCACAGGGCTAGCCCAAGGACTTGCACTGGGGATAATTACTTTCTGGTTCATCATTTTCTCTACTTCCTCTTCTAAAGCTTCCCGTTTTACCGGAGGTAGCCGTCGATAAGGAAGACGGAAAGGTTGATGTCCCTCTGTGTCAATCGTGTGTTCCACTCGATCCGTTCTTTCCAGAGGATCTCCTGGTCGAGCAAAGATTGACTCCATTTTCTTCAGAAGCATCCTTAGTTCATGTCGTTCCCCACTGTTTAGTGTGTCTGTCGTCTGAACTAAGGTTTCCAGAGTTTCGTGCAATGGACTCGGAACTGGAAAGTATCCTGTTCCTGTATCATAGCACTAACTCGCACTTCTTCATAATCATTTCCTTCGAAATCCAGTTTTCCCGGTTCGGAATTTTCATCTTCCCCGGTTATTTCGGAAACTGGAACAGGTGTGATTCCCTGCGGACCGGAGTCTACTAGGCCATCTACATGAGCTAGGGTTGCCCAATGTATCACCTTTCTTCAGTTTAATCAACCCGGGGGTATGATTACTTATAGGAATTGATCCTTCTCTAGCACTTCCGATCAAAGTATCCCAGGCCTGTATTCCTTTGTGAGAAAACAGTTCCGGGTTTGGCTCGAAGAGTGCATCTCCACGTGGTAAATCTCCTTCCCCAGCTATCAGGACATTAACCATCTGCTGAGGTGGGATGCCCACATCTTGTCGAACAGAAATCAAAGAAGAAATCCGTCGACAACTACATTCCACTTCCATTAACTCAGGAAATTTGAGTCGGAGAGTGCCATCTTGTAGATCCACAGAGCCTCCATAGAGGGTGAGAAAATCTACGCCTAATATTCCACTCTCTTCAATATCACTGAGTATGGGACCCCATACAAATTCAGTGTTACCTATTGAGACTGGAATAATCACAATACCATAGCATCTCATGTGAGTGCCATTAGCAGCTTTTGCCGTAGCTCCAGGAACATGACATTCCTGTGCGAATCCAAGAGACTGATAGAGTCCATTGTTCAATACAGAGCGACTAGCGCCAGTATCTAATAACAGATCTATCTTTCTTCCTTGAATTCTAGCCGGCACATACCAACGTCGCCCACCTAAGGGAGATGGTTGTCGTATAAACCGTGAGATCCCATCCAAGGTTCCAAGATCCCATCCACGTTGACAAAGCCATTGCAGACAGGGGTGCCCGGGTGAAAGATACTTACTACAGATCGTTGCGACCGTACTTTGTATCTTTCCCTTTTCTGGTAAGTGGGGAATATATTCCTTCTTATTGATCTCCCAGGTTTGGGTTTCCTGGCACATTCCTTCCCGGACCGCAGTGTTGCCACCCGCTACAGTCCTTCTTTGTTTTCCGGTTCACTTCGAGAGGCAACCGTCAACGCAGGCAGAATACGAGGTGTTTCCACTGTAGTAACGTTCCGGACTTCAGGACAATCTGGAGAGATATGTCCCATTTTGTTGCACCGCCAACAACGTCGGACATCCAGCTGGTTTTTCTCCACCTGATTCAGTCTTTCGTTGATTTTGGTCAACAACTTCATTACCTCAGAGGGATTTCCTTCTGGATCAGCGGTTTTTGGTTTTGCCTCTGCCACAGAAGGTACATCACTGTTCCTTCCAAAGCTAGGGGTTCGACCTCTCCCACGTCCCCGTCTATTGAAACCTCCTCTTCCAAGTACCATCAAGCGGACAGTACAAAGATTGTCGGATGTCTGCAATGCGTGCGTAACACGACTTGTTATACGAAAATAGACGTCTTCACGCACTAATTCGCTATAGAGAATTCTAAGAGATACTATCGAGCGGACATTAGAGAGTATATCCTCTATTTCTGCTTCCTGACACTCTTAGGTATCTTCTTCTTCTACTTGTGACCAAGTAGAACCCACTACGTTAACCCGGGAAGTTTTTCCTGGATTAGCATATTTTCCGAATAGTATACACCGTTGTTCATAGGCATCCACTATTCGCAACACCTGCATGAAGTTCATACCGGGCTCCCATTTAGAGATGACTTCTGCTCTCAAGTCATCATCTCGAAGTCCTTTCACAAACTGAGTTTGTAGATCTTCATGTAGTGCAGGAGAATCCAATCCCGTTCCTGGGTAAACTTCCAACAACATTTGTTGTAAGGCTAGCCCATAGGCGCGAGTTGTCTCCTCTTTACCCTGGATCCTCTTTAGAAAAGTGGATTGGGGGTTCAGCGTTACCAGCTGACCACAATAGGAAGAGGCTACCTCCACTAACTCATCCCATTCCGTACCACCGGAACGGCGAAAAGCGCGAAGTGCAGCTTCTCCGAGTCCATCTTGTAGCGCTCTTTTGAGGTATGGCAATGCATCGACTTTGTTCCAGCCATTACATTGTATATCCTCACAAAATCCCGCAAACCAGTGTTCCCACTCCATTCCTTTTCCATAAGGTTTTGGAATGACAGCGTTCCTTCTGGCTGCGTTCTCTGGGCGCATAATTGGAACCTTGTCGATTCTTGCCATTGACAAGTTGAAGATCCGGTCTTGCTCCCTGATTTGGTTGAAAGAGTTGAACCCTAGTTCGGCTATAGCTTTACTAGTGTGTTCAGAACTCGGAGAACCCATTCTTGACTCGGAAGGTAGCCGGAAGCTAACCAAAGGAGTCTTCACACCCTTTGTTCCAGATATGAATCTGTTAGGGGTCGTCTCAAGATCTTCTACTTTCCCTGGAGGGGAGTATAGATGATCTCTTACATTACTCCAGCCAGCTTGTGACATAGGCATCCTTCGGGATGATTCTGCCTCTGCTAGTCGAGCCTGGTCCTTCATGTGGTGTACATGTTGGTCCAGTCTCGATCTCCCGAACCGAAAGTTCTTCCAAGTTATGGTGCCGTTTGGCTACCTCCTCTGCGATATCTCGATTTCGAGCTTCTAATTCCCGATACATATCTCGGGCTTCCCTTTCCCGATCAAACTCCGCTAAGAGTTCTGGTCCAAGGAAGCCTACAGGAATCTCATCGGAAGGTACCCGTAAGGTATCTTCCGACCTATTCCGGGGAGTACTAGACTCTCCAGGACTATCTGTCTGAGACCCAATTTTACTGAGTCCCTCCAGATCCCTCGCGGGGCCATGTCGGCTGTCGGCTGCCGGACTGAAATTCTTCAGGACCGTCGAACTCAAATTCTGAGCGGCGGTTCTCTTCCGAGATTTCTCCTTACCGGACTTCTGGGTTTCACCCCCTCCCTCCGGTTTTGGTGACTTTCCGTCATTCCGGGCCGGAAGAGTTGGTTGAGAAGTTACCTCCCCATCCTCACTCTCCTGTTCAGCCTGGGATCTGGTTTTTATTCCAGATCCGTGCATTTACCGAGAATCCCGGGTTGTGTAAGCAACCTAGGATCCTGGTCACGGCACCAGTGTGGTGGTCGCCGCCTGTCTAGCAGTTTGGATGACCCCAATCCGGAACGCAAGTTCCAGGCAGGATCCCACCCTACGCACTCTACGTAGGTTGGTTCGGTTTTTCGGTTAGTTTGCACAGACCTAGTCACACATGACACAACAACGTCTTTTAATAAACAGGGATGTTTATTAATCACTACTTCCCGGAAAGATCTGGAAGATCTTTCCCACAAGTACAGTACCCTAGCACATAGGTGCCAGGTAGCGCTGGAGAGGCTAATCTGAAAGACTCGCCTAACCACCAGGAAGGTTACAAGAACCCGCCGTCAAAGTGAGGGCCCAAGGGTCTGTTCCGTAGAAGAGACGCGTGAGGACAGCCTGTCGACCTACTGTGAACGCTGAGTATATATACCCAGCATTACGTAATCCCGGTCTCCGCCGCGCCACTCTCGTGTGCGGCGTTGTCCGGAATCACTACACAGTAAAGATCGGCACGTCGCGCCACCTTCCGTAAAACAAACGAACACTGCTGGATTCCCACCCCACTACACTACTTATGCGAAAGACGGAGAGGGGGGGAGGGGGGGGGGAGAAGGGGGAGGCTAATAAAAGTTCTCAAAAAAATGTATTATCCTGGAGAACTAACCATTGGTCTTCTGAACACTCCACCTGAAAGTCTCTATCTCTATATTAGTCATGGGTCTTTTGCCAATGATGAGATCTTTCATTTGAAGTATACCTGCTTTTCTCCATGAGGAGTTCAAAAGCCTTGTGAGGCCATTATTAGGGATGATGAGCATGTTTTCCCTTATCATTTCATTCTGTCTTTCCCTCTCTGTGATTGGGAATGTGTTATAAGCCTTGTCCCAGGCCTGGATCATTTCCCTGTAAAAACTGAGTCGGACACTCTTATCTATTTATTTTTTTTTTTTTTTTTATTGGAAATAGTTTGCTTACAAAAATGTCGCGGTCTTCCACCATTCCTTTTCTCATACCTTTTAAATGCATATTGCCATGACATGACTTGGGTTCTAATTATGTGAAATTGGTATGCTATAAACCCTATAATTAGAAGCAACATACACAAACATAAATATCTTTTATCATTACACCTCTTTTTTTGGAGGAAGTCCTCGAAGATGGAATCCGCAATACCAAGTGTCTCTCGGAAGAACAAAGTCCATTGCTGTAAATCATAGTTACAGTCTAGCAACCCATTTTATTCTGGATACCCTGTACATTGTGTCCAGGTCAAGTAGTTTTAAACCACCTTTATCAATATCTTGACACAAGAGTGGATGTGCAATTCTGTTGACCCTGCTCTGCCAGATGAAAGAGTTTGTGATTTGTCTAAATTCCTTGAAAACTCTCTTGGGTGTATGTAGCACCGATAATTAAACTATTAAACACTGTGATTATGCCTTTCAGAGATAGTTACCGATTTGACAAATGCTTACATATGGCTTCGCACTTATCTAATCTTTTTTTTAAATTGAGAGCATATTTATCTTCCTGTGACATGTTATTCTTTACAATAATGCCCAATATCTCTGTGGTTGAGACTTCCTGTAATGGGAGATTTGGGGTGAGCTCTCCCTGTGACAGACCTACACGAAGTATTTTAGAATTTTATTCATTAATCTTTAGCCCTGCCAGGTTTCCAAAAATGTGTAGGATGTCAAGGATCTTGTAAACAGATTTAGTTTCCTGCACCAAGCCGCATGGGTCATCTGCAAAATGTGAGATCATTACTTTTCTCTAAGTAATGCGGGTTCCTTTGATTTCATGATTCTCTCTGATGAATGATAGAAGCTCTATAGTTAATATAAACAGATAAGAGGAGATGTAGCAACTTTGTCCAGTCCCTTTCTCAGGCCTGAACCACTTTGTGTGGAAGCCATTATTGGATAAGCAAACTTCAGGGTCAGTGTAAATAATTTTCATCCAATCCTGGAATTCTGGACCGAAACCAAAGAGCTTAAAGCTGTCACCTATTGCTCCCAGTGAACCGAATCAAAGGCTTTTTCAAAGTCTAAGTTCAATAAAAACCCATTAACTTTCTTTTCATTTAGGAGTGTTATACTATCCTTTATGGTCCTTATATTATATCCTATATAGCGTCCATGTAGGAACCCTGTTTGGTCATGATAAATGAGTTTGTTAATATAGCTCTGTAATCTTAATGCTAAAAGTTTAGTTAAAATTTTGTAGTCTGTATTTAGCATAGTGATAGGCCTCCAGTTTTTAGTTTTTAATTTTTTCCTTGTTAATGGTTTTTTTGGGGGGAAGAGTGATCACCCCTCTTTTTTGTTCAGTACTTAAAGTAAGCTCTCCTTAGCATGGTTTAGGGAGTCAAGCATTCTTTCATCTATATCACTCCAGAAGTATCAGTAGAATTCTGCAGTGAGCCCATCTATGCCTGGGCATTTGTTGTTTAGTTTCTTAAGGGCTTCACTCATTTCATTCAAGGTCAAAGCACTTCTAGTCTTTTAGAATCCAGCTCTGTAAGAGTTGGGATATCGTTGTTAGCTGAAATATAGCTTCCTCCTCATTACGCCACTGCTGTGAAGCCTGAATGTCTCTGGAAATTTCTTTCAGGCAGTATGGGTTGGATTCAGAAAGGATGCGTTTCTCACGGTCACTATCCCCATTTCTCCTATAGTCCAGCCGAATTGTGCCAGAAAAAGGGGTTTCACTTCATTTTAGTATAGAAGCATGAAACTTGGTACAATGGTAGAACTTGATGTACTGATCAAAATGAGAGTAGGGGCCAAGCTCAATTTTTTCTATATGGCTACGAAATCCAATATGGCTGCCAAGGCCCTCTGAAATCAATAGTAGCTGTATTTTTCTTTGAATGGATAGTGAAATATTAATCACATATAATATCAATTTATAGTCAAGCAAGCAGAAAATATAAATCTATCACTTTGATGCATTTTTAAAATGTCAGCCATCTTGAAATACAACATGGCTGCCAAAAGCAACCCTGAAACATGTGAAATAGCAACTCAGCTATTCATTATCATATCTTTTAGTGTGACACCTTTAGTTTATGCAATAATCAGAATGTTTGTATGATCAATATTTGATGAGATAGGAGGGTCCCTTAAGGATGGAAAATTCCTACTGTTGGTCACATTATATTGAATGACATGATGATCAACTCTATGGGCAACTTCTGTTCTACAGAGAGTTTAGACAATGTCACCTGATTATGTTGCATCCTAATGGATTTCATATTGATCTCACATTTTGAAATCCAAAATGGCTGCCAAAATCAGTCTGAAAACCTATTTGCAGTGACAACTCAGCTGTTTATTATCACAACTTTAAGTGTGACACCTTCATATTAGGGTTTCTGAGGGTCACAAATCCTATGCAATAATCAGCAATAAAGTATGATTAATAGTTGCTGAGATATAAAGGTATAACATGTGATTGAAATAGTTGCTCACCATAATGAAAGCTGTAAATATTTTCATCATATTTCTAATGGTATGATTGTTTATGTCATTCCATTGAATGTTACTTTTTGATGACCCAAAAGGAATATATGATTTGAAATGATCTGAGGTGCCTCTACTTCATTGACATTCACAGTTTTAATAGCATTTACAGTATGTTGTGCATAGCATGCATGCCCTTCCACAAGGTTTAGGTAGTGCTGTCTGTACAATAATCCACTTTTGGGATGCATCTGTCTTCCAGTCCCAGTCAACATGTTCTGGAAGCTCAGGAAAATTTTGTAGAGACTGCCCCAGCCATATCCCGTGTTGTACGCTGGCCTTAGTGTATTTTGATAGAACTCCAAGAGCATATTCATTTCTACAAGATAGAATGTGTATGTTTCCAAAGCAGTCTTCTTCTCTTTGTTTAAGAATGCTGAAGTGACATCAAGTGAGTCCATGTTGTCACGGTCACGGGCCGATGCGTTTGCCGAACTGCAACGTGATATTTTATATTTCGCGGGCGTCAGACCGGAACGGTCATGGTCTGCGGAGTTTGGCGGGAAAACACGCCTGCATCCGGTCGCCGTTTTCCCTCCTTTATAAGCTGAGACATTTGAAATCATAAGCAGTTGGAATCCAGACCTGAAGCTATACGTGTCCGAGTTATTTCTTCACCAGATTTACAGTGGCGATCTTGCCAGGATAGGACGTATCCTGAACACCAGCCGGGTAAGTGTAGTTTGTGTGTATACGGTGGTGTATAGTGCAGTATATTGTATGTATAATTTGGTGGAGAGGGTGAGCTCCGAACACAAAGAAGATACTTTTAAAAGCCTGTAAGTTATAACCGCAAAATTCACTGAGCGGTCCCGTCAGCGTTTGAATTCGAAATCACGAGGTATATCTCCGCAAAAGTTGTAGGGTTGAACCGCACCCGCCCGCTAATATTGATTTACCGTGTCCGTTGGTATTTGAATCGGAAAATACGGGACGTATCTTTGCGAAATTTGTAGGTTTAAACCCTCCGCCTCCGTTACTATTCAGCGTGTCTGTTGACGTTCGAATTTGAAAATACGGAGAATATCTCCGCAAAATTCACTGAGCAGTCCCGTTGTCGTTTGAACTGCGCCCGCCTGTTTCTACTGACTTAACGTGTCCGTTCGTATTTAAATCCGAAAATACGGGAAATATCTCTGCAAAACTTGTAGGTTTGAGCCGCACCCGTCCGTCACTACTGACTTAACGTGTCCGTTCGTATTTGAATCCGAAAATACGGGAAATATCTCTGCGAAATTTGTAGGTTTAAACCACCCTTTTCCATTACTACTGAGTGTGTCTGTTGACGTTTGAATTCGAAAATATGGGGTATAACCATGGTCGATCGTGCCGAGGAACGTCTCGACCTTGATATGAACACCTGCATTAGGCGTCAACTGGAACTCCATTCCAGGGGGTTTCCAAGAACTGTGATGGTTCTGACACAGAAATACTGTGGGACTGGTTATCCATGGTGGAGGCCGCAATAACAGCATTGAAGGCCACTGATCCTCTCGTTATAGAGATGGTCTTGTATTCGGCACAAGGGGCTCTATCAACATTCATACACGGCATTGTGTGCCAGCTAAAACCTGATGAGATTACGTGGGATGTCGGACATGTCGGAGCCTAAGGATTTGGCAGCGGCATGCAACTCCGCATGCCTAGCTGCAAGATCGCTCGGGCGATTCGACGCAGAGCAAACCGAGGCCATCGAGGCCGCCTCCCTGACGAGACCAGGGAAGCCGAAGCAGGCCGTCGATGAGGCTAGCCAGGTACTTAAGTCTCTGCAGCAGCAGATGAAGAGCTTTGAGAAGAAATTGGAGGCCCTGGCAGTGCCACCGGCCCCTCAGCAGATGGCTGCATCTGTGCCATCCAGTACTCCCTTCCAACATGGAGCCGACCCCTATGGCCATGGTCACCAAAATCCATACCAGGCCGGCCCATACATGCAGGCCGCTGCAGGCATGCAGCCGAATGGGTACCCGCAGAGCGGGTATCCAATGTCCCAGTACCATCCCGGAACACCTGCTCCTATGATACTCAACATGTACATGGGAAAGGGGGACCTTGGTCAGGGCAAAGGCCGCGGGTGTGAAAAAGGGAATGGCGGCAGCCGCAACGGCAACAAGAACAACAGCAAGGGACAGTCTGGTCCCCAGTCTGATGCTGGAACTGCCAGAAAATTGGACACTTTGAGCGCGATTGCCGCCAATTGCCAGCTCCACAGGCCGCCGTGGGCTTTCCGGTTTGGAGCCAGGGCGTCCCTCCCCAGCAAGCTGCTGCAGCCCACATGGCGTGGGGCCAGGTCGCCCCCGCCTCCGTAACAAACAACCCTGCGTTAGAATACCCTGGATAGGGATCGGCCCCACAGATGGATTTGTTCAACACCTATCCTATCAACCAGGGAAACTAATTGGCACGCCGGACGGTCGGGTAACGTTTCTTTTGGAAACCAATGGGCTCAGGCTGAGCACCCTGGCCGACACCGGCGCATGCCGCTCTATGATCAGGACAGATGTCTGGAGACACCTGGTCACCAAAAAGGGCCTCCCTCCCTTTTTGACCCCTGGGGTCAAATTGAAATCACTGTCAGGCCACGATATCCCTACTAGAGGGGTGGCCCTTGTAGGACTCAAGGGGAAACACATCCCCCATGTATATAGTGGATAGCATGATGCACGATGTGCTCTTAGGAATAGATGGGTTAAGAATTCTAGAAGCTAGCGTAGATTGTGTGAAGGGGTTGATTCGTGTCATGAGGGAAACGTACCAGTGGGCTGGTCCTCTAGATGAGAGTGAGGATATGTGTGGGGTGCACAGTGACCTCAACAAATGGGCAGGGCTTTTCCCGAATGTGTTTTCACGTGATAACCAACCCCTTGGTCGGGCCCAAGGGGTAAAGATGTTTATCACCACCGAAAATGTCCAGCCGGTCCGTCAGCGGCCGTGTCGGGTTCCCCTCTAGAAAAGACGGGTGGTGGAGGGAGAGATTAACAAATTGTTGGAAAAAGGGCTGATACGCCCTAGTTCCAGCCCCTGGGCATCCCCGGTATTGATAGTACAGAAACCTGATGGGTCCACACGCTGCGTCGTCGATTACCGCAGACTAAACGCCATCACAGTCAAGGATGCCCATCCGATGCCCATAGTGCAGGACATCTTCGATCAACTGTAGGGAGCCGAGATATTTACTACCATGGATCTGAAATCGGCATATTGGCAGATAGAGGTAGATGAGGACAGCAAGGAAAAGACAGCCATGGCGACTCACATGGGTCTGTATGAGTGGAATGTGATGCCTGCTGGTTTAAAGAACAGTGGGGCGGTCTGGCAGTGACATATCAACAAGGTGGTGGGACAATTCCTGTCCAAGTCCATGCTGGTCTACCTTGATGACATCGTGATTTATTCACGGAACAAACACGATCACGAGGAACATGTCCGACAGGTTCTCAGGACCCTAGAGGAGAATAACCTCACAGTAAACTCTCAGAAATGCCAGTTCCATGCTGATGAGATCAAGCTCCTTGGGTTCATCGTAGGGACCAAAGGGATCCGCCCAGATGAAGACAAGGTAGCTGCCATCAAGGAAATGGCTCCGCCTCGTGATGTGAAGGGCATCAGAAGGTTTCTGGGGATGGCTAACTACTATCAGCAGTGCATCCCCAACTTCGCAGAGTTGGCAGCCCCGTTGGCCAATTTCACCAAGAAAAATGCCCGTTTTGAGTGGAACGAGTCCACACACCGTGCATGGGAGGGTCTGAGGGACACATTGGTGTCCAGCCAAGTCATGGGATTCCCAGACCTCTCAAGGCCATTTCAGCTATACACAGACACGTCCGATCTGTGCATAGGAGCCATTCTGACCCAACGAGATGATGAGGGTGTCGAACGCCCTATTCAGTACATATCCAAGAGGTTGAACCCCGCCCAAGAAAAATGGGCCACCATCGAAAAGGAGGTGTATGCTGTTATCTTCGCCTTAAACAAATTTCGGGTGTACCTCCAGGGGTCACAGTTTACCATTTTCACAGATCACAAGCCCCTCAAGTCCCTTTTCTTGTCAGAGGTGCAGAATACCAAAATCCAGCGTTGGGCAGTCCTCATCGCTCGGAGCCCCTATAGAGTACCGACGTGGGTGCCACAACGTCCGCGCAGACATGTTATCGCGTCTCATGGCCAGCGAGGCCGCCCTACCCCACGCAGAACAATCAGCGGTTACCGTGGGCAGACCAGAGCGGTCGGCTTAGGTCCCCCGCTGATGTGGACCGATCCACATCTAGACAAAGTATCCTTGATCCGATATCAGGTACAGCTTCCCGAGTACAACAAGGGATTGGATGATCTGGACAATTACATTGTCTATGGTAATGTCCTGTACACGGTCGAGGCCCCCCACAAGGGAACCGGCTATCCCCGGATAGTGGTCCCACCTCAAATGACCCGGGATTTGGTTAGGCGTGCGCACATAGAGGTGGGGCATCAAGGTGTCGACAAAACCTTGGGCCGGTTGAACGAGAAATACCGGTGGCCTCGGATGAGTAAGGAGATCTTCTCTGTACTCTCCGAGTGTCCAGAGTGCCTGTCACATAAACGTAAGCGGTACTACCCAATGCCAATCCCCCATTTCCCGGGAGAGATCGTAGGCATTGATATGATTGGGCCCTTTCCGATCTCGTCAAAGGGGAATCGATACTGCCTAGTGCTTATTGACCACTGTTCGCGGTGGGCAGAGGTGAAACCTCTACCTAGTAAAGGATCTGAATTGGTTTTAAGATACTTGCATGATGAGTACATCCCCCGGTTCTGCCCCCCGCAGATGCTAATCTCCGATCGTGGGGTAGAGTTCAAGAACTCCCTCGTGGAAGGCTTCCTCAAGGGTTTGGGAACCAGGGTGTGCTTCACCGCTGGGTACCACCCCGCGACCAATGGGCGGACAGAAAGGTTCAATCAAACCCTGAAAACCATCTTGGCGAAGATGGTTAATGCCCAGGGAAATGCATGGGAGGACGTTTTGGGGCCCACCCTTGCGGCCCACCGCAACACTGTTTCGAACGCAACTGGGTTTACCCCTTTCTTCCTGCAATTTGGTAGGGCCCCCACCAAACCAGCAGCCAACCTGGGGAGTACAAACCCCAAGTTCTTCCCGAATGTGCTGGAGGACAGGGTGAGAAGTCTGAACCGGGCATATGATGCAACCAAGGGGAACTTGATGAAACAACAGCAAGTCAACAAGGCCCGGTTGGATAAACGCCCCCGCGCTCCATTATTTGCAATAAGAGACAAGGCCACAAGCCCAATGCGGCCCCCTCGACCCGAAGTTCGAAATCGGGTACCGAATACACCAGCTAAACGGCCCGGTAGCGGCCATATCAAAGGGGGATGGGAGAATTCAAATTGCAAACATAGACCGATTGAAAAAGGACACCTCTGTGGGAGGAGAAGCAATCCAACAGGCGCTGCCTGTGTCCCAGCGGTCTCGGTTCTTGAAACAATACCCGCCGAACCTTCACCTACCCCGTCCCTAGGATCTTAGACGTCCCCTCCTCTGTGCGCGGTCCGGTCCTCCCTCGCATCAGCGGGCTGCGGTACCCGCAGCCCCCTCATGCAATCCCCCGTTGTATGGTGATGCGCTGGCAGCCCGAAGAGCTGCTAACCTGGCTCAACCACAGTTCCGCGGACGCGTCCTCCTCTGTGGACGGTCAGGCCGGTCTACTGTGCCGACCGTCTGCACTCGACAATCCTCTCATCCCACAGCTCCGTCGTGCAATCCTCCAATGTATGGTCCCAGACGTAAACATTCAACCCTCCCCTATCCGTCCATCACAATCCCCACCAACAGGGACCCCCGTGTCAACTGCGGCCCCCACAGCTAGACCTTCATTGCGTGACCAGCCCGAGTTGTGCCCGCATCTAGACTGCATCGATGCCGGTCCACGCCCCAATGCTAGCCGGTCGAACAACCCCACTGCACAACATAGGCCCTCTGCAAAACAAAGAATTCCTGCTCTTCTTCTTCTTCTGTAACGCACTAAGTGTCTATGACACGTGGCGCTCTTGATCTCCAAACTATCTTCTTCCACTCTTTCCTGTCTTTGGCAATTTCTTCTGCCTCCTTTGTTGTTATGTTTAGTCCTTTTAGGTCTTCCTCCAGGACCTTTAGCCACATTGATGTCTGGCCTCCTCTCGGTTTCCTCACTTTCCGTCTAGCCTCCGCTAGTGCTTGTTTCGCTGGTGTTTCTTCGTGCAGTCTCTCTACATGGCCGTACCACCTCAGTCGCCTCGTTCTGATGGTGTCGCTCCACTTTTGTTGTTTTGTTATTGTGTAGAAGTTATCGCTCGCCATCTTTCTCGGCCATTTTACGTCTATCACTTTTCGTAGCAGTCGTCTGTTGATCTTATTCTCGGAGTTCTTATTCACTGTCCACAGTTCTGCGTTATATAAGAAGATACTTTCGATGCAGGCTCTAAATACTCTGATCTTCAGTTGAGTTGCTAGCTTTTTGTTGGTAAATATGTGTTCTAGCTTCCGCATGGCATTGTTTGCTAGTTGTTTCCGTCTCTTTATATCTTCTGTTGTATCTAGGAGACTACCCAGGATTTTGCATTTTTTCCAGTCATTGTTGCTCTCCCTTGAGATGGTGAATATTTCCGTTTTTGTTTCGTTGATTCGTAGGCCTTTGTTTGTTAGCTTTGGCAGTGTTTCGGTCTTTTGGGCTTCCATGTGCTCTTTGGAGTTTGTAGCGGCCCATCCAATGTCATCTGCGTACTTGGGTCTTATTAGCGTTCCTTGCTTTGGGATGTTTCGGTCTTCTGTGGATGGTCTCGCGTATTGGTGGTCTTCTCCTTGTGGGTGTTTGTCAAGGGCTTTTGCGAGATAGAGCGTGAAGAGGATAGGGCTTAGGCAGTCACCTTGCGGTACTCCCATCTTGGTCTTGAACGGCTCTGATGTTGTCTGGCCTACTCTTACCCTATATTGGACATTTTCTACGAGGACTTTGATGATGTGTAGTTCCGCTGGATCGAGTATGTACTTCAGATCTTCAATCAAGGTGTTTCGGCGGACAGTATCAAATGCTTTGCTCATGTCCATGAGAATGATGTTGAGTTCGTAGTCCATGGATGATATGGCCTTTTCTGCCAGGGTCTTGTAGGCAAAGGCATGTTCTGTGGTCCCTCTTCCTGCTCGGTATGCGGCTTGTTCTATTGGGATGTTCTGGTCGATCTTTCCGCCCATCCTTCTGATCATACATAGTGCGAGGATTTTTCTGAGCATCGATAGTAGAATGATGGGTCTCAGGTTTGATGGTGGTCCTTTCGTTTTGCCTGGTTTCTGCAGTGGTGTTAGTATGCCTTCTTTTATTTCTGTTGGGTGTTCTCCTGTTCTTGATATTTCGTTTAGTATCTCTGCAATCTTTTCTGCTGTTCTTATGCTTCCGCTCTTTAGTTGTTCTGCCTTGATGTTGTCTATGCCGGGGCTTTTGTTGTTTTTGAGTGACTTTATGGCTTTTTCTACCTCTTCTGGCGAGAATGGTGGTTTGATCTGCCTTGGTTTTATGCTTCTTATCTCTTGGAGGTTTTCTTCGCTGAATGTTTCTTGGAAGTGTTGAGCTATGATTTTTACTTGTTCTTGGGGGGTTGCTGTTAGGCCCTCCTCTCCTTTCACGAGTAGTGGTTGTCTTTCTTCGTTGTTCGCGATGATCTTTACTGCCTTGAACATTCTGTACGAGTCGTCTTTTGCACTTTCTATCTCTTCTATCTGCCCCTCGATTTTCTTGCTGGCTCCGTCTGCTATGATTTGGTGTATCTTGTTAACCCATTCAAGCCGGGTGATGCCTTGAGGCATCAACCAGGGCTGGCCGGCTGATGCCTCAAGGCATCAACCGGTGCTGGCCGGGTGATGCCTTGAGGCATCATTTACAAAATATATGTTATATTGAATAAAATTGAAAATAATGGCTTAATAAATTTAAAACATTCAGAGAATGTAGATATAACATCATATTTGATATTTCTAAGTGAAATGAAAAATAATAATAACTATCATGTGTCATGTCATGTGATCCAAAAAAACAAATTTCAACAATAGGCCTATATAGCTGGCCTCTAGCGGCATACATTGGCACTAGTACCCGGCTCCATGACTGTAGCCCTGCCGCGGGTACCCGGCGCGATAGGGTTAAGCTTGTTGTTTCTTGATTTTCGTATTTCTTCTCCCTTCATTGGGTCTTTTCCCCAGATGAGTTTGTTGTTCAGCATCTTCTGTTCTTCTGATAGAGTTTTGATGTTTGGGTCGGCGTTCTTCTTTTTTTCTTTGTAGCCCAGGATCTTGATTGCCGCTGTTTCGTTGGCTTGGACTAGGGTGTTCCATTTTTCTAGTACATTTTTGTTGTCTTCTTTGTTGTTTTTCATGATGTTTTCCACTTCTTCTTTGTGTTCTTTCTTGGTGGACTCTTCTCTGAGTCTTTCGAAGTTGATGTTCTTTTTTCTCGCTTTGGTGTCGTATATTCTTATCTTTACGTTTATGTCCATCACTACTGGTCTATGGTCAGAGGGCAGGGTGTTTCCGTATGGGTACGATCTTGAGTTTGTAACTTGCCTAATGTTTCTTGTTCTAACCAGAATGTAGTCGATTTGGTTTCTTTGTGGATTTCTTCTCTCTTCTCCATTGGCCATTTTGTATTTTCTGTAGGGGCTCTCCCATGTTGTTCGGTGCAGGAGTTTGTGGGGGAACGTGGTGTTGGTTAGAATCAGTTCTTGTTGATTGGCCAGCTCTAGGAGGGCTTGTCCGTTGTCATTCACGTGTCCTTTCCCGTATCGGCCGATGTTGTTTGGATATTTTGTGTGCCCACTACTGGTCTTAGCATTAAAATCCCCAGCCACCACTAGCACTGCTCTGTTGCTTACCGCTGATATTGCTGCGTCTAGGTCTTCGTAGAATTTTTCTCTTAGAGTCGGATCTTTTGTGCATTTGGGATTAGTTGGTGCATATATGCTAAAGACTAAAAGCTTGCGTTTGTCATTAAGCCATGTGTCTAGTCTACAGATTCTGTCTGAGATCTTAAGGAATTCTGCATTAAGGTTTGCTTTTGTTACTATGCCGACACCTCCTCTACTTGAATCATCCCCAGAATAGTATAGGGTGTATCTCTCACCTGTTGTTGTTGTT
Source organism: Alentia gelatinosa (assembly GCA_950022655.1). Lineage (NCBI taxonomy): Eukaryota > Metazoa > Annelida > Polychaeta > Phyllodocida > Polynoidae > Alentia > Alentia gelatinosa. The sequence continues at coordinate 27,681,224 of OX465592.1, forward strand.
AGTTGTTTTGAGCCTGTACCTTTCAGATGTGTTTCTTGGATTGCAGTGATGGTGATTTGCTTGCTTCTGATGTCATCTACTAGTTGTTGTTGTCTTTCTTCATTCTTGAGGGTTTGAGTATTCCATGTTCCTATCTTGATGTTTCCTAGTTCCAGTCCTTCTTGCATTTCTTGATGTTACTTTGATGTTGTTATTGGATTTGATAGTTTGAAGTTTCAAGATGTTATTGACGTTCCGCATGAAAGCGTGCGCGGCGTCACCCAACACTCCGATCTCAGAGGCGCGCGAAATCAGTTCCTGCAACTTTACCCCTTCATTCCTCCCGGCAGCGTGCGGACCCTCCGCACGTCCCAGCGTCACTCAGTAAAACCGATTCCAGTCTCATTCACCCACAAACCATATCCCCTCATGCCGGCCGGTCACTCGTTCCAGAGCACCAGCTTTGCCTGTCCCGCCAGACCATACCTACACCGGCCCCTGTCTCCGTTCTGGTAGGCAAACCACCTCCCGGCGAAAATAACCTTTTTCTTTCAGTTACAATATATTTACACCCGGTTTGCTGTAGCCCATGTCTGTTCTTCTCCAGCGTACACTCGAGATGATAAGTACACTAACTTGGTTTCTGTTGTTGTCGACCCTAGTACTGTGCGTAACCTTCTCTGATTCAGATACCCTGCTGAAAAATGCTGGATCTCCATGTTAAGGGGTTTTTCATAGAATCAGCAAACATCATGCTCAGCCGAAACCGACAGCTGTGAACAGCTCGTTTGGAACTGTCTGCATTCAAAATCCAGCGGGGGTCGGCCTTGACCACAGGGAAAAGCAGCCGCATGCCGTCCCGCCGCAACAAGTGGGGCCTTGTTGACGCCGTTGGCATCGCGGGCAGATACCTGGTGGGAATGGCCACTTCCAGGGATATGAAACAGCTACAGGGCCAAATAGACCATCTGCGGGCATCAATTCACTCGGTGAGCCACCTTATGCTATTACTCATATCTATGGTAAATGCCTCCAGACTGTTTATTAGAGAAATTAAAGGATATAGTACAGCTCCAGAACCTCACTTCAGCCCTGAACATCCATAGCTAAATTAACCACTGCCTGCATCTCCAGACGGCTAGAAATCCCTCGAACTACCCCGGAGCAAATTTCTTCCCCCCCATGTCTGGGGGTTAACTGATCTATGGTGAATGGTAGTACTGCGGCTCATTTTATCTTTCCAGAAGGCGGACTCACAAGAAACATCTGGGCCTATCGGAGGAATTGAAAGAGGAACCCTCCCCACGTCGCGTGGATTGACTTCCTACCTACCAAACGGACGAGGCCTTAGATGAATTTATGTTAGCCATACAAATTCAATGTATAACTATTGTTTTCTCTTTGGGGATTTTCAGCCAAAAGCTCACATGCAGCTGTTCTAGTGTTTACCCCAATGTGGGTAGCAAACTGAGATGGACTTTTTAATAACTAATTTCATTTTCTTGCAGTTCTAGTAAATTATGTTTGTAAATAATATCTATGCTGCCTATGCCAATGCAGTTAATGTAATGTTGTGGAATTATGTTGTAAATAATATCCATGCCAATGTAGTTGGGAGCTGTTGTAGTTTTAGCTCTAGTGAAATTATGTTTGTAAATAATATCTATGCTGCCTATGCCAATGCAGTTAATCATGAAATTATGTTGTAAATGGTAATCTGTACCAATGTAGTTAATCTATCAACTTAAAATTTTATTTTTCAAATACTTAAAAAGCTTGTGTTGGGAGCTGTTGTAGTTCGGCAGGCGTTTGGCCGGCTTCACCGCCTGCATATGACGTAAGTGGCCGCTACACCGGAACGGTCACGGGCCGATGGTTTGCTGAACTGCAACGTGATATTTTATATTTTGCGGGCGTCAGACCGGAACGGTCACGGTCCGCGAAGTTTGGCGGGAAAACACCCCGCATCCGGTCGCCATTTTCCCTCCTTTATAAGCTGAGACATTTGAAATCATAAGCAGTTGGAATCCAGACCTGAAGCTATACGTGTCCGAGTTATTTCTTCACCAGATTTACAATATAACATCTATCGAGTCAATTGGGCAATCAAGTGTGCTGGGATGCTTCTGTGATCTTTACCTATTCCAGATGAAATCACAGATTCAATGAAAACTGTTGGAACAAAACCACACATAGGACAACTACATTAGAGAATCTGCTGTGCAAACCAGAACCCATTTGCATTCAGCATTGCTAAGATTTACCAAATGAAACAGGATTCTTGTATCAGGTTCCTCTTGTTTGCAAAGTGACTGAAGATATATTGATATTGGAATCATTTCTTAGGGTTTCTTCTCCTGATTTAGTCTCACTTACCTGCTGGTCTGGAATAGCTGCAGCCTCATTTAATGGGAACTTGTAGAGCTCTTCTTCATTTCATTACTGTTTAAACATTCCTTCTACTCAGCAGGTATCCTAGTGGAGTTCTTTGCTCAGCTTCTTGAGCCTTTCCATCTTTCCTGTCAGCATCTGTAAGGCTGTCTGTTTTGAACTTGTTCCAGATAATGTCTACTCTTGGTGCTCTGATGCAAGGCAGGGATACTGATTCAGCATATTCAGCCAATGTCTTTGTATCACTAGAATTATTTATTAACCTATGGCCCACAGCAACTTCTGGAAGACTTCTGAAAGAACACACTTGGGTTGTCCCATTTTGTCTAGATATAGAACAATATCTGATTTTGTTTGTGTGCACAGCTCTCCAAATTTGGAGAGTGGTCGTGGCTCTCAATTCCATGACAAACTTAGCAAGAAATATATGAGCCTAGAAAAAAGAGAATATTGCTTCTGTAGGATTCTGACTAGCTCTTAATCATATGATTTTCTTTATGCTATTGGACAATCAAACAAAAGTTTCTTGCATTGGCTTGTTTTTTCTGGTCTATTTTGGACAAACTACCTATATTTGTAATGATTTATGCTGTAGATACTACATCTTCCCCTATTATACCTCTAATATCCTGGACAAATTATTCAGTGCTCTGATCAGGGAATGGATTACCTAGATCAGGAATTGCTTGGCAGAGTATTACAAATGTTGCCTGCAATGACTTTACTTGCTTACAGTATTTTACTTCAATTTTCTGCTTGATTTCAACAACTTCTTCAAACTCATGAACTAGCCATCCATTTCTGGTTGTCCACCCATTAAACAAGTTAGTTGTGCTTTGCCATAGCCTTGTGGTGCTCAAAACCAAGTATAAGAAGCTATGAGAAGGTTTTCATCACAAAGTTGCCCTTTTCAAACTTAGCAGCTACTTCTGGAAGTTGTTCCTGGCAATTAAACTTATTACATAGATACACACTTATAATTTAGCTCTCCATGACTATGAATCATTCGGCAAATTCACAATGTTAGAATTATGGTAAACAATAAAAACTTAGCATGATGAGTAATTAATAATAATACTCAGTTTCTGATCATTGCATTGGACTTGTGACCCTCACAAACCCTTATTTAAAGGTATCACACTTAAAGTTGTGATGATAAACAGCTGAGTTGTTACTTCACATAGGTAGGTTTTCAGGTAGGTTTTCAGACTGATTTTGGCAGCCATTTTGGATTTCAAAATGTGAGATCAATATGAAATTCACTAGGTGGCATCATCATAATCAAGACGCATTTTCTCAACCTCTATAGAGAAGAAGTTGCCAATAGAATTAATCCTCATGTTATTCAATATAATGTGACCATGTGCAACAGCAGTGATTTGTCATCATGTCTAGTGAGAGTTGATCTTTAATAGACTTTCCCAACTCATCAAATATTGATTATACACAAATTCTGATTATTGCATTGGATTTGTGGCCCCAAAAAACCCTAAGCTAAAGGTGTCACACTAAAAGATATGATAATAGCTGAGTTTTATTTCACATAGGTTTAGGGGCTGACGTCGGCAGCCATTTTGGATTTCAAGATGGCTGACAGATTAGAAATGCCTCTAAGTGATGGGTTGATATTTCCTGCCTTCTAGATATAGAATTAATGGCATACTTGATGAATATTTTACTGTCCACTCAAGGAAAAGTGCAGTTAATATCAACTTTGGCAGCCATATTGGATTTGACAGCCATATTGAAAAAATTGGGCTAGGCCCCTACTCTGATTTTGATTGGTACATTAAGTTCTGCCATTGTACCAAATTTTATGCTTCTATACCAAAATGAAGTCATCTCGCACGATTCTGCTGGACTACTAGCTTTGGCAACTACATAGGCTTGTTCTGCTGATACATATTTAGAGCCCTGGTAGTCAATGGTGCAATTGTGAAAGTTTGAGAAGGGGGGCGTGAGAGCCCTGGAAAAACACAAAATCACCTTGGTTATGGGTGTAAGTGTTCTCCAGTGATGCCTTGGGTGGGAGACAGTGTGCAGATCTAGTATCATAATTTAAGCCCTGTATGACTATTGTGTCTCCATCACCTATGACTCTTGCCTCCAGGCCTGATCTTTTGGCGTTTTCTACTACTGCTCGTAGGGCCATTCGATCGTCTGCCATGGAGGTGGGGACATCATCAGCAATCCAGATGTTCTTGCACCTAGGATGATTTCGCAGTTTCCCTTTGTTCCTCAGGATGTTGAGTTTGACAGATTCATGCAGGGAGCTCACATGCACATCACAAGGCTGACATCTTGGTTTAAAGTGGCCCAATCATTGTGTCAAGTCAAATTCCAGGGGGTGAGGCCTTACCCCTGTGACAGCTATTATTTCTATGACACTTTGTTGTGGTTTCTCCTGTCATTGTTCTCTGATCCCTGAAATGAGAATGCTCTTTCCGTAGATCTTTTTGATAACTTAGTTGTCTGGTGGCAAGATCGGACTGGCAATGGGTTGATCTATTTTATCACTCCCTGCCTTGGTCGTCTTGACCAAATTAGCTTCAATTTTCTGCACTGAGTTTTGGAGTTCCTCTGTCAAGGTATGTGCATGTTGGAGCGATGCTTTGAAATTGTCTAATTCTTTCAGACTATCTTTATGGGGTTTTTTTCCGCTTCGACCATAGTGAGCCTATTACTCAATCTCTCCTGTTCCAATTCTCCAACAGCCAACTTATTGGAGAGAGTTGCTAGGTCTAGCTTCAGTTGCCCAAACTGATCTTATTCATTACCTTTTTTTCTTTGCAAAGATTTGTTCCCCTTCCCCTTTGTATTCTGTAAATCTGAGCTGTCTATTTCAATATCGGCACTTCTTGTATGTCTGCCCGCAATAATTTGGGTCACTGAGTCCCTGTTCCTCAGTCACTGACCACCGACCAGGAAAGTTTGCAGTCTTATTATTATTGTCCACCGTGAATAATGTCTCTGAATATTGCCCACTGTGTGTCAGGTACCCTGGGTCGATTTAGAAAGTCGGAACTCTAAACCTTTTTTACATATAAGAGTTTTCACTGCAGTAACCTCCTTGAGCCATCACAGTTTGTGTCTGTAAGTTCAATGTCTGTAAGTTCAATATAACCTTAGGTAAATATAGACTCACTTAACTAGTAAGAAAAACAAATTAACTAAAAAGACTAGACTTCTACTAGCACTGACAAAAGAAGTGGTCATTGGGGTAGACTACCCTCACCCTTGTCTCAGGTGTTATTCTGACCTGTTTCAGACCTAAACATTATACCACAAAGTCTTTCAAGTGAGCCAGGGTGTTCTCATGTCTTTCTGAGCAGGTGGCAGTTGGACTAGAGCTAACTGGGGGTTTCACTTTGCCATCTGTCCTTGGGGACTTCCTTGGTGAAGGCTGTTTTAGTACTTCAGTGTCCCTTTTAGGTGTTATCAGTATAGGATCATTGACTGCAGGAGACACTATTAATTTAGAGAGTTGAACTCTGTTGTGGTGGTATTCTAAGTCATCAGATCTGACAATGTCAAAAGAGTTACTCTTCTGTATTGTACCAGGAGACCAATCCTTTGAAGAACTAGGCTTCAGCTTCACACGCACGTTTTGGTAGATGTTTTGCGCTTTTGTCACACTGTTCCTTGTTCAGTTGCTTTGATTTTACTGAATTCTCTATGATCTCTTGGACGGTACCAACTGTAGGTGCAAGTTGGCTGTGTTGTACTGGCAACAGGGTTCTCAGTTTCCTAGAGTTCAGTTTCTGAGAGGTTGCCTAAGAGCTAATATTAGAACCCCTGTAGAAGTTCTTCACCGAGATACTAAAATTCCATTCTTAAAAGATAGAAGAATTACGCACATATATAATTTCATGTATTAACGATCTAGATGTCAGGCATATGTGCAAGGTAACAGGAAAACCAGAGCTAGTGATGACCCATTCTTACAGGTGTATAGACCTAATTGCCAGGCATACGAAAGAGCAGTACAATATTATGGGTCAAATATTTGGAACAACCTCCTGGCGTCAGTTAGGAATACCAAGAGTTTTAAAGAATTTAAAAGCATCACAAAAAAGATTTTAAATGAACAAATACCAGTATGACCCCACATAGTAACCATCAAACTATCTTCTTTGTCTGTATCCTCCTGTACCATTCCCATGCACTTGCTGTATTCCAACCTCACATGTACCAAGTATGAATATGTGATGTAATCTGACTATAAACTCTGCCAACATTTAAATATTGTGTATATGTACAATGCTGAAGGACAGACATCTCATTGGCTATGGCTGGAAAACCAATCCATATAGGATGGACGCCTAATGGCCCTTTATTGCTCTAAAGTTATTGAAAATCTGTGATGTTATTACCCTATGTTATAGGATGACTGAAATACAGGTATTACCTGAGAGATGTTAAATCAACAGTATGTATTCTGTCTACTGAGCAATAAAAAATCATTTCCCTCCTCCCAAAAAAAATTCCTTGCAAAAATTTGCTTGATTTTTAAGATTACAGTTTCACTTGTTGTGTCTTGGAGCTCTTCAAATTTGAAAAATTTGAGATTATCAACCACGATGATGTAGTCCTTGTCGTGGCAGTGAAATAGATCACTTTAGCAGATCTGCCATCTTCTTGTTGGTACTGGCTGACTTTTCATGGGTTTCCTACAGTTGTTCGGTTTGTGTTTCTGACATGGCGCACACTGGTCACACATGTTCTTGACATCATTGTGGGTGATGGGCCAGTAGATACTGTCTTTAGCCTTTCTCAGTGTAGCTTCAAAACCTACATGTGAAATGTGCATAGTTTCCAGAATTGATGTTCTCAAGGATGCTGGGATATTAGGGAAACTAGTTAACCTAATTTGGAGGGCTCCTCGTACCGCGTTACTTTCACTAAAACTACTGCATGAGCTCGGAGAGCGAATGCAGTAGTTTTAGTGAAAGTAACAAGGTACGAGGAGCCCTCCCAATTAGGTTAACAAGTTTCACTTGTACTATACACCTCTGATAATTCGTAAATATTCAATAACTTACCAAAATAAGTCGATATCGAAGCGGAAATCAAACTCGACTGGTAGTGCAGAAGTTATTTTCTGCTAGGCAGTATGCGCATGTGCAATATTTACTCTCCAACCAGAGTCTTGATTACAACTTACTGCAGAACATCCGGGAGGTCACTACTTGACCTCATTAACGGCGTTATCAAAGCATTCATAGCCACGATTTCGTAAATAGAATTAAAACTCTTAGAAAAATTCTTTTCTTTGCAAATATAAGTCTCATAATATTATTTGTTAATTTTCTGTTTGATTTTTTTTGCCTGGATATAAATTATTTACGATTTATTTTCGTATTTCAGTTATAACACAAATTTGTGTTGCTATGTATCGTAATATCACTTGGCATTTCCTATAATTGTTGTTACATTGCTGTAAATCGCTATGCTAGTCTTATTTAACCATCATGGTCCACATTTTCATGTTAAAACACAAATATCCTATTTTTGCATAATTATTTGCTATCGATCGTCTTTGTTTACATTTCGTAACAATCGTTTACGCATGGCATCACTGCATCACATCATAAATGGGTCAGTCATTTTCTTAACCAATTAAAATGAGTCTTCAAAGTGTGGTGGTATGGTGCCATACCGGCACAGTATGGTGGTACGGCTAAACTACCACTTGCATAGCAGAGGTTGATATTTGAAGTATTTTTAAGCACAGGTGTATAGTACAATGACCCAAACTTTCCATTCTCGACTGATAGTTCATCAATGTAAGGCCAGTAAGCCTTTATTTCTGGCTCAAGATGGGACTTGTCACCAGGAAATCCTTTCATGATGGTACTGGCAAGTATTTGGAGGACTTCATTTTCTTCTGTGGCTTTACGCACCTCTGCTAGTGTCACATCACTGACATTCTGGTAGATATCCAGGTTTACATGTGCAATTTCCTCATTTAGAGCAATTTCTGCTTCTGGTGGAAGACACTCTGATTTTCTTTTATTTCTTTTGCTTTGAGTGGCGATCTGGAGAGGTGGTCACTGATGTGCATCTGGGACCACATGAAGATGGTATCGTTGGAGCCTCAACATCATTTGCTGGATGAGTTTTGATGCAGCATTGAGGTGGATTGAAAATGTCACTGTAATTCTGTGGAGGTGTGCTCAGATGCCACCTAGCGACAAGCGGCACCTCACCATCCCTCTGGCGGCAAACCAGTCTCCCGCTCAACGCTCAAAGACTCTGAAACCCGCCCACCCACAACCATCATGAACTATTAGGCATAAGAGCTGTCATGCCTCACATGCCTCAATTCCCTTTGGAATTCATATTAATATCATGTTGTTTATCAAAAACTAACTTTTATTACAGGAACACTGTAATCATATATATAATAACTCTCATGTTGTTCCTCAACAATTGAACTTTTATTACAGGGACACTGTAATCACATGTATAAACTCTCAATGTTCAATCTGAAAATTTACAACCACGTATCACTGTTACGATACCAATTATCGGTTGATAATTCAAATAATAAATTTTCAACTCCAGCAAAGCCTCTTCGTCATAATTGATTGGTATTGCAAGGATAACTTTGAATGGCTTGTGATCGCAATAAGCTGTGATCTTGTCCTTCCCCATTAGGTACTGATCAAATCCCTGACATCCAAATACTATTGCAAGGCATTCTTTTTCGAGTTGAGAATATCTTCTCTCAGCCTCAGACAAGGTGCGACTCGCATATGCTATGGGACGACCTTGTTGCATAATCACAGCACCAAGTCCATATTCTGATCTGTCAGTTTCAAATGAACATTCATCTTCTACATCAAAATATTTCAGGCATGGTGATCTTGGTTTTAAGTGGTTGGGAGGGTCCACTCAGCTGTGGAATGAACTTTGATAGATAAGTCATCATATCAGGAAATCTTCTGACTTCAGCTTTATCCCTTGGGCGGGGCATGTTCTTGATGGCGGTGACTTTATCTGGATCTGGACACAACCCTTCCTTTGTCAGTATGTGTCTTTGGTACTTTACACTCTCTAGGCGGAACTGTAGCTTTTCCTTATTCAGTTTCAGCTTTCTCTCCCGGCATCGCTGAAGGAAAGCCGTGAGGTTTTTGTCATGGTCCAGAATTGCCTCTTCCAGTGTATCTTCCTGTCCTACTATGATGCAGTCATCAGTGATCGCATGGACTCCATTGAGACCTCTCAAGAGTTCTGCGCTGAAATTCTTCTGGAGCAGATTTTATGCCAAATGGCAACCTGGTCCACTTGTACCTTCCAAAAGGTGTTTGGAATGTTGTTATCCTAGACAAGGCTTCATCTAACCAAATCTGTAGGAATCCGTCTTTGGCGTCACAGATTGTGAAAACTCTGACTTTGCTTAGCTGTGGGGTGACATCATTTAGGGTTGGCGTACAATGTTTGAGAATTTTCACGAACTTGTTCAACTCTCATGGGTTGAGGCAAACTCTAAGTTTCTCCCCCTGGTTTCTTCATGTATATTGCTGAATTCACCCAATCGGTTGGTTCTCTCTCCTTTTCCAGGATTCCTTGCTTCTCCGTTTTTGATAGTCTTTGAGCCAACTCTTTGTGCAAGGCTACTGGCACAGATCTTGGAGCATCTTGTTTCGGTTTTGCATCTGTCCTCAGCTCAATTTTGTATGACCCTATATCTCCTAAGCCACTGAATATATCTTTATATTCTTCTAGCACCATTTCCTTTGACATGGGCTCATTTATGCTGACTGTGTTGATGAGGAGATCTCGCTTTACTGTGAAGAGCCCAAATTCTTCTGAGGTTAGACCAGAGAGAAGTGAGACTGCTGCATTATCAATGATCATGAAGTTTAAAGTTTTCGTGATACCATTGATTTTCACTTTCAGCATTATCTGGCCTAATGGTTCCAAGACATAATCACTGTAAGCATGGAGTTTGACTCTTGCCTTCTTGATCTTTGGTTACTTTACTACAGTTGTAAGGTCTTACATGTGGATGCAAATCTACAGTGCTGCCATTATCAATTTGTATTCTAAGCGGTGTCCAGTTTTCTTGTGTTGGCAGCTTTACATCTGGCTCGACAATGTAGCATGTCAGACGTCTTTCATTAACAATGTAGACTTGATATTCATTTTCACTTCCTTCTGTTTGTGTGTCTGAGTCAGTCTGACCCTGTCCAACCTGGTGGGACTGTTTCAACTTCCACCATTTTTTGCTTTTCTTAGTGGGATCCACCTTTGAGTCTTCTGTATTTTCTTTGGTTTTACACACTTTAGCAAAGTGGTTCATTCTTTTGCACTTTGCACAATTTTTACCAAATGCTGGGCATTAACGCAGTGGGTGTGAACATCCACAGTATTTGCCTTGGCTTTGTTTATGGTCTTGTTTTTTCTTAGATACTTTGTCAACTTCACCATCAATGACTTGTTCTTGTGCCCTTTCTGCTGCCCTACAGATATCTACACATTTCACAAGAGAGAGTTCTCGCTTTCTTAGAAGTCTTCTTTTGACAGCATTGTCTTTGATCCCTATGACAACTCTATCTCTGATAAGGGAATCATGCAACTTACCAAATTCACACAGACTTGTTTGTTTCCTAAATTGACTGACATACATATCTATGTTGTCATTGTCTTCTGTGGCTGAATTAAAGATGAACCTCTCATATGTCACATTTTTCTGGGGATCAAATTGTGCCTTGAGTGCTTTTAGCACCAACTTCACATTAGTCCTATCTTCTATATCAAGATTTTTCACAATATCTTGGGTCTCTCTACCAATCACTGTCTTCAAAGTTGCTATAATAATTGGTTTTTCCTCTTTATCCAATTTAGTAGCAACACACCAGTTTGTCCATGCCTCTTCAAAATATCTCCAATTTTCAGACAATGTACCACCTTTCAGCCACTTGGGAGGTGGTGGAGGCAAATTTGTAAAAGATCTGGGTCCATTGCCATCTGCCATTTTCTCAGTTTAACAGGCTTAATTTACAGCTGCATGTAAATATTACTGCTTTTGAGATCACACTAAAGTATTAGCCTTGAATCTACACATCATGGACCTGTTTCATTAGTTTCGTGACAAAAGCGTTAGACAGACATGAAAAGCAGCACCCACAGTGCAAGCAAGAATGAACAAAACGTCTAATGTCTAGTTCTTATGAAACCGGACACACCATCCAGTGTTCTGGTTGAAAAATCCATCTGGGGGTTCAGGGGGCAGGAACCTCCCACCATCCGCTTCCCCGGTCTCTCTATACGTGGTTGCAACACGGTGCATGAAGGCATCGTTTATCAAATTATAAGGTTCATACTTTCCCCAGTCTCAGATAATTGGTACAAAAATCAGAGTGCAGAGTGCAGAGTTTCGCTTTTCCAGATCTCAATAAAATGGCGAATCTGATTCACATGAAAGGACCCAGTTGGAATATAGTCTCAGACAAAGTCCCTGTGAACATGCACCCTGCTACTCAGCCAAGTATATAAGGTGAGGGTGTGAAAAACAAATTATCCTGCTATAAACTGCCTTCCTATTGGCGAGGTTGGGCACTTAGTCGGCGACTCAGCAGTAGGTACATTTCTCTCACAAAAATGCCCCTTAAAACTGAATCATGTTTAAAATCAAAATAGTCAGAGATTCTGTATCTCGTTGGGGGGTAATCATCGCCGACAATTGCAGGGGGGGGGGGGGGGACTTGTCGCAGGGAAATGGAACCCTACCATTTCAGACGGGGAGATTGTGTCCCAGATGAGAATCCCAGAAGGATTTGCCTCAGACAAACAGCCTGTGAAGATAATGAATTCCACTCAGTGAATTCCACTTAACGCGTGCTCTGGTGGCCAGTGTAGGTCACCACCTATGTCTCCCCTCTGGCTCCGACTCAGAGATTGGTGGAATACTGACCCTGGACCTGACTCATGGTAGCTTGGTAGGTATATCTCACAGAAGAGTATGCTTCTGATCATCGTGGATTACAAACTTACTACAAACTATTCTCAAGTTTGTGAATTTACATCACAGTCTAGCTTCATGGTCATTTTATTCAGAATACACACATAGGGAAATGAGAAGAGGAATTTAAGAGCTTTTGAGAGTATGGAATAGCAAGTTGATTGTGGCCATACCTGACTGAACGCTTGCAGCTATAGGGTCGGATTTTTTAAACCTGCTAAATTCCGCTTTGAACCCGGGATAAAACACGCAAAATTTTTTTTCCGAATAATACTTCTTTTTATATTTTATGTTACTCACCTACTAAATACGTTCCAGAAAAACATTATTCCAACAAAATCAGATCAATGGTTTAGATTTGAGAGCCTTTTGAAGTTGTGTATAATACTGCATGTTGTCCAACCCCCTAAATATCTGAAATTTCAAGAAATGTTATAAATGCTTATAACTTAAGAAAGACTAATATCATACTGTGACACACATTATATTTTATCCAAAATACCTTTTTCATATATTAGATTTAAAAGAAAAGCTCTAAACCATATTTGGGGTGTTGGGCAACACAGGGGTGTCGGACAACACGAGGGGTGTCGGACAACACGTTAATAGAATTACTCAGAACAATGAGAAAAATAATATTTGAGGCTATAATACTTTATATTTTTAATTAAATGATAATAAGCTATATTTCACAAAGCAAACCACTCAATTACTGATAAAAAACAACCCCAAAATCATAACTTGTAAAACAGCGTGTTGTCCGACACCCCGGGGTGTCGGACAACACATGTTCAGTTTATGAACGATAAAAAGTATATTTATTTATTTAGAAAAAAACCAACCTGGGTATTCAGGAGTGGTAGGGGTACTTAACATAGCCAAGGATATTTGTTATTCTATTATGATTATTTTTTCTTTTACACATCATTTAGAGGTGTGTTGTACAACAACCCACTTTTTTGGAAAAATATCATCATGGGATCATAATGTTCTGATATCAGAATGGATAATCCGATTGTGTTGAAACTTTCAGGTATCACAGCCAGGATTCTGGTCAACATTGTACAATAAAGAAATATTTATTTCTCACTATATATCTCATTAGTATTTTCCTCTGAAAGTCGGGGTCTTGAACAACATACTCTATGGGTCTCTATGTTGGAAAATTTGAAGGTCCTGGATAGTTTTTACTATTTTACTATTTTTTCAATCTTTTACCAATTTTCAAAATTATATTGTCTACACTTCTCATGACATATGCTTTAAACATGTTAATAAATACAATTTGCTCGAAATTGTGTCTCCCAGATTTTGAACAAAGCAAAAATCAATAGAAAATCTTAGTTTTTGTTGATTTTCGGAAGGAAAAATCCCTCAGAGCTCTACAAAACCCTATGTTGGAAAGAAAGACTATCAAAAGATACACCAAATAATTTCATTTTTACATTCATGAGATACGTTTATACAACATGAACCTTGAATAAGCTTATTTTGGCAATTTAGCAGGTTTTAAAAATCCCACCCTATAGGATCCAATCTCCCAGCCGAGATTCTTAATAACCCCCTCCCCATGATCAGTGTCGGTGTGGGACTGCATGCTCGTTATGGTTTTCTCGAGAAGGGATAATAATTATGCTATCTGCGGTCCGTGAAGTAGGGGGAAGGAATGCATGTGCAAATTCGATAGATAAAGTAAAGTATAAATCAATATGGAAAGGGGGTTGGCGCCGTCAAATCTTATCTGGTAGAGTCTTGAATTGAAAAGGGGATGATTATGAATATAGATCTCATACCCCCGTATAGGCCAGCGAGCATGAAGACCAACGCGGGGTTATTTTCATCATAGAACTACGCGTGCACTCTCCAAGCACAGAGATCTCGAGCCGCCCGTTGACAGGAAGGATCAGCTCGAAGAGTGAGGTGCGGCACTGGACGATCGAAACATGCGTCACGGGTTATTGCACACGGGCATGACTGCGTGTTGGCGTCACGGTCGAGCTGACAGACGGGCGGCCACACCGACTGCTGTTAACTGCACGTGAACGCCGCGATCCTCAGTCAGCTTACAGCTGGAGCACAGCTCACAGGTCTCTCAGCTCACAGTTCACAGCGCGTACCACAGACGGGCTTACATGGCGTCACGCTCCATTGACGACGCCCGTGGTGTGCTGACGGCGGACTGAGGCCGGCTGTCGACGTTCACACGCCCGCCTCACGGGGCTGAGCGGGCACCATGCACACACTCACAGCGGGGCGGGGCGGGCCGCACTCCGCCGGCAGGTCCGGGCGTGTCCGCCGTCCACTCACCGTCCACGGGCCACCTGCAGGACACCACAACCCGCCACTCAGCTCCCCGCATCTTGAACATGGATCCTCAGCTCCCCTGCCATGCACGCCGACTATGACGGACACCCCCAGCTCCCAGATCAAGGACGGCTCTGTCGTCGAGACGGTACTAACTTCTGGGCTGGCCTGAAAAACGGGGATTATCAGCAGAACTTTTAAATCGCAGATTGGATTCCTGGAAGTCCGGGATATACCTCCCTGATTGGACACTCTCTCATCTGACAGCTGGCCGGGAGATAACGATGTGGCCCGGGATAATGGCCCAGGGCTTTATTCGCGGGGCAGTGATGGTGTTATTGCTACATGGAGGTGAGTTTTCTCAAAGTTTCTCATTAAATACTCGTTTTAAAGTCCGTAACGGGCGATAATAGAGTGACTTGCCGACTCCACTGACGGGCCGCGACAGGAATGTTTACAAACTCGGCTTAGCAACATTTCCGTGTGTCAAACGGCAGACAGCGTCTTTTCTCGTGTAGAAAATAATCAAAAAGCAGCTCTATAAATCCAAAGATGGAAGATTCCTTACTTTCAGGGAAAACCTTGTTTTCATTATCAGCTTATAAAATTCACTTTTCTTGTGTAAAAACAAATTGAGAATACCATTGAGCCTTATTCACACCAATAAATAGATGTTCAAACTTCCCCACACACCCGAGCCCCATTCATGACCAAGAACGATGTGTGTTTCCATGTTTTTCCATGACCCCAAACTGACATCCCTGTCATCAGGTTTTGAATCCATAAAAGTTCCTTGATGTGATTATACAAGAATTATGGTGTAAATAATATGGCTATGTATAGATTTGTGGACGGCCAATTGATATAAATCGTTTAATCCTTTACTTGCAGTAGCTAATTCCATGACATTGTCACATGGTTTCAGTAATTTAACAAATATACCGGAAGTTATTTCTTTTTCTCTCACCCCTGATATTTCCGCCCTTAGACTTAGCATTGGGCACTCGTACTTAATGCCCATGGTATATTTAGAAGAAAAAACTCAATGGAGAATTAACTTAAGTCTCAAATCCAATCCAATCAAATTAATAAGTCTGAGGAGTGAGATAAATTCAGAAACCTATGAAAGTTAATGGTCAGAGCTCCATCCCATCGTTACGTAATTCACGTGGCTTTGCCTCGTGAATTACTACGCTATTCAAACTTAAAGGTATACAAGCTCTCGCTGTAAACCTCCAACTGAAAAATCCTTATGCCCCCTGTACTTGTAGAACATAAGTCATTATTTCTCTTTTTGTCAAATCTTGTATTATATCAATTATAACTGGCCGCTTCCTGGTGCAGTTAAAGGTATACTACATTCGCTCGATCTACAATCCCAAACACCCAAAGCATGGGTTGCTTTTGGAAAAAATGTCACCCCTTATCACCATTCTGGAGTGAGCAGCTATTCTAGGTCGAAACATGTGCCCTTTCCTTCATTTCTGTCTAATTATAAGTGTCTTGGACACCAGCGGAATTAATCCAATATGACTGGATTGGGGTAGACTGAAGGAAACTTCCCTTAAAAATAATCTCTACAGAATTATGGAGTAACGCTGTCTAGTCTGGTAGTGGCGTAAAAGTAACTGGGTATATGTTTATTGAATATCAACATGCCTTAGACATGTAGGATGGCGTACAAGACAAACATAGCGATTATGTTATGTATACAGCATTGAGAGCCAACCGGCTGCGTTGGACAGGGCTGGTTATACAGGCTGGGTTTGCCTTGTTGCTGTTCATTTCATTCTGCCAGAGAGGATGAGAGATCCATGTATAAAAGACATTTAATAGGTGTAAATACAAGAGAACCACCACATATATAATACCTTGTAAACAGATGTAAATACAATAGTATCCCAACATTTAGAACACCTTGTAAACAGATGTAAATACAATAGAATCCCAACATTTAGAACACCTTGTAAATAGGTGTAAATACAGTAGGATTCCAACATTTAAAACACCTTGTAAATAGGTGTAAATACAGTAGACTTCACACATATTGAACACATTGTTAACAGGTGTAGATACAGTAGAACCTCCATATATAGAACACATTGTAAACAAATGTAAATTACAGTAGAACCCCAACATATAAAACACATTATAAACAGATGTATACACAATAGAACCCCCATGTATAACCGTCCACTACGT
Source organism: Alentia gelatinosa (assembly GCA_950022655.1). NCBI lineage: Eukaryota > Metazoa > Annelida > Polychaeta > Phyllodocida > Polynoidae > Alentia > Alentia gelatinosa. The sequence continues at coordinate 27,698,070 of OX465592.1, forward strand.
TGCCAATCATTGTAAGGCGGTTGCCTACATTTTGTTGTTATTTTTGTAGTTGTTGATTGGGTTCTGGCAGTACGCACATGGAGCATTGTAAAAAAAACAACTCAATCGGCCATGATGGTAGAAATGTTAACCTATTAGTCAGTGATAAGGGCGTGATCAAATCTGAATCACACTCGATTCTTAGCCACTGAACATACATCATTCGTTTTGGTATGCTACGTAATCTCACTCGGCTTTGCCTCGTGATATTCCTTCACAACCGAGGCTTATGGCATATTGTCAGGGGCTATGGATCTCGATGCAGTTTCTTCTTAAATTTTTCCACAAACACTTGAAGGCCAACACGCCAATTGATGCATAATTTTTGCTCTAATCTGCATTTACTTGTTTATATGGGCCTTATGCAATACCTCTGCAGAACAACCTGACCATGGTTGAACATAGTACTATGGAGAAACCAAACAAGAGTTAGTCGTGTTGTTGTTTATCGCACGACGGCAATATCGCGTATTACTGCGCGAGGCGAAGCCGAGAACAGTAATACGCGATCTTGCCGGAGTGCGATGGACAATAACACGACTAACTCGAGTTTGGTTTAGAATTTATCCTACCCCGCCCGTCTAAATTACTTCTACATTAACAGATGACATCATTTGTCAAGTGTATCCCACTAGAGCAATATTTTTCATTTTTCTGAACTCCAGACCGAATACAGTGACCCAATGTTAAGCCTATGGAGTTTTTTTATTAGGGGTAGGATAAAGGACGAGGTGAGGCCTAATGGTATTTACTGCACGAGGCTGTGAGGCTGAGTTCTATGGATAACGCCAGTCTCGTCGAGTCTTGGAATACATACGCCCATCACGGGTCGTTCTATATTTATTACATACCCGAATTTAATGATAATTTATAATAAATATATGCATTTCAGCGCATGAAATTGAAGCGGCCGGTCCATTTAACAGTGCAGCGCACAGGGTGCCATACACAATATTGAGTTTTGTCACTCCGTGCGGCGGCTAAATGCAATCGACACGTTTTTCGCTGAGAAGATGACAGTGAAATTGATACATTTTGTAGTTATGAAGACCGCGTTCTGGTACTGAATATTACAACAACATTGACCTTTTTGTGCCTTCATCAGCTGATCAATTATCGATGTTGGATAAATGCCATAGCGTGCTATTATAGTTAGAAACTATCGTTATATGTCTATTCTTCAGTCGTCGGTTAGATTATCGATCGTCAATCTACAACAAGTTCCAAGACATTGACATTGGTTAGAGTTATAGTTGATGAAATGGGTGGATGTATTAATGGGCAGTTTGATTGCACACTTGCGGGAAGCGATTCCATTGTAAATGGTAGTGAATGGTAACAGTCCCACACCCTCCCTCCCTCTGCTGAGAAGTGCTCGCGGCACTTAAGTCAGATCGATATACAACTGCGGGTTGATCTGTGTATGTCCGCTGTTACCATGACAACACACCCCGCTGAGTGACCCGGATATAGGTCACGCCTACGTGTTGACATGAGAAATGATGGAGTGGAGATTACGTTTATTTGAATGTATTTTGGACAACTATTTAGTGATGAATTCAATATAAATCGATAATCAATGTTAAATCTGCAAGGTAGATAGTCTTCTCTTTTCTATAGTAATGAAAGAGGTAGACAATGTTTGGTAATAATAGCAACATTATGTTTGGCCAATATTTTTACATTATGTTTGACCAATCGCTTTACTTTATGTTTGACCAATCATTTATCTTATGATTGAGAAATCATTTACATGTAACATCGGCGTTTTCTGGCTACTGACCTGATGGAAAAGATTTCCACCCTGTTGTTTGTATTGCATATTTGTGAACATTCTTATAGTCTCTAATAGTCAGAATATCTCCTAGAGGTAAGGGTGTGGGAGGATAGATTTTTCGTAGTAAATATCTGAAAACACGGTGGCTTAGTTTCTTTTCCCATCGCTCTTAGACGGAGTGTCATGGAGATCAAAGAAATCTACAATCCGTCCGGATGAATGTACTGTATTGTATGTAAAGGTTGTCACATGATTCGCTATCTTTGCACAGTGTCATTCATTCTACAAATCATAACCCTCATGGAAATGTACATGACCGGCATTTGTTTTCTGTTACTACGCTAAATTATCGCATGAAATTATCGCATGAAATCGAAAGCAATAAGGATTATTAAAAGAAGAAGAAGGGCGTGGCAGTGTGTATATGGGGGAGGGGGGGGGGGGTAAGGAGGGGGAGGTGGTGGTCATAGAAGGGGTTGGCAGTGTGTATATCAGGAGAGGGGGGTAAGGAGGGAGGAGGTGATGGTTGTAGAAGGGTTATATTCAAGTTATATTATAGGATTATAGGGTTATATTCAAGTTATATTATAGGGCCAGTATTTTATTATCCATAATACACAAAGTACTCATTCAGAAAAAATGGAGCATCAGTAAACCACGACCCATTACGTAAAAACTGTCAGATACCATAACTGTGGAGTACAGATTCAGATGCATGGCATACAACCTCAAAGCCATTGTATACGGGAAAATAGTCCCTTTGTGCTGAAGTGCTGAAGATTCAATTCCTGGGTTAGATTTACTTGAGAACATGGATAATACATACAACAAATGGTGATTTTGTGGACAGGCAGCTCTGTAAACCACTCGAGGTTGACGTCCCAATACACTCGCTGACGCTCGTGTATTATTATCTCACCCCTGGTACAAGTTTAGCCATAAGAATAACATTAGAAAGAAATACTCAACGAAAAGCGGCCCATCCAAACTCGTGGAGTATTGTCTATTTATACGAATCTCGATGCAGTTCTATATAATTACGGCACACCTCGCGTGGTTTATGGCCGCCTGTTTACGAAACCATCGATTAGTATCTATATAAACTAGGAGCAATTGTATGTTCCTCATTGATAAATGAACGTGGAATTATAGATATTAACGATAAAACGGATTGGGTTATATTCAGGCTATGGGGAATTTCCTGTAACCCTCATGCACACAGTCACCTTGTCATTTCCATATCTGCCTTTCTAGGATCCTAATATATCAAGTATCAGTGGGTCAATAAGGTATTTCGGTCTCCAATGATTGGTCAGTTGGGAACGCCTCTCGGACACAGAGACAACGGCACTCTGCTCTTTTCCCAATGTCGCAGTGTTAGCACGCAGATAGTAAAGTATTAGTTTTTGCAGCATGCCGAAAATCTATAAATATAACCTCTCCCTAACCTAGGTAGAGTACCTGAGTGTGTGGCCCAGACTCAAAAAGGACGTAAGTTTTTCGTTTTACTTACAACGCGCTCGTAGAACAGACTCGGCCACGCCACGCGCATGACTTATTCACCTCCCAGACATCACTCCAAGTCCTGGACTCGTGCCAACACGCATAACGCCGCATGCGTTACCATGGATACACCAACGCCCTGACGACACAAAAGACGCAGCGTTCACAAAACACAACAACTGAAGTGAATCATGGAACCTTGGCCGGAGTTGGTGCATGAATCATTAAAATGATGACGACAGAATAAACCCAGTCTTGTACTGTTTTAGTGAGTAGTCACTGCGCTCACAGTTAATGATAATATGCTGATGTTTTTTTCTTCTACATGTCTACTATACTCTGTAGATCTTCCACTGTCAAGGTTTTCTTTTAAAGGAGTATCGGCCTATTTTCCTTCAAAGTTAAAACCCATGTCATTTTCCTGAAACTCGAATATAATGATTCAAAGTGGTGTAGGATACATATCTGACTTAGAGATTGGGAGTTATATGCTAGTGTTTTACTTACAGATTGAAATGAGAATATATGGAAATTCTAAAAGGTTAGTTTTCACATGGTAAAACCCAAGTCATCTTCTTGAAACTTTCACAGAATATAGTTAATTAGCCTACCTTATATCGTCTTTACCTTTGTACCATTCCTTTCCGAGTAGTCCATCCATGGGATTAGAGGTCTTCATGTCAGCCCTTATACACGTTTAGCCATCGGAATAACATGAGAAAATAATAAGCAACGATCATCCACGTCAAATGAAATACTACGCCATGGTCGTGGCAGAGTGACATGAGATTGATTGCGATGTATTCTTCGCAGATATCTTTGAAGATATTATATTACCGTTCAAGTCACCCTTGCAGAAAGTACAGAGGAACACCGCGTGTGTCACACTCCTCCAATCAATATGAATATGGGTCCGCATGATAATTCTGTTTTTCAGTGAACAGTCAAACTTCAACTGGTAAGGGTGTCATTTGAGTATATAACTCCTCAAAATCATTTTTTAAATGATGTCATGTGAAACTAGTTTTTTTCTGCGATTCAGTACAAAACAGGGGAAAATGATATAAAGGTATTTGGAATAACATGTAACCCTATCTTTCGTTCCAGTTGCCGCCAACCCGTGTCGTGACGTCAACGTGACGATGGCGACCCCTAGCGGTGACTCTTGCTATTTCGCACCGGGAGGAAGTCTCACGTGGACGAGAGCCCGACGAGAGTGCGCGGTGCACGGCGGCCACCTGGCGGCGGTGGTGAGAAGCTCGGAGATGGAGGCTGTGCGCTGGTTACTCACGGAGACGCGGTCCGCCGACATGTGGCTCGGCGGTGTGGAGCAGACGACAGGACTGACCTGGACCGACGGCGCGCGTCTCTCCGGTACGTCCCCCATGACGTCGTAGCTCGGAAGCATTTTTGTTATGAGAAAATATTTCTGAGCAAGGCTCTGATACAACAAGGAAATATTCATTTAGTGAAATGACTATTATTTTGAATCTCATACCACTTATATCATTTTATTTTCCAAAGTATTTCAGTCTTTCGTCATATTCCACCAAGTAAAAGTTGATGGAAGGACTGGGCAGATGTGAATTACATATTAAGAAGTATTAAGGCTGTCATTTAGGATTGGCTGCAGTCATATGAGCTACATGTGTACGAAAGGTGACATGACAGCTTACAACGACTGTGATGTCGTCTGGTGGCTGTAATGGGAACCAGGTAGGTTCTATTGAGCCCTCTTGTGTGTACGATTGGCGCAGACACAGTGCTCTGGGAGTCTTGGGTGAGTTTTGGGAGACGTTGGATAGACTGGTTTGCTGCCCAAATGAATAATGGGACAGGTATGGCACAATTTGAAGCGACCTTGGAACTTATGTAGGTAGACGAGGCTTAGCAAGTAAACACTCCTACACCCACCGACCTTGAAACTTATGCTAGCTCCCCTATCATTCGAAGTGGAGGGGAGAATCAGCGCGACCTCTGTCCTTCACAAGATTCCCCCAAAAAACTTATTCACACTTGTTTATAATGAACGGCAATAAAACAAATGTAATGGGAACTTTCAAAAGATGAAAGATAACTAATTAGAATGTTTCTTTAAAAACTAACAGATTTCGCCTTGCCCTCTAGTGGGGAACCAGCATAAATTTAACACGTATTTGTCGGGTACCAGCTCAATACAATACCACAATGCACTAGAAGAATGGCGGGCTTTACCTGGCCTAATAGTTGAGGAGGGCATAGACACTCTTGTTTCGTTGTGCTCAGTTAATCCATATTGCGGCACCTACGTTAATCGCCAAATCCAATTAGACGACGGAATTTGCATGCGAATCCGTGTGCGATTCCATGAGACTGTGCGACTGTGTAATGATGTAAATGCCATGCAAACACCATGCTTACCTAGCTGAGCGTAGGGAGTTTTATAACCCTGAAATTCAGCTGTTTCGATCATATGACCTGACCTCCTCAGGTTCTGATTGGGTATCACTATATTATTAGTCCATATCTCACTCGTAAGCAAGGGGTGATATCCTGAGCTAGGACCGGTTTGTCTGAATGCGTACTGAGTCTAGGAAACTCCTGCCATCACCACAGGTGTCACTTGGGGTGATGTAGACAACCCAGCACCCATCATAGCAGGAAACGTTCCGACCTTACATAGAGCGGATAGCCATTGTGTTAGGGAAGAGGCCATAGTGGAACTATAACAATGACTCTGTGCCCTGTGCATCACCCCACAGCACAGACCGCGTACGTCCGTACCGTAATGTTGGTCCGCTTTGCGGGGTTCTGCAGTGCATACATTCTGCACATATAGTGACGGAGAATCCTGGACTTTTCTTTACCAGGGGAGGTGCGTAGTTACCCGTGGGCAGATGTCAACGACATCCTTATTGAAAATGGCGCTCGTGAGAACTGCATCTTCATGGACGACGAGGCGAAGTGGAGAGAGGGGCCCTGCTCCGCCTCGAAAGGTTTTATCTGCCAATTCGGTGAGTAGAGATAACCCCTAATTTGAGTTGAACTCTCCCTCCCCTACATTTTGCTAGGCCAATGTGAAATACACCGTGGCTCGTGCGTGGTTAAATGATCGAACCTGTATCTGAACCAATAATTTTCCAAGACCAATGAATCATTTTTATGTGTATAAATTGAATTTTTGCTACCAACTTTTTGTAGAAAGGGTACCTCATATTAATATTGGTTTTAAGATATATGCATGAGACTGTTATCACTGTAGTCATCATATGAATTTAGAAATGACTAAAACTTGTCTGCATTATACTCGATGATTTTACATGAAAATAAAAGCTAGATATATATGATACCAAAATAAGTAGCCAGAAGAATATTTTCTCACCACGCATTAACTATTTATCTACTACTACTGTTACCCTACTGCATCTAATCTTATCTACAATTTACTCCTTGATTCAGATGCAGTGAACCGGAACTGCTCGTCCGGGCCCGAAAGTGACGTCGTCACGCTGGGGCGTACCTGCTATAACGTGCGCTACAAGACGCTGTCATGGTTCTTAGCGCATGCGCAGTGCGTGTCAGAGGGTGGTCATGTGGGTCAGCTCGGTAACCAGACGCTCTATGATCGCTTTGTCTCGCAACTCCAGGGGGCGCCTTTGTATAACAAACAGAGTCTTTGGACTGGACTGCGCAAATCTCGCTGGGTGTGGGTGACAGGTGAGTGATCAGACAATACAAGACGGGCAGGGTGACGGGTAATCAGACTGTACAAGACGGGCAGGGTGACGGGTAATCAGACTGTACAAGACGGGCAGGGTGACGGGTGATCAGACTGTACAAGACGGGCAGGGTGACGGGTAATCAGACTGTACAAGACGGGCAGGGTGACGGGTAATCAGACTGTACAAGACGGGCAGGGTGACGGGTAATCAGACTGTACAAGACGGGCAGGGTGACGGGTGATCAGACTGTACAAGACAGGCAGGGTGACGGGTGATCAGACTGTACAAGACGGGCAGGGGGACAGGTGATCAGACTGTACAAGACGGGCAGGGTGACAGGTGAGTGATCAGACTATACAAGACGGGCAGGGTGACAGGTAATCAGACTGTACAAGACGGGCAGGGTGACGGGTGATCAGACTATACAAGACGGGCAGGGTGACGGGTGATCAGACTGTACAAGACGGGCAGGGTGACGGGTGATCAGACTGTACAAGACGGGCAGGGTGACGGGTAATCAGACTGTACAAGACGGGCAGGGTGACAGGTGATCAGACTGTACAAGACAGGCAGGTTGACGGGTGATCAGACTGTACAAGACGGGCAGGGTGACGGGTGATCAGACTGTACAAGACAGGCAGGGTGACGGGTAATCAGACCGTACAAGACGGGCAGGGTGACGGGTAATCAGACTGTACAAGACGGGCAGGGTGACAGGTGATCAGACTGTACAAGACGGGCAGGGTGACGGGTGATCAGACTGTACAAGACGGGCAGGGTGATGGGTGATCAGACTGTACAAGACAGGCAGGGTGACGGGTGATCAGACTGTACAAGACGGGCAGGGTGACGGGTAATCAGACTGTACAAGACGGGCAGGGTGACAGGTGATCAGACTGTACAAGACAGGCAGGGTGACGGGTGATCAGACTGTACAAGACGGGCAGGGTGACGGGTGATCAGACTGTACAAGACGGGCAGGGTGACAGGTGATCAGACTATACAAGACGTGTTTGGTGCTGGTGACGGGTGTGGCTGAACAAGATTCTTTTGTAGTGGTGCAGTCAACCTAATGGAGCACCCCCTTAATTAGGAATGGAAGACAAGAGGAATAGTTTTTCGATTGAACAAATAGGTAGCAGCTGCAGGGTGGTCCCTTCGGCAGGGTGTCCTGCTAGTAGGGTTCTACTGTACATAAATTGTAAACAATAGCTTCCTGCATTGTGAAGGGTTAGTTATGTCTGACAGTGTTAGGTTTTTGTATTATTTCTAGGTGACGAGATTATCTGGACGATTTGGGAGAGCAGACAGCCAGATGGTGCTGCCACCTGCCTCTCCCTTCACAATTATGGCGCCAACACGGTATTGTGGAAAACTGCATTCTGCTCCAATCCGATGGCATATATTTGTCAGCGAGGTAAGTATAGCACAAAAACATAGCTCACTATGTGCATGATATAATGTGGTATGAGGAAACTGACAAGATGAAAAGGACATGGTCCGTACTCCACTAAGTTTGACCACAGAGTTATTCATGAAGCAAAGCTAAATGAATTATGTAGCAGTCAAACCAGGAGGAGGGCGAACCAAGTTATTTTCATAGAGTGGGTTTCATATTTTATTTCACCCCGTATAACATTATTAAGCATGTGTTCCACCAACCAGGCAAAAACATTTTACACCAACCACACAGTATTTGCCAGCAGAGCTGGCGAAAACCTGCCTGGTGAATAACTTGTCATTGGTGCCAGCTCTTGGTTGCTGGGTGAAATTAGCACCTGTTGGAGTTTGTTGGCACTGGCCTCTAGGTTGCACTGGCCTGCTGAAATAGTTGTTCCACACTGATCCACCAGCTAGTTTTTGAACCTGGCATCCCACCTGGTCAACATATTTTCGTCTGCCTAGCAGGATTTCTTCCTGCCAGCAAGAACTGATTTATTAGCTTTTGCCAGCTGGAAATGCGTGCCTAGCCGATGAGTTTGATGAGAGCACGGCACCTACTGCAAGTTTTGCCGGGACCCGCATTGAGGGTTTGCTGTCAACATGAACAGTCAACACCCGTGGTAGCTTAACCTGTGAACAGAGACCGAAAGTTAGGACAGTTGCAGTAGTTTGTTGAGAATTCTAGTTGCAGAGTCGGCTATACACATTCATGATATTAAGGCTTATCTTTATTTACCTTCATTGTTCAGTTTAATGCAGAATTCAGCAGATATTTGACAAGCTCTCACCTTTCCCGTACTAATCCCAACAGGCGCCACATTGCCTCACTCGATCACTGGGTTTTGCGCAGCCGGAGTGGCATATTGTCTGGAGGCATGCTTGGCGCTCCCCTTATCAAATGAATGGGGAACTAGTGGGGCACAATAAAGCCAGCAACATCTACCAGACAGTGCCACTGTCCTCTCTCAGCTGATTTCCTACCTGGCACCAGGTCTTGGTGTATGGGTGCCATATGGACAACGGCTGGCTAGAATAGTTGGTTGGTGGAAGCGCACGGTAAAAAAAAGAAGCTATTTTTAGCTGGCCGGAGTTTAGATTTTATTTCACCCTTATCACTGAGTATTGGCTAATGTTTGTGACGTCATCGTCCATTGACTATTATCTAACAGTACGCTACGGGCATTGAGCATGAGTTCCCAGAGTTAAGTCTATCAGACTTGACCAGTGGTGTGGTAACTATGAAATGATTACTGCAGTATTTCCATGATGTATATTTTATACCCGATATACTTACAGAAGTGCAGTCTGACAAGACGAGCGGTGAAGTGACAACCCTAGCTCCAGAAGGAAGAGGTACTGGTCTACAAAGTTAGTGAAAATTTCCCTGATTACCGAGAGTGTTGCCGCCCCCCCCCCCCCCCCAACCCCTGCACGGACTATAATACCCAAAGCAGGCTCTCAGTATCGCCAGTTACAGGGGTTATAGTTACAGACTACGCACATCAAAATGTTGCAAGATGGAAAGAGATATATGCGACTAGCCACTGAAAATATGCCATGAGTTTTGATTGTGTGGTAATAGATGAGTGATATTGTGTTGCAAACGAAATAAATGGCACATTTTCAGTAGTGTCCTGATCGGAATTTCATCTCACCCTTAGCAATGACTAATTGTTTAACGTTTGTGAGGTCATCGTCCATTGAGTTTTTTTCTTACAACACTCACACTTGGCATTGAATACTTAGAAACTGGCTTGGTCCGTACTCCACCGAGTTTAACTGCAGAGTAATTCACACAGCGAAGCTGAGTGAATTACACTAGGTCAAATGAGGTGGAGTGTTGACCAAGCTAGTTGCTGATTTTATCTCACCCCGTATGACATCATTTATTGATACAATGAATCACCCAATTAGCCATTGAGTATTGGGTACACAAACTACATGGAGTATGAGTTCCTTATCTCACCCCTGTATTTTTCTCCATAGGCTTAACATTAGGAACTCGTACTCCACGGCCATGAAGTTTGTATACCCAATACTCAATGGCTTATTGGGTGATTCATCTTATTAATCATTCATGTTATACAGGGTGAGATAAAATCAGAAACCCACTCGATGACAATAACTTGGTCCGCTTCGCTATGTGAATTACGCTGCAGTCAAACTCGGTGGAGTACGGACCAAGCTATATTAATCTCGTGGCTTTCCTTCTAATAATGTTAAGCCTATGGAGAAAAATACCGGAGTGAGATAAAAGTCCCAATGTTAGGTCTATGGAAAAATAACATGAGTGAGATAAAGGTCTCTAAATGGCAGTGATGGTGGTAGTCAGGGGAGGGGAGGGATCCTATTCAGATCATACCACGAATGGAAGTTTCTTCTCAATATATAATATATATGCATATGTTTTTAAGTTTAACACAGAACAACCTCCAGTCCACCAAGTCTGTGAGGACTAGGATGAAGTAACATGTTACATTCTAATTCTCAATTGAGAAACGAGTGTGAGCTGTCCCATGGCCTAACCGGCCAAACTAGATCCGCATGTCACACCACAACAGGCGTCCCTTAGTTACAATCAATAAAGGTGACCCCATGCGTAGATACCATGTATTATTTTAGGCTGGTACAAACATCTATAGGCTTAACCTTCATAGATACAACTATACCCACATGAATACCTCCATAAAGGTCCTCTAAATACCGGTCCTATCTTTCAGGTGGTCTCCTGTTCCTCCTCTTGCTGCTGCTGCTCGTGCTCGCAGTTATCGTCATCTTCTTGTTCTGCTACTACAGACGCGGACGGTAGGAGCACACCACTTAATGTCAGATCTTCTTTTGTCTTTAAGATATATTTTTGTATTTGATTAATTCACGTGATTTATCTAATAGTAGATGGCATTGCATCATGGTGAATTATGGTAGCTGTGATGATAGTTGCCCTAGCAGTTATCGCCATCGTGTTCGAGGGTGATACGGTGTTTCTCCAAAATCACCGCTTAACCTGGATTAAGAAACATGCCGTACCGAAATACCTATCCGCTTATGCAGGGTGGGCCCATAACCAAGGTTAAAATAAACACATAAGAGATAGAAACATTTTCATTCAGAGTGAATTGTCCGTTAACGCGGGATGACCCTTGAGCGGGGTGTCCCGGAAGCCGAGTACTACTTACTGTAGTACATGGAAACGGGACATAAGCCTATAGGTCGTACATGTATAGTAGAACTCCTTTAGTCCTTTCGCGATAGGTAATACCTAGAGGCATCATTTGATCAGATTTACCAGATCAGTATTTATATATAAGAAAATAGCAAATAATGGATCAATTAACATGAGCCTTTCACAGACTGTAGGAATGATTTCATATTTGATATAACTACCGGTAATAAATGAATAATACTTAGGACCCATGTCATATAACGTGATCAAATAATAAAATCATCACAGTGAATAAACACCCGGCCCCTAGCGGTATTTCCTGACCCTAATACCCGGCCCCATGCCCCGTTCTTGCGGTCACCCGGCGCGATACGGTTAGAATTTTTTCCGAACCCGGAAAGTTCGAGTTAGAGGTGGTCTCTTCAATGAGATATAATAACGCGGAGATGAAAAGGGAACAGTGCTCTTTAATTATCCACCCACTGCAAAGTGTCCATAGTACACCTATAGGAACTTTGTACAGATAGCCTATACCCGGTGCATACAAATTTGTATACGGAAAAAAGTAGTGCGTATAAAAATCATAGTTCTTGACCAAAGGGCATTTATATCAGGAAAGGGCATTTATATAAGGGAAAGGTAGATATTAGATACAATATATACCGGTTTCAGATAAAAGCGGTTGTATGCTCCGCGGGGTTGATTTTACGCAATATCCTCTCAGTCGCTTCCCAATAGATGTATAGCATTATCCTACCCCTAATAAAAAACGCCATAGGTTTAACATTGACCCAATGTATTTGACATAGCGTTGGATAAAGTGTTATTTATGCACCAGGTGAATAAAAAAAACGGACCAATCAGGGACAAGATAACGAAAGTAGATCCGGCAGCATTGATAACTACTAACGTGGATAATTACAAATATTCTCTGTATATCGGTGAGATGGGGTAGGATAAATACGAAACCAAACTCGAGTTAGCCTTGTCAATGTTTATTCCACGATGGGCAGGTTGTGTATTACTACACGAGGCGTTCTCGTTTGGTTTCTACTAATTACTTAATGTTCATCTGTCTCCCATGTACATGTACTGGTGTAAGTAGTATCGTAAAACTGGATGAGGTTTAATCTTGTCCACCGTATTCCACGACTGGAGTTTGGCAAAGTGACTTCATGAGGCGAAGCCGAGTGAAGTCCGGAGCCAAAACTCCTCTCCTCGAATTTGGAATATTACGTGATAACAATGCTGTATGCCACTAGTGGCATATAAAACTCTGTATGCCAGTCAGCGTGGCATACGGAAACCCAATGTTAAGCCTATGGAATTTTATATTAGGGGTAGGATAATACATGGAAATGGGCACATAGGCCTAGCTCGTACATGTACAGCAAAACTGAATTAAATTGTGTCCAGTTGGAGGTGGTTGCTGTAATAGGATACAATACTATGGAGATAAAAAGGGAACAGTGCTCTGTACCACATCATGCTAAATGTGACTGAATGGAATCTGTTCCGTGTTGTTTTGTCTTGGAAATATTCACATTGTTCTTCGAACTCGATGAGACGACATGGGCATGAGCGGGTAGTATTTGCAGGTGATACAAACCTACTGACCGCTGCCGGGTATGACCATGACGTATAACTTATGTCGATAGCGTGATTTGTAGGTATATGATAGTGAGGAAACATGATAACTGAGCTCGAGGTGATGCCTTCTCCGTCCTCCGTCCAGTAACTACGGCCCTGCGGCTACTGCACCTGGCCGTAGTTACGAGACGAAATACCCCGAACAGCCATCACTATGGTCTCAGGCACTACATTTCCTTATAATGATGGAGATTATGTGTCACTTTTCCAGCCGAATAACTGACTTCATTAAAGACCCACTTTTATGATTATAAGCAAGTATTTCCTTTTACAAACTCCACTGTTCCTTTAGCCTATTTCACAGCTGGAACACTAAATTATGAATGAAGAGCAGGAGGAATCTGAACGTTAGCTCCAATATGCCTTCAAAGTGATGGAAATGCCTTAATTATATTTTCAAATCGTAGACAGAAACCCTGGTAATTGTTTCCCTGTGTAAATCTCTGTATTATCGCTCACAGGGCTCTTCGCAGGCAGGCGAGGGAGCACGCGAAAAGACACCACACGGAACTCCAGAACAACAAACCGGCGAGCGAGCAGACGCCCAACTTCTCCATCTTCACCACGTGTCACGAGACTTCCGGTGAGAATCGTCAAGTGACTGGTAACGGGCAGGCTGGTCACGTGACTCGGTTAAACAACGAACTGAAGCTTGGTGTTGCTGGAGATTCGCCAAACACGCAGAAGGGCCGACCACCAGAGTCCAACAACAACACCATGGCCAAGACGGCCAACCACAGCCTCAACTCCTCAGTGCGAGGAAGGAAGAACTCCAAGAGCGCCGCAAAGTACGCCAACCCCATCGACGCCAACTACGACTTCGACGCCGAGGAGGCAAAACTGCAGCGCGACAAAGGCTCGGACTCGGAGAATGTGTTCAGGGACATCGGGAACTTTAACCCTCCCGTCACCTCGCACCGAGAACCGGAAGTGAGCGCTGACAACGGGCAGGACGGTGGCAATTCCGCCGGAAGAGACATGGCCCTGTACCGGAGCTCGGAGCTGTTCGCCGTCCGTAGCTCGATGCGGATCCCGATGCCGCGAGCGGAGGCGGGCGACAGTCTGGTGATGGAGTCCATCCAGGCCGACGAGCCGGACGCGCCGAGCGCCGAGCAGGACGCAGACACAGACAGGAGCAAGTACATCGAGGACGTGGCCAGAGCCTTCGACTTCCTCGTGGCCGGCGATAATCCCGAGGATAATCCGCAGACTGTACCCGTTAATCCTCCTCCTAAAGGGTCCACTCTCCCCCCGGAGGTTCCGCCCCGCCCCGCAGAGACTGTGGAGGGAGACAGTAAGATGCTGAGTCGGCGTGCGAGACGCGACAGTGTGAGGAGCGTCGACAGGAGCAACGTCAGCGGCAATGAAAGTGACGTGAAGGACGCAGACATGGCGAGGGCACAGAGGAGGCTCTACGGCGAGAAGGAGCGAGCCGGCAGCCGCAGGAAGAAAGACGGCCAGGCGAACAGCGCCTACACCGCCACAGAGAGCGACGCAGACGACGACAAACGGAGGCGCAAACACAAACAGAGGTCACCCAAAGAGGGCGCCATGGACAGCGAGACGGAGGAGGAGAAACGTCGACGCCACAAACACCAGCGCCACAAACACACAGAGGAGGAGTTAGAGGAGAAGCGACGGCGCCGCAAGGAGCGGGAGCAGCAAAAACAAGCTGGTCATGAAGAGAAGCTCCAGCTTCCTCGCGACACGGAGGAGGACGGTCTCACCAGGGTCGGCTCTCCCAGTCCGCTCGGCAGGCTGCCTCCACTCGCGCCGATTCTCGCGCCAACTCTCACATCACTTCAC
Source organism: Alentia gelatinosa (assembly GCA_950022655.1). Taxonomy (NCBI): domain Eukaryota; kingdom Metazoa; phylum Annelida; class Polychaeta; order Phyllodocida; family Polynoidae; genus Alentia; species Alentia gelatinosa. Next base: position 27,713,152 of record OX465592.1, read on the forward strand.
ACCGAGGAGAAGAAGAAGAAGCGACACCGGAAACACCGGAAGGACATGACGCCGGAGGAGGTGGAGGAGAGACGCCGGAGACACAAGCGGAAGAAGGAGAAGGAGAGAAGACGCAGAGAGCGCGAGGCGCAGAGTCAACAGGCAACGCCCAGCCGCATCCAAGTCTCGGGCAAATCTCACGAGACTGACGAGAGCGACGATACGGACGTCGCCTCCGACGACTCCGCAGACGACAATGGTAACGCGACAGAGACGCCAACAAAGTCTGCCAGGTCTTCGTCGGCAAGGTCATCTAAAGGTCGTGGTGTTAGTGGCAGACGACCTTCAGACCAGGAGAGCCTCATGTTTAACATTGAGAATGTTGGCGGCGGGGAGGAGATTGAGGTCTGATACATTGCTATATCTACTAAAGAGACTACTGCACTAACCTGGGAAGTGTTAAATAAAAGTACAGGGTTCAAAGCGACATTATACAAGGGTTATCGTTTTGTAATGTTCATACTCGTTCGCTAACACACAGTCCTAGCCGATGGAAGGTCGTCTAAAAGTGTAGAATTATGTTGATCCACATTGTACCTGGGTCTCGTTGGCGTACAGAAAAGGTTCTTTCTGTACGAGCCTAAAGTATTCCTCGGGCTCCGGCTCCTTTTGACAATACCAATGAGCACGGCCTGAAGTATCACCGCAACAGGTGTCTTAATAATAACCTAATTAGAGTCCAATAGTAACTCTATTTTCAGATAGACGATGTAATGTTTTATCTCTAGTGGATGTAACTTGAGAGTCTGTGGTGCTCAGGGGGGAGAAGAGTAAGTGCGACATTTCTCCCGCCAGATTTGTATTTTTATAAACGTAAACGATACTCACAAGAGCAAAGCTCCGTTATTCATGTACATGTATATATGTATCTAAACGTACGATATATTATCACTAATAAGTACAGTTAAACCCCGCTTAGTAAATTAAAACCCCGCGTAAAATATGTCGTCCGTTCTGGTCCCTTACGCGGGGTGTCCCTTTAACTGGGATTTTCAGTCTGTCGATGGTTAGGTTGTGTAGTATAATGCCATGACATATAGACACCGTTATAACCGCGCAAACACCCCCACAGACTCCTACAGGAACCTGTGCAGGCTTTTGCCTGGTGTTTGATCGTCTAGACATCAGTCTACCCGCCCCATATTCCGAAACAAGACAATCCTCAGTGTTGTCCCCACATTGCACCGTCAGATTTTATAAGGTGCTCCTCCAAAGCGTCCCCTTAAGCTGGGTGTCCCGGATTTGGGATGTTACTATACATGTATATGTAAACAACTTCACTCTGGTAGTGATGATTCAAATACTTGTTTTTAAACTACATTAACTTTTGAACCTTGAGCTCATTTGATAAGTGTATTTTGTAGAGATAATTTTTCATTCGTCTAAAATGCCAGCATTCACGTTTGCTTTCTTATCACTTGAGATACTTGTAAATTGACACTCTGGAAGTGTTCCCTACTAAAGTATTCAAAAAGGTGACAACTGTGGAAGTACAGGTAGGTGACATTATGATAATTATAGCCAATAGGTTCATCTTACCGTAATTATAGTTTGGAAAATTGTATTTTAATAGTGGTTTGTGCCTGTATACATATATTTCTGGGTGAAATGGATTTTGATGTGAATAAAGGTCTTGTTCCATATAGGGCTGAATTATACTCTGATGTTGACCTAGAGTCTCTCTTGTATAATTCCGTATTGATTTAGCAAACAATTCATGGTGTATACATGTATGTAACGACTCCAGGCCACTATCATGCACACTCACACAAAGAGACATACCCACCTGATGTTACCATGGTTGTTGAACAGTTCGCTAATCATTTTGCTTCTCAGTGACATTCTACCCAACTGAAGTTACCATGGTTGTTGTGTAGTAACATTGTTTCAAAGTATTTTCGTTAGGATAGTGCGTAAAGACGCATTTCTCTCGTAGAAAAAAATGTTCCTACACGCTGCATCAGTGCATGTATCATCTTCCTTTACCCGATTTGCCTTAACCTTTTGCAAAGTACACTCACTTGACATGCCATAACACTTGCCTTTTTGCATTTCAATTACACTTTATCAAAGAGACCTAATCTGAGATACATCTGTAGATATCAGTGTTAAAACTGTATATATCAAACTGTGTCATTGGTCACTTATCATTCAGCATCGAAGGCTGTGCCCTATTTGTCACTAGGGATGCCAGTCTTCCTTAGATACTTACTGATATCCGAAATTTCATGGTTTTCATTTATAATGATAAAATTCTTCAATATCTACATTATGATACTGTGTAACTAGAAGTCTGAGTCGCTCTGAGCATGTCACACGGAGTCATTCTTCTCTGTTCATAATCAGAGGATTTTACTCAAAGATGGCAGCCTACCTCTTTTCCAATAAAAATCCTTGTTTTTATTTTCAGTTTATAATAACCAATAAACAGTGGTTCGAACCTCCCTACACATACCAGTCCCAGTCCATGCCCAATAACGATGTGGGGTTGTTATGGTTTCGCAGTCTCTTTGAGGCACTAAATTCCACATTAAATAATATTTCCTCTTTTTATGACCCCAACTGACATCCTGGTACGTTTACCCTCCCATTTAGAAAAGAGCTAGAAAAGTATATCAATTATGCACAGAACACATTCTTTTAGGTCATCCGAAAACTCAGATGTCAGTTGAGATCAGAAATCAGCAAATATCTGTTTCATTTAGAAGTTGCTACCATAGAGAGACGGAGAAAGCGGGGATGCATTTTTGGTGACTTCTATGCCATGGGGCTCAGTCTGCTGGGAGATACGATTTATTGACAAGAATGAGGCTCCATTGATATTATCTTTATTTCACGCAAGGAAGAAGAATTCCATATTCGAGAATTGAAAAAGTGGATTTCCAAGGAAAATGGGAAAACTGCCACCTCTGACACTATAGAAATTCTTTTTAAATTGATACCAGTTTAAATTTGGCAAATTTCCTTTTAAAAAAAAGGGCTGGGGTGTGTGATTATAGAAGGGTATCCCATTATTTCTCGCGGAAGCCAAAACGGTTGGTATAGATAAAGTGTTCCATATTTGAATAGGAACTTATTTTGCAAGGCTGATGTTATGCAAATGCACTTATGGAAGAGGTTTCAACTTCATTTTTCCTTTTCTAAATGTATTTATTCATCTTTTGTATGGTACCACATTATAAAGGTTATGGAACCACCATAATATAGTGGATAATGATGTACAGTTATTTAAGTATTCCTTGACACAAATGCATAATTATCATTCATAGCAGGATTATGAGTGACTTTGAACTTCCAAAATACACGAATCTTTATAGTTCTGTCAAAAGATAACTTGTTCAAAATAAAGATATATATATATATATATATAAGAAGAAGCGTTTCCATTCCATTTTTCACTTTACTCTAATATGAACTTGTAAAATTCCCGAGGGAGCGCAAGAACCATGCAAAAAATCTAGGACTTGGAACAATATGATCTACATCACACAGCTACATTTCTACTTGAGTATGGATTCATCAGATAATCATGTTGATTGCATTTTAATTAATTCAGGGCCATTTTCCATTGGTCGCCGAAAACGGCACCGATTAACTGAGTTTCCTTTAAAGAGTATCGGTGGTGCCACCGACTGCATGTCGGTGTGGTTGCTCCTGGTTTCTCCTGCATTTTTTTGTCCATACTGATTTGAATTTCCCCTTAATTAAAACCTTGAGCCATAACAATAAAATCAAAGCGTTTTGATTCTGTTGGTCGTTGCCCAAGTCAATCTGTGGTGGCCTTTATTGCATTATCTAAGCACAATTAATCAGTGAGCATTTCTGTACATGTCTTGTTTCCGTTCACCGTTCTGGCGTCGGCACACCAGAGAAAATCGATTCATGGTTCCTGACTGCAGATTGGTGCCATTCAATAAACCAATAGAAAATGGCTTTATTTTGCACATATTGTCCGCGTGTCAGTTACTCAGGAGCGGCCCTCTGCCCGGAGAGTCTCTGCATACAGCTTTAACTTGTCGAGGAAGTCGAGGAGCGATGTGGGTATTGCTTTTTCTAAAGCTGCCTGAGGGATCCAGCCGCGAAGTTCCGTGGCCATGATCCACACATAACGGGTTTTCTCTGAGTTTCCCTCTTCGTCCATGAATGCCCAACCTCCAGGCTTATTCAATCCTCTGTAAGAAAAAGGTACAGCTTAGTGATCAACGTCTGTGATTGCCCGACCATCAGGCAGATGTAACCCTTTACAGCGGGGGTCTGTGGCAGAAGCTCGTCGGTCGGGACATGTACTAGCGATGGATATAACGCTAGGGGACGTGCCGATCTCCATCCAAACCCATATTCAAATATTTGAATATGTGATATTTCTTTCATTCGTTTTACCTAAAAATGTTAAATATCATAAGAAGTATATTCTGTGAAAGTACCATGTTTATTGATTCATTATTTCATCATAAAAACAATAATATAGCAAATAATTATGATGTCATATAGAATGCCTCAAGGCATGAGCCATGAGCGATGATTATGAACGCTTGGGAATGCCTCTAGGCATTATCCGCCCTGAATGGTTCTGCCCCTGTAAAAAATGTACAGCCTAGTGATCAACGTTCATGAATAACCAGCATCCAAGATTATTCAATCCCCCGGTAAGAATAATGGGCAACTTTCACAGCACGAAAATTTGGGTTTATTGATACCTAATTGATAATCAATTAATACTATTAATACATCTTGGTCAATAAAACAACAACTTTTGATAAAAACAACCGTGTCTGTCTTTTTTGTGTGATTTACCTCCACCACAATATATATATTTTTTAGCGGGCAGTGGACTGTGTCCGGGGGGGGGGGGGGGGGGGCATGGGTGGTTGCGCGACTGCCCCATCGAGCGTGGGAGGAGGAGGATGGATACCCTCCTCCGAGCCACACCGAATGCCACCGAACCACACCGAACCACACCGAGTGCCATCGAACCACACCGAAGTGTGGGGGCGGGGGACGCGGAGTTGGCTAGTGTGACATCACAGCTGGGGTATAAATACGGGCGGCACTAGCATGATGGGGCCATTCTGACAGTTCAGCTCTCTGAGCGCGGACGTCACCCAGACCAGGCCCAGCTCACTCTAGAAGATGGAGCCAACGATTAGCTTAGCCCGTCATAGCCTGAGCATTAATATATGGAATTAGCCTGGTGTAACCATAGGAACAGAAATAAAGTGACCCTACACTGATACTGTAATTCCGTCGTTGTTGTACTTGGAAAATCCGTTACTATAAATATAGTTCAGTGGTGGATATGCCGCTCGGTGGTAGATCTACCATTCGTTGGTGGATCTGCCGAGCTACGGTGGTGGATAGGCCTAGGTGCCGTCGGTGGACGCGATGATGTCACACGTTGGGGTATAAAAGAAGCAGTGCCAGCATGCTGATGGCATTTCTGCGATCCAGCTCAACCAGAGCGGGTCCGGCTTACCACGGCCTTAACACTCTCCCTCACAGTAGATTAACAATTAACCAAGAAACAACGAATTAGAGATTCATGTCCGTTTATCACGAAATGAAACCTGTTAAAAAAATAAGAACCGTTTACCCACAGTCCCCTGTACACACATTATCAGTTGCATCTAACAGACTCCTTGAAATTCTCCAAGCTCTTCCGCCAACCCACCTTATTCTATCTGACTGATGACCACATGGGGCCCACATGGGGCCCGGTAGGCGCCTAGCGACACCTTCCATCAAGCCAGCCAGTCTACCAGCACCAGTGCGGCAATAGTTCTGTCACACCGTCTGAAGGATGTTGGGCGCAATACTTACTATGCTTTTCCCCTGTTGTTGAATGCACCTTCACATTCTGTGCTGCTCTGGCTGCACAAAACCTGATGCGCAAGCAAGGCAGTATTGGGATTGGTATGAGATCAAAAACAGTCAACTATCCACTGAATACTGAAAAATGGGTGCTGCCCATTCATGTTGACCGTGCTCATTGAGGTATAGGTGGGGAACAGTCAATGTAGATGCCAGCAAAGCTTTCAGCGACATATTTCACCAGCCGACTTGCTGCTAAAAAGCTATTCAAATAGCATGTGGTCAGCAAGCCTCCTTTGCAGGTGGCTTTCTATAATTTAGTGTGGATAGGCGCTCATGATTTTATGCCACCCGGCTGGCCAGGATGGTGGAGGAGTAGTTGAATGGGCTGTAGGGCAGGAATGCCTAACCCCCAGGCCTTTTGAACCTCTGTAAAAAAAGGTATGACTTTGTGGTCAATGCTATGAATGCCCAATCTCCAAGCATATTCAACATATGTGATAAAATTGTACAGCGAGTGATCAACGTCCATGAATGTCCAGCCTCTGAGGTATATACTTTACCCCTCTAATGCTAGGTTTACACCATCACCCTGGCAGTTCTGACAATGGATTTTGGCAGAATCCTAACCATCACCCTGGCAGTTCTGACAATGGATTTTGGCAGAATCCTAACTCAACTTGGTACTTTTATGGCATATTTATGTTGTTTTCCCACTCTGCCCCAAATATCCTGTCGTTAGCTGCACCGCATCGATGTCTTCATGTATAAAAATGTGCTCCCCCAAGATTTTTCAGTGTGCTCCAGTGTGTTAGTGATGAGGGAACATCTCAGCTGACCTTCGCCTAAACTCACCTCTACACCTTGTGATGGTCATCACCGACATCACCGAAGTGATGTTGGTCTGTATTGTCGTAGCACTCATAGCTTCTCTTATCAGAAAGCAGAGGCACAGAGCTGAGGAGTCCCACCACCTCTGGGAATTAAGTGTCACGGAAAGCCGTTCCGGGAGGTGCCACAGGAGGAAATGCAGTATCTGGGTTCACGATTGGTTATCTGAATCCACATGCTGGTCGCATGGACAATTTGCCACTTTGCTGAGTAGGATGCTGCATCTTGGAAGGCCAGCTTCCACAACTACCTTTAAATGGAGCTTTTTGAAAAGATACTGCACCGTATTGAGCCGGCCATCAAAAGAAAGGATACCAAATATCGTTTGGCTTTGCCAGCTGGTCTCCAATTGTCTATCACTCTTAGGCACCTGGCCTCAGGTGACAGTTATGTATTGTTGGCATACAACTTTCGATGCAATAAATCATCTATCAGAAACATTGTCCCGCAGGAATACAGAACCATCGCACAGTATTGGAAGAAAGAAGTGTTTGCTGTTCCTCGCAAACCTGAAGACTGGATAGCCCTTGCCAAGAACTTTGAGGAAATCTGGAACATGACATATGCTGTTGGTGCACTGGATGGAAGGCATGTTGCCATAATGAAACCCCAGCACACTGATTCTCTTTTCTACAAATATAAGGGATTCCTAAGCACCTTCTGGCCCTAGTTGATGCACAGTATCGTTTCATGTGGATTGATGCCCAGATCTTCACTGACTCAGAACTGGCTGAAATGATGGAGGAGGGTACCATAGGCATGCCACCTCCCTCTCCTCTCCCCAACACCAACGGTGAGAGGAAGGTGCCTTATTTCATCCTTTGCCCTGAGGAGCTGGATGATGACTCCCTATGGGAGAAGGGGCTGACGCATCTACAACTACTGCATCTCTCGTGGTAGGCAGGTTGTGGAGAGTGCTTTCAGTATCCTTGCCAAACGTTTTCACTGCTTCCTTGGCACATTGGAGTAGAAACCAGAAACAGTGCGGGATATGATAGAGGCGGCTGTGGTTCCCCACAACCTCCTGCGCATCCGGAACCCAACATTAACTGCCGGTGAGGTGGACCACGAAGATTTGGACCATAATTTAGTTCCCCGCCTGTGGAGACAAGAGGCATGCTTGGCGGATGTAGTAGAACATGTCGATGTGTGCAACATAGCCACTCTGTCAGTGAAGGAGCAGCGCGAATACCTTGAGAAGCACTTTAATTCACCGGCAGGTACGGTGGTGTGGCAGGACAGGATGATATAACTTGTTATGATTGTCACTACCTATGTAGATTATTATATGTATTTATATTTCTCCGGCCTCTTCTGTGGTTTTGTGATTTTCCTGTATTGTACATGTGCTGTATCTCTTGTGGTGGGTCTTTTACACTTGTTATGTATAAGCATTTTCACAATAAACTTTGTACATATACTCCATAGTATCACAAGGTAAGCAAGGCATGACCAGAATTACAAGGTAACAAGGCACCACCAGAATGTAATAAATAATAAATAAAAAACAGGTATGTACAGTCCAATTCATTTATCTCACCCCTGGTACAAGTTTAGCCATAGGAATAACATTAGAAAAAAATACTCAACGATCACCCCCGTAAAGTGACAACACTACGCCACGGCCGTGGCGTAGTGGATTTGCTAAGTCTTTTCTAATTATTCTGATAGTTTGATGATATTTAATTTGATAAAAAGGGGTGAGATAAATCCAGAACCGCACTCGAATCATAAATAGACACAACTCCACTCGTTTGTATGGGCCGAAATCGTCACTCGGCTTCGCCTCGATGACGATTGCGGCCTATCCAAACTCGTGGAGTATTGTCTATTTATACGATTCTCGATGCAGTTCTATATAATTCTCCTCTTGCTCAGCCTCCGTTCTGGATTGAGGTGTTGGGATGGGGGCCACGAGTGATGTGGGGCTGGTAATTTGGCTTCGTACACCGGTAGATCTAAAGAGAGATGAGAAGGATGGTGTTGATCCTACAAGCTGTGTGAAAGAGAGATCTTCTGTTGACAACCACCACATGGATGTGGACAGCTGCAGGTCCGTGGCGGCAGACTGCTGCTGTGTGGATGTGGACAAGAGGCAGGATGTGGGAACCAGTGTTCTTGTTGGTGGTGGACAGCCCATGTCCATGGACAAGAACAGCTGCTGGGCCCAACACCTGTCCTGAGACTGCCATACACCTGCTTGGGATGCGACGTGTGCAGGCCACTGTGATGGAGGAGACTGCCACTGTTGTGTAGATTGCTGACACAGCTGCTGCTGAGACTGCTGCTGCTGCTGCTGGCATTGCTGGTGCTGGTGCTGACCCACCAGCTGCGGGTGCCCACCCCCTGCTGTTGCCCTGGACCCGCCAGCCTAGCTGCTGCAAACTCCTGACTGTTGTTGAGCTGGCATACCTGAAGAACTGTCATTATCCGCTGCTCCGCGTCAAACCAATGGTGTTCTTGTAGGTGGCTCAGCTTTTCGTCTATGTACCCGACAAAGGTGGAGGAAGGCCCAGGAGCAGCAGCCACCTGGGGGGGGGGGGGGGGGCCTGACGACTTCCTTCAACAGCAGCATTGTCATCAGTGTGCCAGAATCCACCCCAGTACCAGGAGACAGCATCACTGTAGGCAATGTGGCTGTCGGTTGGTTCTCTTCTGACACTCAAGAAGTTGCCGGAGCCACAACACTGGCAGCGGTCGACAGTTCAGGAGCTTTCACACATTTCAGGCTGACTATATGTGGGACCAAGAACTGGAATCGTGCCGATATCCACCTCTGGGAATTTGGGAGAATATTGTACCTGATATTTCTGATAAATCGGGCGTTCACGCTTCCACCGAGCTGGTATGCCGATCTAAGCCGAAACTCAGCGGAAAAAAATTGTGGAGTCCACATTCAAAATGAGGCTGGTAGTGTGACATCATTTACAGGATACTGATCATGGGGGTTTCCCGAAATCATTGTATCTAACGAAGCATAATACAGGATAATCGTTGGTAAAACGTGAAAATAGATATTATATTTGTATTCTCCAGCATCGAATATTCTACCCAGTGACATGAAAAATTTAAATCTTCAGATTTTATATTCCCATATGAAGATTGAACTGAAGTTGTTAGAACGACAACAGAGCACATAGGCAAAATTTGTTATGTTTCAGCGGGAAAGTTTAAAATTTAGACTTTGACTGAAAAAAATCACAGTGTATCGGAAGCCAACAGCATCCCGCACAATTTATCAAGATGTTACATGACATATTTCGTAATGTTTCGTAAAGTTTCGGGAGCCTTTTCATTGGGTGGAAGAAGTGTTTTCAGTGGTACAAAATTTCCCGAAACTTCCCAACATTTCCCAAAATCAATCGGCAACATGAACGGGCCTCCACGAAAATTGCGTGAGCGCCCGATAATCGCTGAAATATTTAGGTGTCTCTTCCACTGAGAAAGTCTGCTGGTACGATTATGACAGAAACATTACGATACTCTCCGATATGAAGTTCGGAGATATTCTGGTTAGATCGCTTGTTAGATGGTTCCTCGGTGGAATTGGTGCTTTAGGCTTTCTACACTTCGGCTTCTTTGGAGGCATTTTCTTGGAACAGGTAGAGAGTGGTGAGATATGTTGTTGAGGGCTGCTCGAAGTGGAATGAAGACATCTCCGCCATGCCGTCATATATATACCAAACACAGATGCAAGTCGACAGGAAATGAGTCTTACCCAGACTTAAATGGACATACCAGGGCTTAGGTGGATGTGAACATCAGATGAAAGTCACCTTAAGTGGCTGGGCTTCATTAACCCTTGGTCCGCGCATTGGCTGCAACGAACGTGGCATGGCGTAAATCGTCTGTTCTCTCGTCAGGACTGGACTCAAGTCGACAGCCTCTGTGCTAAGTCCCCGACTGACCCCGATGACTTACGACCACCGAGCCCATCGAGTTATGCCCTCTTCCAAAGGCCTCGCCCAGTTAAGTCGAACCCCGATGGTCATAAACTACAGGGGGTTGCTGGGACTGCTGTGGTAGATGTTTTTACAGTCAGAAACTTTCCTGGGCAATGCCCCGGCAGCCAAGTCCACTTATAATTCGGATTGTGGACAACTTAAGACCAAATCTGAAGTACAAGTCCAAATACGCCGATGGCATTTTGGGGTCGCCAGGACTGCCGGGATGATGTTGTAAACCTAGCATAAGAAAAAGATGACTAATGTCTGCGAATGCCAAGCCTCTGTGTTTATAAGCAGGTACAGACCTTGATGTGTATCTATGTGCAGGTAATACATACGTTAAGTCATAGTTCGTGCTGTGTAAAACCTGTAAGAAAAATGAACAATTAGCAGACCAGTGTCCATCAATGCCCAATCTCTTAGCTTACTGAATGTTTGGCTTAGTGGTGAATGTTCACGAATCCCCAACCCCCAGACTTACCAAATTCCATGCAAGAAAAATGTCCAAGAAAGTGATTAACGAACAATTGGGAGATTGCCTCGATGCTCCCCAAAGCTCTCAGTTCTCTGGTGATTGTTCTCTTTGTATTTGAAACTCAACTTTATAAGATATTGTGTTCATTAATGTATCATGATATTTATTTGCAATGAGAAATAAGATAAAAAAGAAAAGGGTTCATGTAATAACAAAATGAAATTCCACATAATCTTCAATGAGATACTAGAGAATACAGTTACCAATATTTTATTCTGCAACAGATAATCAAGCTTTACTTTACTACACATTACCAAGCTTTACTCTACCACACGTTACCAAGCTCTACTCTACCACACATAACTAAACCTTACTGTACCACACATTATCAAGCTTTATTCTACCACACATTTTAAGCCTTTTTGCACCACACATTGCCAAGCTTTACTGTAACACACATTCCAAATGCACATTTAGAGCATAGAGCTGTGGAGCGCTGCAATGATCACAACCCCTCCCCCAAAATAAGACTAAATCACACAGTGCCACCTGCAATGCATCGCCGGCAAAAGGTCTGCTTCAAACTGAATCTTCAGCATTAACCACTTCAAGTGCTATTGGTCAAACAGTACAGGCAGTATGTGATGTTATGATTAGGGAAAGTATATGGAATTCTAGAGTTACATATGAAATTCTATTGAGCTGTTTGAAGATTATGTCAAACCGGATGGTTGTATATTGTCCAATAGATGCATCATTGATCAACTATGAAATCTGTGTGATTATTTCTTTCCAATGATGATATTGTCTCAATTTCACTCGGAGAATTATTGAAAAAATTTCATTTGAAACTTTAAAAAAACTTGTACTAGCGACTTCGTCGAGTCGGAGTTGTTGGCACCCCTCCCCCCCCCCCCCCCCCTACACTGGCCACCAGAGCAGACCTTTCATATGCACGTTAGTCACAACTCAATCTATCTGAAGGTGGTGCCCTCTCTCGGCTGCCGTTTTCAACTTTAGGTAGAGAGATATCTATTTACTGTGTGGTCATAACAGCTCCTATTATTTCACGTTACACAGGATTTTTGCCAGGAACCAGCGCAATTATTCTCGTGGTTGATCACGTTGGCTGGTATCCGCCTGTGTACGATGTCCTAACGTATATCTCCGCCGAGCCCCCTAGCGGATACCCCGGGAACCAGCGTATTGATCACGGGGCTAGGCAATTTGAAAACTACAGTTCTAAATTATGATTTCAGTATAGATAGAAACAAATCCTAAGGATAGAAGTACATCTGTGTTGAGAAACACAAAAAACAGTAGCCGGATTCAGTTTAGTACTGTACGAGAATCTCACTCTCGTGTCTCCTCACTCTCCACGCCTAGGTCTGGTTCACTATGTCTCTATGTGTGGGAGAGTCTCCAAGCGGATATCACAGAAATTCTAACGTTTTATATGTGGTAGGTAATAATTAAGCTGGGCTCTGGAATACCAGGACCACGGACAGAAACTTGCTCGTTAGTCGCGATACCCGCCGAGTCACACACAACTATGGAATCTGATTCTATTATCTGCCCCGTGATATGCTAAGCGATACGCTAGTATCATTGTTTTTTTATATGTTGCTGCTTTTGTCATCAAACTTATTCAACCTTAGGATTAATTAGGGTTGCCAAAATCCATAGCAGCAGAATATAAAGCAATTAAACTAGACAAGAAAACCTCCAAGGTTAACATTAAAACTCAGAAAGCCTTGTATCTGGTATTCTTAATGCCTTAAGCTTGTTATTAGCAATATCCAGGAAACTATACTCACCACTATGAAATTCACTCTACCCTACCGTACCCTACCCTAATTCACTCTACCATACCCTTTGGATTCTTTCCCTATCAATGGTAGAGCCATTTTGGTCGGATGTATTCCGACCAAAATATCTCTGAACAGATTTCATTCAGGCACACTAACCATGTCTCCATATATTAACAAATCTGGCAGAAAGCATAGCCTTACAACTCCAGCTTGGTAGCAACATTTGGAAAGGGTGTGGTACTTTGAGTCCTCTGGTCTGGAAGATGTCTTCTTACACATCTAAGAGATGTCACAACAAACTTACTTATTCAGTTTCTGTAAACCAGAATGCAAAAGTTCACAAACTGAAGGATATAAGAAATTATCAGTTAAGTTGCCCATAGCATTGCAAGTGTACCAGAACTGCCCAAAAGAAGTTTTCTAAGAAGATTTTGCCAATTCATATTTCTGGATTTCTGTATGAAAGCATGCTCTCGCTGTTAACCCACTGCTTTCCAGAACCAACTGAATATTGTTGGTGTAAGGAAAAAGTTAAGGACCTGAATCTCTGACCCCCACAACAGTTCCACCTATGCCTCGATGCATTTCCTTCTTCGTACTGAAACTAGAAAAATTACTGCCCAAGGCGTCCTCACCTCGTAACTTTGAACCTTTGCTCACCGGAACATAATTTCCCTCTATTATGTCATTATAGTGTGTATATGATTGCCATCTTGGATTTCATGAGTGACAACTTCATACATACCAAGGATAGATTACATAGACCCCGGAGATAAATATTCTGGAGAGAAAAAAAGGTTGGGGTAAAAATTTACCGGGAGGCACCTGACCATAGTTGAATAGATTGCTAATCCATAAATTGGCAAGTCTAAATTTTACGAGGCTCAAATTATCTGATGTAGCCAAGGTGCGATAAAATGATGCAAAATGTTTACGTTCTTCACAAGAAAATAAACACATGACTTAGTGTATATAAAATACTTTATTTAAAGCGGAATTATGGTTCGACTTATAAATACATTTTGTTCATTTGATATGTACAGCGCTTTGTCAACGAAAGCTAAAGATATCCTATATCAAGACAAATCATAGAAACTGTACACATGAATGTTGTGCAGCTTAAATACTAAAGTACTGATGGCAAGTTGAGAACTCCATGTAGTTCTGTGTTCTATTCAATACGTTTCTGTCCATAGAATGATATGGGCGGCAATTAGGCGTATCACATTAAAGAGCAGGACTGACTCACTTCCATGTGGACTGAATGTCACACTCAAACTGACCCCCACTCTCTTGTCACACAGGTCGTATATAAGATATCATCATATACCCATGATGTATATATACCGTAAATACGCTACATTCCACCACATACCATAAAATTCCAAACGGAATCGGGTTCCGTACTCCAAAATGTGTAACCCTGGTCCATATGGGTCGATTATCATATGATTGTTAGGTACATTACGATAATTAACAAAGATTGGATAAATGACTAGAATAGAACAACATACCATGTTTGTACAAGCTACAAAAGTCAATGGGAATTTATGGTTTGTATTGAACTCGGTAAAACGCCTCGTTCTGCATGGACTTAAATCCCCATCTTGTTTTATAGCTTATACACCATGGTCAATTCGTTCTATATTTGATTAAAGCACTGCTGCCAATGGACTAAGAACCTGGGAAAGCCGCCAATCAGGAGTGACCTTTCAACATGAGTGTGCAGAATGTCCTTAGCTTTTCCATAAAATCGATGAGAATGGACGGGACTACTCTGTCCAGAGCGGTCTGTGGTATCCAGCCTTTCAGGTCTGAGGCTACGACCCACACAAAGTGTGTGCTCTGTGGGTTCCCCTTGTCATCCCTGAACGCCCACCCTCCGGGCTTCTGCTCGCCCCTGGAAATGTGTAAACAGCACAAACGTCACCAGCGAAAATAGTCTGTCTACCTACATGGATGTTGAGAACATTTTATATTACTATTATTATTATCAAAACCTGTCTGCCGCCAAAAAATAATAATTTTTGTTACAATAATATGTTTCATTACTTTTATCTTCAAAAATTGTCTATTGCCATAAAGTCATTCAGGTTACAATACAATGTAACATTACTAGAAACTCGCAGAATCTTCACAAATAAATTATTCATGTGACAATAGAATGTAATATAATGGTTATTACTAAAATCTATCAAATGACACAAACAATTGTTCACTAACTTTTGATCTGAATGAACAACTATTGACATTTTGATCAAAGAGAATTTTACTATCATTATTCAAAACAGTCTACCTCTATCATTACTAAAAAAATGTCTACCTACATTCATACTTATTCACATTGCTGTGAACAAGGTAATAAAATGTGATATTACTATTATAACTAAAAACTGCCTCCCTGTAGAAATAGTCATTCACATTGCTATGGCTATCACAAAATATAATATCATCATATGCCAGTGGGCGAATGTCTCACCTTTACTGACTAGAGTACAGATTTTTTTAATGTTTGTATTCGGTCAAGTTCGCCATACATACACGATCTCCAATGCTTATAAATGATTTAAGCTTCTAAAGATCTGAATAAACTAGGAAATAGAAAACAATATCAACATATTCGAAAAGGTTTTATTTATCCTTTGGACTTTTTTTTAGAATTATTGTTATTGTATTTCTATAATTCATAGTAGAGGCCATAGTTATACGTCATAATTGCTGTGATTCATTAATGACTATACAAGCCTTAGTTGTTATGTGGCGCATTCTTCTTACTTATACTATATACATTTTATATTTATCTACTATCTATTATTGTTAAACAAAAAGAAATGCATGAACAGGAAAAACAAAGTTACAAATAAGTGGTAATGGTGGTACGATCATAAACTATTAAATTATTACAGGGATGAACGTCGGGACTCAGGAAAAATAGGAAATTTAAAACGCTTATAAAAGGATCATTTATAACATTATTTTGGAACAGAATGACTATGAATCGATATATATTCTAATGTTGCCGATGTATATGAACTGTTGGAAATCAATCAGTTGTCGGAAAACTTGCATCCCTGTTATTTAAGTTGATGATGCAATCATTTGAATTATGATGATACAAAGAGGTGATCATTATATTATGACTAAGATAAGCTTTTAGATACCTTACTCTCATACAATCCTAAATTTGTTTGACATGGACAGATATTATCATCTTTGTAGTATGGTGTTTCAAAATGATTCTACCTCAGATTATTTGCTGTGAATTTAACTTTTTAAAATGTAGAGTATTATTCATTTTAAGACTCTCATGATACAAATTGTGAGATTGTGAGAAACTATCATGAATCGGTAGAGGAAGAAAATGACTCGACAAATGATTCTGTTTGAATTGAAAGAGGAATTGGCAATATATCACAATCCAACAAGGTGATGCACAAATCGACAAATTAGTAAATTGGGATTTTTAATCAAGTAAATGCTCCGAATATGCTCCTTCAGTTTAAAGTAACGTTTATGCCATTCCAATAAAAGCAGTTATTGTGTACCTACAGCTGAACAATACATAGTGACATACCGCTTCTCAGCATGCACTAGTTCTCGTATTCGTACAAAAGCTGACGTTTTCATACAAAGGCTGAAATTTCATACGAAGGTTGACCACGTGCCTTGCTCACGGGCCCTGTCCTGGCAGTCTGTGGCGTGAAGTGTAAACGGGCGCTACGGAAGCACAGGTTAGTATGTGAGAAATATGGCATATTTTCTTATTTTAGAAAATAGGAGAAAGATATATGATAATGGGAACACCGATTATGAGTGTCAGATTTCTGGAATTCGTCAGTGACAGTCCCGAAATTTATTATACACCCATGCGGTACATTTGATAATGACAAACAATGGACAACAAAAAACAGCTACTGGTTGATGTAACAAATGGCTAATTTGTGAAAATGTAGTCTGAACTGAATCTGGATTGAAAAGTGGTTTGGGGTCAATTCCGTACTTTTAATAACTACAAATCAATCATCATTATTTAGCATATAAAGCATGGTCAGGCTGTTCTATATTAATTACGTACCGAGGCCTTTGTCTGGGGCCTTGGTATTAACATTTTAACCTGGAAACTCTGAAATAATGCCACCCGAAACTGGTTTCCTTCAATTCTCTATGCACGAAGGCAATTATGAATATCAACAGATAAAAAAACGGGAACTTGATATACAACACCAAATTAAACGTAGAGACAACAACTAAATGTTAGTAGGTAACACCCTGTTATTTCAAAGCAAAGGCAAGACACTATGTCACCCTCTGTGCCATGACAAATACTAAGGGCCATCCATTAAGTGAATACGCAAGAACTATGAAAATTCTGACCCCCTCCCCCTTCTTCATCTTTTATGTAATTGATTAAAAGAAGGAATGTATGGACATTTTCCAAATTTGTATCCCCCACCCCTTCACTGCATACATACTTTACAGTTGGCCACTTATCGGAAAATACAGCAAGGAGCTAACAAAGGAACTATTAACCGAAAAGAAGTCAGGCGCTCTAATAAAAAGCCACACAACAGCTAGGCTAGGAGCAGGGATGTCAGCCGGGTCAGGAAAAAAGTAGAAAGATTTCCCGTGAGAAAATATGAAAGTATGTTGATATTGTCCGTAGCGCGGGGCTGAGGGTATCTGCATGGTTTCAAACCACTGCTTTATAGGCGTGAATGAGGCTCAATTAACATTTTAGTCTTGTTCTACACTAGGAACAAAATTTGTATATTCTGAACAAGGTAGATTGTTATGGGAAAATGGAAAGCTGCCATCTCTGCTAGGAGCCACAATAAAAGGGTATGTTAGGAGCCACACAAACAAGCAGGCAAGGCTAACAGGAAGTAACCTGTTTAGGTGGTCATCGTTGACGCGGGCCTCTTACAGCCATGACAACACTATCGCGTGCCCTCTTGTGACGCCATTTTGATGTTCTCAACACGCACTTTGAGGTACTTGTTGAAATCGAGGAGCGTGCTCGGTACAGCTTGGTCTATGATGGCCTGTGGGAGCCAGCCCCTCAGGTCTACAGCCATCAGCCAGCCAAAGTTACACAGACCAGGGTCGGAACGGTGAGGCTGGAAGAACCAGCCACCAGGCTTGTTCAGCCCTCTGCAATAACATACACCAACACGATGATAGAATTAAGTCACTGATACAATAAAAAGTGTTTTCCCTACACATTGACATGGTTAAAGCCTACATGACAATGACATGCGGTTTTTTTCCAATTCAGTAAATTAGTCATATCGGTTTAAGTTTGTGATATTCTTTTCAATGTACCTACTTCAATGAACCACTTTTATCATCCACCTAATACGAACCTATTATCATAAACGTAGAGTATTCAGATCGGTACCGAGGAGAATATCAATAGTCATAATCTTCTAGGAGATTACGGGGAAAAGTCCCCGAAACATCACCTAATTTGAATGCCTATCCCTACGGACTCAGTAACTACGTTTTCTTTTATTACTGTGATACAGCTATGCACAGAAGGCCGCCACGGAGATCAACGTCATAATAGTATTGTGAAGTTATTTCCCCACTGATGGCCATCTGTCATTACCATGGACATACAACATGGTCATTACTCACGTGTGGGATATGATCAACTCTCCCGACTAGATTTTGCTACCTCAGAGAGAATGAGAAAACATGGACAACACATTGGTGTCAGCTACAGCGTGATGCCGAGGATCTGCAGATAGGTTAAAAAAGAAAACTAGGCTTTTTTGCATGGACAAGTCGCAATTAATATTATCATCTTACTCAAGGAAAAGGAATTTTGTATATTGAAAATTAAGAAGTGAATTTTTATGGGAAAATGTTATGCTGCCATCTTGGCTAGGAGCCCGACCCGAATTAATATCCATTGCCAGCTGAGTAAACGTGACAATTCAACGTGGAAGCGTGGTCTTCAAGGTGTCTATATGTGAAATGAACGACCTAACGACATTCTGGCGATCCTGCTTGTCAAAGCCACCGACACGCCTAACTGCAGTGTATTGTATGTTCATGCAACTAATTTTACATATAGCCTCTCTAATAACGTGATAGCTTCAGGGAAAAATATGAAGATATGCGATGCGACAGATCCGTGTACACGGATCCTTTTCTTTTCCTATATGGAATTCTTTGTGAATATATTTATGTATATAAATCATATATACTTTCTTAAAATTATGAAAAACACGTATATATATACCAGTGGTACATGGGGTCTGTTACTGATTCCATTGTATCAGTGTGTCATACCCTTTATCCTACCCCTAATATAAAATCCCATAGGCTTAACATTGGGTTTCCGTATGCCACGCTGACTGGCATACAGAGTGTTATATGCCACTAGTGGCATACAGCATTGTTATCACATAATATTCCAAAACCGAGGAGATGGGGTAGGATAAAATCAAAACCTGATTCGTTTTAATCTTGGCCACCGCATTCCACTCCTGAAGTTTTGGCTCCGGACTTCACTCGGCTTCGCCTCATGAAGTCACTTTGCCAAACTCCAGTCGTGGAATACGGTGGACAAGATTAAACCTCATCCAGTTTTACGATAGTACTTTTCTTGCAATTGAGAGCAACAAATCCGTCGCGGCTCGACATTCTAATGAACATATGCCACAGGACTGTACCACATATCCAACCTTGTCGTGGATTGCTACCGTTTGTGCGACAATATCACCTACGATACTCAACGATCCCCGACACTATCGCGCACTTCAAACCGACCGAAGCGTTCTACCTGACCATAGTTGGCCGATTATGTATGATCATATATCTATAGGACACTGACACCTCCAAACGGTCGCTATATCAGCGATTGTTCCAACAGCTAGGCCTTGAACAGGTCGCCAGGGCACACAGGCTCAAACTCAGACTGTTTTACGCTGCCATTTTTAAGGCAGGAATTCCTGCCTGCGCCCCAGGAAGCAACTGGAAAATGGTGGATCGCTGGTTCTAACCTCTTGTGTCTTGCGATCCAGTAACCAGCAATATGATACGGTATCCCTCTTGTCAAACTGATGCTATAAATAGAACAGCCAACCCTGCAGTACCTCTTACCACATGGGACTGGCCAATGGGACCCATGATCTGTTAGACCTTCACGTGCCGTAACCCGAAGGCGGCGCGGTGCGTGAACGGACTAGTCGTCAGGCTGGCCCACCCACTCGGCGCCGGGCAACCGGCTGATTGGAAGTGTAATAACAGTCAGATATTTCCCAGCAGCTCACCAGGTGCCACCAGGGGTGTTGTTCCACCGGCCAGATTATCATTAATGCATTTTAGAATGAATGATACTAATAACAACGAGGCATAATGTAAAAGTGTCTGTAAGATGAGTTATATACTAATAATACCCGACTGCTGTTCCCTGTACCGTATATTTTTTTGCGTGCGGCACAGGGATGACATATCAGCAAAACGTGGACATTAAACTCCACAAACGTACAACAATCTATGTTAAAATATTGAGTGGTTTACTGCGCCACCTGTCCACAAAAACCATCGCTTGGTTTATTGATTATCCCTCTTCGCGAATAGATTAGATCATTGAGGAATTTCTTTTTGCTCTCCAGCACAAAGGGGCTATTTTCTCATAATCAATGGCTTCGAGACCATAATCGTTTGGTTAGATATATCTATGATATGACAACATAGAAATAATGGGTAGTTTAATTCAAATTATGGCTCAGTAAACCGACTCAAGGGTGACTTCTCAATACACTCGCTGAGGGTTGGTGTATTACTACACGTCAACCTCTCGTGGTTTACGTACAACTATCCGCAAAACCATCGATTCTTGTCATTGGTTATAACACTGGGCATCTCACATACCTGACGTATTTCTTGCTCTGAGGGCAGTCAGGATGCTGGACAGCCATTCCCGCAGATAGAATAATCCCGTCTTTAGTCTTCCAGTGCCTCACTGAGACGAAATCTCTGAAATATTGGAAGTTTAACTCATTTTCAAATGAGAAAGTCATGAGTTTGCAATAGACTCAAAAGTGTCAAGGCTAGTACAGGTCCCAACTCCAACAGATGTAGAAAAAATTGTGCATAGGTGACAGAAATTGAGGGTCAAAATTGAAAAATTCAACATGACAATTCCTGAAAAATAACTCATTACAAAAATAGAATTCCACCTTCCGGCCCTAATGTTGATTGTGGTGACAAAGGTGGTTCATTACACATTTCAATTTATAAATTTGATAAGAAATAAGTCCTGGAACCATGCACCAACGCCGAAGCAGAAATTCAGACCTCGCGATGCACCCCACCGCCCATTCAATTCTATATAATTGTGCATCGTAGAGCGTGTCGGATGGCGCGTCGGTGTGCATCGGAAGCCCAGTGGGTTTGGGGCTTCAAATGGGTATGTAATAACACGGACTTGGATGACAGATACAAGTCCTTGGAAATAAGAAGGAAACTTGTCCATGCATATGTCATATTCAATCCAAAATTGAGTTGCTGCTGTACATCAGTAAAATCCACTCCGTATACACATCCAGTGCGATAAAAGTAAGCAGAAGATACTAATGAGGAGAATATGATTTTAGTAAACAAAGATAAAAAAGAGAGGTTTGTTTGACATACCTGCTGGCCACCAGGCCGCCCGCCGCCTCGGCTGTGATGTTGTGGCAGATATCCGTGTTCTCATCCACGCTTTCCACAATCTATATAGGATAAAATATCATTTTATATCAAATGCGGCTGTGATATCGAAGCAGAATGTATTACAACGTCAATTTCGAGTGGTTTACAGAGCCACCTGTCCATGAAACCATCGTTTGTTGCATTTGCCATATCAAATGACATACACTAAGTACTATTTCTATATTATATAGCACAAAGGGACTATATAGACAATAATCAATGGTTTTGTAGACAGGCGGCCGTAAACTACGTAAGGTTGACGTGTAGTATACACGAGCATCAACAATTGTATTACAACGTCAACCTCGAGTTGTTTACAGAGCCGTCTGTCCACAAAACCATCGTTTGTTGTATTCATTATTCACCTTCCCCATTAAATGAAACCCAGGAAATGTGATATGATTATATCACGAGAGACTATTTTCTTTTAGCTTTATTGAACAAAGGACTATTTTCCTTTATTATCCATCGTATACAAATCTCCCATTTGAAAAGTATGGGGACTCAGTAAACCACTACCCATTGTATAAAACCTGTCAGATACCATAACTGTGGTATACGGATTCACATCTGTGGTATACGGCCTCCAAACCATGGTATACGGGAAAAATAGTCCCTTTTCCTATAGAGTAAAGAAATAGTTCCTATTGTTATACCCTTTGATATGGCAATTACTGGGTTTGATTTATTCGAAAAGATGGATGATAAATGCAATAAACTATGATTTTGTGGACAGGCAGCTTTGTAAACCACTCGCGGTTGACCTCATGATACACTCGCTAGCGCTCGTGTATTACTACGCGTCAACCTCTCGTGGTTTACGGCCGCCTGTCCACAAAACCATCGATTATTGTCTATATATAAACCATTAGATATTATAATTGTGGTATATGGATTCGAATCTATGGTATACGCTTTTGAAGCCATAATATATGGGTAAACAGTCACTTTCTGCTAAAGAGCACAAAAATAATTCCAATATTATACCCTTTGATATCGCTATTTCTAAGTTTAATCTATTCGAGAAGATGGATAATAAATGCAACGTATGATGTTTTTGTGGACGGGCAGCTCTGTAAGCCACTCAAGGTTGACTTGTAATGCACTCGCACATGTTTGTGTATTACCAACTTCTCATGGCTTGCAATTGCCTGTCCACAAAACCATTGATTGCTGTTTAAGTAGCAACGCGCGCGCGGCCGTCACTCAGTCCAATAAACTACAAATCTCTCATTTATTGTCCTTTAAATGGGTCTCAACAATCGGCCGTTTAACACGTCCACTATCAGAATACACCTGATGGAAGCTGAGATTCAGAGCTTTCCAGTGAATATATATATATAGGAGTAATAGGGCAATAGTTTCTTTAGAACTATCACTTTTTTCAAAGGAATTGGCCTGGGCCTACACCCTGGTCCATGGCACCTGCTCTGTCAGACACACTGTTTAGTTTATCCATTTGCTGAGTTCTTCTGCCACTTTCAGTGCCAAAACACTATTTCAGCCAACCAGAGGATATATTGGGCTTCACTTTATTGCTAGCACGAAATTTCTATGACCAGAATAACTTGATCAAGCACCAATTTGAATAAAAGAAAGGCTCATCACACAAAAATGAATAAATCAAACAATGTTGTGCCTATGCCATTACAAAGAGCATACAGAGAGGATTAAATTGATATATGATATGCCATAGTTTGACAGATGGAAAAGGTCAGCATCTTTAGATAACTACACTGAAAAACTGAATTTATCAATTCTCTGATCCATTTGAAGACTTCAGGTTCAAGATAAATTAGGCAAATTAGTTGTCCAAATTCCTATTTACAAGTCAAAGATACTCGCGGTTGACCTCGTAATACACTCGCTAGCGCTCGTGTATTACTACGCGTCAACCTCTCGTGGTTTACGGCCGCCTGTCCACAAAACCATCGATTATTGTCTATTTAAATTCTGCAATGATTACCATATTTATTCTAAAGAATACAGTAGACCTTGAATGCATGAACCTATCAAAAGGTTTGCCCTGCACAGATAAAAGTAGCTATTACACAAACACAAATCCTTGATATCCATTTGTTTTTGTAATCGAGCTTTTTTTCAAGGTACCATCTAGCTGGAGGTAGACCTAACACATCTTCGTTTACAGCATATTGATATAGATTTTTGTGAATGTTTTTGTCTATGTACCACAGGAAAGAATAATTTTCATAAAAATGACATTTTCTTGTAAAGCAACCCGTTTGTAGGTCTAGTAGCTGAATTAGAGGCACTGCTACGATGTCTTACCTTTGACTCCAAAACTGTAGGATTCCATTTTGGATTGAGTTCGACTTTGCCTACGACCTCATCAAAGAGTCTTTCCTTGGGAAATGGTATAATCCCCTGCGGTATAGAGAGGTGGGTGTTGGATTAAGACCAGAAAACAGAAGTCAACACGGTGACATTTTATAAAGCAACTCCAGCCCAACTCATAAAGGACGCAAGGTAGAACGTGGCATGAATATATAATATATGAAGGACAAGAGAACTATGACTATGTGTGAATTGGAAATCATTTTCATTTTAGGACAAAAGTTAGATGTTATAAAGAAGTAATTTGTCCTTGTCCAACGACATGACGATTTACACACACCAGAATGTGTAATTATTTCATGTTGTGGTGGTAATACACGAACTGGTTGCTCCACTAGGTCAGCCAAATATGTTTATAGTGTAAAACCAACCGGTCTGGTCAGCGCCAATAGCCACCGGCTGGTAATCGGAGAAAGCTTATTTACTAGGTTTTGGCTAATCACTGGGTCATCGCCGTGTAGCCACGCCGGTAAGTGTGTGATCTGCTCCACCGGCGTCGCTACCGGTGCTATTGCCAATCTGTTTGAGCATTCGCTTAATGGAAGTGTTGGCACAGAAATTCAACCCCAGACGAGACACGGGATAAAGTTCAGTTGGAGCTAGATCATGATGGATGTTGGCTACTCCTGAGTTTGACCCAGATCAAATCATCGTTTTCCTAATGACGGATTTTCTACACACAGTGTAACCCTATCATGCAGAGCACTCTCCGCTACGGACCTACGTGGCCCATTTCGTGGGGGTGTCTGCCTAACGGGTTGAATATACATGAAATGATGGCTTTTGTTCTGGGTTAGAGACTGGAATGGTAGAAATATTGGTTAATTCCAATCTATAAACATGCGTCTTGAAGAGATGGGTCCGTCCACATATACATAACGCCATGCAGCATGGAGGGGAGGAGGATTCCAGTCGCCATAACCAAGAATGATAACGGTTGTATGTAAAAGCATGACAATTAGGGTCAAAATTAACCCATTTATGGACAGCCCCGAAGGTACCCACCTCGAGTTTAAAGACCCTGCCGATGTCGGGGAAGTTCTGGTAGAAGACTTTGCCCGTGGTCTGCTCGTCCGTTCCTCCACCGTCCTTCCAGCCGGTCGTCGTGTGTAAAATCTCCCACGCTCTGTCCCACGACTCCCGCCCTTTTGTCTGGTACTCCAGTTTCTGTAGTCACAATTAAAAGTCAAATTAACACATGTGTAAGATCTGCCACATACCCATCCAAATGTTTGTTATCAGAGAAGTCTAGAAACATACTTGTCCCTCCCAAATAAACAGCAAGGTTCAAATTTTCCAGTCCACAGTTTGATGATTAATTTACGGCTCGCTGAGGAGGTGGATCTATCAATTTACTTGTGTGACCCCCCACCCCTTCCTTTGAAAAAAAAAGAAACACAAAACATCTAAAAAGAAAAAGATGATCTTCTGTCTAGGTTGCGGTCAGTGTCCTTAGTAATAGTGATTCACAGCAAAGAACTTTGTTCACAGTAAAACTCTATATGAGTACATCATTGACATGGATCATCCAATTAAGTTTAACACCCTCCCCCTACTTTTTTAGGATGTGATTATTTATTAGGCATTACTATTAAATAATCAATATTACGAACATATTTGACACAACAATCTACACATATTTGCAGTCATTAACTTGAATAGGTAATGAAAGAAAATGTTGCTGATACAGTGACATTGACAGTAAAATATGTAGGAATTTTAGCCTCCAGCCAACGTTGCTCGCCAGGCCCAGAAATCCAGCCACCCCTAAATCTGCAAAATCTGCACGCTGTTCCACCAAATCCTTGTTTTTTCTAGCCGACTGATGACCATAAGGCATACCCACACCGCTCGGCAGGCGCCCAGCTGGCTGTTCCACCAAACTGAGTGGCCAGGCCAGCACAGGTGTGGCGGTGAACACGCAGGGGATGATGAAGCGATGCTGCAGCTATCTGGTGGACATTGTCTGCATTAACCCGGTAAGCGAGTTCCCCGTTCATTTGCTAGGGGGCGCACCAAACACGCCTACACACACTTTGCTTCTCCGGCTGTTAAAACCTGGCGATCAAGCAAAGTAGTGTGGGCCCGTGTTGAGAATCGTATGGGAACAGCAACAGCTCATCAAGGCCACTCAAAAAAAAACAACTTGTTTTTCATCACCAAGCCATGAAAAATATGACGAGGGCGCTTTTTTTTTGTTTTTTGTTTTTTTTTGTTTTATTAAAGACGGCTTTTGAAGTGCCATAGACATACAGTAAAACCCTGCATAAGCGGACACCCTCCGATCCGGGCCAAGGTGGCTGCTTACGCAGGGTGTCTGCTTACAAAGGGTTTCCAGATCTTTATTGGCTATACATTTAATGCATCCTTGACATCAGGAGCTTTAATCTGATACTAAATACACATACCTTTCATAATTTCTATCAAGGTTCACCTATTTAAAAAAAAAAAAAAAAATCTTCTGAAATCGTTTTTTCTGATGCGCGCGGTGATGAGAAACAGGTTTTTTTTGAGTGGCCCAACTTTGCGCTGAATTCATCAGTTTGTTTGTTTAGTCCCTGGGCCAAGACCCCAAATTTTCATTTCTGCTGCCCCCCCCCCCTGGAAACATTTGTTTTATTGTTTTATCTTGTAGATCCATCCTTCTAGTTAATATTTCCACTTGTTGTCGCTCTTGCAAGTGGTCAGATTACCATGACAACAGCTGTTGAAGAGACCTCCCGTCAAAATGCCTGAACGCCTATAATTCTGAGTGCTGAAAACCATTACTTGGTTCTGTGTTCCTTTAAGTATTACAATGATGCATCAGATTAAACTTTGGTATTGGACTCCATGGTCTGATCCTTTGTGGACTCAGTACAGCAAACAGAATCAAAATATGTCTTCTCAGTGGCCTACAGCAGCCTTTTTCATGTCTGTACTATTAATGTCCCCTTTACACATTTGCAATTTTCCACATATTTGTTTCCTAAATAATTTAAATACTATATAATCTTTTCATATGCAGTTTTTTGCTATCTGACCATATTGTAGTATCCCTTAGGAACATTTTGAGGTATTTTAAGGGTTTTGTGATATCAGGTTCCAGGTGTATTACAGATTTTGCTACCCCTGCCGCTGAAGTTGTTTGACATATCTGGGAGTTGGTACTGAAGACATATGGTGTCTAAAGGCTATATGACCTTTATATATGCAGTTTTTTGCTATGTTGTCATGTTCTGGCATCCCTTAGACACATTTTAAGCTATTGTTTAGTGTTCTGTGATCTCGGGATCCAGTTATATAACCAATTTTTCTATCACTACCGCCACCGTCATGTGACATTTTCGACGCCCAGTTCCAATGACAGAGTGCCTGAAGGCTATTAAATCTTTTCATATGCAATTTTTTGCTATCTGGCCATATTGTGGCATCCTTTAGGAACATTTTGAGCTATTTCTAGTGTTTTGTGATATCAGGTTCCAGGTATATTACCGATTTTCATACCCCTGCCGCTCATATCTGAAATCAGTACCAATGACATGTAGTATCTAAAGACTACAGAACTTTTTTATATGCACTTTTTTGCTATGTTGCCATGTTCTGGCATCCCTTAGACACATTTTAAGTTATTAATTAGTGTTCTGTACTCTTAGGATCCAGTTAGATAACCAATTTTACTATCACTACTACCACAGTCATTTGATTTTTTGACAGCCAGTTCCAATGACATAGTGCCTGAAGGCTATTAAATCTTTCCACATGCAGTTTTTTTTTGCTATCTGGCCATATTGTGTCTTCCTTTAGGAACATTTTGAGCCATTTTTAGTGTTTTGTGATATCAGGTTCCAGGTATCTTACTGATTTTCCTACCCCTGCCGCTCAAATCTGAAACCAGTACCAATGACATGTAGTATCTAAAGATTCCAGAACTTTTTTATATGCACTTTTTTGCTATGTTACCACGTTCTGGCATCCCTTGGACACATTTTAAGTTATTATTTAGTGTTCTGTACTCTTAGGATCCAGTTATATAACCAATTTTACTATCACTACTACCACTGTCATTTGATATTTTGACAGCCAGTTCCAATGACATAGTGCCTGAAGGCTATTAAATCTTTCCATATGCAGTTTTTTTTTTGCTATCTGGCCATATTGTGTCATCCTTTAGGAATCTTTTGAGCTATTTTTAGTGTTTTGTGATATCAGTTTCCAGGTATATTACAGGATTTGCTACCCCGGCAGAAACTCTTGAATCACATTTTTGACAGCCAGTTCTAAAGATATAAGGTATCTAAGGAGTTTAAAAGCTTTTTATATGCAGTTTTCTTGTGACATCCCTTAAAGACATATTAAGCTATTTTCTCATATTTTGTGATCTTATAATCCAGGTATGTAACTAATTTTGACCCCCAGCCACCACACTTGTTAAGCCGGGCACCCACTGTCCAGACACACTACGAAAAGTGCTGCGATTGGGCTACGCTAACAAATTTGCCAATCGTAGAACTATTGGGAAGGCCGTGTTGGAGTGTGTTGGAGTGTGTCGGAATGGGTTTAGCAGCAATAAAAAGAAGACCACGTTACCGGCACAAGCTACTATTCAAGAGGTGCGCCAATGCAAATCTCAGGCAAACAATCAGTAATATCTGTTAAAGATTCTTACTAAAAGAGTAAAAATCATTTATTGAGATCTAAATATGACATAATTTCAATATGTCAGGCATTTCTTGTGGATCAGCTTTTGAAAGTGTACAAAATACTATTGGAAATATAAAAAATAAATGACATATAACTAATAAGAGCTCATATATATACATCTCTATATAAACATGGATATAGATCTAATATATGTATATATATTCAATTTTCTACGGATGTTCCCAGAGCAATTACTATTTTGCGGGCCGAAAAATCAACGAGAGGGAGTACATATCCTATAGAGAATGTTTCTGACACACTCCAACAAATCAAACATGTTCGATTTTGTTGAAAGGCCTACGACACAGCATTTCTATCGTGGCACTATCGGAGTGTGTTGGAGTGTGTCGGAACACAAAACCCACTGTAACGATAGATCCGTCCCCTCAGACACAAATTTTATTTTTTCACCAAATGCTTGTTGTGAGGCTTTCGTAGTGTGTCGGAGGTGCAAATCGTGATAGTGGAATACCCCCTTTAAACATTTTTGAATGCCAGTTCTAAAGATAAAGTACCTAAAGAAAATTGAAGCTTTTTATATGCAATGATATATGATACTTAGGATGTGGAATGAACAGTAAACATTATGTAAAACTGCAACAAGAAGTCATCCCTAATTATCTTTCATCATTACAACTTGCAGGGAGCACCCAAGAAGTTACTTTGATTAATCTCATGGCTTCTCAAACCATCAAATGCAATACTTGTAACCAGCAATGGCTTAGATACAAGGACGAACAAGGGTGTATATACTAAAGGTTATAAACACCCAATTCACCTATAATCTTTTTTGATTATAACATAGATACAGAGATATCATCTCTGGCATCAAATGATGTTTAACATGCATGTATCCAGGAAATATGATGGTCTGTAAGGGATGCCACAATGTGACAAGATAGCAAGAAATTCAATTCAAGTTCAGAAATCATTTTTGAACTGGCTTTCAAAAATATGAGACAAGGGTTGCCTCAGGGGTAGCAAAACCTGTAATATACCTGGAACCTGCGTATGTAGACGGGGCTTAGCAATTTGGAAAACACTCCTGCACCCACCGCTGTTGCGACCACAGAATAGATAGAGCTGGGGAAATGGCCCGCGGATGACAGCGCGGCCGAATCTGCATACCCCGAGTTTCAGGCAAATTTTTTCCTACCACGACGAAAGTCAACGGAACGAAAAAATACACACACAAAAAAATACCTGGAACCTGATATCACAAAACACTGAAAATAGCTCAAAATGCTCCTAAAGGATGCCACAATATGGCCACATAGCAAAAAAACTGCATATGAAAAGATTTAATAGCCTTCAGGCACTCTGTCATTGGAACTGGGTGTCGAAAATGTCAAAAGATGGTGGTGGTAGTGATAGAAAAATTGGTTATATAACTGGATCCTGAGATCATAGAACACTAAACAATAGCTCAAAATATGTCTAAGGGGTGCCAGAAGATGACATCATAGCAAAAAACTGCATATATAAAAGTCATATAGCCTTTAGACACCATATGTCTTCAATACTGACTCTCAGATATGTCAAACAACTTCAGCGGCAGGGATAGCAAAATCGGTAATATACCTGGAACCTGTATCGCAAAACCCTTAAAATACCTCAAAATGTTCCTAAGGAATACTAAAATATGGCCAGATAGCAAAAAAAATGCATATGAAAAGATTATGTAGTTTTTAAATTATATAAGAAACAAATATGTGGAAAATTGCAAATGTGTAAAGGGGACATTAATAGTACACACATAAAAAAGGCTGCTGTAGGCCACTGAGAAGACATATTTTGATTCTGTTTGCTGTATTGAGTCCACAAAGGACCAGACTATGCTGCCCAATACCAAAGTTTAATCTAATGAGTCATTGTAATACTTAAAAGAACACAGAACCAAGTAATGGTTTCCAGCACTCAGAATTATAGGCTTTCAGGCATTTTGACGGGAGGTCTCTTCAACAGCTGTTGTCATGGTAATCTGACCACTTGCCAGAGCGACAACAAGTGGAAATGTTAACTAGAAGGATGGATCTACAAGATAAAACAATAAAACAAATGTTTCTGGGGGGGGGGGGGGGGGGGCAGCCAACTCCTTAAATAAGCCTCTTTTCCAGATTGGCCTAGGGACTATATTGTGTCTCTCTGTTTGAATTTTTTGATTGTCTGTCAATAATTAAAGTCAGCAGAGAAAAAGGTTTGGAGCAAAAATTAGCATCTGCAGTCTGAATTCACTGGATCATGGTATACATATATTTAAATAGGACCAATCCTTTTTGTATATGCTTTGACAGTAGATTGAAATACTTCAATTTGTTAAAAATAGTTTGAAAATGATGTCTAAATCACTTTGATAATGCTGGAGGTTTATCATCAATAGTTATTTTACTCTAAGGCCACATATATATTTCCTGTCAGATCCCATGGCAAACATAAATGTATATATGCTAGGGATATTTTAATATGAATAATTCTTGATTATTGAGACAAATGTGACGGTGAATACATGTATTCTAAGAACCTCTTCTTTAAAGACTGGTCTTTAGAAAACCCTATAAGAAAGGATGAAATTTTAGAAATATATACTTCAGACCCTCTCCTAGGAAAAAAACAAAAGAAATAATTCTGGAAACCTTTTTTTTCCCTTTAAAATGGCCAATTGTACAATTTTCGGGATTTTGGCCCAGATGCTGGCGGGCAACGGGGTTTTGGAGATATGAACTTGAAGAAGGCGATGGGCCGGCAGCGGCACCGGCTACCCTTTTTACTATTCACCAACGTGCCACCCATAAAGTATGTACGCAGAATTTCCAAAATTTGTGACCCACAAACAAACATACGATTATGACTGAACATCAGGGCTTTTATGGGCTGTATCATGTACTCTACTTCTCTAGATCTAGTCTCTACTTCTCTAGAGACTAGATCTAGACTTGGCCATGATTTACTATTTTTAACAACCAAGCGACATGAAACACTGAACATTGATTCCTATCAGTGATATATTCAAAAGATACCAACCATTTCGTCTGTGAGAACATGTTTTGGACTCTTTGGTAATGCCTCTTGTTTAGTCTTGTTTTTCATTTCACGATTTTCACTTTTGCTCGACTCGTGACCATTTTCAGGCGGGGTTGACATTATCACAGTCGTTTCAAATGTTCGCTGTCGATGGACTATCTACATGAGGGACCAATATTTGGTCTCCTCTGATGTACCTCTATTTCAACTTAAAATGAGGCAAACCCATAACTGTCGGGAAGTGATTATCAAAGTTTCCTCTTCAGGTAAGATCATGAAAACCAATGAACCATGGACTTAATTGTCACCCAAGTCCCTGTTTAAACCATGTTGCTGCAGTCGAACACTTCCGTCTCTCTCACTGGTTGCCAATGACAATCGCGACTGTGACTACGGCTTATGTAACCATGGATACTTCAATGGTTGCTTAGGTAGATTGCGCATGCGCAAACCGCGACAGATTATGATCTCCACAGAATGCAACAACTTGAACAAGTTTGTTTTACTTGCCCATATTCACAAATGGGACATGTGAACCGACTCAATGTTGACATTTCCCTATAAATGAACCGACCTATACAGTAAACAATTATTGTAGCGTAGCGGGGGTAAGGAAAGTCATCCTGCTCCTAGCATCTGGTCCCAATACTAATAATATCAAGGAATTAAATCGATAGTCAGCTCTCTATACTATAGACATCTACACGCGCTGTAAATGCTATATTATTATATATATGCACAGTAAAACTTGCTGTACGAAGAAAACAGCTTGTGCAAGTTGTGGTTCATGCAACCCTGTACTAGGATGAGTTGTAGAGATAGATCTCTAATATCTTACGTAAACTATATCTAGATTCTAGACCATCTCGGCATCTGTGTAATGTTTGCGTTTACCAGCACTGCAGCAGTGGATTAAGGTCTCGAGCCGAGGCCTAAATATATGCCCGTGGGCTTATATTGTCTCTTATTTAACAATAAAAATAGTTTATCGAACCTTTAATCTGTTAAAAACAATGTGCAATCACTTTCAGAAATATCTTGTAATGGCGGTGCAAAACAATAGCTTCATCAACATTAGTCATAGCAACGGAATAGGTCACTATCGACTATCGTTGCAAAGATCGGCCATAGCAACAGGACAATCTCCAATTACAGCAGCATCAGCAGTCAGAGCAACAATACTGAGTAGCAACGGCGACTGCGACAACTGCGAATTTGAACCACCTGACGACGTTCAGCCGTAAAAGGCTAGAAATCTTAAAGCGGGCGTCCACCAACCACGACAAGGCTACGACAATGGGTTCCCGACAATATGAAGTCGAAGAGACGTCACGAGTTTGAGTCTGAGTTTATTTATGCCACGCATTTTGTTGGCTCCATAATTTCGAAGTCGAAGACTTGGACTTTAATCGACATATTAGGCAAATCCAGAAAACTTCAAATAATAGAATCTTCAGGCTTAAGAAAATTCGGAAGTCAATTTCTACCGCGGTAGCTCAGTTGATCTACTAACAGTACTGTACTAGTAAGACCTATACTAGAATATGGTAGTTTTATCTTGGGAGGGGCAATTAGTAGAAACCGAACGAGAGTTAGACTTGACAATGTTTATGCCACGAGGGGAAGGTCGTGTATTATAGAAAGACATGGTTAGTGTGGCCGAATGGAATCTGTTCAGAGATATTTTGGTCAGAAATATCGAGGAACAGATGAAATTCGGCCACACTCACTATGTCTTTTTATTATTTATACCGATATTTGATTTAAATGCCATTTTGGTACTTACATAATCAACCCATTTCAACCTCCGAAACGTTACCGCACTCAGCGAAAGTCAAATGTCTACAGACCCAGATCGGAGATGCAAAGGTTTTCACAGCACAAATTGCTCTTACAGTGGATAAGATAAGGAATGAGGGCATTACGGACCTAATAATACTTGGGGACTTTAATATTAATACTCTAGATGTGCATGACCCTGTAGTTGGGTCTTTGACCTTTGCACTGGAACAGAAAGGTCTCACTCAACTTATCAAAAATATCACAAGGTACTCAAAGAAAGGCTCTATAATAGATTTGATTTTTACTACACTCACTGATGTATCCCTTTCTGGTGTATTGAAGAATGCTATAAGTGACCACCAGTTAATTTTTCTGATCAAGAAAGCGACTAAAATTAAGGCAGTGAAGGTTAAAACCTGGGGGCGTTCATATAAAGAATACTCGTCTGCTAGACTTAAACAGCATCTTGTTGGCACTGACTGGTCAGACCTATATGTAGCAGAAACTAGCACAGAAAAATGGTGCCTTATCAAAAAAGAAATTGAGAAATACCTTGATGTTGATTGTCTGAACCGTTATTTCATGTCTAGGGTAACAAAGGAACCCTGGATTACTGTAGAAATCCTTGAATGCATCAGAGACAAGGACAAACTATTGACTAAGGCTAGGAAAACAGGTTCTCAGGATGACTGGGTACGGGCAAGGAAAGCTAGGAATTCTGCCAATAAGTTAGTTAAATCAGCTAGACAGAAGTATACAATGTCTGAATTGGAGAAGCATAAATAGGATAGCAGAAAATTTTGGTACACTATCGGGAAAATTATACCTGGGACGGAAGGGAGGGTCTCCCCAGACCTGATACGTATAAAAAAACGAAGATAATGTAATTATAGATAATGAGAAAGTGCCAAATTTTGTTAATGACTTCTTCTCAGACATTGGATCAAATCTAGCGCTTGACATGTATCTACCTTGGCGTCCTTACACGGAGAAATCTGAGGAATCCTTTGAGGATATTTTTACGAACTCAGCTGAGGTGTTAGAGCTGTTAAAGAAAGTAAGCATTAACAAGCAATCTATGGTACCTGGGTTATCGTCCAAGGTATTTGTGGATTCAGTAAGGGCTATTCCGGAAATCTTTGTAGATCTGTACAATTGTATTTTTACCACCTCTGTAATTCCTGAGGTCTGGAAGACTGCCACAGTGGTACCCATTCCTAAGGGAGGGGACCCCTATAAGACTAACAATTATAGACCAATCTCGCTGCTCCCAATCATGCATAAACTTATGGAAAAAATAGTATACAAACATCTAATGGCATATATTAACCAGAATGATTTATTGTTGGATTATCAGTATGGTTTTAGGAAATCTAGATCGACTATTGATGCCATATCCAAATTAACAGATGAGATCTCCGGGGGTAGGAATGTTGGTCGATCCACATTGGCTGTGTTTGTTGACCTCAGGAAAGCTTTTGACACAGTAGACCATGGCATACTCCTCAGTAAGCTGACTTATTTTGGAGTACAGGGGAGTTGTTTACAATGGTTTGCAAATTATTTGGGTCCACATTATCAGAAAGTTAAGGCTAATAATTCATGCTCTGAATCAAGGAATATCACACATGGTGTACCGCAAGGTTCAATTCTTGGGCCGCTGCTGTTTTTAATCTACGTAAATGATGTCTCAAATTGTCTACCCGACAGTAAAATTCTCATGTTTGCCGATGATACAGTTATCTGCAGGCTGGGAAACAATGTTGACTGTTTATACAGAGAAACTCAGGAAAACCTGGACTGTTTTGTAACGTGGTGTACCCAAAACAAACTAAGTATAAACATTGGGAAAACAAAACACATCTTATTTTCGGCAAAAAAGAAGCAGAGACCAATGGTATTGCCACGTCTCTTTATTGATGATGAGGAAGTAAAACAAGTTTTGTCATACAAATACTTAGGGATGGTGCTTGACTCCAATCTAGACTTTAGACATCATTTTGCAACAATAAGAAAGAGTATATCTTACCGTTTATACCAGCTAGCTAAGATGAGAGGATATTTGACACAAAAAGCGGCTCTTGCAGTCTATAAAACAGTCATATTACCATACTTTGACTATGGAGATGTCCTGTTAGATGGTGCCCATGCATATTTTACGGACTCACTGCAAATTCTACAGAATAATGCTCTACGGATATGTCTCAGGGCATCCGTGTATACCCCTATTCGAGATCTACACAGACTTGCCGAGTTACCATTGTTAAAAAACAGAAGGGAAGCTCATGTTTTAAACTATATGTATAAAAGATCTAGGATTGATTCTTATGTGGATAAAACTGGGAGACAAACCAGAGCTCATGATGCCACTATATTATTTGTTGACAGACCAAACTGTGCTCTGTACATGAGGTCACTGAAATATTGTGGTGGAAGAAGCTGGAATAAATTGTTGCCTTTGATACGGAAGACTGAAACATATGTAGCTTTTAAAGCACTTACTCGTTCAAACCTCAGAAATAGTGTCTGGGATATATAATCTAGATCCTTATAAATCACCAAATCTTAATACCACCAACACATGTAAAATTTGAAATGCATTGAAATGAAGTGAAGATGTTTTTCCTTTTCTTCTTGTTCTATTTTTCTTTTCACTGTTGTTCTTGTTGTTGAAGAAATACTCTGTCAATAAGAATATATGATATTGATTAAGTTACAAACTTGTGCTTTATAACAACAGTTGGCTAGACCATGGAAACCAGCCTTATGAAAAGGTTGAGGTCTAAGCCCCTTTATTGAGTAACAATATACATCCATGTGTAGTATACGGACTGATTGTAAAACAGTGAACTCAATAAAGAAATGATACAAAAAACAAAAAAAAAAGCTATAACGAAAGATCTGCTGGGAGAGTGAGCGGTAGTAATGACATCATATAGTAACCTTTGGTCTGAATTCAAGTTTTCGGGCGGGTCGTTTTTTTCATATATTCTAAGGTGATAATGTCGTTATTGAGTATGGATTTTCAATGCTTACTATTTGTTTGTTTATTCATAGTCAATTTCGGGTGGGTGTGGAGGGCTGGGCGATCTTACTTTGCTTGTACAGACCGTTATCGATACGAATCGAGGGGAACTGCCGCCATTTTGTTTGTTTACTTTATGTTACGACAGTGTCAGCATATCACGTGGTACGGTGTGGCGTAAAAATATTTTACGCCACGGTGCGGCCGAACGGAATCTTTTCTCCTAGTGCTTAAAAGTGAGACATTCGTGCACCGGTATATAATAATACTACACGAGGCGTAGCCGAGTGTAGTGAGAAACAGACTTGACCAGAGTGGCATAGACATTGACAAGTCTAACTCGAGTACGGTTCCGTATTCATCCTACCTTGTCTATGCTTTTGTATTACTAAAAGATAAATATTGAGTCAATGGGTAACAGAACTATTTTTCATAGTAGCTGACATCCTGCTCTCTGATTGGTCAATTTTGTTATTACTCTAGTGGCATAAAAAAAACACTTTATCAAAGTTTATGTCACGGCCTGCCACATAAAATTTCCCTAAATTAACCACTTGCACATAAGCGTGGCGCGGCAATCGGGTTGCGCTGGTTGCATGTATCTAGGCCCTGCTTGCCGAGAACCAGCAACATGTTTGCATTCGAAAACGAGGCGTGAAACTTGACCTGGGTCAGCAGCATGGCTTCAGACCCATAAGCACAGATTTAATAAAAAATGTAATTTGTTCTTGTTTCATGAATAACAGGCCGATCCTTATGAATAAAACATTGTTGAAGAGTTAACACTTGGGTCTATTCGTTGGTATAATATCATATACCTGGTTTTTTTCTAAGATTTCCAGTCATGGATTGAACATCCAAATTATTTTGGTGAAAAAGGAAAACAAAACATGCTACCTTCCTGTTTTCACACTGATTTCATGAAAAATCTATCGTGATGACCCATAGATATTACCATTCTATCTTCTTAAGTACTTGAAGACGATTAAAATGATACCTATATTGCCAGTCTGTGATAAATATTTCCTGAGATAATGGAGCATAAAATATTGTGATAACCTACTATATTAGAGTCAGTATTACTTGTTGGGCCTAGAATACAACTAGTACAGATCTATCTAATTTTCTTAGATATAAGCAATTCTCAAAAGTGTCAGAAATAGAGATTTCTTAATGACTAGACCTAGATATTCTAGATTTCCCTGACAACAGTCAATTTCCCTGACATTTTTCAAAACTTAAATTTTTGATGACAAATTCCCAAATTTCCTGACAATTAACTGATGCACCATTAGTCCATTAGCTCAGGAAATATCTATCACAACCTGGTAATATTGGTATCATTTTAATTGTCTTGAAATGCCTAATAAGATGGGATGTTTATTTCTATAGGTCATCGCAACAGATTTTTCATTAAATCACTGTGAAAACAGGAAGGTAAAATGTTTTAGTGTTTTTTACATAAACAATTCCAATGTTTAATCTCTGACAGGAAATCTTATTCATATGACAGGTATTTGATATCTATATATCACCAGATAGGCCCAAGTCTCAGGTTCCTAACAATGTATTGTTTGTAAAAATCGGCCAATTATTTATTACGTGAGAGCGCTTTCCATCTTTCAGGTGAGAAAAACAATAGCTTTTTATTATTACTCAGAACTGGGTGGAGAGTGTTCGCCTCGTTTTCGTTCGATCTACTTAGGCGGCCATTACAAGATGGCGCCAGTGTGAAGAGGGTCTATGGCGGTTTTTTTATTAGGGGTAGGATAAGAGCTGTTGACCTGGAACTCCTACAGAGGACCCAGAATAGAGCACTCAGAGTGATACAAGGATACTATAAGGAAAGACAGAGTATTCGAGAGCTGCACCAAAAAGCCGAAATGGAGTACCTGTAAACAAGGAGGCATATCAGCCTAGCTAAATTAATGTTTAAGGTATCCAAAGACAAGTCTCGACTGATACCAGAACGTAGAGCAACAAGGAGTGCCTCGAAACTGCAGTTCACGATGATGCGACATAGGACCTCAGGTATGCTAAATCACCCATGTAGGCCTATAGGGGAACGACAATCTGGGACACATTGAGTGCTGAACACCAGAATCTCGGTTCTAATGCTGCTTTCAAGCGGGTATTAAAGGAACAAGTGAACCAGTTCGACGATGATCGAAATCGG
The DNA here is from genome assembly GCA_950022655.1 of Alentia gelatinosa. Taxonomy (NCBI): domain Eukaryota; kingdom Metazoa; phylum Annelida; class Polychaeta; order Phyllodocida; family Polynoidae; genus Alentia; species Alentia gelatinosa. Next base: position 27,751,871 of record OX465592.1, read on the forward strand.
GCGTAAAAATGAGGACAATCTACTAATGGTCTGGTATATGACTGCATGCATGTGTTACCTATGTGCGCATTCCTGTATTGTATATATATTATTTGTTTTTTGTTGTTTGTTTTTGTTGTTGTTTTTTTTGTGCATGTGAAGAAGGCACACTGAGCAATGATTGTACAGGCTGGTTCTCATATTGTCAAATGGAAGACCTGGGCGTGCCCAGATTTTGATAATAAAAACCTCTAACAAAAAAAACAAAACACAAGCTGGTCTGACAAATCTAAAAGTGTGACAACACTAGAACTATCAAGCATAAGCAAGAATACATTATATTACATCTTTCTGAGTGGCATACATTATTTTCATATTCAGTAGAAACAAGAAGAGAGAGATAGTGTAGTAAATACTACTGGATCGTTACCGGAGATTCCTGGAGGATACCTCCGGACGGGTCGGAGGACCCGGAGGTACCCGGAGGTACCCCGGAGGCACCGGAGGTACCCGCAGGGTTTGCTCTGTAATGCCCCACGAGCCCACCAGGTGGCGTCCTGGTCCCGGAAATGACGTCAGAGGGTCCGTGGAGCCCTCCTATATAAACCTCCGGGGGGGCCCTCCGGGAGTCAGTCTGGCATGGGACCGGGCTTGGAGCACCTCCGGCGACTACGAGGGCAACCGCCCGCCACTACCAGTGGAGTGAGAGCAGAAAGATTACCGTAGTGACCTGCATTGAGCCCCGTGTGGCTCGCCGGGTTCGATGAGGTCGGAGCCGACCCCCAGAGGCAGCTGTTGTTGTTAGATATCAGTTACTGTTGTTGCTCATGCCACCTGAGGCTTACTTGTCTATAGCTAATAAAGATTCTCAGTTATGCAGTAAACTGGTGTCCTCGTTGTGTACTACATTGGTGGCAGCGGTGGGATATCCCATCTCGGTGCACAACGAGGTCCGGAGGTCCGGAGGTACCTCCGGGGGATGCTGTCAGGAGGGATGCTGTCAGGAGGGAAGCTGTCAGGAGGGATGCCGTCTGGAGGGATGCCGTCAGGAGTAGTACCATCAGGGGAAATTCCGTCAGGAGGAGTGCAAGGGCAACCTGGGGTTTCCTGTCAGACCGGGGTGATGTACATGTCCGAGGGTGCGGACTACAGGGTGTGCACCGGGTCACAGGTGGGATAACCTGGGGAATGTACACGGGTAGTCTTGAGGCACAAGACAGACTGTTAGAGGTTACAGGAGGTCTGGGCGCATGGTATAGGCCAAGGAGTGTACAAGGGATGCTGACAGACTGGAGAGGTACACAGGGACCTCAGGGTGCATTGCAGGTTGCAGGGGCACCAGGGCGCATTGCAGGTTGCAGGGGCACAGGAGAAGCCTGGTGGGCATTACTGGCAGAAAGGAGAGCGGCAGTCATGGGAGCAGCATACCCCGGGGCAGCAGCCATGGGAGCTGCAGTCAAGGGAGCAGCCGTCAGGAGACCAGCGGTCACAGGAGCAGCCGCCGTGGGAGCAGCAGTCACGGGAGCAGCATACCCAAGGGCAGCAGCCATGGGAGCTGCAGTCACGGGAGCAGCCGTCAGGAGACCGGTGGTCACAGGAGCAGCCGTCATGGGAGCAGCAGTCACGGGAGCAGCATACCCAGGGGCAGCAGCCATGGGAGCTGCAGTCACGGGAGCAGCCGTCATGAGAAGCAGTCATGAGAATAGCAGTCAGAGGAGCTACCAAGTGTTATCGCACAGATGCTGTGATTTATCACTAAATAAAAACAGTTGTAATCGTAATGTTTTTTTCAGTAATTACAAGTAGTATTGACTTTACCAGAGTGATCTCTCTATTTTTAGACAGTTGGTTGTTAATTAGGGGGGGAGAGTGTAGTAAATACTACTGGATCGTTACCGGAGGTTCCTGGAGGATACCTCCGGACGGGCCGGAGGACCCGGAGGTACACGGGGGTACCCCGGAGGCACCGGAGGTACCCGCAGGGTTTGCTCTGTAATGCCCCACGAGCCCACCAGGTGGCGTCCTGGTCCCGGAAATGATGTCAGAGGGTCTGTGGAACCCTCCTATATAAACCTCCGGGGGGGCCCTCCGGGAGTCGGTCTGGCTTGGGACCGGGCTTGGAGCACCTCCGGCGACTACGAGGGCAAGCGCCCGCCACTACCAGTTGCCCCGGAGTGAGAGCAGAAAGATTACCGTAGTGACCTGCATTGAGCCCCGTGTGTATTGCCGAAGGTTCCAAGGGGCACTGGAAGCCGATGATGGAACCACCACCAGAACCCACCAGGCGCCCTGGTCCTGGAAGTGAAGTGGGAGAATGTCCAGCCGACTTACACTATAAGTATCTGGATGCCCTCAAGGAGTGTGTCAGGTTTTGGACCAGGCTTGGAACACCTCAAGACGACACCTTAAGACGAATACCTAGCTCCCCCCCAGAGGGGCGTACCCAGAGTGAGGCGGACCAAGAACAGAGTACCCCGGAGTGACAGTTCTGCCATAGCGCGATGAGTAGAAACCGGGGAAATAATTAACACATTGTTGAACTGTGCTCGTGAGACGCCTGAGGCCTTGATGCTGTTCTGTCCTGCAGAGGCACCATGCAAGGCCGGGTACCAGCTCCAGCGTGGATCTCCTCTCCATTGACCCAACGCCCCATTCTGGCATCTTGTATCCAGTGGCCAAGTCTTCACCCAGCCCCCCTTGCCAGTTTTCGACCCATAACCTCCTGTCTTACTTACTTATCCTCCGGTTCCCTCAAACTTTCTCTCCTCCATCTCCTTGGTCCCGTAGGGTTTGGGTTTGACAGGGAGCGAGATCGATTCTCCTGAGCACGCTCATGACTCCAGACCAATTGTTCCTGTAGTCTGCACACAAGCTCCTCCTGTGACTGCCATGGTCTGATATCGGGGCCAGTTGTAGGCTGCCTGACAACATCGTAGGGTCCTAGTCATTCCAAAGTGCCCTGCCAGGTATGAGCCATGTAGCTCCTGTAGCACCAGGCTCCTATCATCGCAGGGGATGGCCACCTGGAACTATTCCCCCCTGCCGGACTCTGTCCAAGTAGTCTGAGCACCCCATCACCGATCTGCAACCGACCAACCCGGGCCTTCCACATTCCCCCCTCTGCAGAGTCGATCATGTCTATGGCTTCCAGTTCTGTGAACTACTCACTCTCTAACCTCACAGGGCAGGGCATCCTGGGCCTGGGCAACTTTCTAGCTAGTTGTCACCCCCTCTTATGACAGCCCAGGATCTGGGGCAACCTTGATGGCGGCTGCCCCCCACCCCCCACCATGTTGTGACCTGCTGGCAGATGCTGATAGGTTCCCAACCACCCTGCAAGCAAGGGCGCCAGGTTAACCCGTCAGCATTACCATCTTACTCCCCTGAACGTGCTCTAAGTGTCCAGCACCTGCAGCAAGGGTGCAACCTGGCCCTCCAGCTCTGTGAAGTTCTGGATGGGCCTTCCCACTAGATATTCTAGGGTTCTGGCCATTCCTCGACTGCCCACACTTTCTCTGCATACGTTGCAATCCCTTGTGCCAATACCACATGACCTAGGAATTCCACCCTTGATGTCAGGAGCAGACCTTTCTTAGCCTTAAGTTTAAGGCCAAGTTTTAGGCTAAGCTTCCAGTGGCATGAAGGAGAGACGTGGAGGTTGGCTTCTCCCTACCGCTGTCAGGACCACAATGCAGTGAGCTTTGCCAGGCGTGTTTTTGACTCCCGCGCTAAAAAAATTTTTTTCGAACACCGTTATCCAGTACAGAGAGGGCGAATGAAAAAAATAACACAACCTAAGCTTCCAGTGACACCCACAGTCCCTCTAACAGTTCAATGACCGCTCATTCCATCTCATACCAGGCTAGTCCACCTCATATCTGTTGCGTCCCACTGGGAGGCGCTTATGTTGTGCTCCAAACTTCCTCTAGGGCTGCCTGATCCCCCTCAGCCACCTCGTTTTATAATTTGTCTGATACTACAGGGGGATTTCCGTAAGCTGCCTGCAGTGAGTGGCTGGTTCTCCTTCCTCACCTCCCATCTCCATGAGCCCAATTGTCGTTTCTTGGTATACCACCACTGGTTGAGGCCCCGAGTTTAGTACCTGCACCGATAACCATTCATACTCCGGGTAGAACACCATTCTACGGATTCTAAATTGTCCGGACAGGGCTTTATCATGCCAACTCCATCTCCCAGGCATGTCCCGGCCACCTCTCTTTCCAAGACCGTTTCCCCCTGGCCTTGCACCCAGGTGGTGGTGTGGCATACTACGTGGGATTGAAAAGGCGCCTTCCGCCACCGAAGACCAAGTCAACCATGATAGTATGATCCTGCAGAAATTCTGTTCCCGCATTGGCCTCTGTGTCTATGTCAGCCAGAATCTTTTTGATAGAAAGTTGGTGGGCCCCCAGACGCAGAGGGGAGTGGGGGAGTGCAACTACCTTGCCTTCCAGGGCCACCGGTCAGCCATCGATGCAGTAAATGGGGTGAGATGACATCTCCTGGCTGCTGATTACTTGACTACCATGCCCTGAGGCACTACTAGTTTTCTGTCAGGGGTTGCTTCTGATCCTCCGTTGGTTGAGTCTTGTTTTGCGAAGGGTGATCTCACCGGGGACAGTTGCACTTCAGTTGGCCCACATTCTGGATCTAGACCGCTTCTGCACCATGGAGGCTAGCTCTGCAAGCTTCTTGTTGACCACCTGCAGCTAGTTGCCATTGCTTCTTCCGGCTGCCCATACCTTCTGGGATCCATTCTGCTCTATTGAGGGGTAGGCTCCAGCCTCAACCACGGTGGTAACTGCCTCCTCCAGCATTTTTTGGTTCCCAGAGTATTTGGCTGATTACCGCTGTATACTTCGTAGGCCCACAAACTTATGAGTGCCCCCGAGTGGATGACCAGGGAAGCAGCATATCAATCGAGGAGGCTGGTTACCTAGTCTGTGGGTCACCAGTGAGACTGCAATATGACGTCTGATTAGGTGGACTCTGAACGGCCGCTATCAGGAGCAGAATACCTGGAGCAACAGGTCTGCTGGAGCGCAACAGGTAGAAGCTGGGGAAATAATTAATATGTTGTTGAACTGTGCTTGTGAGACACCTTGGGTTGTTTGACCTGTTTATTTTTAATAAACCATTTGAACTGTACTCTGGTGTATTTGTCATTCCTGTACTACAAGATCATACAAGTGTTTGCAGTATTGATCAGATTACCCCAATTACATCAATAAGTAGGAATACATATCAAATATGTCACTGCATTGATCTGATCTGTAATAAGTTACAGTATATTGTATTGGAAATATGTGATGTAAAGATACACTCAGTGCCAAGTGCGCCTGCCCTACTCTGTTGAGCAGGTTAGGCAGGGGTAAGATGATTTCAGGAGACAACTATAAGCTTGAACAGGGCCAGTAAATACTAGACCAAGACTGACCACACATAGAAATGGTGTTTTAAAGTAAAATCTTTTAGATAAATGGTAAGGAAAAAAACATAAGGCCACTAAAAAAAAAAAAAACTTGTTTCTCATCACCGCGCGCATCAGCAAAAACGTTTTTAGATTTTTTTTTTAAATTTTAGAATAAGATGAACCTTGATAGAAATCATGAAAGGTATGAGTATTTGGTATCAAATTGAAGGTCCTGATGTCAGGGATGCATTCAATGTGGTTATATGGTTGGGAAAAGTGATACATCAAGTGTAATGAATTATGTGTATCTTGGTAGAGGAGGCCCCCGCGTACGTGGACACCTTCCATTCTGGGCCAAAGTGTCTGCTCACGTGGGGTGTCTGCTTACATGCAGTTTTCAGTATGTTGTTGGGTGGCTATATAGAGGAAACCTCTGAAAGTTTAGGGCTAGAGCTTGTATCCCATCAAGTGTCCACCGATACACATAGATATTGACCTCCTGATACAAAATCCATATCATAGTGAAATCGATCATGTATTGGTTGTCATAGCGCGTCAGTGTGCATTGGTGACGCTTTGAACATGAAATCATATGAAATAATCGACGGAAAATTATGAATTTTCAAAATACCTGGAATATACAATGATAATGCTGCTCTGCAAATATGGTGAAATTTGAGAATAGATATATCATGGTGTATCGGGACCATGGTACCTTTTTCATGCACCCTCCCAACAAGTTACAATGCACACTGATGCACTACGATATGCCACCTGATAGGCTACAATTTGGTCATTTTGTATCGGTGTGTATCAGTCTTATATAGGTGATACTATGGCATAGATACTGTAGAGGAAACCTATGAAAGTTTGTGTTCAGAGCTTGTATCCCATCAAGTTTGAATCGCATATTGACAAAATCCCCCATTGATTATTTTTTCTAAATATTCAACGGGCGTTGGATACAATTTTCTAATATTAAGTCTATGGGGAAAAATATCAGGGGGTAGATATACTGTTATCACCACACAGACACCCGACAGATGCCTACCTGACACATACAATAGCCAGTAGTCAGATGCCTACCTGACACCTACAATAGCCGGTTGTAGTTTATAGGCCGGTAGACTAGTGTCTAGACAATCCAGCAAAAAAAAAGAAAAAAAAAAAGCGCCCTCGTCATATTTTTCATGGCTTGGTGATGAGAAACAAGGTTTTTTTTTGAGTGGCCTAATGCAGGGTTTATTATGTGTAATCAATTAATTTATACTCAATCAAAGTCTAACTAAACAAATTAGACGTTAAACTACCCAAACAAACAATACTCAATCAGGTTTCATAAAGGTTTTATAAAATGAATTGGTAATATAAGATTGCATTTTTCATATGATACGGCCTTGGATGGTTAATGGCAAATGAGATATACTATAGTGGTGTCCCCATGTAAAATGGTGTTTCTTGTGCATCTCACTAGAGCCTTGTTGTTTTTTAAAAATCAGTATGGAACGTTTGGTATATGGGTTTTATAGTAACATAAAAAGAAAATTAGTATAGTGTAGTAAATACTACCAGGTGGTTACCGAAGGTTCCTGGGGAATACCTGCAGACATGTTCAGAGGGTCTAGAGGGATCCAGAGGGTTTTCTCTGTGATGCTCGGCAAGCCCACCAGGTGGCATCCTCGTCCATAAAAAGACAGACAGTCCCTGGAGGTTTCCTATATAAACCTCCAGACACCCTCTGGAAATCAGTCTGGCTTCAGCCAAAGCTCAGACCACCTCTGGAAAAGGCTCCTACACTCAACCTGCCTCCCAGATGCCCTCCGACACCTCGGCCTGAATGCATGGTGTATGAAAGTCTTCATATTTTCCATAGTGTTAGATGATATACATGTCTTTACTAAGAGCCTTTTTCATCAATGGAAATTCATATTCACTTGTATTTGAAAAAAATCTAAAGAATAACAGTTTGATACACAGTTTCCCTGAGAAAAAAAAGGTATTTTTTAAAGTTGTGCCAAGTTAAACCATTGATAGCAAATGAGTATAATCACAAAGTTAAATATATATGTATTTCAATAAGAATTGGATTTTTTTCTGTTCTGAAGCTGCAATTACACATTTTTCCATATTTTGACCCATATGTTGCCAATTTAAATGAACATAAATCGTCTAGTGTAAGCGCTTGATGTGCTTCTTGTGGCGATTACTGTGGCTGATATTGCGTAATCGAGCACCACCTGACGACTAATGGCTAGACATACACAACAATAAATGGTTTTGTATACGAGTGGTCGTAATCTCCTCGTAGTTGACGCGTAGTAATATCCGAGCGATTAGCGAGGATATTACGTCGTCAACTACGAGGAGATTACGGTCACTCGTACACAAAGCCAGTCGTTATTGTATTTATTACCCACCTACAAGATTGATAACAAAGCTTTTGCAATAAAAATGTTTCTGTAATACATTTAGTTCTAGACACCACAGCACTGTTAAGCGTGGGAGTAATTCGGTGTAGACTTACACCAATAATATAGTTCGCCATTAACCTGTACTTTTAGCATGCAAAGTATATTATTACAATGATTTCTGATGATAAATGAGATTATTATGATTGCTTCTAAATAACTAACATTGAATGAACATTCAAGAAACTTATTTCGAAGTTCATGATGATTTGACCTCATTATGGACAGGACTATTTTCCCGGAATCTCCTGCAGGAGATCCCGACATGCCAGAATCTCCGGGTATTTGTTTCCAGGTGCCCTATACATTTCCTATGGAGACTCCGTAATCGGTGGGTAATAAAATCCACAGTCATCCGATTTTCAGTCGTGTCGTGTAAACGCCGGGTCAGCAGTTTCACACGTTGTCACTAGTTGAGGCCGTCGCTCTGTCACTCACCCAACCATAGTACAAGAACAAGGCCGGCCACCGACCAAGTTCCGCCCATCCTCTTGTTGCTTCGCTGTTTCTTCAGTTTATCGTCTTCCAATAGATATAGGACCCGGAAAGGTAATGACGATAGAATTATGTTATTTTCTTCTAGATCTAGTGGCGTTGGGGGAGGTCATGGTGTCAAGGAAACCCATCAACATTTGAGTTCAAAGCTCTCCGGTAGGTGGTAAAAACTTCAGGATTACGTGAAAAACCGTACTTGTAAATCGTCATCGATGGTGTGGGATTTTTGGGGTTTGTTTTTCTTTCTTAAAGTTCTGGGCTTTTTTTTTTAATTGTGAAACTGTGATAGACTTGTACACATGTTCTCTGTGGTATGTTCCCCGTTTCTCTCCCCCTTTTCTGTTGATATTTTGACCGGGTGGGGAGTCACCTCAGTGATAAAGAGAACTGGACGTGTAATCCCAAGGTTGTTGGACCTTGCTGATTGGAGTCCTTTCTCCTTCACCCCAGACAAACAAATAAATTTAGTGGCCTAACTTTTTTCCTGATGCATGGAAGGGGCACCCATTCTGCAATTATCAACCCCGCGTCCTAAATAGTCTCTTCCCTTTCAAATCTACTTTCGCATTCTGTAGTCCATCGTCTATATTTGTACCTTAGTTTTGCCCTCTGAACCCACGTACCTGAACAAGATTACAACGACTATGTGAGAGGCCAAAGACTAGACGTATTGTTGGCGATAACGGTTCTACACAGCAGTCCTACAAGCACGTGTATTTAAAGGCAACTCGGGCAATTTGCCATGAAATTAAAACCCATGTCATTAAAGTTGAATCTGATGATCTCAAGGTGCTGGAGAACACCTATTTACATCAGAGGGACTAATAAGGAACTGCATCGAGATCCATAGCCACTGACAATATGCCATGAGTTTTGGTTGCGGAGTAATCTCACGAGGCAAAGCAGAGTGAGATTATGTAGCAATCCAAAATTAATGGCATATTATCAGTGGCTATGGATCGAGTGCGGTTCAGATTTTATCTCACCCCTATCACTGACTATTTGGCTTAAATGTGTGACACCATTCCCTATTGAGTATTTTTCAACAATACTCCACGGGCGTTGAGTACGAGTTTCCAATGGTAAGTCTATGGGGAAAAAATACCAGGGGTGAGATAAACCGGACTCCTGTTCTGAGCGTTCAGGACGTCGGTGTCCTCGTTGTTCATTACAACACAATATATCTGCACGGAATTGGGGCAGGTTTGTTGTCCCAATAGTGCATCTTTTATTCTAACCTTGGAATTAGATTTACTTGGTAAGATGACAACGATATAAAATCCCATAACCGACCACTTATCTAATCACAAGGACCGTTCAGAAACTGAGTTCATGAGATACCGCGTCCACGTGGGGAAGAGTGCACGTGTCCTCAAACCAGGACGACAGGAGGCGAGTCAGTGGTGATTGATTTAACATGACCTTAGCAGAATCAATCAACTCCATGTGTGAAATGACACAACTACGACCAGCATTTATTGTCTATGATGATAAAGACACTATATCAGTTAGGTTTAACCATAGATAGGTTTATCAGAAGCTTCTTCTGCAAGGACACTGCTCCAGTCTCTACCACCTATCTTTGTGAAACACGCTCAGATACGCTGCCTAGGGTAAGGAGGGGTATATCATTCAGTTTGATGCAAAAGCTATCCCTTCACTATCTACATCAATATCTTGTTTAACTTACGTAAAATGTAATTGAACTTTGCATCGTTTTCTCTGTAGAACTAGTATTAGAAGACTGCGAGCAGCACATGCCCAGCCCGACCTGTCCCTGCCCAACTCGGGCTGCTCCAGCCCACCCCATCCCAGATATTTATATCTTTATAGACCAAGGAACATGGGATCTGAAAGACGCATCACTTAATATCAACATAACTAGGACCAAATGGTATGTTCATCATTGATGAATGAGCGTGCAATTATAAATGAATAACAATAAAGGGGTTTGCTTCCATTCAGTCGACGGATATTTTCTGTAACCCACTTGCATCCAGTCAAAGATTTCTGCAACAGCCTGAGACTCTAGGATCCAAATATATCAAGCACCAGCAGGTCTGGAGGTTTCCTGGTCTTGGAAGATTGGTCATGGTCAGCTGGGCGCGCCTCTAAGGCCCTGACACACTGGCACCCTGCTCAGTTCACAATGTCACAGTGTGTAGCATGCAAATAGTGAAGGGATTGTTTTTTTCAGCATGCTGGAAGTCTATGTGTGACCACTCTAAGGCCCGGCATCCACCTACTACAATATGGCTCCGATATGGTCTACGATGCACCTCCCGATAAAAAATCAAAATTGCTCCGGAAGTTCACCTAATATCGGGGCCTTGACCAGGTTTCTGCGATTAGACACCGATAAAAAAAACCATACAATGCGTGGTGGATGTTACCTTTCTTACTGATAAGTTCATTTGATAATATATGTTCCAAGATATTTTTGTGCAAAACCTTCAATTATCACACAGCAGGTGCTACCGTAATTGGTCTCCGATTAGGAAAAACTGCTAATGAGCCACCTTTAGGCCTGGCGTCCACCTACTACGATATGGCTCCGATATGGTCTACGATGCACCGTCGATAAAAATGTCAAAATCGCTTCGGAAGGTCACCTAATATTGGGCAGTTGACCACGTATCTGCGATTGGGTACCAGAAAAAAAAACCCATGAAGATGGTGATGGATTGGCAAGTCTAGGCATATGTCTACAATTTTGCACCTTATCGTGCCATATCGGTAGGTCTATCGCAGTAGGTGGACGTATTAGGCGGCCTAGCTCTATTGCGTACAATATTGGGCGGGGGTGGGGGATCCAAAATTTCTGAAATTCTGAGTAGGTACTTTATGAATGACCCCTTTGATGAAAAAAAATTTTATTTTCGATTATTGAAGTGGACACAATGATTTCACTTTTAAAGGTCACTGGCAGGGTCATTAAAACCAGTTGCTTCTAATCTTCTGAACACTGAATTCATAATCCCAAGGTTGTTGGGGCTTTGTTGGTTTGAGTGCAGCCATTTTTCTCTTTACAGCAGTGATAGATTTACTGCTGTATCGAAGGCCAATCCTTCTCATACCATGCCTATATGGTGGAGTAAAAGAACTCTCACCTCGGTAAATGTGTAGGGGTGAGATATCTACCTAAATTTATTTTTTAGTTTCAATCACTATCAAACCCAAAGTAGGTCTTATAGAAGCTTATTTTACGTTAAACTACCCAATCAAACAAAAACCTTCACTGGAGAAACACCATAAAAAACCAGTGTTACGAAAAAGGAGAGATAGACCCTGATATATCAATAAAGAAAGTGATAAAACTGGTTCTAGGCTTACCGTAAGTCCTAACCTCACCCGTATTAGTCAATATTGAGAGATAAGGTGATCGGATAAATCAACGGGATTAGAAAATCTTACTCCGTTATCAGTGTCGCAGCCCCTCCCCCTCTCATGAGGAATACATGTATACACAATATTACCATGGTTTTGAATTGCCTGGTCGTATCCTCCGTGTAGTTGACGCGCAGTAATATTCGGGCGAATGCGAGTATATTGCTAGAGGTAACTACGCGGAGAATCCAATCACGGATTCTTCAGCTTTGCAAATTTAAGTTATCAAAGGGAAGAGGATATGGCCGCCAATCTTCTCACTCACTACTTGCTTCCCGGTGACAGCCCCCCCCCCCCCCCCCCCGAAGGATATTACGACTATCCGCACACTCCTCGTTCTCGATTTTGCGATTCTATGCGTTTGAAATGACAGGCTCGTATTAGGTGGATAATACAATCCACCCCACCTGACTACAAGGATTGTATCAAACGAGGATTATATCATATATTGCTTTTGTTTATCTATTGTCTATGGTTTATTAGTCTTAAAGACGTATTAATGGAAAATGTCGCATATGTAAGATGAATCTATGTCGTTAAAAATACGTCTTTACAAAAAATAAAAAAATAAAAGGCCTCCTTTATCATACTGCATCCTTGTTCGATATGTGTCCCCGTTCGCCATCTCATTTGAAGCGCTTCCTGCGTGCTCAAAACTCAATGGCGTATGGGGACACAACACTCACCAATTTCTTTCTTATGACCAAACTGCATCGAAACACGAATATTCATTCCTTGATACACTTACAACACTCACAATATATACCACGCAGCATGGGGGAGTCGTGGTAATGGATTGATCCACAACAAGGACACAGGGTGTTGCATGTTCAGTGGCTTCACCACTTGACTCTGATGATATCGTACCAAGTCCAACAGTGTTATCCCGCGCACCTCAACCTATCTGATCTGAACCTGATTGTGTCATTCCCTTCTGTGCTCGTTCCTCCCGTTATATCTGCTGATCTTTTATCGGATCTCCATTCACTAATAACCCGCAAGATGTAGGAGTTAACACGAGCAATCGGTGGCCAATATCTTTCTGAACTCGTATAATTAATGTGCATTTAGGTGTGATAGCATGCTCTCTACAATCTACTGTCACGTTATGTGTGCATACAAGAATAGGGTAAGGAATCATCATATCAAAAAGAGGATGTAAAAGTACAGAGACCCCTCTGTGTAACCTAATGCTACTCTATTGCTACATGCAGTCTCATGACAAAAAAAACGTTCACGAGTTGTCATGTCCTAAAGGAAAGTTAATAATTGACACAAGGGAAGCAGTAAGTTGGCAGATAGAATGTGGGTAGAGTGGTGCCAGACTGTGTGGCAGTAGTTCGAGTCAATATGAGCTGTGTTAATCCCACTGCTATTTAGTTCCAATGCTGTTTTACTGCTGCATAGCAGAGGATAGGTAATCCCATTACACCGTCTAAAAGGGGACGTTACAGATATCCAGTTGTTATGTAACCTAATGCTTCATTAATACTTTATAGAGTATAAGAATTCTTGTTTAAATCCCATTAAATCATAACAGAAAGGGGAAGGTAAATCGTTTTTCGGTAACCCAATACATCCTGAGAAGAGGATTAAAATCAAACCAAAACACAATATTACCATACCCATAGCAAATGTACGGATATTGTGTACTGTTGTATTCATGATTCAACATTGCAAATATAATTTATCAAAGGAAACATAAAATCGCTGTCGATGTTCTCACGGACTACTTTGCATGCTAGGGACTCTTCTTTCTCCGTGTCTTACTGAGTAGCGATCTGTATGCTCCATATGTTTAGTATAGAAACTGGATGATAACAAATTGGACGTACCCTTTCCCTGTCCGAAAGGCTGCATATCCGTTCCTGCTCCTTCTTCTCACACTTGCCGGAAGGTTTTCTGGACAGCATTTCGAGCCGCCTTCTCAATTTGCACCAAGTGTGCTCAGTTACTGACCGCTGGCTGGCCTCCGTGTGTCTAGTGTGAGCACAGGTTTCTCCGGGCTGCGAGGTGTAACTACAGGCCGTCAGCGGGTGTGGCCATGGGAGTTGGCTCAGTCTGTGGGTGTTGAGTTAGTGTGACGAGTGCGTGTGTGGTGTGGAGCTACCTCCTCTAGCAGACCTTACACCACGCAGATAACGACATGCCGTGTCACAACTGATAAGCGCCGATAAAAAGTCGCACTTGATACTCCTATTATCGCCCAACAGGATATATACCTTGTTAAAAGCAGTTCTGCAGTCCGATTGAGTGAGTCGTGGGTCGAACGTTCTCAGACTGTGTCTTAAGGCGGTGGAGGTTCTACCACGTCCATGACAGAGAGCCTACACTATAAACCGTTCAGCACGGTGTGATGAACTGTGCAATAAATACCCTGTATCACAGCAGCTCAGCTGGATTTAACCTCTCTCTCTGTCTGTCTGGTCTGAAGTAGCTGGGTGCATCAAAAGCCGAGAGTGGGATCAATAGGAATCAATAAACAACCACACTGCACAGGTTTGAGCATGAACCAACATACCCTACTCACTCACCATGTGTGAGGTGTAGGGCAGAACCTCAACTTTCAGGAGGTATGTTTTGATAGTAGATGTAATGATTAGGCGCTTGTGGAGAACCATTTGAAAGCAATTATTGAGAAATGCACTATTTTTGCACTGCGTGAAAGCCACCGCGCATGTTACTACAGTGCAACATACATGTACATATGGTTTACATTGCGCCCGAACGTAGTTTATATTGTACCCCCAGCAGCAGGTAGTATTTCATAGACGTTCGCGCATTGGTTACCTACTATATTTAAAACGGTAGAATTCCGTCGAATCTGCTTGAAGTTGCTCCTGCACATAGAGACATAGTGAACCAGAGCTAGGGCTGGAGATTGAAGGGCCACGAGAGTGAGATTCTCGTGCAGTACTTAACTGAATCCTGCCTCTCTTTTTTGTGTTTCTCTACACTGATCTACTTTTATCCTTAGGATTTGTTTCTATCCATACCGAAATTATAATTTAAAACTGTAGTTATCCAATTGCCTTAATCTGTGATCAGCCACGAGAATAATTGCGCTGGTTGCTGGCAAAATACCTGTGTCATACGAAATAATAGGAGCTGCAAGGACCTGTGGTTAAATGCGGCCCACTCTCACCAGATGGCGTCGTGCATGTTGTTTTTTTTTACGATGGTTTTCCGTTTATCCGCTAGAGGGCACAATGGCAGGGGCTTGGGGTGGGGTTAGCCAAATACGATTCGACGAAGTCGCTAGTACATATTTATAATAATGAATGTAACAATACTGTAAGTTGGTATCTCATAAATAACTATGGAGTGCCAGAAGGTTCGGTCCTCGAACAAGTGCTTTTCATCATCTTTGTGAATGAGATATTTAATGTATTCGAGTATTCATCGTTAACAATGTACGCGGATGACTTGATTATGATAATCATTGGGAAAACGGCAGGAGAAGTAATCAAAAGAATGCAGTATGATCTGGATAAAGTGAATGAATGGTTCATTGTACACCTGGGACCTGTTTCACTAGTTTCGTGACAAAAGTGTTCGACAGACATGAAAAGCGGCACCAACAGTGCAAGCAAGAATGGACAAAAAGTTTAATGTCTAATTCTTATGAAACCAGACATACCGTGTTTGGGGTCTGTCTTGTCCTAAGGGCAGCTACTTGTGTTTTCACGAAACTAGTCAACGTTAATCTGTCTGTATGGTGACACAGACGCCATCTAGACATGTCATTAAACTAGTGAAACAGCTCCCTGCTTAAGGCCCGGCCCCACTGGTGCGATGCGATTGTCGCAAGTCAATAAAAAGTCATAAACGGCCGGCGAGGGTCATAAAAACAGCGCCGCCCATCGCATCGCACACAATCGCTCGGGTGGGGCCGGATTTGCGCACGTGTGCGATCGTGTGCGATGCGATGAATTCATCGCATCGCACATCTTGAAATGTTCATGATGTGCGATGGATCCATCGCAAAGATATGGAGTATTTCATATATTTCACAGTAGGAGAATGTGGCACACAAAAGATCAATTATTAATTGGTTTTCGTTTCCAATATATAATCATCATTCTAGTGCTGGTGCATTTTAACACGTAATGCATGGAGTCTACTAGTCTATGATGGGCATATTGACAGCCTGCGCTCTGCTGCCAGGTGTCAGGAGGTGTGATAACAGGCAAGCTGTGAAAACGGCTGGCTGTGTCTGTGCCTTATTTTTTAAATTTTCTGTATTTCATCTGTGAAGCCTTTCAGCTACATAGCCGGTATGCACCCACTGGTGCGACAATCCAGTCGCACCAGTGGGGCATACCCATGAATTATCATGCGATTGAGTGCAATGGATCTGTCGCAGTTTGGGCAATAAAATAGGCTGACCATGCATTTATGGGCCCATAAAATATATGCGACGATCAGTTAATGTAAATAAAGCTGTAGCGGACCACTGGTCGTTGAGAGTGTACTACCACTCTCTGCGGTATTATTTCCTTCCCAGTGGCGGAGACAAAGTAGCTACCCCGTGCAACTGCTTCAGCACGGGTTGGTTCGATTTTTTTTTGGATTTTTTTTTTGGATTTTTTTTATTAAGTACTGTAAATGGGTACATACAGACGAACTCTGCATTGCAGATTTTCAGGTCGTCTTTTCACGTGACAAATTACAGAGCGTAGCGAACATTAAACAAATCTGTTCGCTTAGAAAAGATTTATACAAGGTGATGATGTTGGTAATGGAAATGGAAGATAAGATGAGTGTATTAAGATCACCGATCGCATTGAGACCAGCTACTCGATTTAGGCAAACCCAGTAGACTAGGTCAATTGTAACGCTCAAAATACTTCAGCTTCACATGTTTTTTGAAATTATAGAGAGTACTATTCTGTATTTCAAATGGGAGTTCATTCCAGTAGTTCATACTGTAATAAACCGGGCTTTTCCAGAAGAAAGATGTTTTGGGCCTCTTTAGTTTGATAGTTCTTTTATGCTGGGTACGCGTCATCGGTTCCCTCGTTACCTCAATATCAGCAGCAATTTTCCTCATTAACAACGTTTTTAAATACTTTCTTCTATTTTCTAGCCTTTGTACGCGACAAACCGCGAGCAATTCGTCTGTAGATTTTTCCCCTATAATACTTCTTGTACAAATGCGAAGACCCCGATTCTGTCTAACTTGTAGCTTGTTTCTTAAAGATTGACTAGCCCCTTCCAGAAAATAACCCGGATAATCAAATATGGGCGCTATTAGGGTAGTGTAGATTCTAACACTTCTCTTTCGTCTATATATTTCCTGATTTTTGCAAACCTAAACAGTCTATAGTTTATCTTTTTTAAAGTTTCGGTTACACATTTTGTCCAACTAAGCGTTTCATCGATTATTATGCCCAAGTAGGAATACGAATTACATAAAGGGAGGACACTTTCATTTATTACTAATCTCACCCGTTGTTGGACTTCTTTTACCTTATTTAATTGGTACCTCGATCCAAAAAGATATACCTTAGATTTACTTGTGTTAATTTTCATAAAGTTTGTGTTACACCATTGATCTAACAATTTTAAGTCTGCATTCAGCCTATGTAGAGAATTTTCCTGAATATCATCTGTTGTATATAAGACAAGATCGTCTGCATATGATATATGAGAACAGTTGAAAGAGGTGGTAATCATATCATTTATGTAACAATTAAACAATAACGGTCCTAATATACTCCCCTGTGGTACTCCATTTCTAACTGGCAGGTAATCAGACAAAGTCTCCCCAACCCTTACTCTTTGCATTCTATTACCAAGATAATTTTTGGTCCAATCTACAATATAAGAATTAAGTCCCATTAAATGAAGTTTCTCAATTAGAATTTTGTGATTAACCCTGTCAAAAGCCTTACTTAGATCAACAAAAATTACCGTGACAACCCTCCCATCATCCCTATATTTATATAGATCTTGAACAAATTTAGTGACAGCATCAACAGTACCGCTCCCCTTTCTAAAACCGAATTGATTTGAGTTTAGAATATCATGTATATCTAAATGTTCGCTGATTGACTTATGAATAACTTTCTCGATGATCTTCCCAGGTAGGGTCAACAGTGAAATAGGTCTCCAATCACTCACCGATTCAGATATACCGTTTTTTGGAATAGGAACAATGTCCGCTTTAGCCCACTCAGCAGGAAATATTGACACATTTAGAGACGTTTGATATAGATGTCTGAGCTGATCAATAATAATTGTGAAAACATCCTTCAAGATTCGAGAGTTGATATTTCTTACCCCGCTATTTTTACCTATATCTATATCGTGCACTAGTTTATATAAGTCAGATAGGGAAACAGTTGGTTTGACTGTTTCAAGTTTTGGATCCGACAAAGGCTGGGAGATGCGGGATCTACTACCTAGCTTAGCCTAGAATGCAAAACTAGACTCCAGACTATTTAGGTATATAAGTTTTATTATACCTTGTAAGTTTACAGTTCCTTGGTGCTGGGGGGCACCACGAAGAGCGAGGGAAGAGATTCTGGTCTCTTCACCCAGAGAAACCTAACCAATACAGAGGCTCCAGGTGTTCACTCAACTGGGAGGCACCACGAGAAGAACTGTCGACCTGCTGTGGACTCAGCCTATATACTGACTGAGTTAGGTAATGTGGGCGACCCCTTAGTATTTGCATACATGGGTCCACCAGCCTTACTGCACAGTGGGTGAAGTCAAGTGAAACAAACACTGCTCAACTACCCTGACCCTACATCACCCCTCCCAGCTTCTGCACCGATCCCGTGTTTGTCCAACATATGACGAACCATCCAAGACCGGCGAGACGAGCCAGACTCCGCGGAGCAGCATGGCCACTATAGCGGAAACTCCTCGAGGTGCATCTCTACGAGATGTCGCGCATACAATCTCTCTGTTGCATAGGTAGGGGACGATTTCACATCCCCACCTTGGCAAACCAAGACACGTAGCTTTGCACACGATCAGACTGTGCTTCTGGGAGCGCTTGACACCGGGAACAAAGTCACCGTCATCACTGTCCGGCTCTGATCTGCGAGACAGATGCTTGGCATCAACAACCTCCATGTGGTCGCCCAAGTCTCAGATCTCACCACAGTTGTCCTCCACCGAGGAATCAGAGTCAGACTCAGACTCCTGTGAAGCACCCTTACTGGTCGAGGGTTGTCCAGCAGATGTGGATGCGGGTTTGTCCAGCCCCAAAGACCCAGCCCCCTTCGCATCTTTACTTTCTCCGGGCTTCGGATGCTGGGCACCCTTACCCTTAGAAGCGGTCATCCCTGTGCTGGACTTCTCCTTCCCCTTTCCCTTTAGAGGAGGAGGAGGAGACGGAATGCGACCGCTCTGCATGCGCCGCTTTAGTTGCCATGGCTTTTGCCTGAGCAGCTTCCTTGGCCACACAAGTCTACTTCTGGCAGGACTGGCTTGGTTGACTGTGAAGCTGGTTTCTCACCCTTCTCCTGTCGTCCACCTTCCTGTGGCTTGTCCTGTTTTACCTCCGTGGCCGAGGAAGTTGAGGCTACAGCTGCGTCAGTGGTCTGATCCCCATCAGCCGCTGAATCGACTTCCATGGCGGAATCTACCACTGCGGGTGTGACTTGGGCATCAGCCAGCTGCTGAACTACCACGGTCTAGGACTCGTAGTAGCCCACCCCTTGCTGGCTACCTACCGATCGACCAAACCCTTCAAGGCTAAGGCTTTTAACTCCCGGTTGGTGATACACTCCAACTCCATCTCCCATTTCGACCACTCACAGTCATCCTGTGAGCCGGGAGCCAGGGGATCAGGCTGGTTCATTGGCTTCCCGCGGCCGTGGCCAACGGGAGTCAACGTAACCTGCGAGCTCACCCCAGGGGAACTCACTCCAGGCTTCGTTCCCCGTGGTGAACGGTTTGGGCAAACGAGACTGAGTTTTGGGTTTGCTAGAAACAGCCAGGGCTGATTTCTGGTTGTACCCAGAACTCTTCACTCGGGAAAGTCTACTTTCCCGTCTCTCACGGAACCGGACCGTCCAGAGCTCCCAGCCGAAGCTGTGTTCTTGGACTTACCGGTGTCTCCCGCTGCAGCCAAAGTCGCTGCGGAAGACTTTCCGCGTCTGGACCAAAGTCCAGAGCACCCAAGTCATCACTGCGGGACTCCCCCGAGGGAAGACTGCTACTCAGGCTGGCAGAGCGGGCTCTGTCCACCTGGGCCTCGACCAGAGCCGGGCTCTGCGGGCCGGTGGCCTCCCCCGTGGAGAGACCCTCACCGCCCCTCAACCGTGAAACAATCAAAGACATTTGTTATGCGTCATCTAATTCGCTCCTTCACACTCTCCCAGCGGGTGAGACCCTCAGCCACACTGCACTGCGCCAAGCCGAGTTCCTGCCCGTGGGGTTTCCAATTCTATCGGACTAGCCACCACGTAACACATGACGGTACAGATTGATGATCAAGGGAGATTAAACGACTTATTTGAGCGCGACGGCAAATATCACAGCCTCTGGAGGGCCCTCTACGGGAATTCCCTTCGAGCAACGTCGGGACTGCTGCACACTCGGCTCCTTATAAGTTAATTCAACCATCATCTCATTCAATCGATCAACCCTAGAATATGTGTGGGTTTGTCAGCGGCCTTCTCGTTGTGTATTTTTGACAACAACTCCACACAACTACTCCTTGTAGTTGACTGCAGCCTTGCCCCGTCTTTTTCTTATTTTAGTCCCATGCTTAGTATGCATGGAACGATTGGTTGGCGCTTTGAAGTCCTCTGCTTTAGGCTTCAGATCCGAGTCAGACAGGGGTATCTTCACCTTACAGGGACGACCGGGCTTGCTGGGTTTAACCTTACGACCTTATGTCTGTGCACATTCCGGGCCAGTAGTAATGTCGCTTTATCTTCGGGGCAGTCCTACGTTTGCCAAAATGTGCCGAGTTTCGATGCTCATGGCATAGAGTCATCAGCCCAGGATGTAATACTATTGGTACAACCAGCTGTAAGTGTTGCCACACTGGGCTCACAGTGGTTTTCAGTCAATAGAGTACCCCGTCCTGTACCTGTAACTCTGTCCACTGACTACAAAGCATCTGAAATTCCCAGTTTTCAATTAAGAGCTCGGATCCTCTTGGTCTGTGGAGCCCATTCCTCACCAGCTTAATCAACCGGGACACATCCGGATCAGCTTTTTGGGCTTCACGGATCTGTTCCAGAGTCCACTAGTAGAACCGGGCTCAGGACTACCTATCTGGTGTTCCCCACAGTCTACACATTATGGCCGCCCACACTTATGCAACGGTCTCCGTGAGAGACTATCCGCGTTGATGTGTGCTTTACCCAGTCTGTGCTCTATCTAGCAGTTCTTCAATCCAAACTCGGACAAGGCCGCCAGCCATCTCCTGATCATTCCTTTGGCATCTTTAAAGTTGAAAAGCCATTTCAATGAGGAATGACCTGTACATAAGATGAAATCTCCACCTCCGAGATAATATCGATATTTACTTACATACACCACTACCGCTAAGAGTTCCCTCTTAGTGGTACAGTAGTTCTGTTGCACCTTATTCAGACTATTGCTGGCAAAGGCTATCGGAACCTCGACCCCGTCCTGTATTTGGGATAAAGCCACTCCAATACTATCGGTGCTCGCATCGGTATCAAGAATTAACCAGCCCTGAGGCAACAGGTAATGGAGGACTGGAGTCTCCTCAAACTTTAGTTTTGGTGCCGCGAAAGCATCTTCAGCCACGAAAGTCCATAGGATCTCTTTAGGCTTTCCTGCTTTATCTTGGCTTAAACAGTCGACACTTCTGAGGTTTGAGTTCCAAGCCATATGACTCTATACACTCAAATACCTCAGCAATGTTATCCCGACATTGTTTCACAGTTTTCCCGAAAACAATTATATCATCTAGATAAACAAGACACTTCTTCCACTGCAATCCCCTTAACATCTCTATCTCTATCTCTATCTCAGCTGTGTACAAACAGTGTCTAAGAAGCTCCTGACGTTATTCAACCACTGTTTACGGGCAGCTATAGGAATCAGAAAACATAGAGATATCAGCATTGATAACCTCTACGCTCAGTGTAAAATTCGGCATCTCAAGTATCGCTGGACAAATCAACTCATGGTTCTGATGCGACAGTGGTCAGATGACCCGGCACACTGTAAAATGCCAACAAGAACTACAAGATATCAAAACAAGATCATTCTCAACAACGATAGGCCACGGAGTGAAAGATACCGTCGTTCCCCCCTGTATCTAGGGAACAAAATATGGAACTTACTTCCCGTGAACATACAGAAGATCAAAGACAATTCCTTTTTTCAATATTTGTAAAAGACTTTCTTTTGAAAAACCCAGATTGTTGGTTTTAATTTTTGGTTTCTTGCTCGGTCACAGCAAACAAACAACACTGTTGAAATTATGTAATATAAACACCCAGACTTGTAACGATATTGCACTGTATTGTCCTGTGATGTCCATTCCTGTACGGAATTATGTGAAAAGCGGCCATTTAGGGTGACTGTAATTACCTTTATTTGAATAGAATAAAAAAATCATTAAACAAAAAAATCTTATCCATCATGGATTCAAACGTCACGGGTGCTTTCTAGAGGCCAAAGGGCATTACTGTAAATTCATACAGCCCTTCTTGGGTAGTGAAATCCATCTTCGGCTGATCCTCACTAGCCATCTTCACCTGCCAATACCCGGACTAGAGATCCAAGGTACAAAACCATTGGTTCCCTCCTAGAGAGTCGAGTCATTGATCCGCAGTATAGGATAGGCATTCTTGCGGGTGATACCATTCAGTCTTCTGTAGTCAATACAGAACTGGCAAGTACTATCCTTCTTAGTAACTATCACCGCAGGGCTTGCCCAAGGGCTTTCGCTGGGGAAGATTACTTCCTGGGAAAGCATTTTCCTCAATTCCTCTTCAAAGCTTCCCGCTTAACAGGCGGTAGTCTTCGGTAAGGCAATCTAAATGGAATGTTTCCCTCTGTGTTTATTTGGTGCTCTACACAGTCAGTCCTTCTGAGTGGATCTCCTGGCCAAGCAAAGAACTTATGCCACCTTCCTAGCATATCCCGAAGTTCCTTCTGTTCAACATTGTTCAAGGCGTCTGCAGAAGTCACTAAGGTTTCTAGGGTCTCCTGCAGAACTACAGACCTGGGATCACTTTCAGGCCTTGCATTCACGCATCCTATCCTCAGTTCTTCCGCGGTGTTGATTTCCCAAGAACTGGGCCAGTTACCTGGTTCCATTCCCAATACAGCTACATGCTACGTCTAATACCTCATTTTAGTCGCATTCCCAATACAGCTACATGCTACGTCTAATACCTCATTTTTGTTGCATTCCCAATACGGCTACATGCTACATCTAATACCTCAGTTACCTGGTTCCGTCGTTGCTATGGGCGCAACACCTAGAGGACAGGCCTCCGCTCTGTCTACCATGTTAGCCAGCATAACTCGGCCAACAACGTCGCCTTTCTTAAACACGATCCGGCCCATAGTATGATTACTAACGGGTATGGATCCAACCTTGGCATTACCCACTAGGGTACCCCAAGCCTGCAATCCTTTGTTAGGGAACAACATCAGATCAGGCTCAGATATAGCATTGTCCAATGGTAAATCACCTTCCCCAGCTATTAGTACATTGACCATTTGCTGAGGGACCATGCTCACATCCTGCCGGACAGATATCACAGATGAGATCTGCCTGCAGGAACATTCTACTCCAGTAGCTCTGGGTGTTTAAGCCAGAGCAGTCCCTGTTGGAGATCCAATGGAACTCCATACAGTGCCTGGAATTTGACACCAATTATCCTGTTCTCCTCAATATCACTGAGTATGGGGCTCCATACTAGTTCAGTGTTACCTACTGAGATAGGAATAATCACTTTGCCGTAGCATCTTAGCGGGGTACCATTAGCAGCATGCGCACTCGCTTCAGGAACCTTACATTCCTGGTTGAACCCAAAGGTTTTATATAGATCGTGATTTAACACAGAACGACTCGCTCTGGTATCAACCAACAAATCTACCTTCAACCCCTGAATCCTCACAGGTACGTACCACCGTCTCCCACCTGAGGGTGATGGCTGCTAAATGTACAGGGAAATACCATTGAGGGTGCTGAGATCCCATCCACGTTGGCATAGCCACTGTAGACAGGGGTGATTCAGAGACAGATATCGAGAACAGACTGTAGCAACCTGATTCAACATCTATTTCTCTTTGGTAGGAGTGGGCCTCTGCCCTATCTCCAATTCCGCGGTCTGAGTACTCTGGCTCACAGTTTCCTGGACCACAGTCTCGCCACTTACCGCAGCCCTCCCTAGTTTACCGGATCCTCATTGGGGGATGGTAAAGCTAGCGGCCCAGTAGGGGACTCAACTGTAGCCAACTTCTGGGGTCATTCCGGAGGAATATGCCCCACCTTTCCACACTGCCAACAATGCCAGCTGTCCAGTTGGGTTTTCTCCAACTGGGTTAATCGCTCGTTGATGAGCAGCAGTCGGGGATTCTTGCAAACTTTTTCCCATAACCTGTTCTTTCACCAGGGGATTCCCATTTCTGGGCCTCCCTGGATTCAGACAGCCACGGACCCTACCACGGAACCCAGGGCAGTTGAGTACCATTGACCTTACCGCAGAAAGCATTTCTTCCACGTCAGTGTCGCTGGTCTCATCCGTCTCTAACTCATCCTGTTCCCAGGACAAGCCTAGTGCAGCTACCCGGGTTTTACCCACAGGTTTGCCATACTGTCTGAACAGGGCACAAGGCTCATGCCAGGTTCCCATTTAGAGACAACTTCAGCCCGGATGTCTTCATCTCGGAGACCCTTCACAAACTGTGTTTGCAGATCCTCATGCAGTGCTGGCGAGTCCAATCTGGTGCCAGGATATACCTCCATCAGCAATTGCTGTAAGGCTAATCCATACACATGGGCGGACTCATCCTTACCCTGTACTCTACTTAAGAAAGCCGAGCGTGGGTTCAGCGTTACGAGCTGCCTCCAGTAGTAGGACGCGACTTCTACAAGTGCATCCCAACCTACAGCAGAGGAACAACAGTAGGCACGCACCGCAGCCTCTCCAGGTCCATCTCACAATGCTCTCATGAGGTAAGGCAGTGCGTCAGTGGTACTCCATCCTCACAAAACCCGGCAAACCAGTGTTCCCACACCATCCCTTTCCTGAATGGTTTAGGGATGACTGCATTCCTTCTGGCAGTCTCAGCCGGTCTAATGATCAGGACCTCTCTAGCATGTGCTAGAGAAAGGTTGAATACCTGTTCCGAGTTACTCTCCGCACAGATGGGATTTAAGCCCAGTTCTACTATCGCGGAACAAGACTGCACTCCCCCATCGCTGTGCCGCGAGGAGTCTATCAGAGAATTCACCGGGGAAGCAAAGTTCACCGTTGGTGGTCTCCTATCTAGTCTAGGCAGAGTATACACCTGAGGACCAGCTGTCATAGCTCCTACTGGGGAGTACACAAGGTTCTTAGTAATGCCCTGCCAGCCTGGCAGAGGTGTTCTATATTTTAAAGTATAGTCTGCCTAGGCTTTCTGGGTGCGTTCTACTACCGTCAGTTCACGTTCGTCGGCCAAAGCAAGCTGATCCTCCTTCACTCGGAGTGCTTCAGCATCTCTGCTTTGACCTAACGTACAGGTCTTTCAGCAGCAGCTGAGCGTTCTGCTCTTTATCGAGCATCCGCTGTTGCCGCTGTTGCTTCTCAGCCTCGTGGTTGATCATCCGATCTTCCTTCGGCTGTTCTTCCGGTGTTTCTCTTTCCCCGGATCTAGGTCCTTCCTAAGGGTCGTCGCCAATACGACTGACCCCTTCCAGGTCCTCTTCTTGCATGGGCGGTGCTCTGGGCGTCCCCATGTGGTACAAAGTTGACTGCTCAGCTGCCACCAACATCAGACGCCATGGATCAGCGTCAGCCTCCCGCAGAGCGTGGGCTCTCGTCCGCAACTCTGGGCCAGCTGCCCCCTCCTCCATAGCGGAGTTCTTTGCCGCGGCCTTTAACCGAGTTTCCATACCAGGGCCGTCTGGCATTGCTACCTACCACAGATCCACCTAACGTGAAGTGAAACAAACACTGCTCGACTACCCTGACTCCTACAAAGCCAAACTGATGTGAGTCTATGGGAGAGTTATGGATAATAATGACCTCATATGCCGATAGGAACGGATGAGCCATTGGTGTTTGTATGAAAATACAATTATTTAGGTATGATCATCGATCAAAAGCTGAAATTCAAGTATCAAATAAATAAAATAGGGGGTGAGGTCAGCCAGAAAATATTTAAATTGCACAAGTTGAGATATATGAAGGCCGCTGAGACTGCTCAATCTATTGAGAAACAAATGATCTTACCAAGACTAGAATATGTGGACTTCGCATTCGATCTTGCCAGTAAAAAAGATAGGGGTAGTCTGCAAATGCCTAAACAACTGCTTGAGAGCAATAAGTAATATCAGTAGGTATCAACATGCTAACATAGATCAATTCCACACCAAAAATAAAGTGAGACCTTTGTATATAAGACAAGCAACTCATCTACTAGCCATGGTTAAATGGTGGAGTCTGACACCAGAGAACATTATAGACCACAGGGAAGTGGGAACCTTTATTATTTAAAATTTTGTATCCATTACTGTAACAACTACCCCCCCCCCCATGGCAACACATAAGAGACGAGTAGTTAATGAAATTTATTTTGTATAGTTGATAAATTTTATATAAGATGATTTATTTGCACCAGGTGGGGTAGACAGCAATGACGCGGCCTGCCGTATACATGGCATGCCAAGCCAATGATTTAATACAAAACATCAAACGTCCTAGAGGGGCAATGTATGCTGATGATTTAGTACTATTATCTCACGGAGGATGTCAGAAAGACATGATAACAAATATGGAAGACGCTTTGAGCATACGCTGGTCGTATATATGTGCACCGATAAAAGATAAAAAAGGAAATCCCAGCCCTCCTACCCCAGTCCCCGCTGCTGCCGCAAATTATCAGTGTGTTGTTTTAGCACTTTAGCGGGGACCTCAGCACAGACCCCTCAAAGCCCCCCTCACAGCCACCCTCATAGCCCCCTGCCGCACTCGTGGCTGTTGGTAGAGGTTGCGGCGGGCGACGGGCGAGGGCCAGGCGGCCACATTCACACTGTCTAGGGAGAGGACTTCAGTGTAGGTTGAGTGAGGTCAGGCGGGGGCTAGGCAGGGGTTAGGCGGGGGTGGCTCGGATTAGGCGGGGCATAGGTGGGGGTTAGTGTCAATGTCTATAGTCTCATTGGGAAGTACCCAGGCTGCCCCCCCCACCACCCTCGGCCGTCCCTCGCATCCCCCGGCAGTCCCCCGGGTCTCCTGGCCGTCCCCCATGTCCCCCTCTTATGTATCACAGGGCTTATGGCTGAAGAAGTCCTAGTCCCACCTGCGGCACGGGAAGGAAGTGGCGGGCGCAGGGGGAGGCTCTGAGGAAATGGGAGGCATGGCGGGGTTTAGACGGGGGTTAGGCAGCAGCGCTGTGGGCCTCAATGTCTATAATCTCAACTTCTTAAACGCTTATAAAGGCTTACATCCAGAACCCTACAGAAGAGTGGTGTTTGAAAGTAAAATCTATCAAAAAGACATTTACAAATCCAAAGAATGCTGGGTTTAATATATGTATTTAATGAAGAGATAATAAATAGGGAATTAGAACAATTTTATGATAAAAATGATAATATAACTGACTATTGGCAAATGAGATATTATACAGTGGTGTCCACAAGTGGCAGAGATCTGAATTATTGGAAAGTGGCGTAAATACAACAGAATCAGGCCTATATATGACGTATATATGACCGCAATATGGACGTTTATATGTGTACAAATAATTGGTTGTTATTTGATGTATTAATCACAGAGGTCGCATCGGTCAACCTCAAACCTAATACCCCCGCACCTCACCACAGGTAGCGCACCTCAGTCTCATAGGATACACAGAAGGCTCGACATAAGACTCAGTTTCCACCTCACACTTTCCCTGTGTTTTTTCTGTGTATCCCACATATTTTTTTTTATTATTATTTGTTATTATATAACTTATTTTTGTTTATTACATTAAACATGAGGGGTATAACAAATTCCCCAATTTCCCATTTCATTGTCATTGTCTTATGTGTTTTAATACGCCTAGATGTGTGGCGTATACACACGGGAAATAGGACGACCTTGAATATGCAAAAAGCATACCTGTATATGCCTTTCGCATATAAATGTTAAGTGGTTAGTTTCGCGCAGAGTAATTTTGTATTACATGGTACATATTTACTATTGTTGTGGGCCGTAAAAAGACTTTCTACATTTTCATATCATCATAATTTTATTCACAAACCTCTAGCAGTTAAATATGCAAAAATTACATCAATTCACCAAATGGAATGAAACTAGGACAGAAAATCTGAAGAAAATGTATATCTAGAATAGCAAAAAAAAATGATAGCTGTGTTTCTGGTTACCCCACGCCCCCCCCCCCCCCCCCCACACCTAGCAAAACCTTACCCCAACTAGAAATTCTTTTGCCTCTACAGAGTTTGTGAAGCACAATTTCTGATCGAAAATACACAAAAAACATCTGGACAAACATACAGCAAAATATGGACTCAGATTTATAAAGAAGCCTCAGATCATGAAAGCATCATTAACGCTCTTGGTGTTTTTGAAGTGTAAGTCTCTCTATTTAGGTGATGGATCATCAAGTATTAATGATCTACGTTATTAAGATGCTTGACATAGATATACACATAGGATTAGAATATGCACCAGTACAGAACTCATGAAATCAAGCAGAAAGGGTCCTATCAAATCTGAACCTCACCCTTCAAGATGTTGCCTGAGGACCTTGCAAGCTCTGAGACAGATGTTGCAATGAAAAGGTGCAACTCGATGACAGTTATCCCAAAGCTCATTCAAAGTGTCCTTGAACTCAAACAGGAATGAACACACTTAATGGTTGACAAGGAAGAAACTGAAAAGTTCATTTGAGCATTTCCATCTTGAATCAACATCCAATGAGAGTTTTTTTTAATTTTTTATTAGATCAATTGTGTTCGACAATAAGCAGCGTCGCTCTTCCACACAACAAGCGCTGTATAAGTAGCCAATTTAACAATATGATGATAAGTACAATGATATCAAGTGCATACACTTATTTACAGATTGCGGATTGCTATACTAAGATTGTTCAGAGCAGAATCACTGCGTCACCAGGAGTTCTCTGATTTTCACTAACGATTCTTGCCTAAGTGATTTAATTTGCTCTGTTAGGTATTTTCGCTGCGAAGCTCCAGAAAAGGTGTTCCATAATGATATACCCACATGAACAAATGATTTCTTGAACAATCTTTAGTGCTGTTTGACAGAGTGTAGAATTAACAAAATCCCACAAGGGACGTGCTCCATAGGGGAGCCTAATTACCAGAGCCATCCAGGGTGCTCCCTTGAGAAACAGTCTACCCGGAGACATGGTGGTCACTAAGTGACCCAGTCCCACTCGGGGAGTTGCTCCAGACAGGAGTTTATTTCTATTTATTCTAGAAAACAATATGCCTGCTTTGGAAGGGAGTCTACTCGAGCCAACGTTACAGATACAAACCATACAGTAAGTCAAGTTTTGAACAACCTTTATTCCTGAGTCTGGCAAGCTACCCAACTCCAGGGTACACAGAAATAACCAACACGGTCCATGGCCCAGGCAGACCCTCTCTCTCTCTCAGGTTACATCAGGCTGTCGTGTCCCAGATAACGTCCGATCCATCCTCCGGTGAACTCATGTTGAACAGGGACAACACGCCTCATAGATCCGCATTGTCTTCAACATAACAAGGCCAACAGGCCAAACCGATGTGTGGGGGGGGGGGGGGGGGGAGACCCTGCTCTGGGGGTACTGCCGCCCTCCTCCGTTAAAACTCCAACAAGGCCAACAGGCCTAACTGATGTGGGGAGGAGACCCCGCTCCAGGGTTGTTGCCGCCCTCCTCCGGTGGACCTCTCGATCCAACAAGGCCAATGGGCCTAACTGTGTAGAACAAGGGAGAAAGGGTCCCCGCCATTGCGGGGACACAACGCTTCCTTCTGTTGCCTAGGACATCCGACCAGCTGGTTTGCACCACTCTGGTAGTCCCTCCTGCGGCTCCTTACTTCGGGGTTACCTCCAACAAGAGTGCATCGGACATTAGGTTGCTGACCCCATATCTCCTGGTCTCCTACACTTCCCCACCCAAGCCACTGCCACCCCAGGGAAACAACCAGGCGTATGGGGACAAGGTGCGCCATGCCTCTCCCTTCCTCTCCCCCGGTCCGCCCCACCCAGTGCTCAACCCCAACTTCCCCAGCTCTTACCAGCCAGACCGTGACAGATACCTCCCCTGAAGCTACCATTGCTATTGAGAGTTTTCCAATACCGGCAGACCGGGGGCTGCGCCCATGATGCCGCGGCCACTTTATCGTATACCACGAGGCACAAGAAGAAGGGTCCACTCACCTGTCGGTATACTGAGCGGCGCTCGAAGTGGACAACAGCCCACCCATCCTCTCGCAGGTAGCAGTCTGACTTCTGGTGGCTGACTGGAATCAGCTGGTCCCTCTCCAGGTTAGGGGGCTCCTCCTGCTGGGCCCATGTCGCAAAGTTTGTGTCTGCGTCCCCTTACCAGGGGAGACAGACCTCCGTTGCCTGCGTGCCATCCTGTCCTTCCATCAGGGTCATCTCATCGTCCACCACTACCAACTCCTCCTCACTATCAGGTGCCGTTGGAGAGGGGGGGGGGTTCCGGATGGCTACTACCTCCCTCCTATCCATCAGCACATCCCCCCTCTGTCCGACCCCTTCATCCACTGGAGAAGGGGCCTCTAAGTGTTCCCTGGCTCTCACCCATAGGCCGGGAGCCACCCGAGAACTCAGGGTCCGGTGGGTTAGGCTGGGAGGGGTAAACTGCAGAAGATGTAGCTCTCGGTCAGCCCTCATTGGGCTTAGGCCTCTCAGGGCAATTATAGCATATACATGGCCCTCCTTGTGACCAAGGAAACACCTCCCCGGCACGGGCACTTACCTAATTTTTAGGACTTGGTTCTATGCATTCTAGCTAGTGATCTATGGATAGATCTTGCAAAACTGATTGATTTTTTCTTTTTGGATGAAGTCTTTATGCCAATTTAAAGCAAAGTTATGGCCATTCAAAGACCTGGAATTCAGCCTATCATTCTGCCACAATTAACCATAGTTAAGAGTTTAATTGTGATCCAAATTTTGTGATCCACCAAGCTGGTATCATGAGTCATTTAATTACTTAAATGCCCATTTCTCATGAACTATTGAAGCTAGAAATATGATTTAAAAAATGGATTGAAGGTCATCACAAAGCGGATGTGACCATGCATGAGATGACCTTTTCCAAGGTCAAGGTTATTTTAAGGTCAAAGGTCAATTTTGGTATATGGTATATGTGAGGATGTTGGGGCTGCTTATAAAACATAGTGGGCCCTGTCTAAATGGAATGTTAAGGCATATTCTGTACCATTTTTAACCGTAGAACATGTGCAATCTAGTTATTTTTATGTGCAACTTGATCTTCATATCATAAAATGCCTCTAAAGTTTGGCTTTAATTTCACTTGACCAAGCCCTTTTTTTTCTCAACTAATCATTGATAACTTATATGCATGTGATAGATCTCATCAAGCCCTTTCACATGACACCCTAATTGTCTTGATATTCCAATAAATAGCTTCAGAATCGACTTTTGAAGATAGGTGAGGTAAAAAGTTTCCTTCAAAGGGTTAATCACAATATGAGCGGCGGCGGCGGCCAGACCCGCGAATGGGAGTTATGTAAGTGCCTAAGTCCTCGGTGTGTCAGCCCCCCAGGAGTAGTCTGGCAGCGAAAGCCCATTTTAGGGGTGAACCTTGCTTTAGCGTCCAGACAGGGTTTTTTTCTTGATTACTTATCTCCAGAATCTTCTGATTTCAAATCTGCCGGGTGCAACACTGAAATCTTTGGGCAACTCAAGTTATGAGCGTTTGAAAAGAAAAAGTGAAAAAAATATTTTTTGATCAATCAATCAATATGGTTAAAATCATATTGTTTTCATTGCTTAAAATAACCTATAAATTTTGATCCCAATCATATATTCTGTGTATTTGCATATTTGTTTAGATATTTATTCAATTCTTTTCTGTGCCATGACCTATCTAAATTGAGTGATTAGGTCAAAATAGTAGAATTATGTAAAATAGCTGCCTATCTCAATAAAACAGAAAAGGAATCACAAGAAAATGATATAAAACACTCAAATGTGGCTCTCTGATATATAGTTTAGTATTAGAGATAGAATCTAATGTCCGCACATTCTCCAGTAAATTGTCTGTTTTTGCTCCTGATGTGCACAGATATTGACCTCCCGATACAAAATCTATATTGTTGCATATGAAGAGCTCCTATAGTCTCTAGGTACTTTATCTTTAGAACTGGCAGTGAAAAATGCCTAACAAGAGTGGTGGCTTGAGTATCAAAATTAGTTATATACCTGGATTACAAGATAACAAAACACTAAAAGAACAGCTTAAAATGTTTCTCAGGGATGTCACAATGTGACAAGATAGCAAGAAAACTGCATAGAAAAAACTTTTAGACTCTTTAGATACCTTATGTCTTTAGAACTGGCTGTTGAAAATGTCAGACAAGAGTTGCTGCATGGGTAGCAAAATAGGTTATATACCTGGATCATGGGATCCTAGGAGACTTAAAATAACTCACAGTGTTCCTAAGATATTATATGACAGATTTGAAATCAGAAGATTCTGGAGATGAATAATCATGAAAAAAAACCTGTCTGGACGCTAAAGCAAGGTATACCCCTCTCGCTGCCAGACTAGAGGGGCCCCATGTCAGCTGCTCCCGAAGGGACGCCAACTCCAGCTTTAGGCCACTCACTTCCTCGGCCACTGAGGTGCCTGCAGCCCGTACCCGGCTGGGCCCCCTATCTTTTCCCGTTCAGCGCCGCCATGCGGTCATGTTGCATGGCAACGCGGCCGTTCGGCCAAACATTGCGCTGTCCGAGTGCGGCCGAGGCATTCACACATAGGGTGTGAGTGGCGGGTATGAGTACAGAGATGTTGTTTTCTTCCAGACAGGAGTGTTAGAACAAGAGGGGACACTCTAAAAACTAGGAGAGGTCTAAACTTAAGAGTTAATTATTGTCTTAGTTTTTAGACATTGTTTAGTTGTTACAGAGGTTCACAATACCATACATGGGATGGGTGAGCATTAGAACACACCACTGTTGACCATGGATTTGGGCTGAAGTTATCATTGGGAGGTTGAAACCACTGGTTTATCATATATTTGTTTAATGGTTGTATATAATGAAAATGAAAACAAGGTGTTCCATAAAAATTAAAAATGGCCTTCCCTGATTCTGTAGCAAAAGCAATACGCTGTATTTGTAATAATCATAAATCTTACCTTCTACTACAGATCTACATGGTAGCACATGCTTACTCATAAACTAATTTGCCCATCCTCATTTATCATCTATACACTTCTTACACATATATGTTTATCGTATATGTATGAATATATGAGTAATATATATTACATATACATGTATAATTTATGGAGACGAAGTATAAAGTACAATGTATAACGAACAAGTAATTGTAGTTTGGTGAGAATAACAAACACCAGGCCCTAACCTTTATCACTGGAAGTACAATCCTTGGAACCTCAGTATTACAATGTACAGACTGAGTAACTTAACCCTAAAATTTAAATTTTAAAATCTAAAATTTACAGGTCCAGTCCTGATGACATCCAAAGGTAGAGTGACGAATGCGCTCATGGCAACCGTCAATAGAACTATTGACGTATGAATCAATAACCGCTACCCCATAGAAACGCCATAGCAACTCGCTAGGTGGCGACGGTAGTAGCTTAGTCTAATAATAATATATGTATACGGCATATAGCCTATGATCCATGGGCGCCGCCATGACGCCCCCCGAGTAGGTGTTCTTCACTAAAGGAGGTGAACAAGTACGTGTTCTTCACTAAAGGAGGTGGAAAAGAAGTGAGTGATAATTGGGAAATGTCACAACTATAGCCTTGCTCACATATTTATATAAAGTGTTCCATATGGAAAATATCATGTCTTGGGTTCAGTTATTATGTCATCCTACTTTGGGATGGGTGTAGAGAGTCAAGGGAACAATGGTAAAATATTGAAAGGCAGTTTAATTTTGTAAGAACAAAGAGCCAGAATACAGGTTTGTCCCCCGACCACCTAGTGACTGCTTCGTGAACTAGCAATGGCTCTGTCCCCTATAAATCAGGAGTTATACAGAAATGTATTTTATATGTATAAATATATATAAGGACATTCCTAATGGGATCAAAGGTAAGCTATATTGGTTGGATTGCATGTGCAAGGGTGATTGTATACAACATGTATTCTATTAAGGAAATTATCTAAACGATATATTAAGTATTAGTGAGCCGATATGAATGTTAAACCCACCAAATTGTAGCTGGAATATCATACAATACAATGCAATCGCTGTATTGTCTCTAAACATAATCTAAACATATTCTACGAACGTATAACCCTTATACACTCAGTCCTATAATGCTAAAGAATACGTTGCCTGGTGTTTGTTTGGCCGCGTGCATTGCATAACCAGGTAGATAAGGCGCATCGCCGGCCAGTGGAAAAAGGTCTATAGAGGTAGGCCTCAGCCGCCAATGCCGTGGACATAGCCTCCTCCATCATCTTAGGTTTGCAGCTTGGCTTAGTCAAACCATTGGAAGCCCTCTACGAAACGATCGAGGCTCATCAGGCGCCATACCTTCTCCCTGAAAGATTGCAGACCTTCATCCGCCATCCACTCTTTGCTACAGAGGAACACCCTGTACATCTTGCACTGGTTCCTAGGCTGGAACCGGCGATACAAGGCCTTGACAAGGCAGCAGAAACTACCCTATCCCTCCAACGGGGCTATGGAGAGCTGGGCTGAGGCTGACCCCCAGGAAAGTGCAAGCCTCACTCTCGCTCCAACCATTGGCTGCTCCGCACAAGTGAAAGTGTGCCATGTAATCACCAAATTTGACGTATCATCAAATTTTTCTGGCATCACTATTGGTTTCACAGCTATGGCTGACGTCCTTCCCCAGCTGACGCTGGTCTCACCGGAGCCCACAGAAGTGTCCTCCCTTGCCGGGGTTGTCTTAGAAAAAAAACTCCCGGGCCCCCCTGAGTGGAAGCCAGAGGGACCCCCCACCAGGGTACCGTCCTGTGCTCCCCAGTCGTTACTGGTGATGTTGTTCTTCATGGTAGTGTGCACCTCGGCCGAGACCCTTGGAGGGGTACTCGTGTGCAACCGGTTGGGCTCCAGGTCCCGTTTCCAGGGTGAGCTGATACCCGCCCCTTCGTTTAATCCATGGTCTGCCATCCCCCTTTTCACCTGCCTCCGCCTGAGACCCTTTATCAGGGGACGAGCCAACTGCATTGGGGCTCTCCTCTTTGCTGCCCTCTGGCGGGGGCTGTTGGTTGCTGGGCAGGCGCCACAAGATGTCTTTGCTGCAGACAGCCACCAGTGAGCCCCTCACCCCACCAGTCAATGCCGTCAAATCTGTCTAAGTGGGTTCCATATCCAGGTACATCGCTGCCACCAATGTAATGAACAGTGCAGAACTGGACAAAAGACCCGACAAGTGAATTCGGTCCGCAACCGTTGATGAGGCTTTATTAGTATTCTGACAGTAATACCACTTTCAGTTCCTCCGCCAATTCTAGCTAATGTCTTCTTGACCCTGGAATATGTACATATCTATTTCCCTTGATTATACTGGGTATTTTTTCTAGTATTTGAAAAGAGATAAATGTGAAAAAAAATTGTGTTGTCAGTATGTAGGAAATGTCAAAATTCCATCATTTGTCGGCAAACATGCATCAACGCTATTATGTGTCTTCAATGTTTATGCTGACTGATAGAAGTAAAAAAAATCCCCCTACCTAGGTTATTTAGTCAGGTAACCAGAAACACAACATTTACTTTTTTTGGCCTAAAAGAAAATTCAAAAAAAAAATTATACAGGGGCATATAGATACATACGATAAAATCTACCTGTCAAAAAGTTGTTAGAAAGATGGAATTTGTACTGAAGTACTCATAGGGGGGAAAAGAAAACAGTTTTGAAAGATACAAAAAAGGACACCCTACTATCCAAGTCAATCGTTATTTTATACCATGGTTTCTAAAGAGGGAGACGCCGTACAGAATCATCTAACAACCTTGAGTGAACTGGTTCTGAAAGACACCTGTCAAATCTCTGTAGAGTTTGAGTTGGCGTGCTGTATAATGGAGGGCGTCCTAGTGGTGCTGTCACCATGAGGACAAGTCACGCGTCTCTGCTCTGACGCCCCCACCCCCTAGTTTCAGCCAACCTCCACTGGGTACCGGTCCATGGCTTCCAGGCTACAGCCTTTAACCAGGGTGAGAGGGCGGCAGGCTGTCACGTGACCCGCGCTACAATGACCCATGTGGTAAAGACCTATGGCAGGCATGGTGAGTAAAAATTATTAATTATCTTAGCCTGGTATATACGTTTATAGGCTTAACTTTAGGAACTCGTACTCAACAGGCTTGCGAGTACATTAACTCATACTCAATAGGCAATAAACGGATAAACTTGTCCAGGCTGTGATAACATCAGAAACATATTCATGTTTGATATGTGTCCCCATTAGCCATTTGAATCATGTTTTCATATTGAGTGTAGGTGATAGATACTGTATTCGAATAGTCCTTGATAAGGGTGTGTAGGCACATTTTCCTTTCTAGGAAAAATGTTCTCCAAAGAAAATCAGAATAGCTGTAATAACCAGGCAATAACCGGTATGCCATAGATGTAATCTCCAGAAAACAGACTTGCCATAGTCGTTATCTCTAGAAAACAACCGGCTTGCCATAGCCGTACTTTCCGGAGAACAACAGGCTTGCCATAGCCACAATCTCTCAAGAACAACCTGCATGCAATATCTATCATCTCCAGAGAGCGACTGGCTTACCATAGTCATAATCTCCAGAGAACGGCCGGCTTGCCATAGCAAGAATGTCTGGGGAACGACCTTCTGCCATATCCGTAATCTCAAGAGAATAATCTGCCTGTCATACCTAATCTCAAAGGAACCAACAGGCTTGCCATAACTGGTATCTCAAGAGAACAATTGGCTTGTCATAGCCGTTATCCCCAGAGAACTACAGGCTTGTCATAGGTGTAATCTCCAAAGAACAAGCGGCTTGCCATAGCCGTAATCTCCAGTGATCGTCGCGTGGCCTATGCTCGTCTCTGGGGCTGCTGGAAGACTCTGGGCATCACCTGGGTAGGACGGGCCGCTCTGTATCTCACTGAACAGGTGGGTGTAGTCTGCTGTGTATCATTCTCCATCGCTGAGATGTTCTGTCGGCGCTGAGACTCTGCTGTGTGTTTTACACCAACGAGTATAGAGTTGTTTACACGTAGAAGATGGTGTACCACCACGTCTCACACCGCCCAGTGTGTATGTCCTGAATGCGCAGTCCCACCTACCTTTGGTCTTACGCACTCTTCACTTCGCACGCTTGAGGTAAGTTTTTTTATTGACAACTTTATATATGTGTAGTTGATTCATTTTCATTCGTAATAGGCGGTCAAAGGAGTAGCATCTTCAGTGGTAAGTGATGCCTTGATTTCCTTAAAAACACCAGGATACTTTTATCACAAATACCATATAAGCAAAACTCACATGTACAGCCGCACCTGCTTATATATAAGAACTTCACTTAATGAATTATATATACCTGCAAATTATGTATGTATTGTAGAAACTCTTTTTAATTACCTTTGATTGGCCACGAACTATCTCCTTTCTGTAAACAATAGTAAGAATGGATGACACTAGAAGTTACTTCGCTCTCAGAATATAATTATTTTAGCATTCTATATGTTCTTCTATCTATATTTACAAATATATTTAGAGGTAGGCTTCCATGTGGTCTCCTTATTCCAACGTTCCAGTCAGTAACTGGGGCAGGCCTAGATTTGGAAGTCGAGGGTCAGGACCTCTTCAGAGTGTCAGTGTAGGAAGGGGAGTGCGATGTAGCGCTAATCAGAGAGGTTAGGTGCAGCACATACTTAATCACAACCTTACTTGGCTAAATGAAATCTGTTCCGTGTTGTTTTGTGTCGGAAATGCAAACTGAATTTGAAGAACAAGGTTTGTTTTCCTGAACAAAACAACAAGGAACAGATGTTATTCAGTCACCGTCGCTGTGCATCCTTATTATCATATACCTGGAAGTCAGTAAAATAACAAACAAGTTTACTACATGTATTCGCTTTGACATCCTCTCGATAAGTCACATGGTACAGAGGGCAGTTTTATATAGAGCTCGTCACACTGCAACGAACGGGATACAAAAAGCTGGCCAATAAGTGAGTCATTCGCACACAGGTATATAACTAGGAACAATGGGATGTTTATCATTGATGAATGAGCATCGAATAGTAAGCTTGGGTTTCTTCTTGTCAGTGCCTCGTTTTCTGTAACCCATTTGGCAACCAGAGGATTCTAAACCTGCCTTTGAAGAGTCCAAATATGCCATGCATCAATGTGGCAATGAGGGATTCAGTCTATAAACCATTCGGGAACCACTGGTCGATTTTCTGGTATACCGACGCCAGATCAGTGAATGGAAACAATAAGGCCACCACCGACCGGCTTGCTCAACGATAGACAGAATCAAAATGCTTTGATTTCATCGGTGAGGCTCAATGTTTTAGGGTATAATTTAAATCGGTATAAAATGCAGTAGAAACAAGGCATTCACAGCACCCTCACCAACTATTTGATACCGTCGTGAAGTCTTTGGCACCACCGAAGACCTTAAAGAGAACTCAATTAATCGGTGTCGTTTTCGTCAACCAATGGAAAATGGCCTTAGAGTAATAAGTTATGGTCAACTTGGCACTTTCAAACACTAAGACACACGTTCTCTATACCTTTACCAATGTCACAGAGTTGGCAGGCAGATAGTTAAGGGACAGTTTTTGCAGCGCGCTGAGTGTCTATAACCTCTCCCTAACCTAGGAAGCATATCTGTCCATGGCCCAGGCATGATATTAGGAAAGGTCCTTACTATAGGCGAAACTGTCATTGTTTGTGGTCAATTACAGAAAGTATACGGTCTGACGCCGTAGGCGGAAGGCCGTATATTTTCTGATCGTAATTTCGTTTATTCATGTCATTTTAATCGCTAAAAGGGTTTGTTTACGTTTTTACGCCTATGCTCCGACAGCCGATAGAATTATCGTTTAACAATTTTAGAACGTTATTGAGACATTTCACTGATTTTATTTGGTTTTACACTATAATGATATGTATCTCAGGTGGGTAACGGTTACATAATCGTCTTGCCTATGTCTTTCACGTTAATAACTTGTTGAAGCGACACACGCGATCCGCCATTTTGTTTTTTATATTGTCACTGAAACGAGATCTCGTTTTCATGACGTTATTCTACCCTGAGTGCGACGTAATATTTAGCAGCGGGCGCGAACATTATTATTAATGCACCCTTAGTAGCGGGTAGTTTTTCATATACTTTCGCACACAGGTATATAATAATAACAGGTATATAATAATAACACGCTCAACAACTTACTACAGGTCTGAGAATTCCTAAGTTTCTCGGTGAGAGACTTAGAACTTACGTTATTAGGCTTTGAGCCTCATAAATTCCGGAACCCTCTTCTTGAAACTCAGGAATTCTCCCACCCGGAACCAGATTCCCTTTATTATTATCTACCTGTATAAAATACTGCACACTGCTAAGCATTGCGTAAATAAATGCTCGAGCCTACTGTTAAGC
This sequence comes from Alentia gelatinosa, assembly GCA_950022655.1. Lineage (NCBI taxonomy): Eukaryota > Metazoa > Annelida > Polychaeta > Phyllodocida > Polynoidae > Alentia > Alentia gelatinosa. The sequence continues at coordinate 27,791,591 of OX465592.1, forward strand.
TCGGCATAAAATGGCGGGTTTTTTTTCGAAAATGTTCAGGTAGATAATAAGGTAACTTTGATATAGATTACTGAGCCTGTATTGATTGTCCTCGAACGTCGTCCACTCCGGCTCAGTAACTATGATTCCTCATATTCCACCAGCTCCTATCGTAGACAGATTGCCGACCCGCTGTGTATCATCTCGCATCATTGCTGTTTGGGATTTACTCAGCGGAATACGGATAACGCTGAGTGAGAGGCTCAGATTACTCGAGGCTCAGAAGCTGAGGCGAGGTTTCTATATTGACCATGGTGAGAGTCCTGTCTTTTATGTATCCTGTCGATGTTCAGCACAATATAATGCTGGTTTTAATACACTAACAGCATGACCATGACCGGTTTCCTGACTCTGGCCACACAGGGTGAGATTACTGCAGGATTACCCTCACTGTGAAGCGCTCATACTGTGATCTGTCCTCTAGGACGTCTTATTAATTTATACTTAATGCAGATGTGGCAATTTTCTTTTACAGTTTAAAAACGGGTTTTCTTGTTTAAAACAACGACACATGTACTCTTTTTAAAATCATATTTCTAGCCATGTTGACGAGAAAAGTTATTAGGATATACTTATGGCCGAACGTCTATGAAACACTACCTGTTGCTAGGGGTGCACTGTGACGTAGTAATGAGCACCAAAGTGTCTACCGTCAAGCAGATGACAATATCATTATCATCTATCAAATCTGTGAGATGAATTCAGGTAGAAATCTCACCCCTACACATTTACCGAGGTGAGAGTTCTTTTACTTCCCACACCACATAGACATGGTATGAGAACGATTGGCCTTTGATATAGCAGAAAATCTAACACCACTGGGGGTGGGACTCGAACCCACAAAGTCCTATAACCTTGGGGTTACAAGTTTGGCTCTCTAACCAATGAGCTAACTCCCCACCCCAAAAAGTTTCAGTATAATTCACCTCTTGCACAAAAGCGTGGCGCAGTTTTCGCTCTGATAACTGGTTGCGCTGGTCTTATGTAACAGTGCCCCACTTGCAGAAAACCAGCGTCACTGTGATTATTTGAAAACGAGGCGTGCGACCTGGTTTCACAGTGCAGTGGGTGCCTATGTGTATGGGTTTGAATTCACAGAAACAGCCCATATTTTTCACAGCTTGCTTTTCTATCACACCTCCTGAGGCATAACACCTGAGTGGAGAGTCTTGCCATCTGGGACAAGGTGTGAAAACACTGCAATCGGCAACATTGCATGTACATGGCGGGGGTAGGATTCGGTGTTGGGGTTGGTAGAGGTTGCACCCAATGTCTCTAATCTAAACAACTTAAAGGCTTATATATGGGAATACCCAGAACCCTACAGAAGAGTGGTGTTTTAAAGGTAAAATCTATTAGAAAAACGGTAAAAAAGAACATAATGCAAGGTTTATTATATTGATTAATCAATTTATACTCAATCAGGTTTTATAAAATAAATTGGTAATATATGCATTTTTCATATAATACAGACTTGGATGGTTATTGGTAAATGAGATATACTACAGTGGTGTCCCCAAGTGGCAGAGATCGGAACTATTCCATAGTAGTGTAAATACAACAGAATCAGGCGTATATATGACGCATATATGACCGCAACATGGACGCTTATATACGCCTGCAGATGAGGTGTATACACACGGGGAATAGGACGACATGGTATACGCAAAAGCATATGTATGCGCATTCATATGTAAAATTTTGGTTCTCGTGCAGTGTGGGGAATGCATCAAGGGTTAATCATGTTTCATAGTCTGTTGACAACCTGACTGGAGAATTATGCCCCTGCTAGAACCCTGGAAGAAGGAACCGGGATGTCAGGGTGACCACAAATGGATTAACGATCGCAGTTAGGTGGTCAAGAACTCTCCGCTAGTTTTATCCTTATAACATAGTGGTTTACATTAGCGTTAATGTTATTACGAATTATTTCCCTTATCATAATTAGGTTACCACCAACCTCATCTCAACTTTGTATGAACTCATACTTGCGCTGTGCGTGCCCTACTAGCTATCAATAAACCTTGTTTAACTCCATCTACTGTCTCCTAATTCAAGTGTTTTGTATAACTCTGAGACTGCTCAGGTTTACGTGGCCACCAAGGTAGGTTTATCACGCTCTGGTTCATTGTATATATTTCTTCTTTTATGTTTTTTTACCGATTCCATTAATATACATACATATGATCTCCTATCAACCACGCCAGACATGTGAACCTCAATATTGGCCTGGATAATCTATATATGTTAAATTAAAGGAGGTCTTCATATAATCATCCGTCTTTATATCCCACAGGTCCTGCCGGGATAATCTTAATCCAGGATGTTTCTAATCCTGCCTGCTGCCCTCTGCCTCCTCACCCTCCCTGCACAGGTGAGCGTGGCCACCGACCCTCCACCGAGAGCAGTCTCCACTCTCCTACCCGACCCCACAGAGAGAGAGGCTTCCACTCTCCCCCCCGATGCCGCACAGAGAGCAGCTCCCGCGTCCCGGCAGAGGTCGCTCCGCGTGCTGGCGCTCACGCTGGGTGTCGGGAACGCCAGCCAGAGCCACTTCCACATCCTGACGCGTCTCTCGGAGCGTCTGGTGACCCGCGGCCACCACGTGACCATGCCGCTGCAGACACACATGCGCAGTATTTCGGAGCTGGTGGAGGTGATCCCTTACGGCTCATCTCTCAGCGCCGAGCAATTCGAGGCCAACACCATGAACTACATGCGCGAACTGGTCTACGGCAACGTCACCATCAAACAGATCAAACCCATGCTGCAGACGACCGTGAACGAGTGTGACGTCATGCTGGCTGACGTAGCGCTGCACCAGACGCTGCGGGCGCGTCGCTTTGACGTGGCCATCGTGGATCACATCTTTAACTGCGGCTTCCTGTACGCGCGCCGCCTGGGCGTGCCTGTGATCGGGCTGGAGTGTGCCGGCATGCAGAGCGCGCTCACCGACACCGTCGACCCCTTCCCGCTTGCCTACGTGCCCGTCGACATGAGCGGCCTCACACACCGGATGTCCTTCATGGAGCGTGCGCAGAACGCCGCCTGGTACTGGGCGCATGCGCTGTTGTCGCCGCGCATGATGTACGCGCCTTACGGGAGGCTGCAGGAGAAGTACGGCGTGGCGCCGGGCGAGAAGCTGGCCGAGATTAAGCGCGAGACGAGGCTGTGGGTGATCAACCAGTGCTGGGCGCTCAACTATCCGCGCCCGCTGCTGCCGGACGTGGTGCCGGCCGGCGGCCTGCTCACCCGCCCGGCGCGGCCCCTGTCGCAGGTAAGGCTGTTAAGTTATCCACCTGTAAAATTTACTCTCTACATCCCTATCGTGACACTAACTGTCTATGATCCAAATCTATCAAGCACCAGAAGGTCAATAAGGTATTTCGGTCTCTAGTGATATATGTCATGGTCATTTGGGCATGTCTCTAAGATCCTGAGACACTAGCCCTCTGCTCTTTTCCCGATGGCACAGTAATAACACGCAGATGGTGAGGAGTCAGTATTTTTTTTCAGCAAGCTCAAAGTTTATGTGACCACTACAACCTTTATTCAGTATATATGAGCATATATATGGCATTCACCGTGCGGACATTACGGGTGGTCATAATCTTCACCATATACAGTGCCAAGTAGTGCGTGAGAAGATTGCCATCTTGAAAAAGGAATCAGTACTGAAGTTTTCTGGTCTCCTGACCCTGAGATGCCTCCGACAGCCTCCGCCATTTTGACAATGGCACAACTTTCGCTACTCTCTATGATAAAGAAAAACTTATTCAATAATTTTACTAATAGCCATCACGTAAGACCAACTGCAATAAGATGTAAAAAGGAAAAGGTATTTGAAGTCAGGTCACAAGTCTGTTTGTTTGTTAGTGTTAGTAAATGTATCTCTAAGACTTTCTCGGATTATTCACCTAGTCTATAATAAGACTGAAATACTTCCGGAAGCACCGATAAATTGTTGGTGGGATAAGTCCAATCTATTTGTTATTGTTTTCTTGACATTAGATTATTGCGCAACTAATCGTACTAATTTTATTGTGGACTATTTCACAAAATACAGTTCGATCAAACAAGAATCAGAATTTTTGTTGTATTTCTTAATTGCAATTAATGTTTTCAACATAACATTTACACATCAGAATGGCTTTGCCAGGTGTTTAGAATCTTGCTTTCAGTGACTGAGGTATGAAATAGGGTAAAGGGCAATAGGGCAGACATGTTAAACACTAATTATCGGATCTAATACTTATACTGAAATGCACTGAGTGGCCTGTAAATGTGTGCTTGTGTTGCCGCTCTCAGGACTGGGAGTCGCTCTATGAGGAGGCCGGCGAGGCTGGAGTCGTCCTTGTCTCGTTTGGATCGTATCTTACACTGGAAACTCTACCCGACCTCGAGAGGGCACTGCTGGCAGGACTGGGCAGTCTATCACAGACCGTCATCTACCGCGCACGTCACCATGTGCCCGACCCGCCCCCTAACGTCCACGTCAGGGACTATATTCCCCAGAATGACTTACTAGGTAAGACGGTTGATGTTTTAGTTCAGATGTTACGTAACATCGTACAGTCACTTACCGATTGATTTTAAAAGATATTAATTCCATAGATATACCGTCCAGTACCCTCAGCTCGAATCTCTGGAAAACTCGCACCCGGAATTAGTTCCCCTCTCCCTATGCAGAAAGCTGTTCCTACTTAACTATATTTCACCTGTATCAATATATAAGAAATATTAATTATCTCTTATATTACATATCATATTTAATTATATTATATTTAAAGCCACGCTACAAGTTTCTAGCCGTATAAGTCCCTTGAAATGAAAATAACAGGTCTACTTTTATATTCAAATAAACATGTTGCTACCCCCACGGTTTTACATGTGTATTTTCTCCAATTTAATTGTTACTAATTATTGACTTTGGGGTGGGTGTTATATGATGTTGATGACTATAGACATGCGATCATGTATGACTGGCTTCTGGCAATATTCTGTTTGTACATCCATTCATAACCATGTGCTCTCCCCATCTCACTTGGATTACCAGGAGATTACCAATGTATTACTAATTGATTCAGATGCGGCATGGAGCTCTTCTCACCCCTGTGGTTATTCCATGTTAGTAATCTTCCATCTCCTTCCTCTATATCTAATCTCACAGCTATTCCTCAATCCCGAACCCAGATGTGACTATGGCTTTCACCACATGAAGACCTATTTCTTTTCACCTATAATATTTCAGAAATGCCTGTATCAGTTATGCCTTATAATTGCCAATAACCTGTCGTTCCCTGTGCACACATACCGATACTACATTTTATGGGGGATGGTAGCAATGATACAGTAAGGGGTCATCCACTAAGTATGTGCGTACAATTTCAAGATCTTTACACACACACACGACACCTTCCTCAGTGCGTTCGTTCTTCGTGGATGGCCCCGACATGTAACTCATGTCAGAGGGCGTTCTTCTGTCATTAAGTTTGGTAAACTGCCCCAAAACTGGGTCTTCAGTGCCAATAAGCCAATGAAATAAGCTGACTGTCACTACGCGAAAACCACCATTTTATTCATATATACGCCATCGCGGAAGTGCATGTATCGGCATCGTGTGAGGCGTATACAAGACTGTTTCCTTTTAAATATGGACGCGTCTTGGCTGTATTTCACACCAGGCATATATGAGAGGAAACATCCTCTGCGCGATATATATACACCAGGTGTATATGTGAGGATAGCCTCCACCGCCTTCCGCCTGTTTGTGTTGGTAGGAGTGTAGGTGTCCTCAGTGAAAAACCCTCAATGTCTATAGTCTCAACTTCCTAAAGACTTATAAAGGCTTACATCCAGAACCCTACAGAAGAGTGGTGTTTGAAAGTAAAATCTATTAAAAACAGGTTTAAAAAACCAAAGAATGCGGGGTTTATTATATGTATTTTACTAAGAGATAATAACTAGGGTTTTAGAACAATTTTATAATAAAAATTGAGAATATGACATTGGATTTTCCATGTACCAAGGACTTAATAACTAATTGCATATGAGGTATACTATAGTGGTGTCCTCATTTGGCAGAGATCGGAACTATTGGATAGGGGTGTAAATACAACAGAATCAGGCGTATATATGATGTAAATAAATAGAAAATAAGTACCAAATGAAAATAAAACAAATACAAAGTATTTCAATTATATAGATATATCAGCGGCTCTTTAAGCGGCTCACTATGAGCCACCCAGAACTGCAACGGCCCGCTGAATATCACACCTTCAAAGACCTAAGCCCTCCCTGAACCGCCCACCGCTAACCTGTAAGCGGGCCTCTTACCAGACACCTTCAGCTGGCGTGAAAATCATTGGAGCTATACCACTCACTGTGGCCCGACCAGAGCCGCTAGAGATGTAGGAATTACGGTTCAAACAACACACTCCGGCCGCCCAGGCCCGCACAGGAATCCTTAGTCTATTGTTTTGGTATCGTTGATTGTCACCTTGCTGCAACATCTGTCTGGCCAGTACAAACAGACACCATAAACATGGATTTCAAATAATCTGGAATGTTTTTAATAGGATGTCCCTTCAAACTGTTCCCTTAAGCAGGGTTTTGAATCATTTCTGTACCGAAAAACTGCCCCCTAAAGCAGGGTGGCCCCTTAAGCGGGATGACCCCTTAAGCGGAGTGACCCCTTAAGCGGGGATAAAATAAACTTTTAATAGAGGGGAAAATTTCCATTTCTAGCAAATTGTTCCCTTAAGCGGGGTGGCCCCTTAGGTGGGGTGTCCCAGAAGAGGGGTTTTACTATATGTATGACCGCAACATGGACGCTTATATATGCCAATAGATACACAACGGAAAAAAGGTCAACTTGTATACGCAAAAGCATGCCTATATAAGCCAAGCCCGTATATATGTAAAATGGTGGTTCTCTTGCGGTGTGATTTTAAAAGTGACAGATTATCTCAACGTTTATTTAAGGTCACCCGAAGACGAGGGTCGCCGTGTTGCATGGTGGGGTTAATGGCGTCTACGAGGCGATGTACCACGCCGTGCCCTGTCTCATCATCCCCACCGGCTTCGACGCCATTGACAATGCACTGCGCCTGCGCGACAAGGGCATGGCTCGCATCATCCGTCCATATGACGTTACAGCAGATGACGTACATGCCGCCATTACAGACCTGCTCACTAATCAGAGGTAGCTTTATGAATTTAGTATGGTCACAAGTAAATGTGGTTCTCAACCAATTAGAGGTGGCTTTAAGAATAGAGTGTGGTCACAGATAAATGTGATGTCTCAATTAATCAAAGGTAGCTTTATGAATACTGTATAGTAAATGTGGGATCTTTGGAATAAAGAAGGAATTATAATTCCTATATACCCATTATTGAACTAACTAGAGTTACATACCGCTGCTGGGGGGTGCATTAAAAAAAAGTTATTTGTCGAGGTCGACGTTTTCGTCCCGCTCTCATGTTTTCGTCCCGCTCTGACGTTTTCGTCCTGCTGTGATATAATACAGCAGTGGGACGAAACAATAGCTGTTGTGGTTACTCGATAAGGGTGGCCATTTGCTTCGGAAGTGTTTCAGGTAAAGAATTAAGCATTTTTATCGATATTTGAAGGTATATAGGAATAGGGAAACCAAGTACCGGTAAGCAAAAGTCAAAGTTACTCGGTAAGGCTTGGAAAAATTACTGCCCGAGGCTGACACCTTAGGCAGTAATTTTTCGAAGCCTTACCTCGTAACTTTGAACTTTTGCTCACTGGAACATAGTTTCCCTCTATTCATTTCAAGAAGTAATTTATATATAAATTATCAAAGTACATACAGCATTTCATTGCATTTCATAGATGACAATATTCCTTCGAAAGTGGATTAACAAGGTCATGGTTACTTGCTTTTATGGTGGGCCAATAGGTCCCTTTACATATACATCATACATCAGTATAATCATCGGTTGTGTCTAATCTATGGACATACAACATGCATTACTTATGTATAGATGACAAGAAAAACAACCATAAAAAACAGAGAGCCAACAATCAGGCGCCACTAAAGACATGCAGTAATTAATCGAACCCAGGAATTCACATATTATAGGGCATGTCATTTAGAACTATTTATTTTCTCTCCAACCATATAACTAGGATAGCTATATGGATAATAAAGTGCATTACATCTAGCTAGCTACCCGCCTAATCAGTTTAGGGCAAACTTCAGAAAATCTTTGGATAGCATAGAGTTCCAAAAATTCTATGGGAGAAATCGTATGGAGGATAAAGATATAAGTAATTGAACAAATTGGACGTTAACCATCCAAACAAACAAACCTCGACATGTCGATTCTTGCTGATTTCCCCGACCAATCCATGAGGTCGGTGAGAATCGGTAGTACATATTTGTCGATGTACGCACTTCACCGACCCGATCACTCTTCATCCTGATTATAAGCAGGCATGACTAATATGGAGTAATGGCCGATTATAATTGGTGAGAGTCGGGCACCCTCGTACCCTCAAGATCATCGTTCCCGACTGTCCCCGGTTGTAATCGGTGATCGGGTCGGTGAGAGTCGGTGAGAGTCTAAGGACCACATCTATATCCAACTGTGTTTGTGTTTCAGTTACAGACAGAGGGCCCAACGCGTGTCGGCCATTTTCCACGACCAACCCCAGCATCCGCTGGAGAAAGCGGTATTCTGGGTAGAACACGTGATGCGACACGTGGACGAGAATTACCTGCGTCCCGCCGGAAGTGACCTCAGCATGTGGCAGCTCTGCATGTATGATGTCACCGCTCTCTATGTTGCAATCATCATGTTCTTTTTACTTGTTGTGTATACCTGTCTACAATACCCTCTAAGAACAATGAAAACAATGGCGAAATCGAAAGTTGATTAGGGATTTTCTTGAGTTGTATTTTTGTTATTTTCAGAGGTTAGAGAGATTAAACCTTTTTCTATAGGTTTGTCTCACACCTCATCTGCTTGGTTACGTAATGCCTTCAGTCAAAATAACACCTAGTAACCTATTCTTTATCATTGGGTGGCTGAGTGCATGAGCGTAGTATGTTTGTAAAACCCGGCTGTCTTATTTCAAGAGAAAGTGCAGCGATTGCATCCTATTTAATGGTAATCCAGCTCCTATCTGCTGTGCTGGTGTATCATCCATACATATCACCTCAATGATACTTCAGATATATCATAGATAACACAGGAACACCGAGACTGGATACACAATGATAAATTGACCGGTCTATCTTTTAACAAGGAAAACCCAAGACAATGATCAAACCTGAAGTTTACAATGCTCTAGTTTGTTCCAGCAGTCAAATCTAGAAAACAACGACACCCACCATTAACACTCCAGGCGTGATTGCTGTGTGTCTCCACATGAGGCCACACTGAGCCGTATTTGCTCGAGCGTTGGCCTAATGAAACAAACGCGGCAGTAAAAATCATTAACAGATTGATTAAACATGACAACATTGATGCATAATGTGCATGTCATTATACTTACCATCAAACAACTGCTATACAAAATAAAAACAATTTGAATAGTAAACCTAATGTATTTGGATTTTTCCTTTGTCTGTGTGACATATATGTATGTGATAAGACCATTGATACAAATGGGGTAAGTCAGTTTGAATAAATCATATAAGTTCCTTTTCAAGAATAAAAGTTTAGGGTGGGACCCTTTTTTCATATATCATCAATAGGAAGTGACTTGCAACAGCCACCACTTACCACAGAACTTTAGTCTTGAAGACCTTGGGGTCTATGCTTTGAAAGCGCCACACACTCTTACGGTTACAAAGCCACTCAAAGTCCCTAATAACTGACAGAGTATTGTACCTGCGCTATTAAATTGCACCGGACGGATGAGGTGCAAGCTTCATGGGCATGTGGGATGGGGGACGTGAATGAATAATTACATAGGAAATGTAGTAATATGCTGGATGTAGATATCAGAGATATAAAGATTGAATTATGTCTCTACATGGAGAAGGAAAATAGACTTTGGGTGACAAATCACCTCTAGGAAAGGAGATAGATAGAAAACTAAAAACAAGTACCATAGTAGCAGTAATATCAATATGAAACAAAAACCAAAGAACTATTGAGAGCATGAACAGACCATCTAAAGATCACGTGAATGTAGTTTTAGGTATAACAAAAATGATGGCATGTTAGCATAAGAAAGAATAAAGAAATATGTATTGAGAAAGAAATAAACCTTTGTTTAAGGGAAAAAAGAAGTTGGCAACCGATCTACATTTTTCCACGGTGAAAAGTCAGGGCTTAAACATTATTGCATGCTAAAAAGTCAGACTTTGACGATTTCCCACGGTGAAAAGTCAGGGGTTAGCCTTCATTGAACGCTAAAAAGTCAGACTTTCACAATTTTCCACGATTAAAAAAGAGCTTAGCCATCATTGCATTCTAAAATGTCAGGCTTTGAGACTTTTCCTCAGTGAAAAGTCGGGGCTTAACCATCATTGCATGCTATAAAATGAATTTTTCTGTGTTGGAAAGTCAGGCCTAACCATTGATACACAGTTAGATTTTGACAATTTACGACACTGATCTATGTTCCCTGGTTTGGCGTTATTTTGCAACACTTACCGTCGAAATCGTTTCTGGTGAATTCAACACGGATTGATATTGATGTGGTATGATTGAGTCAAGGGATTTTATATGAACAGGTTTAAAAAGTCCATCGGTATGCGGAAACAGTCCACCGAAAATCAAAATCACCGATCTTTTGTGCGAATGTTTAGCCCTATCACTCCCCGCTATTTTCTTATTAGAACGAGCGTTCCTAAAAATTACCGATCATTGCGTTAGCAAGTGGAAGCGCACCTTGAGATAAATGTTCATATGGACAAAAATCAGCTCTCTGTAGACCTGAAAGGCATATTGGACAACTCATCTTGAAAATCAAAACCCATGTCATTATCAGTCCATTATCTAACTTAAAAACTGGGAGGTCAGCTCGCTTGTTTTTGATCTAGAGGGTGATAATATGATAATATGATAACAGAAAACTGCACTACGCGCTCGTCCGAGATTATGGAGCTGAGGAGTATACCTCTGCTGCCGCTGTAGAGAGCAGCACTTGAGTACGAGGTTTGAGATTTAGTAGAGAACTGAGCAAAGCCGCTCCTCGCTGGAGGACGATTTGGGATTAGGCGCCGGTGGCTTTACACTGCATGGGGTGGAGTCGCCTACTATGAACATTCACTGCGTGAAACCATCATCTCTGTGAGTTGCTTACAGACCGACGTGTGAGTAACTGGCTCTCGCTGGAGAGTACACAGAGAGGATACTAAGGACTTACAAGAACTGAACACGGAATGGATTAACATCAAGAGCTTGAATGCAAAGGAGTGTATTATGAATTATGAGTGAACAAAAGGACGAAAGGACTGATCGTATGAAATGAACTACTTACCAGAATTTATTGATTGGACAGTTATGGACACAATATCTAGAAAGACTAACTAAACAGGTTTGTACGATTAGGCTTGACATACTATTCAATACTATCAAAATTACATCCAGTAAAACCCCTCTTAAGGGGACACCCTCCGTTACGGGCCAAGTGACCCCTTAAGCGGGGTGTCCCTTTAAGCGGGGTTTTCAGTCTGTCAATGGTCATACAATAGAGAATACCTACATAAATGAAGGAAACGATGGTTATTAGGTTTAAATGTTTATCAATAACACATAATTAAGTAAATAAATATAAATTATATAATATAAATGAATATAAATATAAAAAAATAGATAATAGAGGTTGAAGGTGGATATACCTTCCTTGTGAAATTCGCTTCTTTTTATACCCCCGGTCAATGCCCCCACCCCACCCCCCACGCCCCCCACCCCAGTAACTTCTGAGAGAAATCAGCAGCCCTAAAAGGACTCATCGTGAGCCGCCCAGAGCCACGATGGCTCACTGAATACCTCACCTTCAAAGCCCCCAGCCCTCCCTGTGTCGCCCACAGCTAACCTGTAAGCGGGCCTCTTACCTGGCACCTTCAGCAGGCGCGAAAATCACTGGTACTAATATCCACTCACTGTGGCCCGCCCAGACCCGCCAGAGATGTGGTTATTACCATGAAAAAAACACATCGTACAACATTTCACTCCATAAATTGTTCTGTCTGTCCCGTACAAATGGGCACCATAAACTTGGATTTTCAGTGTTTTTGATATGATGTCCTTCCAAACTGTCCCCTTAAGCGGGTTTTTTAAGCATTTCTGTACCGAAAAACTATCCCCTAAAGCGGGGTGTCCCCTTAAGCGGGGTGTCCCTTTAAGCGGGGTTAAAATAAACTCTTAATAGTGGGAAAAATTTCCGTTCCGAGCAAATCGTCCCCTTAAGCGGGGTGTCCCCTTAAGCGGGGTGTCCCCTTAAGCGGGGTGTCCCAGAAGAGGGGTTTCACTGTATCTATGAGTGGATTATGATTAAGTCAAGAATTACTAGATCTATGTATCGAATGTCAATGAATGCTATGCAGTTACCAGGAATGTAACCCACAAATTGCTCTCAGGAGATTAAAGCTTATAAACTTTATTATATTGTTCATCCTTCATTCTCTCGGGTCACAGGGGTGTGAGGTCACCGTGCCCCTGTGACCATGCTAAGCAAGTAAATCTACCCCATCTTTAACGCATTTAAGTAATAATGATCTGCAATAGAGGAACAACATCTAGCTACCTAAAGACTAATTAAGGGATATAATTAACACCCTACAACGGTGCAAAACACAGAAATTACAAAACGTTTTATTCAACATTTTATAAAACCCATATCATTTTGTTTAATGTGTAATACTTCACTTTTGAGTTTCAAAGACCATAGGTCACAATCCTTTTCTCTTGTAAAAAGTAATTTCCTATGGAATCAAGCAAATGAAAATGGGCCTGTTTAACCCATTCGGTTAGGTCAAACTGGACAAAATGTTATATTTCACTTATCTGGCATTAGAATGCAATGTATATCACGACGAAATAGTTTGGACTGATAATTACCGATATTCAAAAATCACCAGCTGGGACCATTGTGAATTGTAGGATATATCTCTCACCCTTCCACTATACCGCTTTGTTCGCCTCATTAGACCAACAGCGCCACCACTCGGAAAACGCTGTGCCTCGTATCACGACTCTCGCCCATGTGGACGAGACTTTGTGGGCAGATGACCCTTGACCTCGGGTTGTATGTGGTTGTGAGGCGGTGCCAGGTCTGTGGTCAGCTCGCAGCGCCCTCTAAAAAGACGGGCTGCGCGCGCAGGTGCTACACTCACCTGCGCATGCGCATCCATGTCACGTGGTGCGGGCGGCGCCCGCTGAGATGCTGCCTTCCTGCTTCTCCTTCTGAAACCTGCGTGAACAGCCAGATGTCGCCAGTGTCTAACACCAAGGTCATCTTAATACATATCCCATGAGAGATACCGGTACATGTATTATATTCTATCATAAAGTCAAATGCGGATTGTGCCCTATCTAATGAATTCGTTGACAAGGTTTGTATCAGAAAATATCGGCATGCATGCACGTCGATGAAATATTGGTAGGTCGAGGTCTTGCAGACATTCTAACGTATATCGCAATTTATATACGAAAGCCAATGTCAATGGAGGGTATAATATATACTTTGTTTGAGTTTCTGGTTAAGTCATTTTTGGGGTCCTTTACTTATATGATTATTGTCGTTATGAGACATATCGAACAAAAGACAGACGAGGCCCTGTATTAGCTATGACCTAATACAGAGTTTTTAATTGTTTCCTAATCTATAAACACAGATTTTAACCTGCATAGTCATATTCTTCGCGTGCTTGACACGTAATGATATCCAAGTGAATGCGAGGATATTGCGTAGTCTCAACTACAAAGAGAATACAACCATGTAGATAAAAATCATGCTACTGTTGTATCTATTATCCAGCATTCCAAATAAAAATCAAAGGAAACATAAAGTTGCCGCTGATATTCTCACACTCTATTTCTTCGGTATTCTTTTTAATGGACTACAGCTTTCCGTATTCTACTCAGTTCCGATCTGTAGGTTCCATATGTTAAGCACAGAAGCTCCATAGTAGGAGCATAATAAATATTATCCTACCCCTAATATAAAATCCCATAGGTTTAACATTGAGTTTCCGTATGCCACACTAACTGGCATACAGAGTTTTATATGCCACTAGTGGGATACAGACTTTTTATCACGTAATATTTCAAAATAGAGGAGACGAGGTAGGATAAAATCAAAACCTGATTCGTTTTAATCTTGGCCACTGCATTCCACTCCTGGAGTTCTGGCTCCGGACTTCTCTCGGCTTCGCCTCGTGAAATCACTATGCCAAACTCCATTCGTGGCATACGGTGGCCAAGATTAAAACTCATCCAGTTTTACGATAGTAATAAGGATGCATAATAAGTGTGTCTGAATTACATATGTTCCTTGTTCTTTTGGTCGTAAATTTGGTTATTTTTTTCATACACAAAACAACACGGAACAGATTCCATTCAGCCACACTAACTATGTCTCCCTATAATACTCTATACACAAGACTGCAGGCCGCCAGGGTCGCTCATTTCTCACATGTGAATAATGACCGAACTCGGCCCTTAAGAGTCTTAAGGGGGTGTTCCACTGGACCTATGGTAGCCAGACACCAGCTGATCCGTATCAGATGCCATAGAATCGTCCAAGTCTTTGAGTATCAACATTTGATAATCATATTCATCAGAATGAAATACATTACAATATGTGACCTTCCTCTTAAAGCTTATATAAAGCAATCACTCATTGGCAATGTTTTAAAAATTTAATAGGTAGAAGATTCCACAGAAAACCAGACAAGCTGATTTTATTTTAACAGTTTCATTGGGGAGTAATTATACGTCGAGATTGGGGCGGTTGAGTTGGGAATGTTGCGACGTTTCGTCTGATTTATCAGACTTCTTCAGGCACTGTTTAAAAAAATATAAGGCCCGCCCCTCACACAGTGAGAGCGTTGAGGGTACCTTTCACAGATCACGGGTGACGATCCTGACGCCGTACCGCGACCAGGCAGGGGGGATATACCCAACACACATAGTGTGTTGGGGGCTGGGAGCACTGGTCAGGTGAGGCATGCACAACTCATACATTATATATAACATGGATTCACAGTGAGTGTAGATTGTATATCTTGTAGGAGCAGGTTTACACAGGGACACATACTATCCTAAAACTAGATGAGGTTTAATCTTGTCCACCGTATTCCACGACTGGAGTTTGGCAAAGTGACTTCATGAGGCGAAGCCGAGTGAAGTCCGGAGCCAAAACTTCAGGAGTCGGTGTTCTTCCTTGTACAGTTCAATAAGTACACATATATACATATTACAGGCCATGATTTAATTAATAGCTGAAGTTTTATGGTAAAGTCCAGGCAAGTCTGGTCATGTGACTCAGAGGTTATATTATCACTACAATAT
This sequence comes from Alentia gelatinosa, assembly GCA_950022655.1. NCBI lineage: Eukaryota > Metazoa > Annelida > Polychaeta > Phyllodocida > Polynoidae > Alentia > Alentia gelatinosa. The sequence continues at coordinate 27,807,134 of OX465592.1, forward strand.
TAAATAAATACCAAAATTAATAACTTCTACATATTCCAACGAGTTTTATACATATTATAATAAAGCAGTAGGTTTTATATAAATCATGGGTTTTGTAATGAAAAACACAAAAAGTCAACCAGTCACATACGTATTGTTGTAGTTTTCTGGTAGATATGATCCTTTATATATATATTATAAACCTGTGTTTATTAACTTTAGACACCTTCACAGTCACACAGTGGTAAACACTCTCAGGTACACACAGATACATGCACTGACAGAAAGGGATACACAGATAGATAAAGACATTCAGATACACATATAGATACACAGATATACACAGGTATTGTGCATACATTGTATAAGTTACCATCTTTTCTTGCTGTGGTCAGTGTACTGCTGTCATTGCTTGTCATAGTCCATAATCACGGAGCCCTTTGTGTGGGCATGTATAGGTCTCTACACTCTCCTACCTGCCATGATTGATTAGATCACCCTGCAGAGGCTCTGGTCTTATATATGCGCGTGCAGAGGGACCAAGAGGGTTGTACCGTTTTTGAGACAGGGCACACTGCTTCATACAAGGCAGTATAGTACTCATAAGTCGCAAACGTCGCCAGTGTTATACAAAGGCCAGCAAAGCAGCCGGCAGACAACCCACACTCCTCCCAGCTGAGAATTGAACCTGCTCGCCCGCTATGTGCATGCTTACGGGCGTCGTTGGCGGGGCTTACTCTTTAGGATTAATTAACAGAGCTTAATTGCTTTATATAAGCTTAAGGCCCAGGAATCAATATGTGTTCTAGCTGAGATGGAAGTGCGATGTGGTGTAGAGGGAGAGGGGTAGAGGAGGTGGGTTGGGACTTAGAACAGTCGAAAGATACCTAAACATGATCGGGCACCATCTTTCGGTTGAGAATTCGGCCTAGTGGAACACCTGCTTTACTTCGACTCAACCGTGACCGATTCTACAAAATGGTTGAGCTCAGGAAAACTGTGTACATGACATGCTGGTGGACAAACGAAAGGAAAAAATATCAGGAACAGATTTTTTTAAATCCACGAAAACAAAGAAACCTGTGCGCAGATGGCAACCGACCTCTGTGTTAATTGGGGTTAATTAACACCTCCATGTAAATTGGCGCGAAAACTGTTTAATTTGCTTTGTGTCTTTGGGCAGGGAGTATAGAAGGTGGTTTGTAGGAGTTGACTGTATGAGGGCGAGAGAGCCGACTGCTTGTAAATAATCTCCTGAAGTCTTCACAGCGTTCACCATCCAGCACCACGCATTAGGCCAGTTTACACCTGCCGACGATAAATGCACTGATTGAAAAGGTAGCGTCGGTTGGTGGTGCTCCCAGAGAAAATATTGGTACCAATAATCGCTCGCACTGCAAGTCGTTGAGGTGTTTACCAATCGCATGTACTGTTGATTATACACTTTATCTGCACTGACGGAGTATTTCATTAAAGCTGCATTCCATCACCGATTATTCCAAACTGGTTTGATTTCGTGGGTGGCCTAAAAATCGGTCGGTTGAGCCAGATTGCCCAATTTGGGTTTAAGAAACAAATCTTGCATCGGTGTACTAAATATATTGATCGGTAGTTCCAGACTGCAGATCGGGGCTGAATAATCAGCCAATGGAAATTGGCCTAAAAAAACTGGCATTAAGTGGCGTTTCCAGCTACCGATTTTGACCACTGATTATGGCATTTAGCACCGCCGACATAGTATATGACACTTCTGATAGAATAATGTTCATGTGGGAACAAAAAAGGTCAACACATTTTCATTCAATATTGCATAATATGGAACCACCGTCCGACTTTTTGTATCACCGACAAAAAGTTGAAATAATCTGTGACTGAGTGGACTTGTGTGTCAAGTATCGGTCAGTAACTATCATAATTGTCATTGAAAAATAGTATATATGATGACCGCCAACGATCATACGCACCGATAATATCTGAAGCGGAACCACCGAATAGCTTTTGTACAGGTTATACATAATAGATGGCTTTTTGTTCGGCAGGTTGAAATGCTGCATTACACTAGTTAATCGTTAGTAAACAATAAACTGCACCACATTCAGTTCTCAGCACGTTGTGCGTGGACACGTACGGCCACCTAGCGGCGACCAGAGAATCATACATGTCTCAGATGTTCCATGCTGCGAACATGTCTCTCACATGGTATTGAGGACGCTCAGGGAACCCCCGTACAGCCGAGCCCTCAGCCTGCATCGGGTCAGCCAGTCCACCTGACCATCGGACGTCAGAGGGTGTCTCTATAAACTCACTCTCCACGCAGATCTATCGTGGAGCCTGGGCTTACTAGTGTCTGCTCCAACCCAATAACGTGATAAATCGGAACAGGAACTGAAACTCCGTTCCATGGTTGGTTGATGAGACTGCCCCCTTTGAATACGCATATATGTCTTGTTGACAAAGCCAAATCCTGCAACCCATGACGTCTTCCCCATTAAGAAAAGTAGTCCCAGAGTCTAAATGCTTTAATTGGTACCACAAATACTAGGAATGAGTGAATGATATTTACTCCTTAATCTCTTTTACAAACGAAACACAAAATACGATTAACGACGTGATCGTTTCCGCGACTACTGGTATGTGACTAGATCATTCCCTCTGCCAGGCTCAGACTGGAGAAAAATGTTAATGTGTGTTGTCACCCTGTACGTCATTGGTTGGGTGTGATCACATTTAGGCATACTATGTTCTTTCGTGGTATTGGTCGATCTGGTAGACAAAGACAGGCGGGAAAGGGTCATTTGTCGAATCAGAGTCCTCCGTATGTCTGTCTTAGGCTACAGGTAGCTGGTTGCTGGTATGTGTGGATTCTTCCGCCTTAAACAGACCCCTCCACACCTCCACGATCACAGATTACTCCTCAAAGTGGCCAATATTGAGACTATTTGGAGAATTAGCATATGGGGCAGATCTTGCCCAATCGGCGCAGAGATGCAAGCATGACTCTGAATCTATGCTTGGAGAGTCGTACAAACTCTTAACTCAGAGACCCTTTTATGCTGTTTACGTTCCGCTGATGTCGGCTACAAATCTTGTGATTCTATCCTTTATAGTTGAGACCAACTAGGTCGACATTGACAGAATTCCTGCTGCGAAGGTTCCCGTGCAAATAACCACACTGTCGTAGTCCGCATGTCTTAATCAGACCACCAGCTTTCACAAATCACTGTGATAGAGCATAGCACAGATAACAGGGCCCAGTCCACGGGTGCAGGTCTGGGCTGATGTGTGTAATTATTATTCAATGTGTACCTTTACCCTCACTCAGCGTATAATAAGACGTTAATTTCGTACGTTTAATGTCCTAGGCTCGCCTCGACAGATGGGGACGGGGGGGGGGGGGGGTTCTGGTGAAGCAGGGGGGGGGGGGTTCTGATGAAGGTGAGGGAGGGGGTTATTTTTATATACCATGGCCGAACGTGTATGAAATACTACCCGCTGCTAGGGGTGTAGTATGAAAAATGTTTGGGCTCACTCTGATGTAGTGAGTGAGCTATGAATCGATGACCTAGTAAGTAAATAATTCCTATCGGTTTTAGGCATATGCTAATAAGAAAACGTAGTGAGTGAGCCCGTAATGATTCTTTTCTCAGCCTCTGTAACATAAATACATGTACGTCCTTCTGCCTCTGACGTATTCCATGTAATATAAAAGATCTCGAACGACCATTCCTGCAGGCACAGTTATCACGTTTTCTCTTAATACTGATAGACATGCGGTGACAAGCAACAACAGGCAGGGACAGTTCGAGGTGGACAGGGACGGAGAGTCAGACACTTGTCTGACTCTCCGTCCTCTTTTAACCTGTCTGATACTCTGTCCCTGTCTTCTACACCTGTCTGACACTCTGTCCCTGTCCTCTACAACTGTCTGACACTCTGTCCCTGACCTCTACACCTGTCTGACACTCTGTCCCTGTCCTCTACAACTGTCTGATACTCTGTCCCTGTCCTCTACAACTGTCTGACACTCTGTCCCTGACCTCTACACCTGTCTGACACTCTGTCCCTGACCTCTACACCTGTCTGACACTCTGTCCCTGTCCTCTACATCTGTCTGATACTCTGTCCCTGTCCTCTACACCTGTCTGATACTCTGTCCCTGACCTCTACACCTGTCTGACACTCTGTCCCTGACCTCTACACCTGTCTGACACTCTGTCCCTGTCCTCTACACCTGTCTGACACTCTGTCCCCGACCTCTACACCTGTCTGACACTCTGTCCCTGTCCTCTACACTTGTCTGACACTTTGCCCCTGTCCTCTAAACCTGTCTGATAGTATGTCCCTGTCCTCTACACCTGTCTGACACTTTTTTTGTTCTATAGAATAAGTAGAAAATCACTGGTTGCGGTACTCCGAGATTCGGTAACATTGGCACCTGGGAGAACCTGGCACCGGCTTTTCTAGCAGAACCCGGCATCGCGGAGAACACATGGATCGGAATAACTGTTCCAAAAATGAAATTTGGGTTATTTGTATATAGTAACCACCCACTGATCGTGACCAACTGAAAATAAGCTGGTGACATCCACCCCCTGCAGGGCTTCCAGAGATACCCCTTTCTTTCTCTATACTCGTTGGTTTGAGAAACCATACCTTTTGCTCCATTTAACAACTACACTCTGGCTCAGACGTAAAGAACACTCCAATAGGATATAAATATTTAAAATAACCAGATAAACAGTCACTTTTTTCTCACTTTCAACTTGCCCTCTTCCCTTTACTCCTTAGTTTTCCCATTATCTTCCTTATCAGGACAAACAATGAACCTCGCTTGTCCAGTTATCTGTTATAATCTTTTTTGTGACTCTTCTCAATTTCCCCATGTCAATTCTCTAAAATAGGGTCAAGCAAGGCAGATCCTTTCACTTCATCTATGCTCTCATTGGATATTGATTCCAGAAGTAACTGCTCAATTGAGAGTGTTCGTTCCTCTTTGAGCTCGGGTGCGCTGTGAATGGGCCTTGGGATAACTGGAGCCTTCCATACCTCCAGAATAAACATTGACTTGCAAAATTTCTAATTTGTGATCTTGAGTTAAGACCTTTATTATCCATCGTATACAAAGCCCCCATTGAAAATGTATGGGGACTCAGTAAACCACGCCCCATTGTATAAAACCTGTCAGAGACCATAACTGTGGTATACGGATTCAAACCTGTGGCATACGGCCTCAAAACCATGGTATACGGGAAAAAATAGTCCCTTTTGCTATAGAGCAAAGAAATAGTCCCTATTGTTATACCCTTTAATATGGCTGTTACTGGGTTTAATTCAATCGAAAAGATGGCTAATAAATGCAACAAACGATGATTTTGTGGACAGGTAGCTCTGTAAACCACTCGCGGTTGACGTCGTAATACACTCGCTAGCGCTCATGTATTTCTACGCGTCAACCTCTAGTGGTTTACGGCTGCCTATCCACAAAACCATCGATTATTGTCTATTTATATCTACGCCTGACGCCCAATACAGCCATCACGCCCTCGTACATTCATGCCAGAGATGTCCTCTACACTATCTACGCGGACGCCCAATATAGTATGGACATATTCATCCAGTTTGTATTGTATTTATGATTCAGCACTGAAAATTTAAATTACAAGAGAAAACACAAAATGACCACCCATGTTCTAACGCACTATTTTGTACCCGTAACCTCAGCTCTGTGAAGGGTGGAAATTACTAGCATCCGTAATGCCCCCCCCCCCCCCCCGCCCCGGTGTATTACTCAGTCCTACGTTTAGTATGGAGGCTCCGTAATCGGTGGATGATATAGTTTCATAATCCCAGATGTTCGTCATGTTCAGTTCAATTTAAGTATGACTCGTGCATTGTTACGGTTCAGATTACACATACCTACGCGTACTTTAACAATGCACCAATTTCAAAATCTATGTAAAATGTTAGGTAAAGATCGCCATTTATCCATACTCTTGATCCACTCAGCCTGGCTGGCTCACATTTACCATCACAAACAGTTCATTTTGATAATTTCACAAAAGCTGTGGGACGCTCACAACGCATATATATACAAATTTGCATACAATCATAAGTAACGGGTCATTCCTTTTAATAAACTCATAAGTGTATAAGTTTACACTTTTGTCTAACCTTCCTGTCCCATAACCATGAATTGGGGTTACATTAAGTTATACCCTATGCATAATTAGTGTAGCTCACTGTCCTACACATTTGTACAATAGTTTAAACTCTTTTGATGTCTTTATTTTGGTATTCAACGCTTTTCTGGTAGGTGGTGCAGTTTAACTTGTCAATTGATTTTTTTTAAATTTGTTATTAGGATAAAACCGAACTCGGCGTGTGGCCGTTCTTCCGCCCGGTGCCTGTCTTTAGAGTTAGGCCTAGCGTCCACCTGTTACGATAGAAATTTAGACCTACCGATATGGCACCGACACAAAAGGCAAATATCGGAGACATATCGGGAATGTGCAATATCGTAGACATATGTCTAGACATCCTGTTGGTGAACGAGGCGTATCTTCTGCTGCGTCTCAAACCCACCGCTGTTCTAACCACGGAGAACTAACGTGATCCATCGGAATGAAAAGATTCTAACATATATGTCTAGACATCCACCATGCATCTCAATGGGGTTTTAATCGGTGCTAATCGCAGAAACGTGGTCAACTGCCCCGATATTAGGTGACCTTCCGAAGCGATTTTGATTTTGTATCGGGAAGTGCATCGTAGACCATATCGGAGCCATATCGTAGTAGGTCGATGCAGGGCCTAACACGAGGTTTACAGGTATTATGAGCGGTATGAGATGGATGGGAGGGGATGAAATAGGAATTGTGCAAACTACTAGGATGAATATGAGGAGATAGACACAATGACTACGTTTCGAATATTGACAGCTACTGTTATTAGTGGAGGTGCAGTTATAATAGTTACCCATACAGTTACTACAGATATGGATGTAGGTAGAATTACAGAGAATAAAGGTATGTATAAAGCTGGTACAGATACTGGCAGATACAGTTACATCAGTCACTTAGTGATTATTGCTAGTTCAGAATAACTTAGTGGTACATGTATCGGTAGAAGCAGTTACAATAGTCTCTTAATGATTGATAGAATACTTCTACATTTCATCTCTGAAGTAGTACAAGGGTGCCATACAGATACCGTCGGTCGGGTAAGAATCAGGGATCGATGCCTGATAAGCTTACCGTGTAATATTTTTGTGCGCATTGGTGTTCTTTGTCTTTGACGCGCAATCAATGAAGGAAGCGGGCAGACCGGTTGACCACTCCCTGCTGACCAGTGTGTGGATGTAAGGGAGGGCGGCCTCTCTGGTAACGACCAGGGACCTGTTTCAGTAGTTTCGTGACATGTCTAAATGGCGTCTGTGACACCATACGGACAGATTACAAGACAGCAATCGATGACACGCGGAATTTCATACACTTCCCGTAGGATTTAAGCGATGACACTTTAACACGAGTAGGGGATACATATAACCTATAATCGTTCCAAATATGAAGAATATGGGCTCCTTCAATCCGCTGATATTTGCTTGTCCTTTTCCGCTGTTGCTTGCACTGTTGGTGCCGCTGTTGATGTCTGTCTAGGCCTGATGGCACGAAACTACTGAAACAGGTCCCAGATGTACTCTAAATGATACACACATCTAATATGGGCGTGCAGACACACAGCATTGCTCAGATATACTTCTATAATCAGTTTGTTTACGCCCCCTAAAATGAAATCCTGTTTTGGTGTATCTAAAACAGACTGTGGGCACCTAGCTCTCGCTTCCACTGAGCTGAGCTGTCTACAGGTGGTCACTGGAGAACTCCACCCGAAACGAACTCGACCCGTAGTTGTCAGGAGAACTCGACCCGTTTCAGATACGTATGGATATGACAGATTAATATAGAAGGAAAGGTCTGACTAGTTTGTTTTTAGACAAATAAACCAGCAAATTTGAGACTTAGGCCGTAAACCATGAGGGGTTGACGCGTATTACGACGTCAACCTCGAGTGGTTTACAGAGCCGCCTGTCCACATAACCATCGTTTATTGTCTATGTATCAAGTCTCTCTCTTGTTGTATAAAATTACGTTAATTTATGTATGAATCGTGGATGAACCATAGAGCACCTCATCCAATGGCTGTCCCTCTCCAATGAGCAAACTTGAGAATCTAGAACATTACGATATGTTGATTCTAAGTCCGGGAACCCATTGAGCTCAAGACATTCTATACCAAGCATTCCGACACACTACGACCAAGAATTTTTTTAACATTCTGACAGGGCTATGATGCAGGAACTTTGATTTACAGCCATGTCGGTGCCATTTCACAAGCAGTGAATGACTGGCTTGGATGTGGCAGTGTGTCCATCAAGTAGTTGGCCCATTTGGTAACACCTGCTTGAGGGGTATGTAGACGTCAGGGCCCAATTTAAACATTGCTTTGGTATCCACTTAAAGACAAGATATGTAATACTTTTCGGTTGTATTTTATAAGTACAAGTTGTGTCAGTATCAAATATTTGATGTAAAATGTGTAATAGCTCAATGAAATGAAATGGAAATGGAACACAAAATGTATTAATCTACAAATGTTTATATTAACCTTTGCAAGATTTAAATATACCATAAGGTAGCCATATGAAAACCAGCGACTGCTAAGGCAATACAGATATGGCCTCATAAAGTCGACTTTGTTGAAGCTAAGACAAGCATGATGGAACTGTAAAATGTTGATGATGTGAACATCATCATTGTCCATAAAAGCTCTTGAACAAAAAAGGGAAGATAATTATTTATTATCTGTTGAGGGCTAAACCTACTTTATTAGCTTTCCTTTATTGTTACCCGAACTTGTATGGGTGTGTAGACGTTAGGGTCCACCACCTGAAAGTCGGGATGCTAGGGCCCACCCCACTGCGAGGGTGTGAAAGCCTCTGTTGCACCTCGGCCGCACCTCGATGCTACGGTCGCACCGTGGTGCCGGGAGGGAGAAGTAACAGAATTGGATGTTAGGGCCCACCTAACAAGTTGGCAGTGTTCAATATCTCTGTTAATATTTAAAATATAGCCTTAATTCAAACTAATTTAGGCTTCCCACAAGTCGAACAGTGCTTGGCCAGACACTCGCCTATTTCAACGATATATGCCGATGTTATGATAGGTTGGCCCTAACGTCCCGATAGGTGGGCCCTAACGTCCTGACTTTTAGCTGGTGGGCCCAACGTCCTGCAATCTAAACTCCAGTCAAAAATCAAATAAAAAAAGAAAAGAAATTGCAATGTGCTCGGATGTGATTGGAAATCCAGGTGGCCCCCACTATAACAATTTGAGCGCCTGACGGAGTTTATGTAGCTCCTAGTTTCTTTTTCACGCAGAAACTACAATCGATTTAATATTGTCAATGTGCATTAACAGTGTTGGCCTCTGAAAATACACCATTCCTTTTGGTTTGCTACATAATTTACATGATTACTTTGTTGCATACTTTCAGCAGCTACAGAACTTAACGCAGTTCCTTCATATTATCATTTACCTATTGTCGGACATCTATGGAATACTAACTGCTGCTAGGGGTGTATTGTCATGTCCATTCGCCGAAGAAACGGCACCGTTTATTCGAATTCTCTTATTATGTCATTTTTGCCAAATTGATCGGTGGCCATTTTAAACACCAGACCCTTTCCATTCACTGATCTCGCGTGGGTGTACTATAAAAATGTGGTAGATTGTGTACTAGCACCTCAGTTTATTGCACATTTACCATATACCCATGACATATTACATACATGGATTGTAAATACACATTTTTTTCCCATATACATATACCTTAAACATACTATAAGGAGCAGGGATACGAATGGCAGAATACTGAACCCTATTCCATGCGCGTTGACTATCACATTAGTTGTTAGGCCATATATATTATGGTAAGATTTTATCAAAATCGGATATAGTATTAATATAGAACGAACTGACCATACTGTACAAGCTATAAAACTCGACGAGAATTAACGATGTGTGAGGAACTCAGCTAAACACCCGCGTACGGACATCAACATCTAGTTTTGTAGTTTTACAGGTAGAAATCCTGAGTTCAATTACAACAGGAAACTGCAAATACAAACATTTCCCGAAGATTTAAGAAAATACCACATTCTCTCTATCAAAAGATAAATACACTACCATAGAGTTTAAAACGGTTAGCGGAAAATCAGTCAAATTTCAGTGATTAAAACCATGCGTGAGAGGTTAGTGAAACAGCAGAAGTTTAGTGCTTGAGCTCTGCAGTGGTTGACTCAATTAAGTTCTGATAATATGCATGTTAATGTTAATAGTACTTCTTCAGAATACAAGTGGCACTTTCCCGTCCATAATAAGGGATTACAGCGTATACTCAGGTACACAGAATTGGCCGTTAGGCGGCGTGGATGTCGTGGTAATAAGGGTAAACATATTGTTCTGCGAGCAACATACTCTGCTTCCCCGTCTCATTACTGGTGACAGGAGACTGGAGAACCGAAGCAGAACAGATGATAAGTTTCTGTTAAATAAAACCCACTATAGTGTTTAATAGAAGCGAGTCTGCAATTAATGTTGTCCTCGTTTTCTAAATGCAATAGCGTCGCTGGTGAGATGTTGTTGGGGAAAGGTTAATCACAGCTATTACTGTGAGGACATCCCCGTTGTGGTGGAGATGGAAGATTAATTAAAAGCCCTTAAAGGCATATCCTACAATTCACAATGGCGCCACCTGGGGATTTTTAAATCTTGATATTTATCTATCCAAACTCTTTCGTTGTGATGTGATCTAATGCAAATAAACATTTTATTTTCATTTGCTTGATTTTTTTTTATCGAAAACGTACTTAAATATGGTTTTCTTTAATTCTTTGAAAAGACAAGGACGGTGACCACTAGTTTTTAAAACTTTAATGTGAAGTATTATTTACTATGTTCTGTGAAGGTTTGATGAAAATGAGATGGGCTTTACTATATGAAAATCAACTTTTTATAATTTCTATATATCCCATTATAATATTATCAATATTAATCTCTAAATCAAAAACTAGCACAATGACCCACGATTTTAAAGTTAGATATGTGTTATTAAAGCAATTGGAGACCATCATATTAATAACACTCATGCATTACGCGTCATGCACTTGTAGTTTATAGCTTAAATATATCGGGGGGGGGGGCACAGAAACACATCAGCCTGGACCATCTTACTTTTTTAGCCATCGAAAATAATATAATTCATTTACTATACAATTACTTGAAGGAAAGGGATAAAGCAGGAATGTATTGTTGAATTTGTAAATAACATTCACATATCAACACCTTGGGATTCAGGTTAGAATCCCGGTAGAAACAAAAACGGTTTAACTGGGAGTGTATCGTAGAGGTTGCCGATAAAGAATCATATCTCATAGAAACGTGAAATCGTAGTAATTGCTCAGGTTTTCCCGACGTAGTCTACAATGCACACAAATACACTACACATACGCTGACCTCCTGATAAAAAAAGATTCAATCTCTATCGTAGTAGGTGGACACCGCCCTTTAATCATAGCCCAAGGCATACCCCCAGATGCTCTCCAGGAAGTCGAGGTTATGCAACTATGAGTGAACACCACCACGTACTTACCGACTCTACCCATCACAGGCACGGCTCCCGACCTGCCACATCTAATTGTCTAATTTCTCTGATTTCTCTGATTCCAGGAGGTATTTTCATGCAGACAACACACCGTAACACATCTCAAATACGTGTTTTACGCCCTACGTCTGGCCTGGAGTGCCGGAGCGTAGCGTACTTACGGTGATTACAGAGATCTATACTGGTTTTAATTACGCGTTGACCACACCACTAATTAGAAATAATCATTATCAAAAGTCAGAAAGGGAGCAGGAACATCTGTTTACCAGGTATGATACGAGTCTCCTTGATATAACGACATGTCATTCTGTACGCGTTCCCCTTGTTTCAGATATGTATTATCCATGGTATACAAAGTACCCATTGAGAATATGAATAAACAACTTTTGTCGAAACCCCATGAATTGTGTAAACTCTCTAAAGGTCATTTACATTTGGCCAACGAAAACGGCATCGATTATATGAGTTCCCATGAAAGTCGGTGAGGGTGCAGTGTATGGCCCAGTTTACACATACCGATTATTATTGCTGATTCTAGAATCTGGCACCGCCGACCGATTATTACACCGTCCCTATGAAATATCAGTAAGTACTCACATCACTAACAACGATTTTTATCATAACCCTGTAACACATAGAGGAAACCTGTCATATTATAACGGATTTTCTCCATTTATATATCAATTCGGTCTTTATGAAAATTGATGCACAAATGTAATCGGTCGTCAGGTGTAGGACATTGGTAATGTGGCCCTGGAACAGGAAGACTTTCCTGAAGCAGAGAGGTATGTGGATATGAGTCGCTTGAGTGCTATAGACGAATAGAAATATCAAGGAGTATATTCATGGAGTTAATTTAGTTTTATTTCAAAAGAGTAAATACATCTTTGGAATACAAATGATATAAATTCAGAAAAGTCAGATGGAACAACGGAAGCGATATCAATATAGCAGAGACAATTATTGTACCAACTGCTGAATGTATTGATGTCTTTCTTATTGTACAAGTAAAGTTAATCGATACAGATACAAATAAATGATGCATTACACACTGCTATAGGACCTAAAAAGAAAATAGAAATCCATAAACCAGTTATTGGTCATCATGTGTAAACACCCCAATGATGTGCATGGTCACCAAATCCATTCCAGATTGTTTCCATTCACCGATCTTCAGTCAGCGTACACAAAAAGTCGATCGGTGAAGCAAATTGATGGCGAATAATCGGCCGATAAAAATGGCTTTAACAGTGTCTTCCTCCTGGGTCTGCTGAAATGAAACCACCTCTAAAGGTCATTGACAATTGGCCGACGAAAACGGCACCGATTAATTGAGTTCCTCTTAAAGTCTGTCAGTGATGCCACCGACTATACGTCGGTATCAAATAATCGGTGAGGGTGTGTTGTATACCTTGTTTCTTTTGCATTTCAAAGGTCCATACCGATTTAATGTTCATGCAGAAACTTGAGTCTCACCGATAAAATCAAAGGTAATCTTTAAAATGCCAGGTTGTTTCCATTCACCGATCTTGCATCGCTGGTTCTCGACTGCAGATTGATGCCGAATGATCGGCCAATTGATAATGGGTCTGTTTCCCATGCATTTCACAGGTCCATACCCATTCAATTTTCATACTAAAAGCTTAGTCCTCACTGATGAAATCAAGGCGTTTTATAGCCATTTTCTATCAACCGACTTCTTCATAAACACAAAGATATGATCAAAACTATACACTTGGCATTGGACCACAGTTCAGTATTATCTTAGTCGATATAATTAACAGGCCTGAATAGAATCAGGTTTTACCAGACTTTTCAGAGAACAGACCTGTATGAATACATGTATTCTGAACATTTCTTTGGATGGGGAAGCTGATGGGTAGATGTAAATACATACTTACAGTTATGTTATTTTATGAATAAACTGTCAACAGGGATTGCCAACTAATTGGTATACTTTTCATATAAGTGATATTAATTGTCAGTATACAGACGTAAATAAACCATAACATTTTCACGTTTGTACTACGTAAAAAAATACGTAATTCGTACCAAAAAATGACGTTAATTTACGTAGCCAGCACGTATTTGTGTTTACTGGGTAGGGATGTAGAATAGAAAGATACATGTAAACATTTTAAATTATGGTTTTCAAAAATTATATTCACTGTCAGCTTTGAACAAATCTGTTTTTAGAATTAATATTGGTTTTTGAGGTGAGAACTACTTTTACTTGTCATTTAAGAAGGTCCCTTCATCTCATTTATAAATCGATAACTCTGAAACAAAGAAGTGGAACTCGAACGTTATCTAAACTCACCAGAATGCCGCTTAAGAACGAGTGGGAACTCGTTTAAATCTCCCAATGCCGAAAACATGTATCTACAAAACGTAAAGACCGTCATCTTATTCAGACAGTATAATTATGTAACGTGTAATTATGACCGAGACACTTGAGAGAATCACCAACTGCCGGTAAAAACCGATTTCTCCCTTAAGTCGTCACCGCATGAAGTTGAACCGTGAATGAAGCCCTTATAGAGTCACCAGACTTGGTTCATGGGAGTTCAATCCAGTCTATCTCGGAAAACGAACAACCCGATGAAAGATGCCTCTTTCTCTAATTTAAAATGTGACCTGTATTATAAGAATAATAATTTCCAGGCACTCTATTAAAATACGCTTAACACCACAGTGGCAACTCAACCGGAAACCCCCCCCCCCCCCCCCGTCCTCTTTGAAAGGCCCTTGCTGATTGGCTGGTTACTCGGGAACTCTTTTTTCGTGTGTATTGGTGTGTATCAGGTCTTGTGACGTCACCAAGTATCTACCAATCAAATGGCTGGACACATGCACATAGCTTGGTGTGGAGCGTGGGGTTGGGCGGTTGGCCGGGGTATATATAAGAGAGGTGTGCCCGGACGTTCAGTCAGTTTAACTTGGACTCTTTGACGAGATAACTCACTGCTCTAGTCACACTACAATGATAATGGATTTGTGGTGGTCGTCTCAGTCTTCGCTCACCAGGCACCACCACCCGGCACGGCGGCGCCTCCACAAGGTCAGTTTGCTTTTACGCACCTTTCTAATCTGCCACTTGGTATAAGGCCGTTTTCCGTTTGCCGATATCCAGCACCGATCTGCAGTCGGGAACTACCGATCGATTATCGATTTTTATGGTAATACCGATGCTAGATCGGTGAGTGGAAAAAGTCTGGTGTTTGAAATAGTCACCGATTAATTTGGTGAGGATTACATAATAAGGCCACTACCGACCTACTTCGTCGATGACCGACAGAATCAAAACGTTTTGGTTTCATCAGCGATGCTCAAGGTTTAAGTGGGAATTTAAATCGGTATGGACTGGGAAAAGGCATAAACATTATTCAGGCACTGCATCCTCACCGAGTAATTGATGCCGACGTGCATTCGGTGGCCACCACCTACAGACTTTTAGGAGAACTCGAATGATCGATGTCGTTTGCGTCGGCTAATGGAAAATGGCCTATCAGGTTGGACGGGGAGCCCCTTGATGTTAACAGGATGAACCGCCTTATCTGCTCTGCATGGTGGCTCAACCAACACCTATCATCAACTAGAGACTTATCTTGCACGTCAATGGATCTCTTGTCTTTGATTCTGAACTGAGCTTCATGTTCAGACAGGTCTCGGCTGACTTCGCCCTCTCGAAGGTAAGACTGAGCCATGACTTTGTATGAGAAGGAAAAACCTTTCCAACATCTATTCTTATATCCCTTCACTAGTACTGGCATGTCTTACACGCAATTATATTTCTAAGTGGATAATGGGTCAAGAAGTAGTAAGACATACCCTTGTGTCTGATTGGCAGATTACCTTTGCGCTGCAATAGAAAAAAATACTGATAATCTGTTCAATGAGTTTTGATAGTCTTACCTTTTGTGCCTTATCAGTATATCAATATACTGATCTATCAAGACTTTTCTCTTTGTGTCAGAAATATTCATCTCGTTCTTCGGCCTCGCTGAATATTCTGAGATAAAACAACCCAGAACATATTCTATTCAGACACATTGACTATGTCTCCGCATAAATGACACGGGCAAGTGAGGACAACCAGCAGTCTGTGAGGGAGAGGGTTATCATTATTATATGTAATTGGAACAATTTGAAACTGATGCCAGCGCAGACAGATGCACAGTAACATGATTGCACATAGCACAAAGGCATTTCATATACATTATAATCTACCCGTATATATCTTATATTTATGTAAACATATACAAGAAGGTTACATAGAGATGTATTTTATATAAGATGCACAACATTGGTCAGTGTATGTATATAATATATGTTGTGTGAGCATCCAGTACTTTGCCTTTTAGGACTCAGTTCAGACGGGAAGTTAGTTAGAAGAGAATAAACCCTTAACACACCGAGTACATATTGATTAAGTGAGCATTGATTAGTGCCCAACCTCATTAATAGGTGGACCTGTCCTACTAGTGACCGCCCACGGCTGGAAGGAACACATGCTTATACGATATTATTACTGCAGATAATAACCCATCATTACCCTTTTATTTACCCCTACATTTACCCCGATGATTAACCCCGTGGTGAACCCCGTGGTTACAGGCCTCCTGGCCCTCTCTAAACTTATAAAAAAGATTCCCCATCTCACTCACAGCCCCTGAGGCTGTCACGATAACTTTATATCCTTAGATTTCTAGTACTTGATAGCTTCGGGGTCACTCTGGAGGGAAGAGACTGTTATACTTGTCAAATAATAGCTGCATAAGAGAATTTCTGAAATACAGGAAAATGATGACGATAACCCACGTGAGTCTATGTATCTTTTAGATGTTATGAAGCATTAGGTCAAAATATTGACCACTAAAGAACTTGCTTCACGTTTAAAGTACAGTCTTTGAGGTCTGTGAATGCGGGCTCGCATCCTGACAAGCCATTAATTGGACATTCAATTTGAATACACCACATGGGCTTCGCAAAGAAAAACCAGCAGAGAAATAGCATACATCGCATACAAAACGTTTGCTTCATAAAAAAAACCTCATAAGATGATAATATATACGTGTATGTTCACATTATACATTCCACGTGTAGTTTACAAAAACACATGTGAAATTATGATATTTACACGTAGATGCTCATCAGATATACCGCATGTACTTCATAAAAACACATAATGATGCGGCGCGCGGCGCGCTGCTGGCCTCACAGCTGCCATCTGGTGGCAGACTGGTTCGGTGCCAACTTCTAGAGCAGACAAAACGGCTTCACCTGCTCTCTGCCACCTACGACTCCCACAGCCTCAGTTGTGGGCAACTTAGTTCCTGTAAAGAGACTTAACCCTTACCGTGATTGCCCTGATTCTGCACACACTGCAATGTTAGAACTGTAAGATATAGTTAACTCCGTACTTATTGGATTTTGTAAAACACGCCTTAGCCAGATATTGAATGTTATACATGTAAAAGTTCACCTCTGGACGAGTTTTCAAATGACGTGCACGTGTCTATTACAAGGTGACCTTCATGGATACATTGCCGTCATTTCACAAGAATACTCTGACATTGACTTTGACATTGAGTGGATGAAATAAGATGAATGCATTATTTCACAAACATGTCTTCCTTTCTTCAATCTTTTGATTGAGAATCTAAGAGTGGAACAAATCGAAAGAAATTTCCTACTATATAGAAGTAAATTTAGCATGCAGTTATATCTAGAAATACCCAGTAAGAGTTCCCGGAAAGTATCATAAATCATGCATTGCTTTGAGTATAACTTACAAATTAATGAGAATAATTTTGAACTTAGTTGTGAATGATAGTATCACTACACAAACCAGAAGACAACACTTTAATCTTGAAACTCTGCCGATATTAAGGAGAAACCAAAACGAAAGTTAGTCGAGTTGTTGGCAGAGTGCGATAAACAAGACTCGACTAACTCGAGTTTGGTTTAGAATTTATCCTACCCCGTCTATATTACTTCGGAATATTAAGAAATAACATAAAACTCACTGAGATCCAGTATAAATTGTGTGACATACCATATTGTGTGCCTGTTGATACTCTCGATATCACTCTTGTTTTACTCGCTCATTGGTCATTTTTCACATGACGTCATTTCACAAATGCATTGCACTAAAGCGATAAATTTCATTTTTCTGCATACTCGCCCGAATACAGTCGGCCAATGTTAAGCCTATGGATTTTTTTTATTAGGGGTAGGATAAACATGTTTACTTTTTAAATCCTCACATTTCTTAACGGAGTAGAGCCGTTTTGTACTGAGACACGACCCTCAGAACCGCCACTCAGAAATAATAACCGTGAATTTCGAACTTAATAATCAGTTTTAAGCAGATACTTGTGATGTTAAGTATGCTTGTATCCATGTCTGATACTATATTATTTACATAGCAGTAATATTTCGCATCTCACTGGCTGATTACATTAATTATCACACTAATTAACGATGGGAGCGCTGAGGGCCAGTGTACCCGAAGCTCCCATTTAAAGAACTGTCCATAGACAGAATCTTGTCACATGTAAGCCTAGTAAGGCAGTTCTATAGAATGACCTTGCCGGAGTCGTACATCACCCAAGCAATGGGCCCGTATAGGAGTGTAAGACACAGAATATCCACGGTATTGAGAAGGAACTGCACTGAGATCCGTAGCCGCTGAAATTATGTCAGGAAATTTGTTTGTGGAATAATCTCATGAGGCAAAGTATATGTGTATAACAATTATGATAATGTACTATAGGTACAGCTCAATAACTTCCCAAATTCGGTTCTGCTTTATTGAACACTGTTAAAACATTTCGGCATATTAACATAGTAATGTAATATGAGGCTCAGAAGAGGTTCCAGCATTTTAAATCATTTCTATTGAAATAGAACCGCTATTGAATACAATGAATTTCAGCTTTTCATATGTACTTTTCTTCGCATACTTGGTATGATTTCCAACTTAATATCAGTTTCAAAAGGTAACAGCAACAAATCTAAAGTATCGTGATGATGAATTGTGTTTGATGTCTTACAATTAGTGCCCATCAACATCCACGTAAATGTGAATTTTATGAATGGGTCAATAGCTTACCTCAGTGAGCACACCCAGTGTCTAGTCTGCCTTTATAACCGTATACAGCCAGTAACACAACGTTCTACATTGGGGGGGGGGGGGGGGGGGGGTGAGGTGCATGGTTACTGTAAAAACCTGCAGAGAGATAACGACATGTATGAAGGCAATCAGACGCCAGTTTAAAACCGCCGCACATTGCAGAAGTTGGACGCCGCCCAACTCAGAAAAGTCGTCTGCTCGTGACGTCATGTGTCTGTGTAGTTCTGCTCCCGCCGAGCGAGGCCGTTGCTGCATGGTAGGGGAGGGGGAGTGGGATTGGGGGGGGGGGGGGGTGGGGGGCATGCTGCATATTTCCATAGTCTACAACTGATATCAAATACCGTAACTCGTCTAAAACTTGTGGTCGGATTGGTTCGTCCGTTTTACTTCCATGCTCTGAGGGAACGAGGTAAATGAACCGTACTGTAAATCATGTTAGCAGGAGAAACGGCATTTTGTTTTGTTCATCTTGATTCCTTGGCCATAAATGGTTTGATGATCCTCATCTGACATCTGCTCTGTAATATCCCTTTAGCATCAACTCCGAAATACTGAAATGTCAGCTTGTTTTGGCGGGAATCAAATACAGCGCAAAAATGTCGTCTGACATTTTCGCGGGATTCGACAGGACGGGAACCGCCCATATTTATCGTAATGACTGCCGGAATACTGCATTTAATCAAATGTATCACATTTAGTTTAATTGCCTATTAACTAAATGTAGATTAAACAATATGTACCCGTTAACAAAGAATGACTGTAGTTCAACCTCCGCAATAGCTCGTCAATAGGGAGACCTGGCGACCCTCTTGTCGAAGCTACATTAGGGGGTTTACGGTCGGCAATTCATACATGGTTTTGGTAATTGAGATAATTGTCATAGTTTGAGGCATATGTAACGTACACATCCTTTTAAGTGTGCCTCTCAACACGGACCTGAACAGACAGAGACAGAGGCCACAGACTGAGTCTAGTAACCACTACACACACTGTTGATATGTATAGGCCTACTCATCTAAAGTAGGATAAATACCTACCGGAGCTAGTGTATGTCACGACATGCAGCACCTTCACACAGACCGACTCTATGGTTAGTTATTTCAGTATCTATTGTATTCCATGTACTGCCACATACATATCCCTTTGTACATACCCCTGTGTGTGTTGGAGGTTAGTCCTGTATTTTATCTTAGTCTGGTATGAACGTCCATAGGCTTAATGTCAGGAACTGATATCCAACAGTCTTGCGAGTACAATTATTCATACTCAATGGGGGGAATAAACAGATAAACTTATCCAGGCTAAGATCAAATCAGAAACATATTTGTTTTTGGTCTGTGTGCCCGATCGCCATCAAGTTTGGTGTGCTTTGGAATATTCACTCAACAATCACCTCGTTCAAATTCCTCCACTTGATGGCGAACAGGGACACAGACAAAATACTCATCAATTTCTTTCATAATATACATACCTATTCTGGGAAATTCTACACACACCAACCTTTGCTATCATTTTGGTATTGGCCATCCCATCAAACAGTGCCGGTATGGAAAAATTACCAACATACTTTGATTTGGCCTTATAGTATGTTTTTGCCCTCCTAGCGCACTCTAGGAACTGGTTCGACGTTGTCGTGTTTCAGTAGATATTTGATTGTATTTTTAGGTATATGTAACAAGCAAAACATATTTACCTTATTGGGACATCCTCACGTACCTTGTTTCTTTCGATAAAGACAATTAACTTGCTCTGTGAGCTCTTACAGTTACCGCCCGTTAAGCGGGCCCCCTTATTTAATGTTTATTTTACCCCGGTAAGCTGACCATTTCAGTAACACACCGCATGTGGTGCACCGTGGGAGGGGTGTGCTTAGCGGGCTTTCATTGTATACAATATGTTCGTGTATTCTACCTCCGCATTTAGTTACGTTCTGAATATTGACTACAGTGAGGAAGTATTATCATTTATCTCACCCCTTGTATTTTTGTCTTAACTTTGGAAACCTGTTCTCCATGCCCCTACAAGTATTACAGTCCGTTCTCCATGGTCTATATCCTCTGTGTCGTCCATTCTCTTAGTGCCGACAGGGGTGAGATGAATACAGAAAGCAACTCGTTTTGGTCAAAGTCGTTATTTTCCGACTCGTTTGAATGCTATACAATATTCACTCGGCTGTTACCTAGTTCATATCACTCTGCGTCAAACTCGTGGAGGACCACGACTTTCACCAAAACCTGTTGGTTTATTCTTTAATACCTATAGCCGAAGCTCTATGAAATACTAGCCGCTCCTATGGTGTAGTATAAATAATGTTCGGGCTCACTGAGGCCTAGTAAATGAGCTATCAATCAATGACTTAGTAAGTGAATAAAATGGCCCTTTTCGTGTTTTCCGAGGTATATAGTAATGATACAACGTAGTGAGTGAACCCATAGTGATTCCCTTCTCTTTGTCCCATAACTACGACCCGATGCCAGAGGCGGAGGGCCGTAGTTACTCGTTCTACAGGCTCGTTAAATATTCATCGCGAAATTCGTTCTGTCATCGATCCTTTATCAGTCTTGTCACTGTATGTACATGTATGTATGTATGTATGTATGTATGTATGTATGTATGTATGTATGTATGTATGTTTGTATGTATGTATGTATGTATGTATGTATGTATGTATGTATGTATGTATGTATGTATGTATGTATGTATGTATGTATGTATGTATGTATGTATGTATGTTTGTATGTATGTATGTATGTATGTATGTATGTATGTATGTATGTATGTATGTATGTATGTATGTATGTATGTATGTATGTATGTATGTATGTATGTATGTATGTATGTATGTATGTATGTATGTATGTATGTATGTATGTATGTATGTATGTATGTTTGTATGTATGTATGTATGTATGTATGTATGTATGTATGTATGTATGTATGTATGTTTGTATGTATGTATGTATGTATGTATGTATGTATGTATGTATGTATGTATGTATGTTTGTATGTATGTATGTATGTATGTATGTATGTATGTATGTATGTATGTATGTATGTATGTATGTATGTATGTATGTATGTATGCACAGAGAGAGGGAGAGAGAGAGAGGGAGAGAAAGATTATTTTGCTTACAAACGCGAACTACTCTTCTCGTCGTGGCTATATTTAGCATAAGTCTTAATTGTTAGATCTATATACAACATGTACATTGTATATCACTGTTTTTTGTGGGCAGTGGCAAAAATAATAAAGTTCAACTTCCTCTTGTGGCGTGAATGTTCACGGTGTGAAGTCAACTGACGATCCGCTGTTGATTCTTCAAACGGCAACCTGATTTCACGTAGGCGTTTAAGAGTATCTCAGTTTTAAGCGTCATGACAAAAGGAGATCTATGGGCATGTTTTCCCTCAAATGCCTAATGTGAATAGTAGTTTGGAAAGTGTCTGTAAACCGATGGACTTTGCTTCTCAAAGGTCTTTAAAAGTCAAAAGAACGGTGTCGGCATATCTGTGTATATTATATACATATATGTGTGTGTGTATGTATGTCCATATATATTACTTTGTATACATATATATGTAGGTGTATGTATATATGTATATATATATATATATATATATATATATATATATATATATATATATATATATATATGTATATATATCTATATACATCATATACCCATATATATATATATTATTTTGTATACATCATATACTCATATATATATATATATATATATATATATATATATATATATATATATATATATATATTATCATGAATATAAATGTTTAAACACAAAGAAACCCACTAGAACGCTGTTTGTCTCGGACTCTTATCAAGTAGGTATAGTGTGTTATGTGACACCTGTTACCTCCTCACCCTTAGATTCTACACCTGCTCCGAGAAATAGTCCAGCCTGGCAGATTTATGTTAGATTTAAATGCATAAAGGTATATCCAGTGCCAACCCCTCATACACTCATACCTGTAATTTCATTCGGCTATAAATCAAATTAATTGGAGGGATGGAAGAAATACTACCAGACTGTACTGACTTAATGACTATCATGAGGAGGAATTATAAAAATTGATATGTTATCCTGCTCTTAAAGACCATAGTTACTTGTGGGTGATTTCACCCGGAATAAATGCATGTTAGTCGAGTTGTTTACGACTAAAGCTAGGTTTTTTAATTGACAGTTTCAAAATTGAATTTAATAGTACCCCTCAGAGGCGCTTCGGATTTGTCAGAATATTCCATCCGCTACTTTCACGGTACTGCACATAAATAGACATTAAATATATGCGTGTAGAACTCACTTTCCCTTTAGTGAGGTCCCTTTGATCATGATCTTCCAGCACTTGTAGAAGTAAACTGCTTCTGGGCAGGTATTGGTAATTGACCATTTAGTCTCTTGAATTTTCTTTTGTTATTAGTATACTTTACATTCCTGTTATGCGAAGTTCTAGAATACAAAATTCCCATAGACAACTCGCGTTAAGACAATCACCGAGCCTTGGCAAGGCCTCACAAAATACCATCTTTAGACCCAGTTCACACCTTCTGATTTTGACTACCGATTATAGAATTTGGCACCGCCGACCGATTATTACACGCACCCGATAATGTATCGTTGAATCAATAAGTGATGGAATGCAGATTCATGGAAATATTCTACTGGTGCAGATAAAATGTAAAGTCAGTCGTCAGTTGTAAACAAATCGACCACTTGCAGCGTCACTGATTTTCGGTATTGATATTTCTCAGGGAGCAACATCGACCGACTCTCCTTTTCCCGGTGCATCGATTCATTTTCCGTCGGCAGGGGTAAGCTAGCCTTTCCATTGGCCAAGAGAAACCTTCATGATTATTCTGATTGCATATAAAAACCGGCCGGTGCCACACGGGCCACGTTTGGCCTCCGACGCATCACGATTAGAAATCCTAATCGTTGGCCTCCCGATAAGATGGAACGAGTTCGATTCGTAAGAAAAAATCTCTCTCAGATGTGAAATACTTGACAGAAAACGATCGCCACTAGCAACAAGATTCCATTCAGGTAAATCTAATGGTCTAAAATCAATAGTACTAGATAAGAATTGGGATTTTTCCACAGTTATATATCTAAAAGCGATTGTTTTAGTGTTTGAAGAATAATAGGATTAAACATTGGTAAAGGAGTATCTATATTTATACCAGATATATAGACTAAATAGCAAAGAATGTGATTATTGAAGACAAAGTTCCTGGTCACACGAAAGAAGCGTATATCATCAGGTTATTCAATGTACTCATCTTATCCCATTGAAAACACATCAAAACGCTCAAGGTTTTAGGTGGATATCAAGGCATCCCCTGCACCTTCACCGATTACATGTATTTGAAATCGACGTGCAGTCAGTGGCACCACCGACAGACTATAAAGGTAACTTAATCAATCGTTGCCATTTTCGTCGGCGATTGGAAAATTACCTATAGGAAGGTCACAGAAACTGTTGAGGAATTTCGTATCGGCCAGTGGCGACCTGCCTCTCGGCCTGACTCGGGCCTGGGGAATGTAGAGGGGGTGGTGTGGTGGGCCGTGCAGGGGGCACCAAACAATCAGCTCCTCTTGCACACACAATAATCTATTACCATCTGTGCAGGCATATTCAGCTCTGAGACATGTCCCGACAAGAAACCACCGAGTGCAGGAAGCGTTCAGCATGAGTGTGTGTGGACACTGAGTGTCAGTCAGGCGGTCTATTGTCTGCGAGTCGCAGGCATTGCAGGTGCAGTGTGGCGGGCACCTGCCTGTCTCTCCCCACTGGACTCTGACAGGCGAGACGCATGGAGCAGCTTGTATCCACGTCGCGCCTCACTTCCATGAACGGCGACTGCTGTTCAGTTCTCAGTGGGAGTTTAGGATTGCGGGTCTACATTCTGCTGTGGGTTTCAGTCCGATTCCTATATGACTTTTTCTGCTGAGTTTCAGATGGCGGGTTCATATTCTGCTGTGATATTTAGATTGTGGGTCTCTATTTCGCTGTGAGTTACAGTCGGATTGCAATATGACTTTCTGATGTTGGTTTCAGATTAGATCTTACTATATACCTGTGAGTTTTAGAGTACAATATAACATGCTGCTGTGAGTTTCAGATGGCTATATATCATACTGCTGTGAATTTCAGATTGCTATATAACTTTCTGCTACATTCTGCCTCTTGTTACAGGTCAACCTGGTGCCACGGGGAGATGGAACATGCAACTGTCAGGAACTACTCACCACAACAGGATGAACTTCCGTATCCGGTTCAGTGAGCTCAGAACCTGTGACTTCACGCATGATTTATTATCAGTCAGATCTATACACACAAACAGAATTATAACACCTAATTATGTCTGTTAATATGTTTAACATTAACATAAAAAAACAGGGAATCCCCAGTTCAATCAGTGTCTACATAATGTATAAACATCCACCAACCTATGACAGATGCAAAGAATGACTGGACTGATTGTGTACAGTCATGTATGAGCTCATATATTGATGACGTCAATGTCAATCTACACTATACACCAACCTCCTCACTCCACTTCCGGAGTTTCCGATGGAGAAAGGAGGCCGTAGAGAAGCGGGTTCGGCTCGGAGGAGCTCAGGTCACACGGAGGTCACGGAGGACGGAGGAGTGGTTCCGGAGCTTGTAGCTGAAACTCGGTGCGGGTAGCTGGGACTTGCAGCGGGTAGCTGTAACCTGAAGCGGGTAGCTGTAACCTGGAGTGGGTAGCTGCATCTGCTGGCTGGGCTGCGTTTCTGAAAAGTCGTATCCTGGCCTGCAAGTGCACTTGGCCCCTCCTACATATTCCACATCCTGCAGGAGAAGTCCTTCGTCACAAGTGAAAGTGTTCTCACCAGCAACAACATCAACAACAGACAGAGCCCAGCATAGTGACTGCAGGCAGGAACAGGAGAGTGATGTTTTACATCCAAAATAATGTCTGGTTTTGTGTACGAGTGGCCGCAATCTCGAAGTAGTTGACGCGTAGTAAAATCCGAACAAGAGCGATGATATTACGTCGTCAGATACGAGTGGATTAGGGCCACTCGTACAAGAGTAGCCACAACCCGCCTGTAGATCACTGGCGGCATTTTTTACATTTTGTTTCAAATACGATATAGGTTAATCTAGATATGAAATAATTCACTTCCATTACTTTTTTTCACTGTAGACGAGTGTGTAATGCTACTGTTAGGGTGCAAGACTAAATGAGTTGAAGATGATCTATGTTGATAGATATGTGTTTGTTTGGCATTCCACCAACAGTTTTACATTGTACTACCACCTAAAATGTGAACACTATCTCACTTCTCTTTAGAATCAAAGGTAAGATTTAGAATTTGTTTAAAATAGTTAACATAGAATTGCAATAGAAATAAAACAGGATTACTTGTAAATCTCTTTTTTGTTAAATTCAAAATTAATTCTTTGATGGGTGCCCATCAGAGGAGGAGATGTAGATTTCCTGTCCTGAGATTCACATCAAGCAGAGTTTTGTGTCAGCCTTGACCCGGGCTTAGATGACGACAATCCTGTTTGGGTTTTAAAAGTGTATGGAATTCGAGTGTTGAGTGGTGATTATTTTCTTCTTCACTAGAGGACATGACAGTCTAACCCTGCTGTGGAGTAACAGAGCTAAACCCGTACACAGAAGTGCCATAGGTTCGCCCTTTGTTACATACCCCGCTTTATATATAAGGCCGGATCACAGCCAGGTTGGTAGATTGTCACAGGTTGTCACAGGCCTTCTGCGATGAAGGAACATCTTGGGATCGCATAAGAGAGATCTTCCTTACTTTTCGGTGGTTGAAACTGGGCTACTCAACTTTGGTTGTTTGTGCCAGTTTCCCCCAAATGTAATCTAGCTTTGGTATGGTCTTACTTTTCGGTGGTTGAAACTGGGCTACTCAACTTTGGTTGTTTGTGCCAGTTTCCCCCAAATGTAATCTAGCTTTGGTATGGTACATATTCGTTGTCCGGCATTTGGCGTCAGCTCCCCCATTGAATGCTAAGTCACAAATCCACAAGCTGGTAGTACTAGGGTGACAACCAATGTTCTTGTCGATAAATACGTTTCATCTATTGTTAACTTTACCTAAGTCTTTATTTACTTGTACTTAAACATTTCTTTACATGAGAGTTTGTTTTTTGTGGTTTTTGTATGATAGATATAGGCAAAATAATACCGACCCATACAGGGTAGTCCCTGTAATAAAGTATATCAAACAATGTTTCACTCTGAACCTCTAATGTAAGCCTCTTTATTTTTCTTTTATTGAAGAGGAACCATCATTAATCAAAAAAGTTTCCAGGTTTTCATATGTGTTTTTCTTGGCATACTTGATGTAAACCCGATTCAGATATTGAACTCAATAACAGTTTCTAAAGGTAACAGCAACAAATCTTGAGTATCTCTATGATAATCATGATTGTGTTGAGATGTATTTGTTTATGATTATCGTCCTCAATGTATTTGTATATCAAGCAATGATGTAGGTAAGATATCCATGTTATCATACATTCCTAGGTTACCCTACAGACTTTTTTGACACTTTAATATTAGCTGACTTGGATCAGTCTATGAATAAATATGTTGAAAAAGTAAACAAATGATACAAAGACTTCGGTAATTCATTGATAAAGAACTCAGTATCAAAATTAACAAAACTGTTATAGCACCACTGTTTGATTACTGCAGTTACCTCAGATCTGGAGGGCAAATGAAAGACCTATGTATATTTTTTTCGGGGGGGGGGGGGGGTAGCAATGTGTATTGTTCTTGAAAGGAATATATTCAGGCTGACTTTCTTCGCCGAAGTTCTTGATAGATACATACATAAATCAAAAAGTATACACTGATGCAAGAGACTGTGGTCTATTTAATTTTGCTCCACAATTTTTGTTTTTCTCAATTATATATAGATTCCTTTCTTCTCCGTGATAAGTATCTAGCTTTCAGATTTGAGTTATTCTAAGATCTTTTCATTTTCCATTACAATTTCTCTGGTTAATAAACAACTATTCAATTCCTAAACATGACGGATTGTCATTGTCTCTATATGATATAATTTTCCGTTTTTCAAAGATATTATTATGGAAAATGTTTGATTCGTGGATTGAGAATTTGCTAAGGTATCAGGATTAGAGAATACCGGGCATGGGCGGCCAGGTTGGTGTTGCTGTAAGGAGTCTGTTAGCTGCAGCGGAAAATGTGTATTTAAGGTTCTGTGGTAAACATTTTTGAATTTTTTTATCTTTATATCTTTGGCGACCTAGATATCTACACTCAGAAATATATCTACGCCAAATGCCCAATACAGCCATTACCCTGGCGTATATCTATACACATCAGATATGTCTCGGCCGGCATCCAATATGGACGAATCTATATGAAAACATTATCATAGACAAAAACTATAAGACCGTCTACGAGATGGTGTAAAGATTATTATATAAGGAGACTTAAGAGGAGATAAACAAAGTTTATTGATAACTAGTAAGGTGCGCAGCACAAGTATAAGGTCATACAAGGTTGAAATTAGGTTGACGGTAACGTAATTGAGATGAGTATAATGATCAGTAATGAGATTAACGCTAATGGAAACCACTAGATGTAAAGCATAAATAACTAGCACGAGACAAAGATAGGATAATCAATCGCTGAGGCACAAGTCTCTGATTCCTTGTGGGAGAGGCGAGGTAGGTCGGTTCTCCCGAAAAGGAGAATCTGGAGGTTGGGAGGGAGGTGGAGTTCAAAAGCAGGGCGCGTGTTGACTGCATGGGCACGAGGAGGTGAGTGACTGGTGCCCGAGAGGTGGATGTCCAAGCCTGTCTCTGCCCTGAGGGGGTCCATGCCCCCAGTCCCCTAGTCACTTCGTCTCCCATTTAAACTTATAAATATATACTATATATCTCCATAAATCTGAATGTTCATCCTGTGAAGGTATGACTCCTTAAATAACTGAGGAAATATATAATGGCATGATATGTGCATAGAAAGGCTGTAAAAGTTACTATATATACAGAACACAAATGCAAGATCACAATAGCAATATACAGAGATTAATGCATTTCTAGACAAATCATTAAAATTAGGATTCCAAAGCATCAAGGACAAAAAGTATGGAATGGATTACCAGTGAAGATGTTGTAAGCTTAAGCCAATCCAAGGGCAATGCTGTATCATATGTTGAGCGGAGCTCGTAATGATTAGTTCACTGGTATGCACGTAAATTTATGTTCTGGAAATATTTATCTTGTCTCTCATCACCATTTTTTTTATTATTTTCATCACCCCAAAATGTATGTATCTGCTGATCCCTGATGAAGACACTATAGGGTCGAAACTTAGTTTCTACTTGTACTCTATTAACTCATCACCAATAAAGCCTGACCCAAAACCATTCGGTGGACTAGTGGTTGTTTTGTGTTGAACTCTCAATCCCAAAATGTATATATTTAATTACGGACATGTTTCTGGGAAGAATTATGTACTAGCTTGATAAAGCCTGATGAAAACCTGCTATACAGAATACTTGTATATCCTTCTTGCTTACCTGAGGAGTGGCAATAGTATCTATAGTTTTAACAAGAGGCAAATGAATACCCGTTGCAGACAGAACAGCGCCGTCGCATGAAAAACATTGTCATTTTAATGTCAAAATGTTTGATTTTTTTTGTTTGATTTTTTTATTTTGAGCAGCACTCTTCTCTTTATTCATCCTCATAACACATTTACAAAATTGTCAGTTCTTTTTCCATGTTCAAAAATACTTTCTCATTTCCAAAATTCAGTAAAACCGACTGTGTAAACATGTGCTTACTCCAACGATGAACAATGGACTATCCTTTTGGCTACATGTGCACAATCCAACGCTGAACAAAAAGCCTCTGAAAGAAAAACAAGGTATCAAGAGATGGCTCTTTCTGGCACAATGCTTATTCACTGACACATAAAATATACCATGAATTAAACCTATTTGGTCGTTGAGAAATCAATTATCTTCAAGCTTGCTCTCTCTTTTTTTTCCTTTTTTTTTATGAACATTATATTGTGATATTCCCCATTTTGACCCCCGGAATCCTCTCCCTTCCGTTCATTGATCACAAAGAGATGTACATTTCCGATTATCTACCAAAAAGAAACCTGTAAGCATTATTCCATTTTGCAAGAGGTATACTCTCCGATGCTGTTTAGGGATGTTATTGAAAAAATTGTTAAATCCCTGTATGCCTAAGGCAAGCATGTCAATCCAGATTGACATTACTACTAATATTCAACCTAATTACCCTAATTACTTATCTTAATACAAGCTGATTTTTAAAATAAATTCTAAAGTGTTTAGTTCATAGTGTTAAGGTTTGACAAGTGTTTATATTCATAGTATTTAGGATTATAAAGTGCTTCACGTTAGGAAGTGGTTAAATGCAAATTAGTTTCCTTTAGTAAGTGTTTTAGCATAATGTGTTAGCATTATGAAGTGTTTAGATATAAAGTATCTAACCTGAGGACGTGTTCAGAAGATTTTAATCTTACCTTCCTATACATATTCCTTTGCAGTATCATTTTGCATAGAAAATTATACCAAGAATAGTTTTTGTGTAGATTTTATAACCATGTATCAAAGTCACAACCACCAACGAGACAATACACATGGCACTCATGGGTTGGTGATTCTTTGATATTGACAGGTTGGCAGGTTGATGGGTGGGCAGGTTGATTGGTGGGCTGGTAGACGGGGCAGTAGTTGATGGGTAGTTACTATGAAAGGCAAGGTGGAGTAGAAGGAAAATAGACTGAATATGAAGATACCTATGTCGAATGCACGATCGGTTTGCACTATTTGGAAAACTCATTAAGAATGGAAAGGTGTTCCGAACTGGAATAGTACTACGTAATCTATACTTATTTCACCTGTCTCCTGCTGCACTATAGTGAAATAACGTAGCACGAACCACAAGGTGGAGTGTAAGGAATGTACACTTAAAGCTTGTTATGTATAAGGGTCATTCCACCAGAAAATGTACTTTTGGTAAAAAAAAGGGGTAAAAAAAATAAATTTGCCCAAACCAAATTTTTCTTTTACTTGTGTGCAAAATATACACTTTCAAGTTTTAGGACAACATGATTCAACTGGGATATTAGTGGGGAGTCAGTTTTTGTGAGGCTGCAAAAATTGTAAATATTATTGCTGTCACGTCCGACATATAAAAAAACACTCATACAAAAGTTGATGATAGAGAAATATATTTTATTTTTTGTAAGACATCAAGTTTGTACCCAATATGTCAAGCATAGTCTGATATTATAGACAAGTGTAAATAGTGAACTACTTATGCAATCTTTTTCTGTGCTGCCTCAAAGATGCACATACAGAAGGTGTTCTCCACAGGATTACAAAATGAATTTTGTTTTTTCTGTCACTATCTAAATACAAAAGTTTCACGTTTTTAAATCACAGAATTACTTTTATAGGTTATATACATGATCTATGTCAAATTAGAAGATGTTCCATGCATTATTTCTTGAGCTAATAGCTTCTGGGAAAAAGGTTTAAAAATCTCTCGGACGTGATATTTTTAATAACGGACGTGATGGAACAGTAAATTCCACTTTCTAGATGAGAAATCCGAAATATGTCCCAAATTATTAAAAGTTCATGTTTCCTTTTGAAAATACATACATTATCTTCAATTCAACCACATATAAGAGTATCTTAAATGCCAATGACCTGGTTTTTTTTCTTGAAAAACTACAAAGAATGTCCAACTCTTTCTTTCTGATCACACTCAGAATAAAGTAAA
This sequence comes from Alentia gelatinosa, assembly GCA_950022655.1. Lineage (NCBI taxonomy): Eukaryota > Metazoa > Annelida > Polychaeta > Phyllodocida > Polynoidae > Alentia > Alentia gelatinosa. Next base: position 27,838,821 of record OX465592.1, read on the forward strand.
GTACATTAATCTCTTACATTCTGCGCTAAAAACTGTCTAGAAACCCTTTTTCTTTGCTTTTAAATGCAAAAAATGCTAACTGTAACCTTAATATTCATTGAAATACCACATTTTGTGTAGACATCATAAATCTCTTGGATGTGATATTCTTGATAACGGACGTGACAGACCAGTAACTTCCACTTCCACAAACACGAAATATGGACCAAAATCTGAAAAACTTTTGTTTGTTTTTGCTAATATATACATGATTTTCAATTTAACGACCTATAAGAGTACCTTAAATGCCAATGACCTGTTTTTTTTTCTGGAAAAACTGCAAAGAATATGAAACTCTTACTTCTGATGCCACTCACAATACAAAAGAGTACATTTTTCACTTACATTTTGTGCTAAAAAACGTCTGCAAATCTTTTCTCTATGCTTTTAAATGCCAAAAATGCTAAATTTAACCTTAATATTCATCCAAATGCCACATTTTGTGTGTACATCATAAATCTCTTGGACGTGATATTTTTAATAACGGACGTGACAGACCAGTAACTTCCACTTTCTTGATCACAAACATGAAATATGTACAAATTGCTGAGAAAATTTTCTTTGGTTTTGCAAATATATACATCAGCTTCAATTCAACCACATATAAGAGTACCTTAAATGCCAATGACCTGGTTTTGGGGGAAAAACTGCAAAGAATACAAACTCTTGCTTCTGATACCACTCAGAATACACAAGAGTACATTTTTCATTTACATTTTGTGCTAAGAACCATCTGCAAACCTTTTCTCTATCTTTTTAATTTTATCTTTTTCTCATCTCCTTGTTCCTCCAGTCCTTAGATGAGTCCTTTGGAGGTTTCCTCTCATCCGGAGGTAACGGTTTACATCCCATGCTTTCAAGGTATGGCTCATATGTAGGGGGCCATCCATAAAGTATGTCTGCACTGAGGGGGGGGGGTAGTGGGGATAGGGTGGTTAAAATTTTGTGCATAGGCTACTTCTGTGTTTTATTGTGAAAAAAATAAGGTAGAGGGGGGGTTGGTAGGGTCGAAAATTTGAGATAATGTGTGTACATACTTTATGGATAGCCCTAAAACTGAAAAAAAGAGAAAACAAACAAATTAGCAAACTACCTATTAAATAACATTCAAAAGGTACATTTGTTTTCAAAAATTGTGTTCTTTGTTTGACTATTGTTCAGACTTATATTTAGAATAGATATTTTGCCCACAAACTTAATATGATGGCTGTAAGAACAAAAATATTACCAAAATCAGATTTTTGCCAAAAATGTCAAAAAAAGATTTCCTCAAAATGATTTATTTTTTTCATCACACCATAGAATATAACCGTCTTCAGTATTCCAGGTGATTTTATCCAAGGTTTGTCCAAGTCTTATAGTTCAGGTATGGTTTTGAAAAATCATGCATCACGTCCGACATGAAAATAAACCACTATAGGTAGTAGCTCAATCTCATAATCATTTCAATTTTCGAAACAGATGATCCTAACCCTCATTTTCATACTTGTTATGAGATGAAACCAAACTGGGCGTCACGTCCGACATATATATATCGGACATGACGGCAGCTACAAAAATACATGAAAAAAATATATTTACATGTGGACTTTCTTCACTTTTTCTCCCTAGACTTATGAAATGACACTTGGTGCACATAATGAACAACTTTCGTTACTGTATTCTTGTAATTTAATCTCATTCAAACATAGTTCCTAGTCAATTCGATGAAAATACTTCACCCATATCACGTCTGTGATGGCTATTACCACATGATAGGTGTACAACCTGAGTCCAGATACTACACAGTCTTTTAAACATACATTTTGTCATTGGGAATAGATCGTAATATATATATATTCTGCACCTCTTTGCACATTTTCTCATAGATTAATTGAAAGAAGAATTTCCATGTTGGACGTGATATGGCTAAACAAATTTTTTGGAAAAATTCACTAAGACATTGAAAATACCCCCAACCCTTCCAGTAGTGGCCATGTTGGGGACTCATCAATCTACTCTTTTATTCAAACCACAAACTTTCGGTAAATACTTGTCAACTTTTCAAGAAAATGGATTCTACAGAATCACAAACTCCAAGTTATCACTATTAACACAGAAAATCATGTCCAGGATGGAAAAATAATGCTAGCATCGAAGAAATCTGGACTACTCACATGAGCTGGATGTCTCCTCAAGCCGCTGAACCACCGGAGTGGAGGCGCATGCACAGTTAAAAGGGATAACATCCGGTTCTTGTGATCAGCTTTCCCGCCTTCGATTGATCTCTCGGACGTGATAAATATCACGGACGTGATTCCTTCAAAATTACTTTCCCTGTTCTCGCATAGTGAAGGCACTTTGGAAGCATTTTATTACTCTTACACTACAGACCCTATGGCCACATTATTCAGTAATTTTTGTACCAAGTTAGCACCAATATGGAGAAGTGGAGAGTGCCAAATGCAACTCATCACATCCGTGATATCAATTGTGTAAAATCGAATTTTTTTCGTAATTCGGCTGGGAAAAAAACCCTGTTGCAGTTGGCCTAAAATCATATACATATGTGAAAAATTGATGTATGTTCAGAGTTTTAAGTGCATGTTTGGGAAGTATACCATTAAAATATATTGTCATCAGGCTATGCCAAATATAACCTATGGCATTTGCTGAAAAAGCACACTTTTCATTGAAATACACCTAAAAAATTTGCGGAGCCTTAGAATTAAGGGAAAATACTACTAAACAACAGCCAATTTACATAATTCAGGAAATAAATCAATTAGGGAATATATATTAATAGTTTCCACAAAAGAAATAGTGCTAAACTTTAGAAATATCAAAAGGACATGCACTTTTTTTGCTAATTTCTCACTTTGAAAGTCCACAGATTAAAAAAAAATGCAGATAGACCAATAAAAGTAATGATTTTCTGAAAGGGCATGGTGTTTTCTTTGCACAGAAAAAAAAATTAATTAAAAAAATTCATCTATAATGTAATTATAGCCCATTAACCCCCAAAAAGTATGATTTTCACCAAAAGTACATTTTCTGGTGGAATGACCCATAATGTACTAGTGCTGATATCATTTACTCTGAATATCCTCATAAAGATGCGTTTCTCAGTATCTAAACTTGTGCTAATAATGGTGACTTCATCGTTTATATGTGTAAAATTCTTTCTACTGTGTGCATACAGTGATCTGGCGGGATCTGTGTCGACTTCCCAGCAGAAAAAAAAATTTTAAACTCCCTAGAACGCACCATGAATGCCACAGAGGGCAGTACTAACAGACATATAAAGTACCAACACCTCACACTAGAGACCGTACTACATACACTAAAAACATACCACACACCAGTGACCAGAAATACAGGTCACCAAACGTCCAATCGGACTATGCGTTCTGGTCACATGTATAAAACTGACCAATAGGAGAGGCACAATATAGGTCGGCAAGGCACCCTCACCTGAACCCCAGGTGAGCAAAAAACTACCCGGTCACTTACCAGCAGTCGCTAAAGCTGTGCGCCTCGTCTACCAACTTAATCGTTTATAGTAGAGTGGAATGGCTTACTATGAAACATGAGGTGGAATGAAAGGAAAATGCATTAGCACGTAGATATGTACGTAGGATGCATAATTTGGTTCGACACAGTGGTCTAGCTTACCAGGAAGCGAAAGGTGGACTGGAGAATGCTAGACCATGCCCAGAAAATTGTAAATATTTACGGTCACCGCATTGGTTTGAACCCGTGTATTTTCTGGGACCATTGCTTTACCGACGGGAATATTGACATTAACGCTGAATTCATTTTTTCCGGTGTTTCAAAATTGTAAATAAGAAATTATCCGGTTGTTATGATGCAACAAACTATCGTAGTATTATGATGCTCAATTTAAATCTAAAATAGATTCTATCATCCGTTCTGAACTATTGAAAGACAAGGTCTCTGTGGTAAAGCACAAGCCCGTTTGCATACATGCCATAGGGGCCGTTTCCAAAAAGGGTTCTGGTTTATTAGGCTGCAACCAATAACGGATTGCAATCATCCATTAGAATTAGGCATTGATAACTTTATGTCCGACGTTTGTGAACGTTTTTCCTACCTTAAACTTGACAAAGTTACAAATGTGATGACTTGTGGTTGCTATTTTGGCATAGTCGATAATAAGGTTGATAAAGATCAATACCATTTTTTCAAGATCACCGGAAATTTCAAGGTTTCCGGTGGACTTTAGATGGAAAAGAATGTTATTTTTAATCTAATTCTCTGGTTTTGGGTTTGCCTGCCGGGATGCTCTGGATACTTTGATTAATTTGTTAAAGTCTCTAGGTTTTGGTATATCCTGAAAAAAAAGTGGTTTCTCTAAGTCAGACAGTTGTTTTTTTAGGCACGGAGATAAACAGTGTCAAAATGACTCTATCACTGCCAGAACCAAAATTATTTTGTATTATTGATGAATTTCTTGATTAATCATCGCCAACTTATTAGGAAATTCAGGTTTTGTGCAGAGTTCTGGTCCACTGCAGTGTTGTAGTTCGAGGTGGAAGGACCTTTCCCGTACCCAAGTAGGATGGGGACCCATATTGATAAGTGCGGCCATTTTGTTTCCGGTCCCTCTGAGTTTGAAAATTCCTACAACATAAATATTTGTGAGTTATGGCCCGTTGTCCGTGCCGCCTACAGATGGGGCCATTTTGGACCGGCCATGAAATACGAATATTTAGCGACAACACTCAGGTTGTGACTGCTCTCAATACTCGGAGAAGTAGATAAGCCCTCGCAATTTTTAATTATCATTTTGTTTCCAGTCATTCCAACACTGGAAAACACCGTACACCGTACACTTACTTTGGCACTCAAGAATGCTTTTTGTTGCTTTCAGTTGATGTCCCAATGACTAAACCATCCTCATATCAGGACTCATGGTTATCATCTAACACTGCTCGCACCAGAAGGTGCCAATGGTTACATTATTTCTGTTTTTGTAAGGAGTACCTGCATCGGACGATACTATTTCTTTGTATATTACTTTCAGGGCGGATAAGTTCAAATATGTATCTATTGTTAATTACTCATCCACAGTTAAAGTGTTACACTAATTTTATGGTTATATTTACCCAGAAACTCATTTGATTAAACGAGTATTATTGGGTGTTTAAAGATCAATTGTTGATATCAAGATTCAGGCTAGGCCTTTACCAATTATGGATTTGAGACTGATATTTTCTGTTATTAATTTTAATATTGATGAAGATTTATCATTTTGGGCAGCTTGTATTTTAGGTTTCCGGGGATTGCTCAGGAAATCGAACTTGATCGAAGAGGAGCTTTCTCTAAAATTATCTGATCTGCAATTTTTTCCCGATTACTTATTTATAAGTACTTTGAGGTCAGGCATATCTGATCTGCACCACGAGGAGGGAAGGCAACCAAGAGGGTGAACAGATCGGTAACTGCTCTCCACCCTGCAAACCGAAAGGGAAGTGCTTAACTATTGGTGTCTATGGAAAACTGCAATATTTTGACTTGTCGCTAGCTGACACTGATGTTCATATCATGCACACAGCATTGAGAGCAGACTAGCCCTGTTGAAGCAGAGATGGTTATACTTGCAAGGTCCCTCCTATTTAACTATACATTATTTGGGTATTGGGTATGAATCCCTCCCTTCCATTGGATATGCCCCTCCCCTATTATGACAGAAATAAAGATGATATCAAAATGAGAACTGTTTGCTTCGGACAATCACTTTACTATTGCACAAATTCCATCAATAAAATTCTCGGATTTGCTCATCAACATAGATCTTGAGTTAGTACTAAGGCCAAAACTTGTTTCCCATCACCGTGCAGGTTTGTCATCATCGCGCGGGTTTCTCATCACCGCACGGGTCAGCAGAAACGGTGACTTTCCCAGCGGGTGAGGTACAGTATACCCATGTTTGGTACACTACCGTTTTCATGCAATTACTGCCAACCTGGGGGAGCATGCCCTTACATTATCGCCAGTGAAAGAGGCCTCAACAACAAGAATAGGTTTTAAAACCGTTTCCAGATGTTATATTTATATCGTATCCTGTGGAAAATTTGTGTAGAGAGGCTCTAAGGCCTAAAGGGCCGATTCCACCAACAGGATGGATTTGCCGTGGTATATCTTGATATGTCTCGTAGTACTTTAACACAATATATCACCGTTACTTAAAGCAACAGTGGCTCCAGAAGTGGGCCTACTGTAACAAACAAAATACCGCCGGTGACCCCATAGGGGCGGTCTATACCGGGGACCATGACTTCTCCCCCCTGTCCTTTAGTGTGGTCCTGTCCGAGGGCGGCCAATCTTAGTCCATCATCCTTATAGGTCCCTGTGGCGCTGCATCACCTGACCTCTGCCTACTCGTCCTCCGGGAGATCCTGTGATTGTACTCCTCTGAATACAGGGACAATTACACACAGTAAAATGAGTGGGATATTTATATTAGGAACTTACAGTGCGAGTGCAAGATATGACTTAAATCGGTTTGTCTGAAGTCCATATTATGACACTTCAAAAGCCATCTCTGATCCAGCAACAACCACAACCTTAAAAAGAAGAGAAAAAAGTGCCCTCATCATATTTTTGATGGCTTGGTGATGAGAAACAGTTTTTTTGGGAGTGGCCTAATAAGAAGCCAAGTCACAGCTCCATAAGCTAGAAATTCTATGATGTTCCTTTTGGGTTTCTTCAAATTTTATCACTTGATCAGAACAAATTTGAAAAAATAGGGCAAAATTATGAATATATAGGGAAATATAGGGGAAGCTAAAATATATAAGTGAAATGTAGGGCCAGTGGCATCCAGTGGTCTGGGGAAAAAAATGGAAATAATTTTCATTGTTATGCAGGGTTTAAACATTATGCATGCCTTTGCAATTTTTGCTAATGCCATAAGTACTTCCTCATTGCATGTGCCCACTGTACTGCGACACAGTGAGTAGCAAGCGTTTGCTCTGGTGGACAGTGTACTGTATGGCACAAATTCAGAAAGTCTCTTCCACAGACCACTTTGGGGCACACGAGGCAGTCAGACAAGTGTCTGCTGGAATCTACCAGAGCTAGCTGCTTTCTTATTGGCACAGATTCAAACACACGGAATACCAAACAAATACACACGTTCGAGCTGTCAGTTAAATAAGCTTCTCTAATTTTTTTTATCCAAATGCCTTCCTAATCAAAACGAACTTTCATGATTTTGACAGGTGCTTGAGCGATAATAGGGGCCGCACAACTTGTCAATTGAGTATGACTGCATATTGCTCAGGGATCAATTGTCAGCGTGTACAACACATCGATAAACAGAGGCAGGGTTATTACACTTGACAGTGTGCAATTTTAGTTACTTGTGGATTCAAACAGTCTTTTATCTTGTACATGAACATGTGACCTCATTTATGCCACCATACTGCCTCTGGGCAGAGAGTTCCATAGACCGCATTAGTGTGACGTCATTCTACCGGCCCAGAGCGGCTGGGTCTGGCTTAAGTCTTTCAAACAAATATAACAATCTTCCAGTCATAGATTAGTTCTGAAACATGTTTCCTATTAGATGTATTCTCATCTGTCTTTACCCTTGCCGGTTTATAATTCAAAACATTCAATATTGAAAAGCAGCAGAACCACTACGATAATATTATATACCTGTGTGCGAATATCTATGAAATACTGCCCGCTGCTAGGGGTGCAGTAATAATAATGTTCGTGCCCACTGTGAGTGTGACTTAATAAGTCATCAAAATGACGTTTTTTTCATCGATTTAAGATATATAATAATAAGCAAACGTCCTCACTGTAGGCGAAACGTTTCTCATTCTTGGTCAGTCTTTGATTTCATACTGCCTTCCGCCTATGGCGTCAGGCAGTATGATATCAAAGACTGACCTCGAACAGGAACCATTTCGTCCACAGTAAGGACGTTTCTAGCCAGTGTACCCAGCCCTGTCCCTGTACAGGGCTGGGTTTCTACTACATGTAGCTCTCCCACGCTTTTCCGTTACCATGTGTTTGCTACTGGCCACCTACTGCCATGTATGAAAAAAGTGTGAATGAATAAATATATACCAATTTGTGTTTGCCAACCTTCAAAATAGGTGTCTGTTGCTTTAAAACTGAGTATTCAGCAGTAGTTTTCCAGTGGAGGTTCCCTTCTTCTAAGTTCAGCCATGTTTGTCACTGGTCATTTCACTGCACACTATGACATACCAGTCACCAGCTCTGTACAGGAAGTCATGTTATCCGTTTACTTCCTGTCTGCTGAAAGTATCTACACTTCTTCAGGTCGAAATTAAAGCCATGCTTCTCCCTCAATGAACTGTAAACTTCTCTTATTTTGAACTTCATGGCTGTGGTAGTAACTCTAGAGTGCCACGTTGTGACAGGGAAGGGTTTGAAAACAATGTATGCTCCCTTCCTGTGACCTTCACCTTGACAGGAAGTAGCCACACTTGATAAAAAATGGCTGAAGCTGTGTGAGTGGCCTCACATGGGAGGAAAATCACTGGAAATTTACCATTATATTGGAATGTCAACACTTGCAGACAATTAATCTAATGATATTTATTAGTTCTTCAACTTAGGAACCAACTATTTGACTCAATTGGCCATTATTAAGGTAAGTTTGGTGAAGTTAGAAAAACTGACTCTGTTTACATAGCACAGCTGTCCACCCCTAAATGGAGAGAACGAACAGATTAGGGGTGGATACTTTACCTAGGACGTTTCCTAATATTACGTCTATACGGTGCATCGAGGAGTTTGGATTTGTTCGGCACCAAAATGACACGTGGTAGCAGGGAAATCCAGATAATGATGTCAAGGCTAATACGGGAGAGCTGTCTCGTGCGTACACGTTGGAACCAATCAGATTTTGTCAAACTGATGCTAAAAATAGAACAGCAAACCAGGTTATCCCTTTCACCACCCAGCTAGGAAATCCAGGTCGTCAATATCTGACGTGCTCTCTTTTACCAATGTCTTTTCTCTGTGCTGTACGAACTGGACTGTTGTAAGCTAAACTGTGTTGGTTCCGTCGAATACGCACTAAACAGTGGTGGAGGTCTATGCCTCAGCCACTAGACTCCAACAGACCCTTTTCAGGCTGCCTCATGTGCCTCCAAGTGTCTGTGAAAGAGACTACTAATTCAGATTTAATTTGTTTGTCTTGGTAGTTCAACGCCCAAGATGTTCAATTAGAATTACTTTGGTTTATTCGGTGCATTTCCTGTTCGAATAACAGAGTATGCTGCCCAGCTGATCCAGGCATCTTACTCATCTTGGTTATATATCTTATTGAAAATCTTACATTCTTTGAGGAAGTCAAGAATTTCTTTCTTGCCAGTATTATGGAAAGCACTACGCATTGCTGTTCCATTCTTTAAGAATTTCTTCATGCTCATTATTGTGGCCTGACAATGTAGACCCTCTTCACACTGGCGCCATCTTGTAATGGCCGACAAGTAGGTCACACCAGAACGAGGCGTGCGACCTAACTACTGAGAGTTTGATATCTTAAAAAAACTATTATTTTCAAACTCGAAAAATGGAAATTATTCTATGGTTGTGAATAATAGGCCGATCTTTATAAATAAACCATTGTTAGAAAGCTAGAAATCTGGTCTATTTGTTGGTATACATATCATATAGCTATACCATGGCTAAGATTTCCCATGATGGCTTGAACTTCGGAATTCGTAATGTAAAAAATAATAAAACATGTTACCTTCCTGTCTTTACAGTGATTTAATGAAAAATCTATCGTGATGACCTATCATTATTATTATTATTCTATCTTCTTAGGTACTTGAAGATGATTAAAACGATACCTATATTACCAGTCTGTGATAAATATTTCCTGAGATAATGGAGCATAATGATAGATGACAAGGAGTCAAAAATAGCACTAAAAGAAGTTGACAAAGAGTAAAAGAAATGTGATTTTATATTATTGCATTTGTGGCTTATTTCATAGATGGAAACTGCAAATAATTACCTGTGGATTACATTCAGTCAGTCAGTATTAAGTATTTATAGAAATTTGGAAACCTGTGAATTGTGAGGAGACTTCCATCCCTGTATCATCATTGATAAATAAATTGACTACTACATTGTCAATATTAATTAATAGGTCAGTCTATACAGGTATACAGTTCATTTTCAAGTAATCCCTATAATAATGTATGAGATGTGTTAGCCTGTCTGCTAATAGTGTACTGCATGTATACATTCACAACTACAGTCACAGTCTGCCGTTTTCAAAGCTTGCCCCACTCTAACACCTCCTGGGACTTGGCAGAGGAGACTGTCAAGTGGTCCTGAGACATATACATTTAAGAAGTACACATATACACACTCTTGCAAATGGATATCTAAAGGGAACTGGGTAAAACTCATGAATATCCCCCAAAACATTCTGCAAATATCCATGAAAATATTCCCACAGATAATAGACATTCTTCTAAAATCTGCTAATGCTTTATTTAACTGTAATTCAAATTAAGTCTTTTATCCATGATTACTCCTAAGTAATTATAACTATCTCAAATATCCAATTAACTGCCTCTTATGTAACAGCTTATCTCATTTTTGTGGCTTTTTCCAAATAACAACTTAGACTCTTTTTTTTTTTTACATTTATTATCAGTTTTTTTTATCAAACCAATTTTGCATTTTATCCAGATCAAGTTGGACTTTACTATAGCTGCTATAATGTGGCTGAGTGCAGTGTCTTCACACCTTGTCAACACTCTCCACTCAGGTGTTATGAAGCAGAAGGTGTGATAAAAAATCAAACTGTTAAAAACAACAGCCTGAGTCTGTAAATTTAAGCCTTTATACATGCACCCACTGCACACTGAAGCCACACCAGGTCGCACGCCTCGTTTTCAATTAACACAGACAAGCTGGTTTTCGGCAAGTGGTGCACGGTTATATAAGACCAGCGCAACCCGCTATCACGATGTCCGACGCGCCACACTTATGTGCAAGAGGTGACATTAGATATTGCATGAGACCATGAGGTGTTGCATTTGGGAGTTGTGTCAGTTTCACCTGTTTATTTCTTGTCTGGTTGTCTTTCCTAAAGGTCTGGTTAGTTGCAGCTGAAATATATGAAACACCCTAATTTTGTTTGGAATAAAAGTACAAACATTATTTAAAATGCAAAATTTATGTTTCCTGTGGTGGGGGATTCATATATAACACCAGGGAAGGCCCCTGTTGAATAAATAGGTGTTATGAGCAATAAATATAATATGGCTAATTCATAAACATTGAAATGTCATAGCAGCCTTCCATAATATAATAGAGATATAGTGATATATAATGGCAGAAATACTTCCCGGCACAAGGAACATTATATAATCTAATGTGATGGACCAACTGTATGATAGCGTGAAGTTAATAGCACATTGAATAAAAAGATTAGGTTGTGAGATGAGGTGTGGTTATAATGGCTATTTATTCATGGTAAGGTATAAAGGATACAGGAAAACCTGAAGCATACAAGATGAAAATATTTTCTTAGAGACCTGTCTAAACTTGTTTAAATTCAGTACACAATTTTTTTTTTATTGAAGAAAAAGCAGTTCTAACGCAGGGTTAGATCTTCCACTGCAGTACATATTGACAAGCCATCCATTACTATGGAGAAACCAAACAAGAGTTTTGTCTTGTTGTTGTTTATCGCACGACGGCAAAATCGCATATTACTGCACAAGGCGAAGCCGAGAGCAGTAATATGCGATCTTGCTGGAGTGCGATGAACAATAACATGACTAACTCGAGTTTGGTTTAGAATTTATCCTACCCCGCCCGTCTTAATTACTTCTACATTAACAAGTGACGTTTTTTGTCAAGTGTATCCCACTAGGGCGATATTTTTCATTTTTCTGAACTCCAGACCGAATACAGTGTCCCAATGTTAAGCCTATGGAGTTTTTTATCAGGGGTAGGATAAAAAACAACATCCACTTAGCCAATACAGACAATATATATATAAAGTAATAAGAATAAATGAGATGAAATGAAATGATTATGAATCAATAAACACATTCAACGCAAGTCGTATTCAGAGTACATTTTTTTTACCTCTTTCTTAAAGTATTGACACACTTTTCTGAATGGGCTCTGCCAACTTATTCCAAATTAACTGACCCCTGTAAAGTGGACTACGTAAGTAATTGCTACAGTTAGCCTTTGCCGTTTTAAATTTGACTTTTTGATCACTTCTGGTCCGCCTAACAGTTAGATCCAGCTTAGTTTCATCCTGGGGCCATTTATACATAACATTTAATAGTTGCATACATCTTCTAATAACAATTTATTGCTATAAGGAACGTCACAACTCTACATCAGACACACGATACATATTTTGGACATGAGCATATTTTGGACATGAGCAAGTTTATCCCGTGAACCTATGCTTGGTCACACATGAAAGTCTATAGCAATCATCCTTACATGGTCACATAAATGGGTAATATGAGCACCCTACCAGAAAATATCCAAGACCTATGCAAGTCTAGGACAACATGCAAAACACTATTATATATTCATCATGAATACAATTGTACAGTGCTCCATTGGCTTTAATATATGTATGTCATAGTTATTTTGGATTGCATTATCCAATGGAAATAAGATAGGATTAAGACCTGGGCAAGTAAACATATCCACTAGACAGTCAAGTGGATACAGACACAGTCCACAGATTATTTCCACATAGTTAATAGCAATACAATCTCCATAGAAAAGAAATATCAGCATTACAATCTTGGTAAAGTGTTTATGACTTACCCCTCACACAAACAGTGGAAACCAAGCAGAACACCGCCTAATCATGATTCATCCACCAACCACCTATCCTATAAATAGAAATCCTTTTAAAGTCATCCTTTCATGGATAATATATACACATAAATAGCCAAAGTGTGATAAACTTACATAAGCTAAATGGTCAGCATGTTCTTTGGAAAATTTTCAAGTTGAGACAAAGTTACTTGAAAGTACCACTGATCTGTGTGGCCTGATTCCCAGCCTCTATATCCAGTGGTTGAGAGCGGCTCCCCCTAGGTTATGCTTGGAGAGTGACCAAGTTAGTGGCTAATACTACACCTAGTGGACTACCCGGGTACTAACATTGAAAGGGATGCCTCCACAGTTCAAACCAATGTAGCAACTTATAAATATTGAATTTGTACATTAGTGGAGGCACTCAGATGGTTATGTCAGGGTAAGGACTGTAAAGAAAATGGCAGTATTTTGTCAGTAATAGATTTTGTTTTCGGCAAGACTAAAAATAAACCATATCAAAAAATATATGTCTAGCCATGGACAGTGTATCTCTATGGACTGGAAGCGGGCCATAGATAAGAGTGTGAGGGTAGCGCCGATGTGTGCCGCACCTCGACCGCGGTGCCACGTAGTGGCCAAACGTGTGAACTATACTCAGACTGTAGTACTTCCAATGGCCACCAGGGACTTTCAAAATGTCCAAATTATGCAATTTTCCTTAGATACTTAGAATAAAGATAAAATCACGATTGAAAGTGTCACAGAAAGGCCTGTAAACAATTTTGTAAGGACTATATCTCATAAAGCTGAGGCATTTCTAGGATTTTCATATCCAGGGACACTTTTGATGTTTCTTTTAATATTAGTCAAAAGTCTCAACACTGTCATTCTGAAGTGACAAAAAGTTTCCCATTTTTCTAAGATACTTAGGATAGAGATAGAACCCCAATTTAAAATGTCCTAGAAAGTCCTGTAAGAACTATTTTGTAAGGGCTAGGTCTCATAAAGCTGAAACATTTCTAAGATTTTCATCTGACGGGATACTTTTGATGATTTTTCTATGTCGGCCAACAGTCTCAACACGGTCATTTTGAAGTGACAAAAAGTTTCCCATTTTTCTCACATACTTTGAATCGAGATAGAAGCCGAATTCAAAATGTCCTAGAAAGGCCTGTAAAAACTATTTTGTAAGGGCTAGGTCTCATAAGGCTAAGACATTTCTAAGATTTTCATCTGAAGAGATACTTTTGATGATTTTTTCATGGCAGGCAACAGTCTCAACACTGTCATTCTGAAGTGACAAAAAGTTTCCCATTTTTCTAAGATACTTAGGATAGAGATAGAGGCCCAATTTAAAATGTCCTAGAAAGTCCTGTAAAAACTATTTTGTAAGGGCTAGGTCTCATAAAGCTGAGACATTTCTAAGATTTTCATCTGACGGGATACTTTTGATGATTTTTCTATGTCGGCCAACAGTCTCAACACGGTCATTTTGAAGTGACAAAAAGTTTCCCATTTTTCTCACATACTTTGAATAAAGATAGAAGCCGAATTCAAAATGTCCTAGAAAGGCCTGTAAAAACTATTTTGTAAGGGCTAGGTCTCATAAAGCTGAAACATTTCTAAGATTTTCATCTGACGGGATACTTTTGATGATTTTTTTATGGCAGGCAATGGTCTCAACACTGTCATTCTGAAGTGACAAAAAGTTTCCCATTTTTCTCACATACTTTGAATCGAGATAGAAGCCGAATTCAAAATGTCCTAGAAAGGCCTGTAAAAACTATTTTGTAAGGGCTAGGTCTCATAAAGCTGAGACATTTCTAAGATTTTCATCTGACGGGATACTTTTGATGATTTTTCTATGTCGGCCAACAGTCTCAACACGGTCATTTTGAAGTGACAAAAAGTTTCCCATTTTTCTCACATACTTTGAATAGAGATAGAAGCCGAATTCAAAATGTCCTAGAAAGGCCTGTAAAAACTATTTTGTAAGGGCTAGGTCTCATAAAGCTGAAACATTTCTAAGATTTTCATCTGAAGAGATACTTTTGATGATTTTTTTATGGCAGGCAACAGTCTCAACACTGTTATTCTGAAGTGACAAAAAGTTTCCCAATTTTCTAAGATACTTAGGATAGAGATAGAGGCCCAATTTAAAATGTCCTAGAAAGTCCTATAAGAACTAGTTTGTAAGGGCTAGGTCTCATAAAGCTGAGACATTTCTAAGATTTTCATCTGACGGGATACTTTTGATGATTTTTCTATGTCGGCCAACAGTCTCAACACGGTCATTTTGAAGTGACAAAAAGTTTCCCATTTTTCTCACATACTTTGTATCGAGATAGAAGCCGAATTCAAAATGTCCTAGAAAGGCCTGTAAAAACTATTTTGTAAGGGCTAGGTCTCATAAGGCTGAGGCATTTCTAGGATTTTCATCTGAAGAGATACTTTTGATGATTTTTTCATGGCAGGCAACAGTCTCAACACTGTCATTCTGAAGTGACAAAAAGTTTCCCATTTTTCTGAGATACTTAGGATAAAGATAGAGGCCCAATTTAAAATGTCCTAGAAAGTCCTGTAAAAACTATTTTGTAAGGGCTAGGTCTCATAAAGCTGAAACATTTCTAAGATTTTCATCTGAAGAGATACTTTTGATGATTTTTTTATGGCAGGCAACAGTCTCAACACTGTCATTCTGAAGTGACAAAAAGTTTCCCATTTTTCTCACATACTTTGAATCGAGATAGAAGCCGAATTCAAAATGTCCTAGAAAGGCCTGTAAAAACTATTTTGTAAGGGCTAGGTCTCATAAAGCTGAGACATTTCTAAGATTTTCATCTGACGGGATACTTTTGATGATTTTTCTATGTCGGCCAACAGTCTCAACACGGTCATTTTGAAGTGACAAAAAGTTTCCCATTTTTCTCACATACTTTGAATAGAGATAGAAGCCGAATTCAAAATGTCCTAGAAAGGCCTGTAAAAACTATTTTGTAAGGGCTAGGTCTCATAAAGCTGAAACATTTCTAAGATTTTCATCTGAAGAGATACTTTTGATGATTTTTTTATGGCAGGCAACAGTCTCAACACTGTTATTCTGAAGTGACAAAAAGTTTCCCAATTTTCTAAGATACTTAGGATAGAGATAGAGGCCCAATTTAAAATGTCCTAGAAAGTCCTATAAGAACTAGTTTGTAAGGGCTAGGTCTCATAAAGCTGAGACATTTCTAAGATTTTCATCTGACGGGATACTTTTGATGATTTTTCTATGTCGGCCAACAGTCTCAACACGGTCATTTTGAAGTGACAAAAAGTTTCCCATTTTTCTCACATACTTTGTATCGAGATAGAAGCCGAATTCAAAATGTCCTAGAAAGGCCTGTAAAAACTATTTTGTAAGGGCTAGGTCTCATAAGGCTGAGGCATTTCTAGGATTTTCATCTGAAGAGATACTTTTGATGATTTTTTCATGGCAGGCAACAGTCTCAACACTGTCATTCTGAAGTGACAAAAAGTTTCCCATTTTTCTGAGATACTTAGGATAAAGATAGAGGCCCAATTTAAAATGTCCTAGAAAGTCCTGTAAAAACTATTTTGTAAGGGCTAGGTCTCATAAAGCTGAAACATTTCTAAGATTTTCATCTGAAGAGATACTTTTGATGATTTTTTTATGGCAGGCAACAGTCTCAACACTGTCATTCTGAAGTGACAAAAAGTTTCCCATTTTTCTAAGATACTTAGGATAGAGATAAAGGCCCAATTTAAAATGCCCTAGAAAGTCCCATAAGAACTTTTTTGTAAGGGCTAGGTCTCATAAAGCTGAGACATTTCTAAGATTTTCATCTGACGGGATACTTTTGATGATTTTTCTATGTCGGCCAACAGTCTCAACACGGTCATTTTGAAGTGACAAAAAGTTTCCCATTTTTCTCACATACTTTAAATAGAGATAGAAGCCGAATTCAAAATGTCCTAGAAAGGCCTGTAAAAACTATTTTGTAAGGGCTAGGTCTCATAAAGCTGAAACATTTCTAAGATTTTCATCTGACGGGATACTTTTGATGATTTTTTTATGCCAGGCAATGGTCTCAACACTGTCATTCTGAAGTGACAAAAAGTTTCCCATTTTTCTAAGATAGTTAGGATAGAGATAGAGGCCCAATTTAAAATGTCCTAGAAAGTCCTATAAGAACTATTTTGTAAGGGCTAGGTCTCATAAAGCTGAGACATTTCTAAGATTTTCATCTGACGGGATACTTTTGATGATTTTTCTATGTCGGCCAACAGTCTCAACACGGTCATTTTGAAGTGACAAAAAGTTTCCCATTTTTCTAAGATACTTAGGATAAAGATAGAGGCCCAATTTAAAATGTCCTAGAAAGTCCTGTAAAAACTATTTTGTAAGGGCTAGGTCTCATAAAGCTGAAACATTTCTAAGATTTTCATCTGACGGGATACTTTTGATGATTTTTTTATGCCAGGCAATGGTCTCAACACTGTCATTCTGAAGTGACAAAAGGTTTCCCATTTTTCTAAGATACTTAGGATAGAGATAGAGGCCCAATTTAAAATGTCCTAGAAAGTCCTATAAGAACTATTTTGTAAGGGCTAGGTCTCATAAAGCTGAGACATTTCTAAGATTTTCATCTGACGGGATACTTTTGATGATTTTTCTATGTCGGCCAACAGTCTCAACACGGTCATTTTGAAGTGACAAAAAGTTTCCCATTTTTCTCACATACTTTGAATAGAGATAGAAGCCGAATTCAAAATGTCCTAGAAAGGCCTGTAAAAACTATTTTGTAAGGGCTAGGTCTCATAAGGCTGAGACATTTCTAAGATTTTCATCTGACGGGATACTTTTGATGATTTTTTTATGGCAGGCAACAGTCTCAACACTGTCATTCTGAAGTGACAAAAGGTTTCCCATTTTTCTGAGATACTTAGGATAGAGATAAAGGCCCAATTTAAAATGTCCTAGAAAGTCCTATAAGAACTATTTTGCAAGGGCTAGGTCTCATAAAGCTGAAACATTTCTAAGATTTTCATCTGAAGAGATACTTTTGATGATCTTTTTTTATGGCAGGCAACAGTCTCAACACGGTCATTCTGAAGTGACAAAAAGTTCCCATTTTTCTAAGATACTTAGGATAGAGATAAAGGCCCAATTTAAAATGTCCTAGAAAAAGGGTTTCCGAACGCCCCGGCAAGCACAGCGCACGCTTTTCTGAGTCTGTGCACATAAGTCCTCCATTTCTTCAATAACTTGAGCAGAGAGCCAAGTCAACTACCACAAAAGAAGATATCAGTTACATTTTGACTCAGGGATTCCAACGGTTGGTGTCTTAACAAACAAAACTTACATTTAGCTGCTTAATTGTTTCTGCACAAAAACGTCAGAGTCGGAAACGGCGGGCGATAATACGGCACACGCCCTAGGAGCGGGATCAACAAGCATAGATGGGACACAATGCTATATATAGATTCCCTGGGGGCGTTCGGAAAGTGACAAAAACAGTTCAGCTCTGAGAAACACAATCACAGCCAAGAGCAGCATACGTTCTGTTACAGACGATAATGCAGGGAATGATATCAGCCTGCTATATTATACGATAGTTGTGACGTTAAACGTCCATTAATTTTTTTTTTTTTTTTTTTTATTTGTTTTTTTTTATTTGTTTTTTTTTATTTTTTTTTTTTTTTTATTTTTTTTTTTAATTTTTAAATTTTTTTTTTTTTTCTTCAATTTTCAATTTTTTTTTTTTTTTTTTTTTTTTTTTTAATTGGGGAACGTCATGACACCGCTGCAGTGTTATTACGTTCGCGGCCTCGGCTGGGGCAAAATTCTCATACTATATGGATTATAACTTACTGTTTTCTCGGAAATCAGTCCATAAGACCTGTGAACACTCAAAGACACTGAAGAATAAGTCAAGGTGAGGTTTAATATAACCAATGCAATACGCTGATCAAGTTAGGACGAACTGCCTTTGTTGACTTTGACATTCCGGTATTATCGCTCAACGATGTCATCGGAGGAAGAGGATTCTGCATACTATAGGGCCCAATCTCCGCCTAGCAAAGGTAAGCGGGGACGACCTAAAACGGATAGCCTATCTAAAAAGCTAGACTCTGTCCTGGTACGGCTAGGGAAGATGGAGAAAAACATTGAAACTATCAGTATCTCCGCAAAGGCTATCGGAGGCCTTCAGAAAACCGTTGACAGAATTGAAGGTCAGGTTAAATCTATTCAACATGAGTTAGGCTTAACAGATATCCGTTCAACGGAAAATAAACATAACATAGCTGTTCTTCTAGAAAAAGACGATCATACAAGGCTTTCATTACAGGAAAACAAGGACGTTATTGAAAAAAATGAGAAAGCTTTGAAAGACTTGAAAGTTCAGGTGGACAGGTTGGGAGAATTGGGTGGTAGCAAAGGCCTCTCCGGTAAAACTTTAAACGCAGATGACAAACTGAGGTATGATCTGAATAATCTGCAAAATGAGTTGAACAAGCGCAGCTTAGTTTTCTCAGGTATCGCTGAAAGGCGTAACGAAAGGCTGAAGTTGACAATATCGGAAATTGTCTCGAATATGGGCATTACACTAGAGGCCTATGACATCGAAGCGGTTAAACGTGTAGGCGTCTATTCCGCCTCCGGCCGACCTAGAGACGTCAAAGTGTCGTTCTACAGTCTGGAAACAAAGGATGAGATTTTCTATCGAAAAAACTACATTAGGGCTATTCCTGCATGTAAAGAGATTTGGATTTCAGAAGATCTCACAACGTCCACTAAACGCCATAGAGCGATTCTGAAAACAGTTGTGGAATTTGCCGTTGACAGAAAGATCGACGCTAGGTTGGTGGGGGACACGGTCATTGTTGATGGCTTGCGATATGGGCCAGGTCAGCTGGGTCACTTACCAGAGAAAATATCCCTAGAAAAGGTTCATACCCGTTGTGAGGGTGACACAATTTATTTTCAGGGCAGTTTTTCCCCTCTTTCAAACTTCTATCCTGCTACCTTTAAATTCGGAACGCAAAGTTACATTTCTGCCGAACAAGCGTACGCCCACAGCAAGGCGGTATCTGCTAATAATGGCCAGGCAGCAAATCTCATCATGCGCGAGAGTGACCCATATAAGATCAAGGAGTTAGGAGGCATGGTTAAAAGCTCACCGAACTGGAGAAACGAAGCCTTGGGAATAATGGAAAGGATTCTAAAAGCCAAATTTGAACAAAATGAAACCCTAAGAGACAAATTGTTGGCTACTCAAGATATCAAGTTGGTCGAAGCCACTCGGAGCTCCTTCTGGGCTTCAGGCAAAACATTTAGTGAATTGCGACGCAACAAGACAGTGACAGGATACAACCATCTCGGAAAGCTCCTTGAGAAGACAAGGCGTGTCCTTACCCCATCGGATGAGTAAAAACGGTTTGGATTTTGAATCTTTAAAGTGTATTACCAATATTTCCATATCGTGTGCCATGAACTCGCCTGTTATTATAGTAACTGACTCTAGAGGCAGACGTCTCCAACGGTATATTGAAAAGAACAATTATTTTCAATCTGAAATATCAGTCACGGCTAAACCAGGGGCAACGTTATGGCAAGTAGCACATACTATTGTTCGGCTCCAGAGACAGCATCCAAATCACCAATTTATATTAATGGCAGGCATTAATGACATAACCATGAAAAAGGGCCCACACATCTCAATGTTATTCCCCACGTCACAGGATTTAGAGAGGGAATTGACAGACACATTATGGGAAGTGAATTATTATTTTATGCGTGTCATACCACACACAAATGTCATTTATGCACCTATGTCAGGGCTCGACTACAAACGTTATGTAGGCTATGGCATCGAGGCCCAACAGACTGTCATTAATGAGGGAGTATTACTAGTGAACAAATTTATTATCCGGCTTAATGAAGACAGAGTAAATCCAACCCCATGGGTTTCGCAATTTGTTCACCCTAACAGGCGAGGGGTCAGCAGGCCTGTATATTCCTTGCTAACAGATGGTCTACACCCCTCAGATTTTCTGCTCCAACAATGGGCAAGGCAAATTGTGAAGGTGGTTAAGAAGAAAAACAACGCTCTCGAATAAAGGGGGGGGGGGAAGGGGGGGAAAAACGGAGAGCTGCACATGATGAGAGTATATTTCTATCTTGGCGATGCCTTGGTCTGGTAGACAGGGTACGCCTTTCAGCACTGAGGTCATTAGGCAAAACCCTTAAATTTCCTATATGAAGATAGCAGGCTCGGTCGACGGCTATTTTTCATATGGTAAGAGGGGAGCTATTAACCGTTTCAGGATATATATATGTACTAAGGTGTCTTCTCTAATTTTATAACTAAGGTTTCTGACTGGTGACTTTCATATGTGAAATAGTGTCAGACAATTTATGTTGTAGAAGTTTGTATATTGAAAGATGACATTCGTACCTGTATTATAAAGTAGTCTTCATGGGCTATATGTTGATTATATGTCCTAGTTAGGTGCAGAGTTTGAAAGTTGACATTCGTACCTGTATTATAAGGTAGTCTTTATGGGCTATATGCTGATTGTATGTGCTAAATAGGTGCAGAGTATTGTATGTGCTAAATAGGTGCAGAGTTACAAGAGACCTCCAAGATATATCCAATGATGTTATTCTTTATTTAATAGAGGTTGTTTGACGTTATATATTTTAGTAAAAAGGAGGTTTCCAATAACTAAAGACAAAGTTTGTTCATTATTAGACAATGTAAGATTACGTATAAGATCGTTGACTGCACTGTAAAATAAGAAAATGTTGCCGATTGATATTTCCCAGAACCACAATTTGTTGGACAGATTTAAGATGATGTTAATGCCTAGTATTTTCTCAAGTTACAATTGCTAGACTACAGTACAATTTACAAGTGAAGATTACAGAACTTTGCCGGTATTAAGACTGTCTACCATGCCCATGGAAGGAAGTACCGTCCCAGCGACAGCCAGATAAAATTAGATTCGGATGTCCATCACACGAACTCGCTTCCACAGTCGAATCTGGGTCCACCATATGTCAAGAATCAACAGGGAGAGGAGGAAATAAACAGTGGTTTCCAATTACAAGAGACATTACTATACATGAGGTATTGTAAGGAAAGCATAATGTTTTGGATGTTTGGGCCCCAGCCGAGGTCTGTTGACATGAGAACAAGTTCTTTATGGTTATGAAAGGGTATTACCCATGCTCTATATTCCTGAATGTCTATTGTGTTTTAAGTGTGATATATGTGAAATATGTTGTTGATGTATACATGTTCTTTGTTTGGTATGGGTTCAAAGATCAGGCTATTGAGGTTGATACGATGCTAGGGGAATGGGGACAAGAAGATCAGTTACAACAGAAAGAAGAACAGAAGATCGCTGATTGTTTGGGAAAGGGGGAACAAGAACTCTATATACATTTAACATGGATAATATAAGATTTGCTAGTATAAATGTTAATGGTCTGGGGGAGGCAATTAAGCGGCGTACTTTTTTCCATAAACTGAGAAAAGACTTTGATATTATACTTCTGCAGGAAACTCATAGTACTGATCAAACCAATTTTTTATGGAAAACCGAATGGGGGGGAGAAATGATTTTTTCTAATGGGGTATCCAATTCAAGGGGGGTGGCCGTATTATTTTCGAGCAAACTTGATTTTAAAATTGACAAGGTGGTCAGAGATATACAAGGTAGATTTTTAATTGTTCAGGTATCTATTGAAGAGGAAACCATAATATTGGTTAATGCGTATTGCCCAGTTCAATGTACCCCCCAGGATCAACTGATTAATCTTAGCCGGTTAGAGGAAGAATTGTACAATTTTGAAGAATTACCCATGTTGATAGGTGGAGACTTTAATATACCACTAGATCCCAACTTGGATAGGAAAAACACTTCTTCCCCCCCTACCTCCCGTCAATACCGGACAGTATTATCGGAATTCTTAGTTAATAATGATTTGGTTGACTTATGGAGAGAAAGGAACACTACAATTAAACGATTTACATTTCACAGAGCCCAATCTGCATCTCGTATTGATTACTGGTTCATATCTGAATGTTTTAAAAATAGAATTTTTAAGATGGACATTAAGACCGCTTCATGTACAGATCACTCATTACTTACGTTTGAGTTAAAAAGACAGCAAAAAACTAGGGGCCCCTCCTTCTGGAAACTCAACAATTTGTTGTTGGCAGACAAGAAGTATGTAGAACTAGTTAAAAAAGAATTATCAGAGTTACGTATAAGTACTAAAGAAATAGAACCGGCACAGAGATGGGATTTTGTCAAATTTAAGCTAAGGGACATCTCTATTCAATTTGCTAAAAAAAGGAAAAGAGAAGAAAGGTTGCAGCTGAAGAGTATGCAACAAGAACTAGAAAGCCTGGTACAAACTGATGATTTATCTGATTTAAAGGAGAATGAGAGAAAATACAAGATCGACACTTTAAGAAAGGACATTGAATTTCATGAGCGCAAAGCCACCCTTGCCCTTCTCTTTCGGTCGAAGGCTAATTGGGCATTGAAGGGGGAAAGGCCTAACAAATACTTTTTGAATAGAATTAAGAAGAACTGTATGAATAAATGCATATCCCAACTAACGATAGTAGAGGAAGGCAGAAAATACGAAACGGGTGATCCAATCAAAATATTGTCTACAATTGAAGAGTTTTATAAGAAGGTTTATACCAGAAATACATCAGAATCACTTTTGGATAACATAGAAAAGTTAATAGACCCCAGTAAAATACCAAAAATTTCCCAGTCGGAGAAAGATTTTTTAGACAGAGAGATCTCGGATATTGAACTTTATAATGCTCTCAAAAAACTTAACGCTAACAAATCCCCAGGATCTGATGGCCTTACGCCTGAGTTTTATCGTTACTTCTGGGGCCATATTAAGGGCTTTCTTATGGAATCTTTTCAGGATTCTAAGTTCAAAGGGATGTTAGGTACAGAACAACGAAGAGGTATAATCTCGTTAATTCCAAAGAAAGGAGTAAGCAGAGTTGAATTGAAGAACTGGAGACCAATTACGTTATTGAACACTGACTATAAAATTCTAACCAAAGCTTTAGCATTGAGACTCCAATCTCCCCTTCGAGGGATTGTTCATGATGACCAGACTGGTTTCATGAAAGGTCGTTATATAGGCTCCAACATTAGGATCATTCAAGATGTTATAGATTATTTGAATACAAATGGATTAGCAGGAATTCTGCTCGCCCTTGATTTTGAGAAGGCGTTTGATTCGGTCTCCTGGGAGGCTATATTTGATGCACTGAAACTCTTTGGATGTGGGGAGGAATTTCTGAGTTGGATCAAATTAATATACAGGGATATTTCTTCATGTGTGTCCAATGCTGGTTTTCATACTAATTGGTTTTTTCCCTCCCGGGGAACTCGTCAAGGGTGCTGTATCTCCCCCTACTTGTTTGTTGTCTTAGTGGAATTAGCGGCCATTGCAATTAGGGGAAACAAGGATGTGAAAGGGATTGAAATGCAATATAGATCTGTGAAAATCTCGATGTATGCAGATGACGTTACTTGTTTATTAGGGGACATACAGTCGGTGTACAGGCTTCTGGACATTCTGGAGAGGTTTCGTAGATATGCAGGACTAAAGATCAACCTGGACAAGTCCTTTATTATGAAATTGGGGGTAAAATCTGATCCCCTTCCTCCCAACTGTCCGATAGTAGAAAGACAGATGGTGAATATTCTAGGTATAAAGTTCAAAAATGCTTGGAAGGAAGACGAATATACTCAAATGAATTTTGAAGATAAAATTGACAAATGTCAAAGTATTTGTTCAGCATGGGCAACAAAAAAATTGTCACTGAAAGGTAAAGTCACCGTTATTAATGCCACAGTAATACCTATATTGTTGTATCCAATGTCTTTGATATATACTCCGCCTTATGTGTTTTCAGAATTTAAAAAGATTGTATGTCAGTTTCTCTGGAATAGCAAAGTTAACAAATTAGCTTATGCAACGGTCTGTCAATGTGTCAAGGAAGGAGGTCTTAATATGTTGAATCTGGAAACAATGTATGAGGTATCAAGAATTAAATGGATTATTCGTTTTTGTAATGAATCACGCTCATGTTGGGATTACATACTACCAGAATTTCTTCAATCGGAAGAAGAGCCTGTTTTCAAGACGATTACTGAATTTTTTAGAGCTAAAAGACTCATTCAACTGCAACACTGTGACTCTATGTTCTATAGGAATTTAGTCCAGATCTGGAATAAGATATACATTAGATTTCCTATTCAGGAAGAAGATCGGCAGTATGAGTATTTGTGGCACAACAAGTTCATTAAAATTTACAAACCAGGGAATATGGCTAACTCATGGAGATCAGCTGGTATTGTATCCCTACATGATATTATAAGTAATGGTAGACTCATGTCTGAGATAGAAATTAGGCAAAAATATAAAGTCCCATGCACGTTTCTACACCTTTTACATTTACGGAGAAGTATCCCATGGTTGTCAAGATTATCCTTTCAAAAGGTGAAGACTGAGGTGAATCCGTTATTTATCAACGATTCAGTTCGTGTGGCTATCAATATCAGAAATAGTAATAACAGAAAGATCTACTATGTTCTTAATTCTTTTAGAACCAAACCTCCTGCAAGTCAAAAATACTGGTGTACAGAGTATGGGCTACCTCTAACAGATGGTCATTTATGGACCAATATCTTTACCCACATTTATAAAACGACTAGGGAAACGAAATTACAATCATTCCAATATAGAATTATAAACAGATTGATACCTACGAATTCATATCTATACAAAAGAAAGATCGTCCCTTCAGATATATGTTCTTTCTGTCAAGAAAAAGACACTTTAGAACACTTCTTCCTTGACTGTCCCAAAGTCAGGGACTTTTGGTCTCAATCTATTCGATGGTTGAAGGAGGTTGCAGATATAAATGGTGACTGGACGAGAACTAACATATTGCTGGGTTTTTCAGGCTCTGGTATTCTGTCCCACAGGCTAAACTATATTAGTTCCTTAATCAAGTTCTATATTTATAGACAAAAACTTTTCTATGACAGTAAGTTCTGTCTTTATGCATGGTCATTGGAATTCAGAGAAAAACTACGTATGGAGAAATATATATGTTATATAGAAAACTCTCCTCACAAGTTCAAAAAGTGGGAGACTATAATGCAAAATATTCAGTGAAACACACTGGGCTTCGATTCTCTCCAAGGATGTTCAGAAGCCTTCATACGCGTTAACTTTACTCCACCAGGTCAGGGGTAACTCCAGTGACTCATACCAAAATAATGTATCTTGTCCGGTCTCGTCCTCTTGGGTTTTGTTACCATTATATGTCTCGCTTTTCATGTTTACTACTTAGAAGGATACGGTTAGTGTCCCAACAAAGGGTAAATTGTCTATAATAACTAGGTTTAAGGCAGCACATTATATGACTTTTTTATTGGATGTTTGAATACTGTTACAATACACTATGGTTGAACTTTTATCTAGAACTATGTACAGACATCGAAATGTACTTGAAACATTCATAAAAAGCATAATTTCCACTTGTTAAACGGTATGTTATTGAATTTGTACTGATGATTGGTAAAAAAAAAATTAAAAAAAAAAAAAAAAAAGAGTAAGCTACAATTGAGATTACATCGTAAAATGGTATTGATGAAATATGAATGTGATGTAAACACAAATGCTATTGATGAAATATGAATGTGATGTAAACACAAATGCTATATCTAATACAATAGGTGAACTAAACGCGATATTGCTGTTAGAAAATAAGACACTTTTGGAAAGAAAACGGATTGTTAAGAAATAAGATCTAAGGCGAAATAAAGCTTACTCTATAAAAAAAAAAAAAAAAATGTCCTAGAAAGTCCTGTAAGAACTATTTTGTAAGGGCTAGGTCTCCTAAAGCTTTTTTAAGATTTTAATCTTGGGGAGTACTTTTGATGTATTTTTCATGTCAGCAACAGTCTCAACCCTGTCAATACAAAGTGACAAAAAGTTTCACATTTTTTAAACCACATAGAATGAAGGTAGAAGCACAATTCAAGTGTTTTAGAAAGGCCTGTAAAAACTATTTTGTAAGGGCTAGGTCTCCTAAAGCTTGGACATTTTAAAGATTTTAATCTCGTACTTTTGATGTATTTTTTATGTCGGCAACAGTCTCAACCCTGTCAATCCGAAGTGACAAAAAGTTTCACATTTTTTTAGACCACTTAGAATGAAGATATATCCATAATTCAAAGTGTTCCAGAAAGGCCTATATAAACTATAATGCAATGGGCATATATATCAAGAGACTGGGGCGTTTTGAATATTATCTAATCAGGGGATGCATTTCATGAATTTTTCAGTCACTCAAACTGTCTCAGATGTGCACTGTGGCGAAAACTTTAAAAATGTCTGAGCCTTATGAAACCTAGCCCTTACAAAATAGTTTTTACAGGACTTTCTGAAACACTTTGAATTGTGCTTCTATCTTCATTCTAAGTATTCGAGAAAAATGGGAAACTTTTTGTCACTTCAGAATGACAGTGTTGAGACTGTTGCCCGCCATGAAAAAACATCAAAAGTGCTCCCCGAGATGAAAACTTTAAAAATGTCCCAGCCTTATGAAACCTAGCCCTTACAAAACAGTTTTTACAGGACTTTCTGAAACACTTTGAATTGTGCTTCTATCTTCATTCTAAGTATTCAAGAAAAATCGGAAACTTTTTGTCACTTCAGAATGACAGTGTTGAGACTGTTGCCCGCCATGAAAAAACATCAAAAGTGCTCCCCGAGATGAAAACTTTAAAAATGTCCCAGCCTTTTGAAACCTAGCCCTTACAAAATAGTTTTTACAGGACTTTCTGAAACACTTTGAATTGTGCTTCTATCTTCATTCTAAGTATTCGAGAAAAATGGGAAACTTTTTGTCACTTCAGAATGACAGTGTTGAGAGTGTTGCCCGCCATAAAAAAACACCAAAAGTGCTCCCCGAGATGAAAATCTTAAAAATGTCCCAGCCTTTTGAAACCTAGCCCTTACAAAATAGTTTTTACAGGACATTCCTGAAACACTTTGAATTGTGCTTCTATCTTCATTCTAAGTATTCGAGAAAAATGGGAAACCTTTTGTCACTGCAGACTCACTTTAGCTTTGATCATAAAAATTATGAAAATTAGGACCTGATCTGAAAACTTTTTGACCATCCTAGCCTTATAATCTATACACCATACATTACATATTTTAATCATTTTTCTTAAATACTTAGAATAAAGATAGAACTATAATTACAAATCGTTACAGAAATACCTGTAATGACTGTAATGCATTTCATATATATTACTGTAGCACCATCTAGTGGCAATTCGCGGAACTACGCGCAAAACGGTCGCGCCGCCTATGGCGGGTGTATGTATTAAAGTGCGGCAGTGATCGGCCCACGGCAGGGCCTTCTTCCAGTCCATAGAGTGTATGTCCATGGTCTAGCTAAAGACATTCAAAAGAGAAGAGCAGGTTTGAGTTTTTCTCTACACAAGAACCTCATTCTCATTTTCACTCTTCATTCATAGATTTGGTAATGTTTGTCTCCATGTTGGGGAAAAGCTCCAAGCATTTCTTGTTGAAAATGCATCTTTTTACTCAGAGGACATGAAGCCGCCACTGCCACTAACTGATGAGTGCCACACTTTAGTACATGCACTAACTCATAGGGAGAGCCACTATTTTTTGGAAAGTTCCGAGATGTGCCACCAGATGGTGCTACAGCAGTATCTACCCAGTACATTACAGTCATAACAGGCCTTTTGTATTGTGGTTCTATCTTTGATATAAGTATATTG
The DNA here is from genome assembly GCA_950022655.1 of Alentia gelatinosa. NCBI lineage: Eukaryota > Metazoa > Annelida > Polychaeta > Phyllodocida > Polynoidae > Alentia > Alentia gelatinosa. Next base: position 27,867,561 of record OX465592.1, read on the forward strand.
GAAAGATGGTTGAATTGTGTAATGAATGGTGGATGAATTATAAGGCTTTGATGTTTCGAAGTTTTTTTTTCAAATCAATGGGCATATATCGGGGGGATGGTTAGACTGGCCTCAGTCCCTGTATCCTACTCCTCCCCCCCTTCTGAGTGATACAGGCCAGTCAGAGAAGGACACATACTACTCTTATACTACTAAGTTTTATACTAGTCTAACACTACTAATTACTTCCCCCTTATCTCGATGTCCAACTGAATCCCTAATAGAAATTTATACACCATAATCAGCTTGTCTGGGTTTTTTGTGTGGATTATAACAACAGCTTGATATTCTAGTTATTATAGGCCTTTCTACATACAATTAATTGTAGTTCTATCTCTATTAAAAGTGGTCTAAAATTATGTGAACAATTTTGTTCGCTGGAATGCCACATTACTAGTACATATATCAATAAATATTTATCAATTTTTTCAAAATTTTCGCCCTATAACAACACAATACATCTATTTTTCAAACCTGCATTTTACCTACCTGAGGCCAGAAACTGATATGAAAGTAGAAGTCCTAATTTCCTATAATACAGATATTTAACTATCACAAGTAATTCATTCCAATAAGATATGGGCAGATGTCTTGATTTTGGTTGAATTTTTTTTTATTCTCCAGCACTTACTAGCCATAATTTTATCAAAATTTAAAATGAGAAAGCTTATATATAGTTCTTTGCAACATCCCATAACTATATATGTTGGCCTGTCAGGATTCTTGTTACAAGATCTTGAATTTTATTCAACTCACAGAAATGCCAATTTTTTTTTTTTTTTTAATGTAGCTCCTTTAGTATTTATTCTCTCATATCAATTATTATTTTCATAAGGATTTCAGTATAATATTTCTTAGCCTTAGACATTGCTTCACAGTAAATGATAACTTTTTATATGGAGGCTCTTTTAAGGCTCTGTTCCATTGAGCCGAATTCACCCGCGAGGTGCTACATCCCATTTTTATTTTAACCCAACTGGTGTGTGTCTGGCGTACATCTGAGTGCTTGTCATTTTACTAGTTTTGTTACATGTGTAGGGGTCAGGGCAGTCGAGCAGCGTTGTTTCACTTTAGAACTAGGTGGCGCGAGTGCCGATCCTTGCTGTGCGGTATGGCCGGCGGACCCGCAGTATGCAAATGCTGCGGGTTCACCCGCATTACGTAACTCGGCCGCTATATAAGGTCGAGTCCACAGCGGGTTGATAGGACTTCTCACGGTGCCTCTTTACGGAGTGAACGTCTGAAGCCTCACGAGTTGGTTAGGTTGTGTTGAAACACCTTTCAACGTTGAAGAGACCAGTATCTCTTCCCGCGCTAGTTGGTGCCCCATAGCACCAACGGATTGTGTATTACTTCCAGTAATAAACGAACGGTAAACTGAAACTGTCCGGAGTCTGGTTTTCTATTCGCGGTTAAGCGGTAGTTGGTAGATCTCGGATCTCCCTCCCTTCTCCAGTGGGTAAAGCCGAACCCACCTGTATTGGCACGGTAAGTACAGGGTAGCGACTAGTCTCGGAACCTCTGGTCGGCTGACGATCGCGGAGAGTGGTAACACACTTTCAGCGACTAGAGGGTAACCGCTACATTGGTGCCATGACCAGGATCTTTGGCTGCTTGCACAGCCGAAGATCACTGGAGAGGTAGGATGGCGGAGAAGCCGGGTGTAAAAACCCGGTCAAAGATCGCCGAGCAGAGCCCTGCCGCAGAAGGCGTAGCCAGCCCGGAGAAGACACAAGATGTCCGTACTCCAGTGGCAGCTGCTAGCCAGTCGCGGAAGAAGGCTGCGAGGAACGTGGCTGAGCAACTAAGCTCAACCGTGCTCCACATGGGGACCCCTAGAGCAGACTCCATGGAAGAAAAGGACCTGGAAGGAGTAAGCCGAATAGGCGATTCCGAGGAGGGTCCTGAGCGTGGGGAAACCCCAGTAACCCGGCCTAAGATCGATTCTCGGATCGATCATGAAGCCGAGCAACGTCAAGCGAAGCAGCGTCTACTCGAAGAGCAAGATACTGCTAAGTTGATGTTGCAAGATGTGTATTCTCGGGCCAAGGTAGCCGCTGAGTCACTGCGAGTGCAAAAAGAACAGCTTGCTCTGGCCGAGGATCAAGAAAAGGCAGTATTGGTGCGCACACAGCGCGCAGAGGCAGACTATGCTTTAAAGTATAGGACTCCACCGCCAGGTTGGCAGAGTGTGACCAAGGATCACGTATACTCCCCACAAGGGAATGCAACGGGTCCTTGTGTGTTTACTCCGCCACGAATAGATCGGAGACCTCCGATGGTGAACTTTGCTTCCCCAACGGACTCTCTGAAAGACTCTACGCATGCTAGTGATAGGGGAGTACTGTCTAATTCCGCGATAGCTGAATTAGGACTTAACCCTGTGCTTGCGGAGAGTAACGCGGATCGGGTGTTCAATCGATCTCTAGCACAGGCTAGGGATGTCCCGATTGTGAGACCGGCAGAAACGGCCAGACGTAACGCCATTATTCCGAAGCCTTTTGGTAAAGGAATGGTGTGGGAACACTGGTTTGCCGGGTTCTGTGAGGATGTCCAGTGCAATGGGTGGAGTACTACGGATGCATTGCCGTACCTCATGAGAGCGTTGCGAGATGGACCCGGCGAGGCTGCTTTACGCGCCTACCGGCGTTCGACTACGCATGGATGGGATGCCCTTGTAGAATTGGCGTCCTATTACTGTGGGCAGCTAGTAACGCTGAACCCTCGTTCGACTTTTCTAAGTCGGATACAGGGTAAAGACGAGTCCGCCCGTGCTTATGGGTTAGCCTTACAGCAATTGCTGATGGAGGTTTACCCCGGTACTAGACTGGACTCACCGGCACTGCATGAGGATCTACAAACTCAGTTTGTGAAGGGTCTCAGAGACGAGGACATCCGCACAGAGGTGGTCTTGAAATGGGAGCCTGGTATGACCCTCATACAGGTGTTGAAAATAGTGGACGCCTATGAACAAAGGTGTGCTCTGTTTGGACAGTATGGAAAACCTGCGAGTAAAACCCGTGTTGCCATGCTAACGCCATCCTGGGAACAGGATGAGTTGGCGACCGAAGAAACCAGCGACCCCGAAATGGAGGATGTACTCTCCGCAGTGCGGTCAATGGTACTCGGACGCCGTGGTGTCCGCGGTAGGGGCCGTGGCCGGTTGAATCCAGGGAGGCCCAGAAATGGGAACCCTCAGGTGACAGAACAGGCCGTGGGTAAAGATTCCAAGGAATCACCTACTGTTACGGAATTGTTGCTGCAGATCAATGAAAGGTTATTGCAATTGGAGAAAAAACAATTGGATACTCGACGTTGTTGGCAGTGCGGAAAGACTGGGCACATTTCTCCGGAATGTCCCCAGAAGCTGGCTGCTGTAGAAACCACAGACGGCCCTCTAGCTTTGCCTCCCCCTCCTGAGGATCCAGTAAACTAGAACGGGCTACGGTAAGTGGCGAGACAGTAGCCCCTGCAACTGTACGCCTGAGTACACAAACTGGAGAACCAGCGAGTAAAGTGAATCTTACTCGGACCAGAGAGGAAGAGATTTCGAGTCAGATTGCTACAATTTGTTCTCGCTATCTATCTCCGAGACATCCCTGCTTACAATGGTTACGCCAGCGTGGATGGGACCTCGGGACCCTCGATGGTATTTCCCGGTTTATTCAGCAGCCTTCTCCTCTAGGGGGGAGACGATGGTATGTGCCTGTGAGAATTCAGGGGTTGAAAGTAGATTTGTTGGTTGATACGGGAGCAAGCCGCTCTGTGTTGAACCACAGTTTATATAAGACTTTTCAATTTGATCCGGAATGTAAAGTTTCGGAAGCAAGTGCAAGGGCTGCTAATGGTACTCCGTTGAAGTGCTACGGCAAAGTGATTATCCCGATCTCAGTAGGTAACACTGAATTAGTGTGGAGTCCCATACTCAGTGATATCGAAGAGAATGGAATAATTGGAATAGACTTCCAAGCGTTGTATGGAGTGTCATTGGACCTTCAGCAAGGCCTGCTTCGGATTAAACACCCGGAACAGCTGGAAGTAGAATGTTCCTGTAGACAGATTTCTTCAGTGGTGTCTGTCAGGCAGGATGTAAGCATCTCCCCTCAACAGATGGTAAATGTGCTAATAGCTGGGGAAGGTGACTTGCCGTTGGCAGATGCTATGTTTGAGCCTGATCCGATGTTATTTCCAGACAAAGGATTACAGGCTTGGGACACCCTTATGGGTGGAGCTCGGATCGGATCTATACCCGTAAGTAATCATACTACGGGGAGGATAGTGTTGAAGAAAGGTGATGTTGTTGGCCGAGTAATATTGGCTAACTCCGTAGATACAGTGGAGGTCCGTCCTCTAGGTATTTCATCTATCAACAACGACGCGAGAGAAGAGAGGATTGGGTGCGTGAACACAAACTCGGAAAAAGATCCCGGGTCTGCAGTTCTGCACGAGACCCTAGAAACTCTGATCACTGCTGCAGATGCCCTAACAAGTGCGGAGCACCGGGAATTAAGAGTTATGCTAGGAAGGTTGAATAAGATCTTTGCGCGGCCAGGAGACCCATTGGGTAGAACTGATCGTGCAGAGCACCACATAGATACAGAGGGAAACATTCCATTTAGACTACCCTACCGGAGACTACCGCCCATAAAGCGGGAAGCTTTGGAAGAGGAGTTACGGAAAATGCTTTCTCAAGATGTGATCATACCCAGCGAAAGCCCTTGGGCCAGCCCTGTGGTGATGGTTACTAAGAAGGATGGTACTTGCCGGTTCTGTATTGACTACAGAAAACTGAACGGTATCACCCGAAAGAATGCCTATCCAATACCACGGATCGATGAGAGTCTCGACTCTCTCGGGGGGAACCAATGGTTTTGTACCTTAGATCTCCAATCCGGATATTGGCAGGTAAAGATGGCTAGTGAGGATCAGCCGAAAACTGCCTTCACTACCCACGAAGGGCTGTATGAATTTACAGTAATGCCCTTTGGCCTCTGCAATGCCCCGGCTACGTTTGAATCCATGATGGATCAGATGCTGAGAGGCTTGCAGTGGAAGAAATGTTTGGTTTATTTAGACGACATAATTGTTTTCGGGAAAACCGTGGAACAATGTCTGAATAACCTAGCGGAGGTCTTTGAACGTATAGAGTCTTACAGCTTGAAACTCAAACCTCAGAAATGTAAACTGTTCAAACGATCAGTGGAGTACTTGGGTAGGATAGTTACGGGTGATGGTATCCGCGCTGACCCATCCAAGTTGGAAGTAGTGGCCAAATGGCCTCGACCCCGGAATATAAAAGAAGTAAGATCTTTCCTCGGATTCTGTTCATATTATCGTGACTTTATCCCGGGTTTTTCCAAAACTGCCCATGCTTTGCAACAGTATGTAGTCCAAGACAAAGCCGGAAAGTCGAAGGATATTCTATGGAATTCCGCGGCCGAGGAAGCGTTCTCGGGACTAAAGAGAAAGTTTGAAGAGACTCCGGTCCTCCATTATCCATTGCCTCAGGATCGATTCATCCTTGATACCGACGCGAGCAATGACAGTATTGGAGCGGCACTGTCTCAGATACAGAACGGAGTAGAAGTTCCCATTGCTTTTGCAAGTAATAGCTTGAATAAGGCACAGCGGAACTACTGCACTACAAAGAGAGAACTTCTCGCTGTAGTAGTATACATAAGGAAATATCGACACTTCCTCGGAGGTGGAGATTTCACGTTACGTACGGATCATTCCTCGTTGAAATGGCTCTTTAACTTTAAAGACGCCGAAGGGATGATCGGAAGATGGCTGGCAGCTTTATCCGAATTCGGACTTAAGAACTGTCAGATAGAACACAGACCCGGTAAATCACACATTAACGCGGATAGTCTCTCCCGGAGACCATTGCGTAAGTGTGGGCGACCTGACTGTGTAGACTGTGGGGAACATGATGCTATCTTGGCTGCGTTGCACCAGATGGGTAATCCTGATCCCGCGTTTTATCAGTGGACACTGGAACAGACCCGAGAAGCTCAACAGAGTGATCCGGATATGTCCCGGTTGATTAAACTGGTAAAGAATGGCCTCCATAGACCACGAGGAAAGGAACTCTCAATAGAGAACCGGGAGTTCCAAATACTCTGTAGTCAATGGACGGAGTTGACTGTGAGGGATAACGTGTTATATAGGATGAGAACCACAGTGTGTCCAGTAAGGAGACATTTACAGTTGGTTGTACCCATAGCACTGCGTCCTGGACTTTTGACTCTGTGTCATGAACATAGAAGTTCGGCACATTTCGGAAAAAAGAGGACTGCCGCTAAAATAAAGCGACATTACTACTGGCCCTGAATGAACGCCGACATAGAGCGATGGATTCTAGAATGCGCAGTCTGTTGTAGGGTTAAGCCCGGCGAAGGCATAGGGAAGATGCCCTTACAACAAAAGCTATTTGGAGTCCGGTTTGCCCGCATTGCTCTCGATATCATTTCTGGTATCGATGAGTCCGATGACGGCAATACCTGCATGATGGTGGTGATGGATTACTACACAAAATATGTGCAGATCTTTCCCATGAAAGATCTCAAAGCTGCTACCTGCGCGGAAGCACTTGTGAAGAATTGGGTGCTATGTTTCGGACCTCCGAGTATTTTACACTCCGACCAGGGAAGAGAATTTGAGTCTCAAATTTGGCAGGAAATGTGTAGAATATTAGAGATCAAGAAAACACGCACCAACCTGTATCGTCCTCAATCAGATGGGATGGTAGAGCGGTTCAATCCAACGTTGATACAGTGCTTGTGCACAATGGTCAATGAAAGCCGCAGTAACTGGGATGAATTAGCACCATTTATAGCACACGCTTACAATGGTACTATTCATTCTAGTACGGGGTGTTCACCTAATCTACTTGTCTTCGGAGAAGAGATTGTGATGCCCGCAGACATTGTCTATGGGGTGCCGGGAGTCTCCGCTGAGATACCCTGCCCTATAGGGTTCGTGGAAAAACTTCGGGAACGCTTTGTGGAGGCTTATTACCGAGCAAGGCGAGGCCTAGAGAAAGCCGCGGAGTGGCAGAGGTCGGGACATGATGTTCGACTAAAGCCGAGAAAGTTCCAGGTTGGAGACCGAGTAATACGATATCACTCACCGTTAGTGAATGTAAAACTCGCCCCAAACTGGGATGGTCCGTTTGTTATAGTTGAAGTGCTGTCAGAGATGACAGTAGTCATCGAAGATGAATGGACACGGAAGCGCTATAAGTCGCATGTTGCTCGATTGAGAACATGGCACTGTACGCGCAATAGAGCTGGCTCTGATAACACGGAGTCCCCGCCCCAGCCGGTACCGCTTTCAGCGAAGCCCACTCGCAGGACAGGGAATTCCCGGATCAAAGCCGGTAAGAGTTGCAAGGGCCCTCCGCCAACACGGCGGAAGCCTGGTCGTCCGCGTGAGGTAAAGATACCCCCGTCTGACTCGAGAGAGAAAGACTGGGAGGATTTGAAGCCCGAAGCGGAGGACTACAAAGGCCCTACTGATCGTTCTATGTATACGAAACATGGAAAATCAGTAAAAATGAAAATAGAATTGGAAAACAATTCAACCACCCGCCGCAGCGCCCGAATACGCGGCAAAACTGCGGTCAGCTACAAAGAGTAGTGGTGCGTAATTGTTGTCGAAAATAACACAACGAGAAGTAAACGCTGGCCAAACCTGCGAGTCCTAGGGTTGGTTGATTGATTGGATGACGGTTGAAACCTGATAAAAGACGGACTTATGGCAGCAGTCCCGACGTTGCTCGAAGGGATTCCCCGTAGAGGGCCCTCCAGAGGCTGCATTATTTGCCATAACGTTCTAATTTGATGGTTTTTAATCTCTCGATCATCAACTTATACCTTCTTGAGATGCGTAATGGTGGTCAGATGGAATTGGAAACCCCCACGGGCATAGATTCGGCTTGGCGCAGTGAAGCGCCAAGGGCCTTGCGAGCTCGGGAGACAGTGCGTCTGTCGGCCTGGGCAGTGACGACTCCCTAGGGGGTAGTCACAGTGGTGACTCGGGTGCTCTGGATTCCGGTCCAGACGACACCCAGTCAGCACAGCGCGGAGAGTCCAACCCTTCCACTACGGTGGCAGAGGCAGGACCCGGTTCGCCTAAGACATCAGTTTCGGCTGAAAGCTCTGGGCGAGTTGCTTCCGTGAAAGGTGGGAAACTAGACCTTTCCCATGTGAAGAGCTCTGGGTACGGGCAGAAGTCAGTTTCAACTACTCCTGCTAAGCCCAAGGCTTCCCGTTTGCTGAAACCGACGTTTACGCCGGTGAAAGCAGCGGAGAAGAAAGGAGATGCTCAGCGAGCTAAGTTGACTCCCGTTGGTCGCGGCCGCGGGAGACCAATTAGCAGACCTGATCCTCCTGCTCCCGGGGGTATTCCAGCCAGTCCATGGGACCGGTGGACCCGGAAACTTCAGAACATCCCTGATCCCGACATACGCGCTTTGGCTATGAAGGGGTTAGTGGATCGATGGGTTGCTAGTCAGGGCCCGGAGAATGTTGTACCGGTGGTATCCCCCTCGAGGGTTGAAGCCCCGGTGGTAGCACCTCCGGCCCCGGCTACTAGCCAAGATACGCCCGCCACTACGGAGAGCGCTATGGAGGTTGACGAAACCCCTGGTGCTTCCACGGAGTCAGTGGAGCCGGCTACTTCCTCGGAAGGAGCAAAGGCCGCTGAAGGGCATGCCACGGAGAAGGCGAAGCCGGCTAAAAAGTCGACGGAACCTGTCTCCGTGGAAGATAAACCGGCTGAAAAGCCAGTAAGTAGCTCCGCCGACAGTGAGACCGGTGATTTTGTTCCCGGTGCTAAGCGCGCTCAGAAGCGTAAGGTGGCCCGCAAGCTGCCGAGCTGTCTGGTTGGGCGCAAAGCGAAGTGTCTAGAAGACCTCCGCCTCAAAGACCGCCATTGGCTACCGGAACCGGTAGGGGAAGATGGCGTGTCTGATGACAAAGAGTGGCTTCAGGACGAGGGCTCTGCGAACACGTGGTATATCACCCGTGTGGAAGGAGTCAAGAGTGCCTCCAACCAAAAGTACAACATCCTCCAGAAGGAAAAGTTGAACTTTGCGTTGCGACAGTTTACTGTCGGCGGGCACTGTGTCTTTTTGTGTTGCCAGGGCGGGGATGTGAAAACATCACCTGCCTACGCCACAAAAAGGTTGTACGCGCTGCATCTCGTAGAGATGCATTTAGCTGAGTTCCCCTGGTACCGTTGTAACGCAGGACGGTGCTCAGCTGATTCGGGTTCATCGCGCTGGTCGTGGATGATTCGTCACATGTTGGACGAACACGGGATCGGTGCTGTTCGGGGTAGGGAAAGGACAATGCGGCTTTTTAATAAGTTCGTAGGGTTAGTTTCCGAAGCCCGGGCTAAGGGTGTCGAACCTAAGCGCAAGGCTATTGACGGGAAATATACCGTGTCTTGGAAACAGAATCGTAGCTTCGGCACGACTCTGCGGATAAGCTCACCGGATATGGAACGGATGAAGCACTTGCGTGACACCGCGCGTGGTGGCAGCGCGAAACGGGACCGGAGTGTAGACTCCACGAACCGCAAGCCTGCTGCAAAGAAGACTAAGAGCTTGTCTAAGTCCAGTAGTGACTCAGACGACGACTCGAAGTCGAGCCGGTCAGTGCGAAGCCAGACACCGGGCTCTGTAACTTTGGGGGATGTTCTCAATTCCTCAAAGACGGGCCCAGCGAAGGAAAAGCCTGGCCGGAAAGGGTCGAGTGCGCCTAAAGAGGAGAAATCCTCTAAGGGTTCTGGAGAGACAGCGGTCTCGTCTGACGCTTCGGCGTCGACTAGCACTGCTGGTGCTCGCCCGAAAAAAGCAAAAGTACCCAAACCTAGTGAGGAAAGTGGCGCAGAAGGTGGTAGAGAAGAGGAGTACCCTCCTCTACCCCGCCACTGCGCCCTGCCCCTAAGGTAGTGAGCCAGCCTAGACCTCCGCCCGCGGAAGAGACTAAGCCTGGTAAACACGGGGAACAGGTTGATGTGTACTCCGGCGAACAACATCTGACACTGGCTACTATAGCTAAGACAGATTGGCGCCCGTATCATATGCAAACCTACTTGGACCGCATTGATAAACAGTCGATTATCAATGCTAACAAGTTTAGGGTAGCACAGATGCGGGTCGCGGAGTACGAGTGCGTCATCGCTCATCAGCGCATGTCTAGCCTCTTGCAAGTGCCATTGGAAAACAAAGCTAGCAGGGGTTGAGGCGCGATTGGCGCGTTCAGAGCTTGCCCTGCAGGAGTACGACTACAAGTGTCGCACTGTAATGGGGGTGAGCATGTTCGACGTTGAACCGTCTAACATCGCAGGTGCGGAAGCATCCTGGTTGTTACATCAGCGTTGAAGGGGGCGATATCTCGACTTTGTGTCGACTCCAACCCTGACAATGCAGCAAGCAGGCGCATTGTTAGATTGGGGTCCCGAGAGGGATTACGCCCTAGATGGACAGTCGTCCCAGGCTTCGGCCATGGACACTGCTCCATGCAACCGGTCTCAGAGCACCGGTGGAAGTTCCTCGGAATCTCCACAGGTTTCTCTGAGGCAGCCGCCGCCAGTGACCCATGTCGGAACGAGACCAGCTAGCATGCCTCCCCGGCAGCAGCAAGTCCCGTTTGGCCGGGAGTTGGAAGAATTAGGACCTATGTTCCCCCCGTTGCCGTTCACCTCAACGGTGACGTGGGATTCTCCCGACATCGCTGACGACATCAGCACGGCTGACCTGAATGCGGTGATGTCTAGGTTCCGGGTCACAGACCCGCTTAGCCCACCACCAAATGTTGGTCAGCAGGCTGCCGCGACGAGGCCCGCCACCCCGTCATCTACAGTTGCCCCTCCAGCTGAGGCCCCCACCGATGAACAACCCGGTTGTTCCGGCGAGAGGCCAGCTGGCTGAAGGGCCTGTAGCTAGGCAGCATCAGTCCATCCTACGCTGAATCTAGAGAACCCCCGGAGGTTCCCCGGTATCACTGTGGGATGGAGAGAGGCAGGACGACTCCTGCCACAGAGGATGGATCGACATATTCAACCCTAGTTGTCTGTGCCTGTCCGTCCGCCGGCTCCTCAGATATTAACTCAAGCAGTTCTTACCTGGGGATCACCCACGCCTGAATTCAGTTTCAGGTGGAGAGGGTGACTGGTTTGGTCCCCCATATAAGTGGTGCTTCGATCAGCGGCCCCCGTGGTCGCTGGGAGGGGTAGTACAGGTGGATCAAAATAGAAAAGCGATCTCGGGTTGGGCCGTGGAGAATCACCCCCGTGGTGAATTTTCGCTGCACAACTTGAGTTTCAGAAGGCTGATGGGTCTCTCGATGGTAGCCCCGTTGTAGGGCCCCATTGCGAAACACTCCGGCCTGTGGTGCTTTTCGCGGGTTAGACTCCGGTTTAACACCGCGGAAAGTGAAGGTGAGAAATGGGGCTGAGACCCGGCTTCGGCAAGTGGTTTCAGTTCCCTGTGGGGTAATTCACGCTGGACTCGCTTGGTCTTTTGCCAGTGAGGGAAGTGTGAATCACCGTGTGGATAGGGGTTGGGGCCTTCAGTGGTTCCTGCAACTCCTATCCAAGAGATGGATATAGCGCGCCACGCTATAAGGACGCTGATACCAACTTTTTACGGAGATGGGAACTCCTACACGGAGAAGAAAACGTGCTTGGCTATCTTTTTCTTTCTCCTTATACACATGTTACTCTCTTCACAACGATGACCTGCGGGACGGGCCATGTGAAGTCAAAAAGGTGGGGGGGGTTCGCGGAATTGCTCCCCCTAACTACGCTGGAGCTGTGCTGGGAAGACAGTCGGAAGCCTGGCGCCCGGAAGCAGGGGGCTGGATCGAGTAGGTCCCCACGCTGACGGGTCTGCCAGGCTCGACACTAATACTACGTTATCCCTGGCTTACAACTCCGGCACAGTGGGAGGCGGAGTGCTCATTAGTGAGGGCTGACCCCTTGTAGGTCCGAGCCGGTGAGTCCTCTCCGCCCGATACTCAAGGAAGCCAGGGAAAAGCCAACAACATCGGCGAGACGGGTGATATTGTTACGTTTATATTTATTACCAGGGTGGTAGCGAGGCTACTCCGTTTTTATATACCGTATTACCCTTATGTCTTCCTCTTTCAGCATTGAAAATGTGTAAATTTTACTTTCCCATCTCAACCTTATTATACATCAGTATCAGTAAAAAGATTCTTTGTGAACGTTGAATGGTTAGACACGTATTCAGAACTGCTCGACTTAGTTATTAAACTTTTTCGGGATGTCCTCTTTGCAACGCAATGGTTGCCAGTCCCCCCCTTCGTAAAAGCTGGGAGGGGTAATGTAGGGGTCAGGGCAGTCGAGCAGCGTTGTTTCACTTTAGAACTAGGTGGCGCGAGTGCCGATCCTTGCTGTGCGGTATGGCCGGCGGACCCGCAGTATGCAAATGCTGCGGGTTCACCCGCATTACGTAACTCGGCCGCTATATAAGGTCGAGTCCACAGCGGGTTGATAGGACTTCTCATGGTGCCTCTTTACGGAGTGAACGTCTCAAGCCTCACGAGTTGGTTAGGTTGTGTTGAAACACCTTTCAACGTTGAAGAGACCAGTATCTCTTCCCGCGCTAGTTGGTGCCCCGTAGCACCAACGGATTGTGTATTACTTCCAGTAATAAACGAACGGTAAACTGAAACTGTCCGGAGTCTGGTTTTCTATTCGCGGTTAAGCGGTAGTTGGTAGATCTCGGATCTCCCTCCCTTCTCCAGTGGGTAAAGCCGAACCCACCTGTATTGGCACGGTAAGTACAGGGTAGCGACTAGTCTCGGAACCTCTGGTCGGCTGACGATCGCGGAGAGTGGTAACACACTTTCAGCGACTAGAGGGTAACCGCTACACATGTCTAGATGGCGTCTAGATGGTGTGTTCGGTTTCATAAGAACTAGACATTAGACTTCGTTTTGGCCGTTCTTGCTTGCACTGTTGGTGCTGTATTTCATATCTGTCTAACACTTTTGTCACGAAACTAGTGTAATAGGTCCATGACGTGTAGATTTGTCTAATTCTTATGTTTGGGGGTCTGTCTTTTCCTAAGGATAGCTACTTGTGTTGTCACGAAACTAGTCCACCCCAATGTATGTATGGTGTCACAGACATGTCACAAACCTAGTGAAACAGGTCCAGGTCACACCACCACTGGAGCACTGTCTCTGTAGTGCGTCGGCCCACCTGGGGGGGGTCCAGATGTTGACAAGCTTGGCTGACCTTTGACTGCAGCAGAGCTGGTGTCCGTCTGTGGCATGTGGTGACCCAATTGCGAGTGTAACTGCAGGGGTGGTCGGAGGCATATCTTTCAGGCCATTGGCCCCCTTCATTCACCTTGCATCCATTGCACCGTCTAATGGCTTGACGCTCATCAACCTCGGTGACAACCATCTAGTTACATATGTACATCCAAATCCAGATTTTCCCAACCAAAACCAGGCCTCGACCACTCCCACGCTGGACATGACTATATCATTTACAGGGGGCTTTTTTTATTTTATTTTTTATTTTGTTATTGAGAACTCTCACCAAGGCAAGTTTTTCAGTTCCAACATAGTACAGCATCGTTATAACATTCTGAACAATCGATTATCGACAAGTATCAAAGAAGAAATTTTTAAATACATAATGCCTAAGTGGCGGTAGTTAATTATGAATTCAACTTATGAGATGAAAAAGATGAAAAGATATGTACGATGAGGGTGGGGGGGCTACAGACTTAGAGCTTTTTCACACTATGTTTAAAGTCTTTCATACTATCAATGGATTGGATTTCTGCGGACTGAGGTAGTCTTGGGACAGGGCAATTTGAACTTGATTTTCGAGCTGCTTCTTGTTCTGGATCCAACCTTATCTAACCATGTTAAGTTTTTTGTTCGCTTGTGCATCAGCATGAGTAATTGCGGTTTTCTACAGCTCTCCGTACTGTCTAGGTCACATTTGGCATACAACGCTTTGACTGATATTTCGGATACTCCCCTGTAACTCTGGATTAGCTTTAGTCCCCTGATCAGTAGTCTACTTAAGGCACTCTGGTCGATCTTACGAAAGCTGTCATGGACAAATGAGCAGTACTCAACTACTGCTTGGACATTCGTTATGAAGATATTTCGGGCTGCTTCTTTAGTCAGACAATATCTTAATTTGCCTAGCTTGAACAGACGGCCGCTGATTGTTTTCTTTAGGGCGTTTGCTTGTGGTATCCATGTTAGCGACGAGTCTAGGATAAGTCCCAGGTAAGGGTATGAAGGACAGGAGCTTAAAGGACGACCATTGGCACAAATTTGCAAGGGCTGGACATTTCTGAGCCGCTGCTGGGTGCCAAACCACATGCATTTGGTCTTTTTAACGTTTATGGTAAGCCCGTTCTTGGTGCACCAGCAGGTCAACAAGTTAAGGTCACTCTGTATTGCCCGATGCACTTCGTGTTCGGTCTTTCCACTCACATAAAAAACACCAGATCATCGGCGTATTGGACATATCTACAGAATTTAAAACAGGAACCTAGGTCATTGACAAAAAGTACGAACAATAGGGGGCCAAGTACAGAGCCTTGTGGGACCCCAAAATCTATGGATTCGATGCTTGAGTTAGAGTTATTTATGGTAACGTATTGTCGCCTGCCATGCAGGTAGCTTTTTAACCATGTAACGACATTCAATGGAACTTTCATTACCTTTTCCAGTTTGCAGATAAGGAGTTCATGGTGTACCGAATCGAACGCCTTTTTGAAGTCTACAAAACAGGCAGCAACGATCTCCTTGTCGTTTCTGCCTATGTAAAGATCCCTAAGAAGGGTAAATATGGCATCAGAGGTGCTTTTCCCTGGACGGAAACCAAATTGCATGCAATTTAGCAGATCTGCACCGGTTAGGATTTGATAGAGTTCACCGTGGACAATTTTCTCTAGAATCTTACTGGGCAGATTAAGGAGTGAGATGGGTCTCCAGTTTTCGATGTTTTTTGTGTCACCTGACTTGGGGATCGGCACTACTCTAGCAACTGACCATTTCGTTGGAAATTTTTGGTACTTGATGGAAGAATTCAGGAGCAATACAAACTTATCTAGTACACAAGTCAGGTAATCTTTTAGGACCAGGGTTGATATGTGGTCAAGTCCTGATGACTTGGACTCTATAGCTTTCCTGATTGGCTTCTGGACATGAATGGGATCTACATTCATACTATAGCATCCAATAAGACTGTCTTCAGGCGCTTTAAGCTCCGCAATATAGTTTTGGAACAGAGTAGGATCTAGTTTCTGGAACAGCTCCCTACCAACGTTCGCAAAGAAATGATTTACCATAGTAGGAATTTTTTCTTCAGGAACAGCAACACCTTCGGATATTAGCTCACATGACTTTTCTCTTTCGCCTGGGTTTAATAGGTCATTTATGACTCTCCAGAACTTTCGCGGTGAGCCCCTCGTTTCTGCCAGCTTGTTTTTACAGTATAGACTTTTTTCAGACCAGAGCCTGGTTTTAATTTCTCTTGAGGACCTTCTTAGTTCCCTAAGTACGGTGACACTGTGGGAAATTTTATATTGCTTCACTAGGTTCCTGCGATGCCCTATCAGATTATTAAGTTCTTTAGACATCCAATTAGGTTTGCTTCTTTGGAAACTCCTGACCTTGATAGGACAATGTATGTCAAGGAAATCCGTCAGAACATTGAGAAGATTATCCCACATACGGTCAACCCCGTCCTGTTCAGACGGCAGGTCCTCCACGTGCATGTTGACAAAATTCTCTAACTTATCTAGTTCGTAGAGGCGATAACTCATCTCAATAAGTCATTGACTGAGGGAATGTTCCCCTAATGGACCCAAGGAACGATTTCGCCAATACCTAAGATCACACACCCAAAATGTCTGGGTGACTTGCGCCCTATAGCAACACAACCAATAATGTCAAAACCCCTGGAATATGAGCTTCACCACCAGCTTGTACCTCAGCTTATGAATCGTGGTTTTTTCTAAGATGGACAGTTTGGATTTCTACCCCGCAGGTCCATGGGCAGGCTGTGGTTAGGCTGCTGACTACACTGTTTAGTGGTGCAGATAGGCGTCTGAACACCTTATGTGCCTTCGAGGACCTGTCCAAGGCATTTGATAGTGTACCACATGTAAAGTTGTTGAATTGTCTTGCTGATATTGGTTGCACTGCTCGTGTTCTTAGTTTAATGAAGACATATTTCATTAACAGATCTCACATTACCAAAAAGGTGGTATGATATCAGGGAAAATCCTACAGGGCTCCCTTCTGGGTCCGTATTATTCATTTTGAATCTAAACAATTGTGTCAATGTTCTTAAACACACTGAATTATATGCGGAGGATATTGTGCTGACCATAACTGGGAATGATGAGAACATTATGGCAACACTACTGCAGGAGGACCTAAACAGTTTGAATCGTTGGCTAGTAAAAAGGAATCTGAAGGTAAATAAATCGAAATCCAAAGTGATGTGGTGTGTGGGGTCTAGGAATAATGTTGCTTCCCAGCCAGTTGTAGACCTGGGCCCTGTTTTTCAGTCGAGACGATCTCAAGTTGAGACCATTTGAAAGGCAAGCTGTTTTTCAGTTGAGATGATCTCTAGGGATCTCAGGCTGAGACTGAGATGTGACCGTTTCGGGTGATTTCAGTGTTTTTCAGTTGTGACAATCTTAAGGGATCTTAAGTGAAATGATCTCCCAAACGGTCTCAACGTGAGACCAGTTGATACTTGTCATAACTTATTTTTTGAGGTGCTAAAACTTATTCAAATTTGAAAATATTTGGAGCAAAGGGTACTAATAATTTGACATTCCTATATCCCAAATTCCATATTTTTCCTGTGGTTATTAACAGTGAGAAACGTTTGTCTGGAAATCTGAAAAATTCGGGCACTGCACCTCTCAGGCCGCTTGTGTATACCTACTGTAATACGCGATTTTATTTGAGCAGGGTAGGGTCAAGGTCACTTCATATACATAAATAACAACAATACCCATTCACAAAGTAAAACATGTCGTACTCTTGAAATATTTAATAGAAAATTATGAAATCTTACAACCTGAGATACCCTGAGACCATGACTGAAAAACACCTGCAGCCATTGATCTCTTAAATGGTCTCAGGATCACCCACAGATCTCAGTGGATCTCAGGTAGAGATCGTCACTACTGAAAAACACCCCCCTGGATGGTACAGCTCTCGAGGTTGTGGATTCGTATGTACTTAGTATGCTGGTTGACAAACGTTTGAGGTTTACTCCGTTCTATGAAAAATTAAAAAGAGAATTTCAACCGAGACTTTTCAAATTGCGAAAGCTATGCTTTTATATTGACACGGCTACCTCTCTAGCTATTGTCAAGAAAATAATGTTAACAAAACTTGAATATTGCAGTTTTGTCTGTGCTGCACTCAATGAAGGTCAGAAACCGAGGCTGCAAACACTGTTGAATCATGCTCTTCGTACATGTTTTCCCTATCATACAGAGGGACACTAGAGTACTGCACTTATGCATGATAGAGCAAATATTGCTACATTAGAGGCGAGAGGTAATCTACAGCTACTCTCTTTTGTACACTGGTGGGTGTCATATGTTGACAATCGGGTCACATAGAGCCTCAGAGCAATTAGAAGTGAAGAAAAGGTAAAAAAAATAAAGTTAAGAAAACCTAATACGGAGCTATTAAAACGATCACCACTATATATAGGTAAAATGCTGTTTGTTTGTTTGTTTTGGTAGTTTAACATCCAATTTGTTCAATTAGAATTACTTTGGGTTTGATCGAATCAGGCTGTAGTTTAACATACCACGTCGTCCACGGCCAGAACTTGAGCCCGCCTCTTGGTGCAGGACCTGGTCGGCCTCTGGATTCCCGATGTGCTAGCCTGCTGATCATCTGACTGTAAACCACAAATATGATAAGATGTTTGACCAAGTTATTGAATCATTGCTAGATATTTAATTACATTGGTTTAATATGTTTTATTCTATTGTTTCCCCACGTATAGTAATGACAATTTCTGATACCAGACTGTGCATTATAAATACTCTGAGATTACTGTATGGCTTTATTAACATATTTAAGATGTTACATATTATTACTGAGAGTTTGTTTACAAACACTGATAAGACTATTTGTATTGATTTGCCATGATTTAAGTACCTCACTATCTCTACCCTTGCTGAAGGGTTCCAGGAACTTGCATCGCTCCAGTATCTGTCAGTGGCGTTCCGTCGTTGCCCCCTCTTTCAAAATCCTCTGGTAGGAGGTCGGGAGCGATTTCATCCGGCGTTTCAAATCGAACACAGAATATTGATTGAAAGATTACACAATCTATTCAGAGTTCAATGTTAGCTTTTATCTGTATTTAGAAAATTAAAAGTGGGAATTTTTCCCGATTTAATTTTTCAAAATGCAATATTCATCATTTTCTTTCTTAGTTCATATTATATGGTACACTTAGGCGGCCAATCCATCAAGGCCCACCGATGGCCACGTGGTTGCCACATGGTCACCATGTTGTAGATGGCGCCAATTGTAAGCCAAAAGACAGTGCTCCTGAAATTATAATGTTGATAGATCAGCAAATAAACCAGCTAATACCGTTAACCCAAACCATCGGCAGACAGGAGGCCCATCACTCTATCGTCTGATGACCTTCAGCATCGGTCTATTTTGGTGTATCAGCCGCCTGATTAAGGCAATGTTTTACTCACCAGTCATGTCGACAATTCCCCCAATCTCTTCGAGGGCAGCCTCTCTGGCGCGCGTTATCCGGTGCAGGGGGTGGGTTTCATCATAAAGGACGCTGTTCTCCTCCCAGTAGAGGCAGATGGTCCACTTGACTTCTATCGCTTTTCTGCGCCCCATCGTCAGCTTGTCCGTCGGTCAGTGGTGGCACGTAGCAAGTTCTTTGTATTTAGCTTTGCTGCGTTACCGCTGTTATCTTGTCAGTTTATCTAATCATTATTTTCATAAATCAGTTCGGTAAGTCGAAGGTATAGTTAGAGAAAAACTATTTTTATGAATCTATCCGTATCCTCTTGTGGTTATTAATTGATGTCCCAGATTGATTAACACTGTTAATGTTGATGACTTCCGCATTCACTGCGGAGTACAGTATTTAGGGTGCTGCCATCTGGTGGTTAAAATTGGCAATGAAACACTGTCATAGTTTGATTCAGAAATTGACCGTTTCCTTGCTTAGCGCCACCGGCGACTGTAGACCAAATGTTGTACACATAAGTTGATAGGCGATTGACTTTGAAATATTCGAACACCGACGAAATGTTTATGTCAGGTGTAATATCTTGGTGTGCTGAGGTATTCTAATTTCATTTAAGGCATTATAATGTATAGATTGGATAAAATTTGTATGGGAAATGTTATCTGTGCCGTGGGTGGGAATTGCATGTTAATATGAACTTCATGTTCATGGCGATAGAGCAATTTCTTTGTCGCTGATATCCAGCACTAACTTTTCATTAACGAAAAATACATGTTATTTCAGCAATTTCATTAACAACTATCCAGTCTTTTTTTTTAATTATCATAGCTGACATAGGAATACTTTATTATACCATCTATCATACTGGAATTGTATGTTAATATTAACAGCATGTTCATGGCAATAGAGCAATTTGTTTGTCGCTGATATCTAGCGCTAACTTTTCATTAATGAAATAAACATGTTATTTCAGCAATCGTTCATGAACACATTGTGCTGCTTCAGAGCACGAACCGTCCTCTCCTCACGTTCTGTTGACTTTTTCCTGGCTGGCTTTGGTTTTTTGGTGGAGTTGGAGTGATATCGTCGTCTTCTCTTATCTCGTCAGGAAGTTCCACCCCGAAATCCTGGACGATGTCGATCATTTCTTCCTGGACCGTCGGCTCAGATCTAACCACTGTTTCAGGCTTCTCAACAACTTTAGCCTTGGTTGTGGGTCCTGTTATGTAGTCTCTCATATCCTTAGTTTTCGGTACGCGTGGTGAGCGACGCACCTCAGTCGATGTGGCAATTCGCTCGACCGTTGGTGTTTTTGGTGAACTGGTCAGGGATGTCGGGAAGTTCTTCATTGTCTTTTTGGGTGTTTTTGCAACATCACTGGTTGCACTCTCCTTAGTTTGCATAGTGGGCGCCAGAGTCTAGTAAAAGATGAAGGTAAAAAAAGAGAATGTAGTATGAAATTTATGAATATATACAATTATCAACATATCATACAAAACACTACAAGGCTAGACTATCCTTCTACCAAGGTTTTGCTTATGCTAGAGCTAATTCTTTTAAAAGTTTAAACTATATGTATATAGATGTTTATCGATTATAAATGATGTGTTGTAATATGTGCACCTGGTATTATATATGAAACCTTATATATTACATGGTGATTTGTTGTTTGGTTTTGGTTTTTTTATAAAATCAAGTTATATTTCTTAATGCGGCGGATGGTATCATTATTGGTCCCTGATATACAGAATTCATTGTGAACAGGTATAGAACAAATGACTTAGATAATCTAATGAAAAGAATATATATTAATGTTTATATTATTACTTACCGACTTTGCCGACTTGTAGTTAGATGTTGAAGATGTGTGTTTTATGTGGCGGTTCAAGAACGACCCTAACCGCGGGATTTCGTTTTGCCGAAAGGTAAATCTTGAGGCAGCTGCCCCAGAGGCCAGTTTTGTGCTCCTCAACTTGGAGTAAGCCGTTCGCAACGTATTCATCATCGTCTTTAGGCATTCAACTGTTTGAATTAAGAAAGAAAATAACATGTAATATAAGTTGAAGACATTCGATATATAATACCTTTTTCTCTAGCAATGCAACAAGTAATTGTTATACTTAATGTATTTCTCTGTCCAACCAATGCAAATTTTCCTGGAAAAACATTTAAACACTATTAATAGAAAAGATGTTAATGCCATGACGACTATTAGTACAAGCACTCTTATCCTCAACTGGATTAACAAAGTGATTTCAGGGTGTCGGTGTAGTGTACACAGTAGCATTGTAGCACGAAAAAATTGCCGCCACCTTGGCGCTTACATTGTTTGCTCAAGAACAAGCATGCACGAGCGCACATGTACGGTATAAATCGTCTTATGTAAATATAGCAAGTGATCTTATTTAATGAAACACATTTAAACACTATTGATAGAAAAGATGTTAATGCCAGGATGACTATTAGTACAAGCACTATTATCCTCTACTGGATTAACAAAGTGATTACAGGGTGCCCGTGTAGTGTACACATTATCATTTTGGCCCGAAAGAATTGCCGCCATCTTGGCGCTTACTTTGTTTGCTCAAGAACAAGCATGTGCGCTCCGGTATAAATCATCTTATATAAATATAGCAACTGATCGTATATATTGAAATCCACACAATGATTTAACTTATTAAAAGGAGACATACAAGATATCCACAAACAGGCAGACTGTTATTGGTATATTGTGCAATATTTCTAGGCAAACTTACCAGTCAATCCCAGCTCTGCAGCAATGGCATCAAGCGATGACCGTCTGGCATTAACATCTAGGTGCTTTGGGTCAGTCATATCATATAGGTCCGCATGGGCTTCCCACAGACGACACATTTCTGCTTGCAATTTGCATTCGTCCATTTCTCCAATGCTTTTCTCTGGAATTGTTGGTACCACGGTTACAGTTTCTCCAGGGTATTGGCTGGTTCGTCAGAAGGTTTTTTCCCGGAAATATCATCAGGAAGTTCATCATCATCGGGCAAATCGGCAACTTCCACGTCCACATTATCCTTTTCTGGTAGGCTGGGTAGTGGATTAAGGGCAGCGGCCTCCTGTTTTTCGGTTAGTTTCACATCACGGACCACCGATATCGTCCCATCGTCCGCTGCCGTCAACTCAAGGCAACGGATCAAACCTGGTCTATCAACAACTCCAACGATGTCCTCCTCGGAATTTCCTGGAAGTTTTTCAGCCTCTTCTGAATCACCTATACTCATCAATAGTTCTGCTGCATTATGTACGGTTTCATCAGTAGCAATTGTTTCCTTTACTTTTGCAGCTCGCCTCCCACCCCTCCTTGAACCAGGTGTAGATCCTTTTTTTCCTGGCATGATTTGAAGCAATTAATAGCTGAGTTCGCGGAATGGTGGATATGTTGTTCGGATGTAGGCAAGCGTGGAAGTGAGCGACCCGTGACCCGCGAGATGAGAAGTTAACTGATAAGCCCACCAGGTGACCTAGATAATAATACCGCACCAAATAGTTCTACTGCTTACGGCGATGAAGCAAAGACATGCTTTAACCACATGTAAATAAACATGTAAATATGTAAATAAACATGTAAATAAACACACTGAATGGTTTGTTTTGTTCTTTTTTTTAATGGGGAAAATGTTAAACAAGTAGCATAAACAAAATGTATATAATAGAACAATAGCGACTTGCTATCATGGTGGATCACCATGTAAAATAGCATTATACTTTGAGACTACATTCTAAATGCTATGTAGATACCAATGAATAATATCGTTATATTAAGCTATAAGACAAGACAAATTTTACTTATATGGGAATAATAATGGTTGGCAAAAGATATATTTAATTGAATTATATATAATGAACTGTGAGCTACGGCAGCGACACCTCCTGGGTAGCATCACATGTTATATACAAGATAATTTTTCTCTTCATGTAAATAAGCAATAAAATAATAATAGTATTCAATAATATGGCGATGGAGCGATGTAGTGATGAACATGTCGTAAAGTGTGTGCTTATGTATATATAGAAAATACACACTGCAACGCTCCGGTTTATTGTGCCGCAAAACGAGTTTCTGTAGGTTGCTCTAGCGGTGCAGTGTGAAAAATACATAGAGACCACGTTGGTTGGCCGGCCGGCCTGGAGACAAAAATCAAATCAATCAGTATTCCTCCCCCAGGCTGTTAACAAAGCCTGGCAGGTTCAAATATGCAAATTAGTTTGGATCGGCTCACTATAATTTGAGGCCTGGCGGCCAACCTCATTGGTGGAATAGCAACATTGCTCTATCGTCGCCAGCAGGCGATGGGCGACGAGCAACAGGGCAGCCGGCCCTGGCCGGCCGGCGGGTTATGGAGACGCGGAGCATGGCCCGGAGATCACCCGGCGCCTGACGGGGACAGCCGGCGAAAGCCGGGTGAACCCTGCTGAACCGGGTGTGCTATTCCACTAAGCAGATTTCTCCCGCCGCGAGATGGTCCTAGCCGGGAAATGCCGCCGGCCTCCCCCGGACACCAACAGGTGAACACAAGGTGCCCGGCCGGGGGAAACCCATTCTTGGTGGAATAGGCATGTAAGCAAACAATCGCCCAAATAGACAGATTCAGTGGGCTGTTGAATAGAGTTTGTTCGTTTCTGGTGCTGTGCTGGACGATACGATATCTCCAACAATAAACGACATGTTTTTACATTCACTATTGTATGAGAGAAGAGAAGATATTTTCTAAATGAATATATTTTGTATACAACACCTTGTAAGAGGTTTAGATTACTCTTATTGTCAAAATATCTTCTGTTTAGAGTGCATAATTTTATACAACACTATGGCCCCAAAGACAATTATATCTCATTCATAGTTTATTGAACAGCCCCCAGGTCATAACAGAGAAAAAAAATCAATGTACTTTGATGGAAATAGCTGAGATTGACCGACCCGCCCCATGTGACATTTAAACAAGTTTATATTTTGTTCAAAAATTTAAATATTTGAGATTAAGTGTTAGTGACAATGGGGTTTTGAGGGCTCACACTTTTAGAGGTAGGTTGTATAATTAATGAACCTTATTCTGATTGTGTTTAATCATTTAATGAATGTTTATAATCAAAGACTTGAGCAAGTCTGTATAGAGCCACTGCACCGCTAGAGCAACCTAATGGAAACTTGTTTTGTGGTGTAATGCGAAAATTGGATACCCTGCGAAAATCTTGTTTTATCGCCCACTAGTATCTTGTGCGCATGCACGAACCTGCGCAGTGTTGAAGTCCACGATTGGAGAGTGAGAAATTCATCGGCGCTTGATCCCCTAGATTTTCAGCATTTAGTGTAAATACTGAGTTGTACTGCAATTAGCCAAAATTAAGAATGTCATAATGAATGTAATAACATAATTTTACTGGATTTAAGAGCCTATTATAAGAGAAATAAAACATATATCCAACAAACTTCTATAGTGTAAAACTTGTACCTCCAATAGTCCGTGAAATCTGACCAGAAGAGCGTGTCCAGACACATGCGCATATTGAGTGGGTGATCAAACAAGATTTTCACAGGGTAACCAATTTTCGCATCACAGCGGAACAATAAACAATGGTGGCGCAGTGTGGTTTACAGGATCTGTACACTGTTTCCTGGGGTATCTGCTAGGAGGCTCGGCAGAGATGTAAGTCGTTCAACACAGGCAGGTACCAGCCAACAGGATCCGTTTTTTTATGGTTGCTGTCATTGTATTGTGATAGACCCCTGACCCATAACCCAAAATTATTGTAGTTTAACTCTTTTTTTATAAATCTTCAAATTGAAAATCCAATGACAGGCCGCCAAGTTATGGTTAGCCAGTCGCGAGCAGATCCGAGGTGATATTAGGGAGCTTAGTAACGTCCGGGGGTCTATATCTTGAATGTACAACAGCAACAACTAATAGAAGGTCTTAAAGCCAAGAAGGTTACTATAGCAGCTATGTGGTGCAGTTTCTTCGTTCCTATAGGGTACGTTCAGTGCTTCAAGGTTGGAAAGCACATGAAGTGCGCATGCACGTGGCGCACCTAGCAGTTTCACACCACCTTCCTCCAGGCATCTCTGTTGTATGCTAGTTCTGTGCCTCCCTCTAGTGGCAGGTTTTGTGATTTTAGGTCCTTCTCTAGTACAGCCAACCAAGTTGTTTTTTTGGCCTCCTTTAGGTTTTTTTATCTTTCTTTTTGCTTCCACTAGGGCTGTCTTCACTGCTGTCTCTGCTGGTAACTGGACTGCATGCCCGAACCACCTTAGTCTTCTGGTTTTGATGGTCACACTCCAGGGTATTTGTTTTGTCTTTTCATATTATGAGGCCATTGACATTTAGTGCCTTTCGCAGGAGTCTTCAGTGGTATGAATCGATCTTGTTTCCTGCTGTTTTCGTCAGGGTCCAGAGCTCGGAATTTTACAGGAAGATGCTCTCCACGCATGCCTTGAACACTCATATTTTGATGTTGTCATGGAGTTTTTGTTGGTGAATATGTGTTCAAGATTTTTCATGGCGTTCATTGCTTGTTTTTTTCTTCGCTTTGTGTCTTCCTCTGTGTCTAGCAGGCTTCCCAGGATCTTACATTTCTTCCACTCCTTAGGTCCATTTCTGTTGATGTGATATCTTTCTGTCTTCGTTTTGTTTATTCTAAGGCCCTTTCCTATTAGTTTTGGTGGAATGCTCTTCTTTTCATGTGCGATCAAGTACCTGTTGTTGCTGGCTGCCCATCTTATGTCATCTGCATATTTTGGTCTGATGATGGTGCCTTGTTCGGCTGGTTTACTGTATGATTTGACTTAATTTGGATTTGACTGAATCTATGTGATGAATGTAGCAAGAAATCCCACCCCTACACATTTACCGAGGTGAGAGTTCTTTTACTTCCCACACCACATAGACATGGTATGAGAAGGATTGGCCTTTGATATAGCAGTAAATCTACCACTGCTGAGGGGTGAAGGAGAAAAGTGGCTGCAGTGGGACCCGAATTAACAAATTCCCATGCCTTTTACCACTGAGCTAACTCCCAACCCACCCCGGTCGCTTTAGTTATGCTTGCGTGCAAGCATATCCGGTCTGCACCACAAGGAGGCGAGGCGACCAAGAGGGTGAACAGATTGGTAATTTCTGTCCACCCCAGGAGACTGTAAGATGCTGTAGGGTGCACTCCCAGTTGATGCTCATCGCATTGAAAACAGAGTTAGATTTCAGGTGTGAAAAAGACAATGGTCACTCCGTGGCATTTTGACAGCCACTTGATGGGCCCCCTTCTTTTTCTTTCCCCCTGCCCCTTTATCATCCGGGGCTGGCCAGGTGATGCCTTGAGGCATCATTTACAAAATATTCGTTTTTGTGAATAAAATTGGAAATATTCGCTCATTGAACATGAAACTTTAACAGTATGTAAGTATAACTTCTTAATTAATATCTTGAGGTGAAATAAGGAATAGTATTAAGTATCATGTAATATGTCACGTGATGCAAAGATAAAATCGTCACAAAAGGCCTATATGGTCAATTCTCCCAGGTCGTGATTGATGCCCACGTACGGTGACTAAAAATTCAAACTAGTTAGATCTTTATAAAAATGTGGAAATATACAGTAGAAGACAATATTAGGCATGTGTAAAAGTTGGGAACACTAATCTTTATTGGAAATTATTTTTTTAGCTGAATGAATTTAACCTTTTAAGTCCTATGTCACCGTACGTGGGCAAGTGGGTTTCACAAGGCCTTAGGGGAAATATTGATTGTTATTTATACGCAGAATCAGATTTTCATTTTCAGAAAATGAAACTCTATTTATATTGAATAAATCAGAGTTGATTATTACTATTCAGAATATAATGCCCACGTACGGTGACGGGCCCATGTACGGTGACATACCTAAAAATACATGTATATTTCTTGGCATTAACATGCCTGAAGTCCTTGCAAATTGCAGTTGTTAATGGTTCCATTATACTCTATTTATGTATAAAATATTATTCAATAATATTGTAAATCTTCTTCCTTAGATAAGCAAAACCTAATAAGTTCTGCCCATGTACGGTGACCAAATAAAGTAGCTGTGGTATATTTGATGGAAGGATTACTTTATACACTCCAGATCTTATGAAACCTGTACACATACCTCTTTTACTTGAAGGATTAAAATGTACCCAAAAAAGTACTTTTCTATAATTTTTGTACCTTTTAAAGTGGCTTGCCCATGTACGGTGACATACCCTTCACCACTGATTTTTTACACCTAGACTATATATAGATTTCCCCATCTCAACATTTATTATAATTTATATGTTCTGCAACACATTTGTGGGTATCCCACATTCAGAATAGATAAACATATATAGTTACAAATTTATAAAAGGTCTTCAAAATCTGGTTATATAGGTTTCACCTATGAATTTGAGCTAAAAAATGCCTGTTTTAGGGGTTTATCAATTTTTTTTATCGATATAGGTACATGAAAGTGGGGTTCCCCTGGCAGATCTGTCATTTCTACAGACACTAATATCATTTCTGATATCATAAAATGTTTTATAGATATGAAAACGACCCTTTGAATTATAGGTCACCGTACGTGGGCCATCGATCACGATCTGGGAGAATTGACCATATACCCGGCATCTAGCAGTATTCACCCGCCTCCATACCTATGCTACTGCGGTGGGCACCCAGCGCAATAGGGTTAGTAACCCTGAGACCAGAGCTGGCTAAGTCAGAACCTATCCAGCAGCTGAAAAAGTCCATATTGCTCAATCGGTAAAATACCTCCCAAAACGCACCACCTTGGAACAGCACACGGAGGAGGCCGTGGCCGTGGTCGGGGTTGTGGGGCCAAGGCCTCTCCTTCAGTAACATCGGCAGCCAAGTCTCCCAAGCCCTGTGGATAAGCCATCTTCGAGAAAATCAAAAGTCTGCCGCCAAAGAAGACCAGCTCCTCTTCAGTGCAGGAGTGTCAAGTGTATTCGGTAGATATTTCCACCAAGGACGCTTCCAGTTCCGATGGGGTTCTTATAGCCCTGGAAGATGCAGCCATTGCCCCTGTGGTAGATGATGATTCTGATGCTCATTCTACTGCAGCATCTACAGATATTCCCTTTGATCATCGAGAACATGAAGACCCCCCTTCCCCCAAAAGTGTGGAAAAATCTCTGGAAAAAAGGGAAGGTTGCCTCCTGCTCGACGAGTCATATAGATGACTTATTCGGGGTAAACGGTTTCACGATCTTGCATTTAAATACCTGTAGTTACAGAGCAAAGTACGAAACATGTTGGCAACATGCCTTGCATTAATTAACGCATGTTTTAAATGCAGCCAATATGGCAATACAGTATGGCAAATAGTCTCTTTTCACACAAACTTACTGCCTAATAAACAAAGTAACTCTGTTGGAATTGATATTTTCCCGACGCATACCCTCTACGGAAGGTGCGGGTCTATGGCCTAACATTCAACCTTTAAGAAACACGTTAAAAAAATATTTATTGTTGAAAAGGAGGTGATTTTCCTATATCTGCAATATCAGTGCCTTTGATTAATATATTAGTAGTAATTTATTTTTTTACTTTTGCAGCATCTTTTCTCTCCGGCTGAGGCTAGGGCACAGGCGGCGTGGCTAGCCTTTGTCAATAGCCACCTAGAACGGATGAGCGAGGACCAGAGGGACGACTTCAGGTTCGCGAGCCTGCAATTAGTGCAGAAATTCTACAGAAAGTAATTTTGTTTTTTAAAAGACTTATCTTTCTATTTTGTTTTGTGTGGTTTGATGTGGTTTACCGAGTTCTGAAGTGCCTTATATAGCTAAATAAATATATTTGTTGGGCCACTGATATTGCAGATATGGATTTCTTTCTCTGTCAACAATGCTAAAAATCTAAAAAAAAAAAAAAAGAGTATCTAGGGGAAGGCACACTTGTTCTGCCAGTACACGGCGCCTGGGGGGGAGACACACCAATCGCACAGTCGTTGGCGGATCTCTTTGACATAGTTGGTGTGTGCTCGTTTGCTTGGAGTACATGGCTGGAGCGGCAGGTACGCTTCGGCGAGAACGTGGGCAATGTCACTTTGGTGGAGGTTAGCAGGGATATACTGCTTGGGTGATTTGGCTCTCAAGAAGTTGTGGAGCACGATAGCTGCCATGGACAGAATCTGCACCCCTTCCGGCGACATGTCCTGCTCGCGGCGGAAGACCCTGAACCGAGTTGCGAGGATACCGAACGCATTCTCGACGATGCGTCGAGCCCGGGAGAGGCGGTAGTTGAAGATACACTCTTCACGGCTGAGGCGGGAGAGGGGATATGGCTTCATCAGGTGTGGTCCCAGAGCAAACGCATCATCGCCGACCAGGAAGTAGGGGAGCGCTTTTTGTGTCCCAGGAAGCGGTCGATCGGCAGGAACCGCGAGTGGATTTAGTGGCGAGTTTAGATCTTGTTGGAAATTGCTGTCACGCCAGAGGCCGGAGTCTGAAGCACAACCTTCTGCACCAACTTCAACCATCAGGAATTGGTAGTCAGGTCCGACGACGGCAAGTAGAACTACGGAGAAGAAACGCTTGTAGTTGCGATACAGGGAGCCCGACTTATTGGGGCATCGGATACGTATATGCTTCCTGTCTACGGCACCTATGCAGTTTGGGAAGTTCCAACGACGCTCAAACTTCTTACGCGGGGTTAAATTAAACATCTAATAGAGGGGAACATTTCCGTTCCGAGCAAAAAGTGTCCGCTTACACGGGGTGTCCGCTTACGCTGGGTGTCCGTTAGGCGGGGTTCTACTGTATATATATACGTCCAGCGTATATAGCTATGATTTTGCGTAAATAAATTAGTCCCATTTTTCAAAGTGTATATGCCTCATCTATAGAGGTATATAAGTGTACATGTTGCAGTCATATATCTATATGTGACATATATGCCTGATTCTGTTGTATTTACGCCACTATCCAATAATTCAGATCTCTGCCACTGACAACTGCCCCGCCACTGCTGCCGATGCTGCTCCATACCTGCCATCCTTAGACAATATCTGAAAAACTCACCCTCGTGAGAGACCCAGTTAATAAACAAAACAAAAAAAGTGTGTAGGCAGAGGACTTTGAGTCATCCGTCCACACACACTGGGGGCAGGCTGTGGGGAGCCTGGGATGAGTTGGGGAGGGGAGGGGAGGGGCGGAGCTGGGGAGGGCGGGTACTCTACCAACACTTCAGCACAGATGAGTGGTCAGAAATTGAAGGGGGGAGATAGGGTGGCAAACCTTTTTTATTTTCTATCAGTATACATACATGTTTATACACCAAACGTATATGATTTCTATAAAACCAGTGTATACATGTTGTGCACAGGAGAATTCTTCTCATATAAGCTTGGCGGTAAATACTGCCATTACACATCCATATATAAAGAAAAACACATTTGTATACGCCGCATATGCTGGACATATTGTAGACATATATAGAAACATGTCAATGTACATCTGATACATGCATTTACGCGGTGGCATACATATGAAATAACTGGGGGTTAAAGAGCTGGAATCTAAAGAAGCCTCAATGGAAGGCATTTTGGATGTGACAACACTATAGGAACTAAATGCCAAATCTCTGCTTATTTCTGGGGTCCAGGAAATGGAAAATGGAAAGGTTCGCAAAATAGCTGTCAACATTATTAGTGCCATGGGTATTCATTTGCATGCCTTGCTACCTTATGACTAGGACTACTTATTAGGATCTAGAATTAATGGAGTAGCTGGGGATGCTGGGAAAGGCAACATATGGTGTTGAGAAGCCTTGCTGGAAGGTGTATATGCCTACCTCTTCTCAACCTCTTCTCCCTTGACCCATCCCTAGAGGCTCCATGTCTTTTGAAGTTTTGGTTCCTGTGGATGGCTCGTCCTCTTCTGTCTCACGATGCCCTTATACCTCTGAGGCTTGTGTTTGGTATGCAGCCACATCAAGCAGGTTTTTGTTGTTGCCAGGCCCCCCTTCAATCTCCATGTCAGGCAGGGTCACTTCATCTTCTTCAAACTTATCATGGTCCTCTTGGTCAATGCTTTCTTCAGACTGCAGGAGTTGGTGTCTCATGGGGTGCAGCCATTCCAGAATAGCCTGGGTGCTGTTTAAGAACTCACGAGGGAGAAAATAGATGGTCGTTCGATTCTCCTTGGCCCGATATCGTTTAATAAGGGCTAGGAGAATTCCCGAAGGACAAACGAGGCAGATGATCAATAGTAAGGCATGAAATATCGTTTAACAAATTTATCCCCCAGTGGACGATTGTCCTCCACATGGTCCTACGTCGTCCAAAAACGGACAATTAAACGACACCTATAGGGGGTGTCGTACAGGAGCTTGTACCTCTGTCCCTGGTAAGATATAATGGGTGATCACTACATTTATTATGCCAAATATAAACATTTCTAAATATATATTTAAACAATCCTAGCCCATGCAGCTTCTTTGGAAGCATACCCTCCACCGGGACCTTTAAAGGTACCCTTCAAAATGGTGTATGTAGACGAAGAGTTGAACCGAACCAAACTGTCTCACTACCACAAGTGTCTCCCAGCTCGGCGTCGACCGGGTTCTTTGTTCCGCGTGCCCTATTCTGATTGGCCGACGGCGCGTGCCGTAGTTCAATCTCATTGGTTGCTAATGACGCTTTTTGCGGCGTGCCTCGCGACCCGACCGTGGTCGGCAGGACTCGGCGCGTGAAAATTCGGAAATTCAAGCCTATAGAAAGTGCGGTTTTTTTACGTCTTTCTGTCCACCTGGGCTATGGCTTGTGGTTTCGAATCAATACAGAATTCTCTTCAGGTGCGTAAGGTTAATTGCGTGTTTACCCTTCAAAATGGGCCTTTCTTTCATTGCAGCATGAACTAATGCCTCCAGTTCGTTTCTCTTCCATGTAGGTCGTCATTTTCTGGGGGATTTTTTGTTGGTTTTTTATTCAAGAAAATTTACGACATTACACATTCACTGGTTTCCCAGCGATCTTCCACGGGTATGTCACATCAAGTTTGACATAATACATAATGTACAACATATAAGAACGTATACTGGGCACCACTAGACACCACCATCATTCATACATATCTATAATAAGTAAACAGAATAAACATAAATATCTGTTAATTGACCAATCAATTTAAACTCAACTTAAATTTGTTTGGGTCTATCGACCTATATGCAGAATCAAGGATTTTCATCCTATTTTCAGTCAATATGAACAATATTCTGAATTTCAGATTTAACTGTATTCTTAAAAGCATAACCATAGTTTGTTCGTTGCGTTTCCATTTGTAAATCATTCCAAAAATGTTCCCCAAATGTCTGTGCTATATACCTAGCTTTATAAGAAGCGGCGGGAGAAGTATTAACAATGTTCACCAGATGTTGCATTGATCCGATACGATGATTCCCTCACCACAAGAATGTGACACTGTGCTATCCTATAGTGACACTGTGTCTGACGTTGACTTCAATGACAAGAGTGAGCGATAACCAGGGAGATGGTCGATTCAATTATGTATTTCGATTAAAACATTATATTTGAGATGTGACAACTGTTCAGGAGAGGTCTAATATATTTTACTACCTATAAAAGATAATTCTATTTTGAAAATACATTAAAAATATTAATAAATCTTAACGAAAAATTGATTTTATATTATCCAATGTATCAGAGAGCTATCAACGGAAGTAGTCGAAGGACTGAATACACTGGTGCCCTGCCGTGTACGCTGATCTCCTTCCACAGACCTTTCTCCTTCAAAGTTAAGAGAATTCACAGCAAGGAGAGGAGAGTCCACGCAGGACCTCCCTTATTAAACGATATTCACACCGGATCCTCCCCAATGTCCTCCCTCGCGGCCGTTCTCCTATCGTCTAGACCAATTCTCCCTCGTAACTTCTTAAACAGCACCCAGGTCCCTACAGATAGTGAGTCATGGTGGATAATTTCAGCCTTTTTCCTACCCATTATTTTGAGGAGTACAGGGGAGAGAATTTTCTCGACCAGGTAAAGGCTCTTCCAGACTGGTTTGAGCTTGGGACTCTCACCCCTCTTGTTTGCTGTATTGTATTTGTAAACCAAGTCTCCCAGGTCATAGTCAGTGTGTGACAGCTTCTAGTTATAAGTCTGCCTCTGCAGCTCCTGCCTTGGACTCTTTCAAGGGTCTTTTCCAGACTCTGAACATACTCTGCAGTTGATTCTAGTCCTTGATGGTTTACTGCTGGCAGGCCGAACACAATGTCCTCTGGTTGGGAGACTTCTTGGCACCAGGCACCAGCAAAAACCAGTAAGTGCTGGTCCCACTCTTTTGCCCTCCATTCGCTGAAACAGCAGCCCATCTGCAAAATTGTTCTGTTGTACCATTCCACCTGGCCATTGGATGCTGGCCTGTATGGTGCTGTCTGAGTCTTTTTTACTTGGAGCAGCTCGCATACACTGCAGACGAGATTGCCATCAACATTACGGTCTTGGACAGTGTGAAGTTGCTGTGGGCAGCTCCAACATGCCACAAAATCACAAACAAGTTTGTTGGCTATGACCTCTGCTTTCTGATCTGGGTTTGCATAGCACTCTACCCACTTGGTGAACTGATCAGTGATGGCCAGGATGCAGGTATTCCCATCCTCAGATGCTGGTTGTGGGCCATGAATCCAAGTGCTTGGCCTGGTTTAATTTTAACATATTTTTTGTGCGGAAGTATACATTACAAACCACCTGATCTGTAACTCCCCCATTATCCTTCACAGTTTCCACTGTGTGGGATTCTGTCAGGGGTTTTATGGTTCTTAGTCAACCCTCCATCATGATTGGTTCTGGTGGGCAACCCTTGTCAGCTGGGAATGGAGTGTCAGTTGGTCTATTCCTAGCTATTTTTTTGCCGTCTGTTGTTTTTTGCCTCATGCACTCCCTTGAGAAGTGACCCACTTCCCCACTGTTGTAGCATTCCAAAGATCTTCCTAGGGATGCACTGTGAGAGGGGCTGCAGCCAGGGATAAGTCCAGGGCTTTGTCCTGGGCTTCTACCTGGGTTATGGGCTGGGTAAGGACTAGGAGCCCTAGACAACCGCTGAGGCGGCAGATGCTCAGCCAGTACACTGAGGTCAAGCTTTTTCATTTCATCTTTCAGTTCCCCCCACTGGTCCTTCTCCACAGGATGGACTGCTGGTGGCCTCTCTGACTGTTCCTCATCACTTGTCTTTTTTTCTCCTACGATGAAATGAGAGTTGTGAATGGAGGGCCTAACACTCTTCAGCACCTCCGACATGGATTTGAGGTTCTTCTCTCCCGCAATGAGTGAGGCCCTTTGGTTAGAGCAGCCATGCACTTCAGATGGCTATCATAAGTTGTGATCTTTCCTTGTCGAGGCTTATTATCCATGCCGTCTCTCGTACAGCGGACTGGATACTCCTCATTACTGCTGGTGGACGTCATAGAGCTGTCATCCAAATCTGAGGATTTAGATGCATCCCATCTGTTGGGTCTCCGGCTCCTCACTGATTCCTGATGGGCATCAGTGTGATGGGAGTTGGGTGGAGCTATTTTCACCTGTCTGATTGGCTCCAGTCAATTAGGCTGGGTGGCAGGGATGTACATCCTTGACGGACAGGTATTGAGTGATAAGGTGGCGCTGATAGTAGCCAACTCTTGTCCTGTCCTGGGCTTTCCACCCCTGCCTTACCCATCAGAGATTTAGTCCCTTGGCCAAACTGGGGGTTTTGCCGCAGTAAGGCCTCCAGTGTATGGGTCAGGATTTCTGTTGGGTCGTCTGCGGGCTAACGGACGAACACCCAATCCAGAGGGTGAATTTTTCGTTTCCCTTTTTTTCTTCTCTCTCTCAAATCATTGAACACGGGATGCCAGCTTTTGCCATGAAGCACTCAGCACATCTTCCAAGTGGACTCTTTCAACAAGTCTTTGTCAGGTGGAAGAGTCGGTGGCATGCCTTCCACGCCCTCTTCCCCCGACATTGAACACATATTATGTGGCCATTCACAATGGCCTCCTGAAAGATCTTGCCCATGTCTGGATTGAGATGAGGCAGCATCTCTGTTCAATCCTTCAAGTATTGAATGATGTCCAGAGCGGGTGCAGCTCCAATACTTGGGACTACCTTGAGGTCATCAATGCTTGGTGTATTTATGTAAATCACCTTAGACCCTGTCATTTTGTGGATTTACAGTCAATTATCCACAAGCAGAAGAGGGAGGTTGGGATGTCTCAGTATGAAACCGAGAGGTTAGGTAACAAGGGCCAGGTGATATGTGTGAATGCAAAAGGCAGGACTACAAAATCACTGACTTATTCTATGTTATCTGTATTATCCCCTCTTTATTTACTTTTCTGTGTACTGTTTCAAGGGGGTGATGTTAATACAGGATGTGCATGCAGGAAAGTTGGCCTATGCACAACAAATTGTAGTCAAAGAAGAATTGGTTGGGATTGTTTCTGTAGGTGTTTTCCAGATATATAAATTTATTGGCCTATACAGGACGCCTTGTAATCATAGCAGAAACAGTGGAAATTGTTTTGGGTACATGTGTTTTGCCAGATATATAAATATATTGGCCTATACAGAACACATTGTGAAATCCTCCACTGTGTAAGAAATCAGCTCCAAGAATTCCAGGAAATTACTTAGATTTTGCCAGATATTATTCAATATTGGCCTCTTGTTTTTTTTTCGTTTTTTTTCTTTTTTTATCTTTAACAAGATATTGTGTTACACAATCACTGAATTCGGCTATACAGCCATTCTTCAACTCTGGCCCTAGACCCCTACTCTTCATTCTAAAGGCAGGTGTTAAGCCAAATGGGCAGTGGGTACCATTTTTGTGTAAGTCGTTGGTATGGCCTGACCGGGGTTTGAACCCACGACCTCCCATTCTCAAGGCGAACACTCCTACCACTTGGCCACCGAGCTTGGTTTGATTATCAGAAGTTGGGGGTGACAATTTGTCAAAAAAATAAGTGACTGCTATATCTAAAACATCCAAGATGTTTGAAACAACAAGGCTTATCTGTAATGAGTCTCCCACCGCAATGCGACCACAGATAGAGAGAAAATGGAAAGAGGGCTGTGGAGTTTGCTGCAGCCTCATCTGCATACCCAGTTTTGGCGCTTCTGGGAGCTGTTTCAAAACCATAGACTTAACCCACGTTTTGAAACAGCTGTTGTTGCTTTTACAGCCATGTGCGTTCCACACGGCCATGTCCCCCATCGCTGTTGGCTCTGTGGGGTGCTATGTGTCAATCCACACAGTTCCTGTTGAGTTTATACCTAGTAGGCTCAATTTTCTGGGGTGTTTTTATTTCACCCCAGACGCCAAGTTCGACCAGAACATGGAGGAAGCCCATGGTGAGTGTGGTTAAACCTTGTTGAGTATCATCAGCCCGGTGTCACGGCTGCTTTACAGTGTGTCTGTCAGACAGTTTATATAGGCTATGTCTTGTTGGTCCGTGGCAGCCCGAGTAGCTACTCCGACGTTCTGACATCGGAGGGGGTGTGTAGCGAGTGTCATTACACTCTGAATTCTCTTGTGGTTTCAACTGTTATCCAGTCTCAACATTTTTTCCAACCACAGGTTCACGAGTCCATTGGAACAAAAAAATTATGAACATAAAACATCCAAGATGGCCTCCAGGTCACATGTAAGAAGCGGGGTAAATAATTAAAGAACCCCTAATTATTTCTTGGCACTAATTCTTTTAAAATATCAAGTTGAAATTAAAATGCCAATATTTAGACGTAACTTTATGAATGTTCTTGCCCCCAAAAAATAAGTATGTTGATAGGATGACTTGGATTATAAAAAAACGAATATCAATCCAAGATGGCTAGGCAGATTCCACTAATCCCAGACAAAGGTCACAATTGACCTAATTCATCCAAGATGAAAGAATCTGCTTATCTATGACCTCTGGTGAATGTAAATAAATGATGACCTAATCATATCATAAAAACACTTCCAATAAAGAGTGAAATATCCTAGCGTGTCCTTGATGTTTTAAGAAATTGATTCCCCAATTCACTCACTGGAGGAATGAGCACATGTGCTCATAAGTACATTAAGTGTCTTTAAATTGGTTTATAAACTATATATAAACCAACTGAATCCACATAGGTAAGTACTCCTGGCACAAAATGTAAGAATATTACATCTGAACCTTATTATCAGAGAACTTACCTGAGTGGATATCAGACTAGCTTCAATAAGATGGTGTTGCCACTTCAAAAGCCTAGATTAGTTTGACTTTTACCAATAGTGAATGCCTTACGTATGTGTGGCAACCCAGGAATCCCTGCGATGACATCATCACGCCCGAGGCTGAGACATCCTCAGGGGAAATCCCCGGAATATCTGTTATTGCTTAGTCGGCCCCTAGTGCATGTACAACACTATCATATATTTTATACAAAGTTGAAGAAAATGTGTAAAACAATTGATTTGGTAGGACAGTTTGGGGAGAGGTGGAGCCACTTTCTTAACTTTAATTTGTATCCTGATTTATGATATAAAGAAAATAGGATACTGGAAGTCTTGGGCAGTCCCCTTATATTTATCTGAATCTCTTGAGGTAAAATTGGAGAAAGATCTCAGGATATCTCAACAGTTTGAACAATTTCCTTAGTTTGAGTTTTGGACTCAAATGATATGAGCTTCCTGGATTTGCCAAAGAATATGTGGTTGCTTCTTAATGAATATATTTTCCTTACAGCCCTTTGTAAGGTGATATATTTGATATGAACTCAAGGTATTTGTTGACTAGTAATGTCTTTAAATTTGACAATTTAGATATTAGCCATAGGCTTGACTAATACGATAGACTTGGAATAAGATAGACTTGTGTTGAAGTCTTTTAGATCTGAGATTTTTTATTTTATGCTCTGTAAATATATGTAGAAGATATATAGCACCATTGATAAATATCTAGAACTTGACTTGACTGTTTAGATCTTTAGGATACTTGCACCATTATGTTTTTAGCACCACAAGATACTAAGTTGACTGCCTAGTACTCAAAACTACTGCATACGGGTTATTCTGCCCTGTAGGGTTGCAGTAGTATTCACTCAGTGACATAGTCCTGAAGATATCTTGGTGGTCTCCTATTTTGCCTTGCTGGGCACACATCCCTTTGTTCATGGCCCTGAGTCTGTTGCTGATCTCTTTCTTAAATTGGAAGATGAGCGGTGTCTTCAGGGTTCCTGGTTTCCCAGAGGTCATCTTCAATATAATAATCATCTTCTACATTTCCACATCTTTCCTCCTGTCTTGTTGGTTTTACCTTCTTGAAGAATGACGAGTTTCGTACAATGATGTTACCACCTCTTCTAGTTTTTACTTGTGTTCCTTTGATCTCAATGACAGTGAGAGGGTTAAGATCAAACCATTTCTTCAAGCCATTTTGGAGTACGATGACTTGATCACCAATCTGAAGGTCTGATTCTTTTGTGTTTCTACGTTGGTCAGAATACACCTTCATTTTGTCCTTGGACTTGAGGTTATTGTCCTTTACTGCTTGGTTAGTGTCAGTGACCTCACAATCCTCATTTTGTAGCATCTTAGTCTTAATGTTTGATCCATCATAGCTGTAGCAGGTCGAAACTTGGTAGAGGAATGTAGGGTAGCACGATCGTTGCGAAGAATCCCCACATTTCAAACTTCTAGTTCCTTCCCTTTGCTGTATGGCATTCTGGAAAACTTCAGCTGCTGAGGATATACCAAAATTCAGCCTACTGTATCTTCACAGACCAAGGTGGGTGTTGAAGGGTGAAAGTTGTTATGTACCTTGATTCAGGGTCCAGCTCAAGCTGATGATATCCACTGTTTAGATCTAGCTTGCTGAAGACTGATGCACCATTTAGGTTATGGATTATGTTGTCAACTATTGGGGTGAGATGTCTTTCTCTCAAGATGACTTGGTTAGCCTGCCGCATATCGACTCATAGCCTTACTGCACCTAGATCATTAGGTTTTGGTGCAGCAACTATTGGTGACACCCATGGTGTCAGTCTATCAACCTTTTCAATGATGTTGAGATCTTCAAGCCCTTTGATCTCTGCTTCTACTTTGCCTCTAAGGTGAAAGGGGATTCTACTGTGGGGTTGAGTCACAGGCTGTACAGTGGTATCGCTGTGGAGTTTCACCTGGAAGTCCTTCAGTTTCCCCTTTCCTGTGAAACAATCCTTGTATGTATCAAGGAGGAGGTTGATTTCAGGAGCCTTAGGTCTCACTTCAGCCACCATCACTTCATGATGAGTTTTAGTGCTTCAGAAGAACTGTGTGATAGAAATGCCCGATCCTGTCCATCTGTTACATAAACTTTGGCATTCTCAGATGCATAGTCATTAGACAGGGTGGCATCAAACATGCCAATGATGGGTAGAGGCTTAGCATCTGGGCCATTACGGAATAGTTTGGTGTAGGCATTGCACAGAGCTGGTGTTGGAGCCAGTGACCTTTTCTGACTGATGATATTTACTGGGGCTCCAGTATCTCCTAGCATCTTGATTGGTATGTTATTTATTTTCACTTGGAAGATGGGTTTTCAGCTGCTTGTAGATGTGTCAACTGAAACACGTACCTCTCTTCATCATCGCCATGACTCCAGTGTAGGTTGTTCACTTCTTGTTCTTGATCCTTGGTTCAGATAACATTGTGTACAGTCTGCTGTTACCTCGCCTGAGTCCTGGACCACCTCATTGATTTTGGTTGCTGGTGTTGCTATGTGTGGCAACACTCTGGTGTTTGTGGCACTTTCTTACAAAGTGTCCAAGGATACCACACTTGTTGGAGGTAGAGTTGAAGGCTGGGCAGTTTTCATGTCCACCTTCATGAGGGTATGGTCCACCACAGAGTCCCTATTCAGTGTGTGACCCATTTCTTCCCTGTGCACTGGTTGTCTGCCTATGTCCACTTATGCCTCTTGGTTTTCCTTGTCAGTTTCCAGCTCTGTCATTTCTTTGATGGTTGATAGGGTTGTGGCCCCTACCAGTAGGTTTTGGTTGTGTCCATATTCTCCCAACTAGTCAATAGCTCTTTCCATGGCTTTTTCCATGCTTTATAAGGTCGTCAAGGGGGATGGTGAGATCTGCTAGAGCTTTGGTCCGTAGTTTAGATGATTTCCCTCTTTGAATGATCTGGGACTTGATTTCAGCATTCATGTCAGCGTTGTCGCAGGTGATGGCCAGCTTCCGTAGACGGGTGAAAAACTGATCCAAGTTTTCATCCTGCTTTTGTGTTGCTTCCATGAAGTTAAACCACTCATACTCAATCTGAACTTTTGGGGCATAGCGGTCGTTGAGTGCCTTCACCGCTCAAGAGTATTTATCTTGCCTTTCTGCACTGTCAACTGCCTCCAGAATTATGAGAGTTCTGAAGTCATTGTGCACAGCCTCCCCAGCATAGTCAAGAAGTAGAGCCAATTTGCGGCTGGGGTCGGTGATGTTCAGTGCCTGCTGCTTGTTACACTGAACAGTCACACTGAACTGTATCGTACACACTCAGTCACTGTCATTGTTGACAGTTCATGACATTCATGGAAAAAGTTCACTGGGAGGCCCTCAACTCCAAAGGCACAACACAAATGGTCCTTAGATTTGGTATTTAGGCACCATTGGTCATAGACACTCACAGTTCATGGTTGTATTTCATCAGAAAGATTCATGTAGAGTGCCAAAATCCCCATTAATCACTCACTCTCCTTTGTTTCGGTTTTTCAAGGATCAATATTGCAAGAGGGGGAGCCTTATGAATGGCTACTACTACTATGAATGGCACCTACTGTCTTGTATTAGCATCATTTATCCTCGTCGCCAATGTAGTATTTTGATGTTTGATAGATTGGTAGTTATTTGATGATTACTTCAGAGACAATGAAGCACATGGTTTGGTTGATGCTGAGGTGGTTTTATTTCCTAACACTAGGTGGCAGCACACACATGAGATACACTGTTGTGGAATATCAATAGGGGGCAGCACTGGGCTGATCTGATGAACATTACACACCAGCCTTGCTTTGAAATTGGAAGTGGGGAATTCAAAAAATGGCAGTAGGAAAGGCTTTGTGCTGGACTTTGAAACTTGTTGGCAAAATTCACATGAGGCAATTACAAGTGTGTGTCCAAATTAGATTTGCAATGGTGCCAACAGCTGAAATAATATCTTAATGTTTTTGAGATATATAGTAATGAGAAAACTGTAAACCTGGGTTTATAATGTTCTAATTCCTCACCTGTATTCCCTGATGTTTAAAAACTGGTCTAAACACCTCATTTTGAACATCTGTGCATCACAGTTCCACAAATATTAGATCATTACTCCACAGGAGTAGTTTTGGTCATAATCTGCCTACTTTAGCTGGAGCTCCACAAGGCAATGAAACAAAGGTCTCATATGATAGCAGCATCATGTAGAAATGTTATTCAAAGGATATGATGACTATGACTGTGAAAAGGTACATGCTTAAGGCAAGCTTGACCAAGTGTCAGTAGCAGTACTCTCTATATAAACTTGGAACACCTATATACATGGAACACCAGAAGCTACCCATAATTCATATAAGAAATATCTTCAGAAGATGATTCAGATAGAGAGCTTGTTAAGCAACCAACCAAGTTCTATTGGCACAGGACGCTCTCATGCATAATCAGAGATGTCCAAGACCAATTAGGAGGTTAGATACTGATTTTGTTTACTCATTAACCAATTAACGGTTCTGACAGGTATTTTCGCGGGTCTACAGCCATCGACACGGCACTGATTCGAAACCCCGGTCACTTGCTCAGTAGTCGTCTGCCAATGCCATGTTTCTATACACAAATTTCAGTTGTTATTTCACATATCAATATGTACCATCAGAAGTGTGACCACTGCCATATATACTTTTTACAGCGACGATTTAAAATTGTTGCTGTCAATTTCAAGGTAATTTCATTATTCTGCAGTGTGAGACGAGGCTGCTACCGCGACTATTGAGCAAGTGACCGACCTGACGCTTCAAGCTGGGCGCCACGGGGTTAATTAATATTCATTACTTCTGAATCCCTTCACAGAGTTAGACCATTATTGGTTAATTCGATCATGTGATCGATTTCGGGGCTTTTCATTGGCTGAAAATTCAGACAAAGAGCGGCGGGAAAGCCTCCGTGCAAAATAGATCCATTGTTCTTCTCTGAGTGTGGTGTGTGGAGGGCCTGTGGCGCCTCCTCACACCGACCCTCAGTACTTTCTCACCTGGTGGCCAGGGAGAGAACCTGCATGGATCCGCGTTCGCCCCCTACTGTAAGTGTGGGGAGTTACTCTGTGCATTCAGATATGAGAATCCTTCCGGATTATTTTCGTTCTTGCTCAATAGTTTCGACTATCTAGTCTCGTCAGGCGATTGTAGCATACCTATATGGTCTTTGTTCATATCCTTGAGTGATTTTTTCTCTCGAGGGCCCGCTTTTTCTATTTAAAATAGAATTTTTCTGAATAAAAACTTTTTCCCTTATGGGTGTTTTTTTCTAAACAAGAAAGGGACCCCACAGGGACCCTGATGGACACACTGGACCTTGCAGGCCCTATATGTCAATCCTCTTGAGAGGAAAAAGAGTTGAAACAATAATTTCATTATTCTAATAATGATTCAAATACATATTCAAATACGTTGCAACTGCTAGCACCTCTCCACCAGAGGTGACTACAGATTGTGCAATGACTGAGATTGAAACTGGCCTCCACATAGTGTGTGTTTCAGTCCTGCTCCAGACTCCCCCATCATTTTTGCTCTGGCACTGTTATGTCAACAACAGATGTTTATTTGCTACTTGTTTCATTTTTTGTCCCTTTCATGCAATTTTTATGAAGGGAATAATGTGTGTACAATCATCAAATTTGGTGCTATGTCTTGGATATAACCCTACCAGGTTTGAACCCATGACCTCCCAC
Source organism: Alentia gelatinosa (assembly GCA_950022655.1). NCBI lineage: Eukaryota > Metazoa > Annelida > Polychaeta > Phyllodocida > Polynoidae > Alentia > Alentia gelatinosa. The sequence continues at coordinate 27,910,348 of OX465592.1, forward strand.
ACTTGAGGTGAACACCCTTACCACTTAGCCACTGAGGCTGGTCAAAATTCTGACAAATGACTGATTGTAACCGGCTTTGTTCTAAGGTAGAGAAGGAAAGCCTTATGATAAAAAAGGCCACATCAGTTTAGCCTTCCCTCTGCTTTTACCCTATTCCAATAGGGGGGGGGGGACTTCTTTGGGGGGGCATTCCAGGGGGGGGGGGCCCAAAATTTTTGGGGGTATTCCAAGTGAGGAGGCCAATCTTTTGGGGGGTATTCCCATGAGGGGGGGGGCCAACTTTTTTTTGAATGACCAGTGTTCTAAAAACTGTGCCCCCCCCCTAGCCATAATTAATGAATGCTCCATTGCATTACATTATTGTTTGTAAGAAACTCCGGTCTCAAATATTTTCAGCTTTTTTTTTTCTTTTTTTTTTTATTCCCATCAGTTCTACCCCATTAGGTAGTTCTTCCACTGAGGTTCATTCACAGTATACAGAAATATTGGTACATACACATTATTGTGCAGACAGGATCTCAGATGATTGGATGAGATGAAATGAGATGGAATGATGAAATGAAATAAGATGCAACAGACCCATATCAATTCATAATATGTATACAGGCTAAACGTGTCATAACCACAGATACGATTTCGTTAGCATATTCTTTGGACTACATTTAGGTCCAATCATAGACCGACAATGAGCGTTTCACAACCAGCTTAAAATCCCTCTTGCTGTCCAGTTTCTGTGTAGGCTCATCTAAATCGCTCCATAACACATTGCCATGAAGAAGTGGCGAAACAGCAGGAAGCGCTAGGTCTTTTACCGCTGGCGGCGCTTCACTCCCTCACCTGACTGCGGGCTCCCAGGCTAGATGTGTGAACAGAGGAGGTGTGAAGCGCAGCGCCCCCTATACCGACCCGACTCATATATGCGATCGCGGCTGGCTTTGAGCGCCACTTTCAAACTAGATTGGCCGCCACCTCTGTTTACACTACGTTCCAACTTAGAGGTTGGTAACGTTAAACCATGGACATGTCCACGGATTCTCACTCTCGGACCAAACATGTTTGCTCTACATAGATTCTGAGATCCTAAATACTTGCATAGAAATATCCATATGTTAATGAATTGAAAAAGAACCTTATCTCTGTGGCTATTTTATTAAAAATACACATTAAAAGAAGATGTGAACATGGAAAAGTGTCTTCAAGGGTAAGAACGTGGGTCATGGCAGGGTCAGGGGGCATGGCCAGAGAGTGGTCGGACCACAGAGTAAAAATAGATACACAGAGTAAAAATAGATACCAAACCCTAAAGCCCTCACTCCCAACGCAAAAATAGCTAAAGTGAAGTTCCTTTACCCACTGCAATGGCATAAGATACCCGCTACCACGCCATGTCAAGGCCCCTGTCAATTTACCGTGACCAGAGCTAACGTAGTGTAGCTCGGGTGGCCAGTGTACTTTCAAACATGACAGCATAGGGGAAGGAGCTCTAGCCTGTAGTAAGGCCACCACTCACCAGACAGCGTGTACACGGCTCAGGGTGGACAATGGAATGTGTCTGGCTATAGCAAGCCCTAGCCTAGTGGTAATTGTGAGAAATAAGGCTGTATTCCAAAGAGCCATAAAACGTGGAGCTCTATTGGGCTCTATTGTGGTTTGGAGTACATTAGCTGTCACTCTATCAATATCTGAAAAGATTTTTGATAGGGCTCTAATAGTTTGTATGTATACAGTAGCTGTTACTAGTTAGCCTATTTTTGCTATATTTTCGCATAGGAATCTGCATCAGCTGTTATTTGAGTCCATGCCAAAAAGATAGGGGGCACTGCGCTTCACACCTCCTCTGACGTGTGACCCTGCGTGGTCAGGGACCTTTTTTATTATTATTATTTTACTTTATTTTTCAATTATATATTATATTTATCATATATTTTCTGTTATATCTTACGTTTATTAAACCAGGGGAGTAAGACATGCTCAAACCGCATTCAATTGTTTATTGTCATTCCTAACTATTAATAGGATAAGTTACCTGGACCAACGAGCTGTGAAACAAAAAATTAGAATTTAACCACTTTGAGGTGATATATGTTCTGTCACACTACACTGGACCCCCACCCCACCGTGATATTTGGGCTGTGTCGGACTTTTCAATCGATACGCCCCCATCACCACCACCCTAAGTGTAACATCATTAAGGACAGTCCCTTATTGAGGCTTTAAAGGGCAAAAACTTTGGGTTTCTTGAAAAATTGGCAGATTGGATTCTCATGGGATGGGTACACCTGTCTAACCCAAATGTCCCTATAAATTTTGTCTGAAATCAAACTCTCATGAGATTCTGTAATTTCGGAAAGGAATTTGTTGGGGACTATTACCCCTATCGAGTCCCTACCATTCAGACCAGGAGTACATCAATCCCAATCTCACAAAAGTCTCACAACCATACTGCTTCTTAACTATACCGCCCCTCAACCGTACATTCCCTCATATACACTTTTGCCCCTCACCAAAAGTGCTCCTGAATCATATTGCCCCTCCACCATGCTGCCCCTCAGCCTTACTGGCCCTAAATCATATTGCGCCTCCACCATGCTGCCCCTCTACCATACTGCTCCTCTACTATACTGTCCCTCCAACATACTGCCACTGCCCCTCCACCATACTGCCCCTCCACCTACTGGCCATCTACCATACTACCCATCCACAAAAAAATGCCCCTGTTCCATACTTGATCTCACCCCTGGAATAAATGTCCATAGGCTTAACATTGGGAACTCAATGGCAACTGGAAGGTACCCCACGCCGGCTTCTCCGGGGACTTCGCTCTCTCCTTCCTCCCCGGTAGGGGGCGGTCCCCTCTCCACCCGGGGGAGTCGTTCTCTGCGGGGGCCGGGGTGGACGAGGGGGGGGGGGGGGGGTGCCGAGCGTGCCCTCCTAGCCCCACATCCCCTGCCCCCAACTCCGTCCGCCAAGGCCAGGCTCCTGCTGGACCTCCCATTCTCTCCTGTGTCGTCCCCCGGGGAGCGCCCCATCCCTGGTTCCACGGCCATAGCTACGGGGGAGGGCGGGCCGGAGTCTCCCCGGTGTGATCTCCCCCTGAAGGACCGCAGCCCTGGGGTGCTAACAGAGCCCGCATGCCTCCATTCTCCTGAGGCTGGTACAGCGCTGCGGACTCGCTCCTCAGGGGCCCGTCCGCTCCGGCCGCCGTCACCCCCTGGAGCACCCCCTCTCCGGGGGAGAGCTCAGGGGGAGCAATATTGTCTGCTCGTGTTTCCTCCCGCCTTCCTTCCTGCCTTTCCAGGCGGTCGATCCCAGGCTGGCGGAGTAGCACCTCATCATCTGCCACCTCTATTAACGCTCCCTGCACACCGCTCCCCAACAACTCTCCGAGGGTTCCAATCCAAATTTTCGATCAACACCGCTGCCACCAATGTAATGAAGACTCAAATTGTTGGATTTACCGACTCGTTGGCCAACGGGCCGTGTTTGTTTATATACTGGAGGGGATGACGTCATTTCTCGTGAGCTCTCGTCCCCCGGGAGAGCCTCCAGCCCGGAAACTTCCCCGGGACTCCTCTCAGAACCTCTCCAGGCTCCCCGCAGGGCCTTCCCCGGAGCTCACCTAAGAGAGATGACGCCCTCCCCTCCCCGCTACAATATTACATACACAATATTAACTGGTTTCAGATACAAGCGGCAGTAATCTCTGTAGAGTGCTGTATTTTGTCTTATTTGTGGGAGTGAGGAAGGAAGAAGACAGACACCATGATGCTGTAGAATGCAGTGTGTGTATTCCCCTAGTTTCCGTTTCACAACATAGCTGTTAGGTCTCACAACACAAAACAATAATATGACATCTCCCCCCTTTTGAGATAAAGAAAATACTGTAAAATACTGTAAAGTTTTGGGCAAGTTGGGAACAATACTGGTTATTTGACTTTTCTTTATCTATACTAGATATATATAACTAGACAGTTTATAATGAATAAACTAGAGGCTACGTTATATATGACAGTCCTTTGTCTGTAGCAAAGTCTTTGCGATTTCTGAAACTAAAGGACACTTGACTCATAATAATAGAAATGACACTTTAAAAGTCTCTCATAATCCTGAAAGGAAAATGTTTGTTAAAGATATATGTATATAGGACATTTAGTAAGACAATCTAACAAGTTCAGCAGTTTTCAATAAGCCTTTTTGGTTTGCATGAAACTCTTGTAGACTGTCTCAGTTTTACAGGTGTCGGGGCCTGTAATTTGACAGTCTCTTGAGTATTCTCTGGGGGGTTTTCAGGAACGGGCTCAGTCACTGAAGCATCAGGGACAGGTTCTGGTTCCCGGAGAATATCTTGAGATTTCATATCAGGTATAGGCATTGCAGGTGTAGGCTGCAGATGGCGACGGTTCCTGCGTTTCACACCAGAAGGTGTCTGCACGATGTACGATCGTGGCGTGTCAGCTGCTGTTTTCACAGTACCATGCTGTGACCAACCCTTTTCATTGTCCGTCTTGATGGTGACCTTCTGGCCTATTGGCAAGGGTGGTAATGCTTTCACACCATGGTGATCATCATAGTTCTTGGCATAAGCTGCTTTCACAGCTTGATCCTTCTCAAGAACGGTCTCTCGTTCAGGCCATCTTGGTTCTAGTGTTGATGGCAATACTGGAAGAGTTGTCCTGAGATGGCGTCCCATCATCAACTGGGATGGACTACACCCAGTTGCAGCAATTGGTGTATCACGGTACGTGAGCAGAGCTAACCATGGATCTGGCTGGTCCAACAGGTGCTTTGCTGTCTGAACAGCACGTTCAGCTTCCCCATTGGCATATGGCAGGTGGGGACTAACAGTGACATGGCTGAAGTTGTACTGCTCGGCAAAGTCCTTAAAAGTTGAGGCAACAAACTGAGGACCATTGTCGCTGACCACTTCTTTTGGAATCCCAAATCGAGCAAAACAGTCCTTGACACGACTGACGACTGCTCGGCTAGTGGTTGAACCCAGGCTAAGAACTTCGATCCACCGAGAGTAGTAATCAACAATGACTATGAAGTCCTTGCCTTTAAACTGACATAAGTCCATGGCAACTTGTTGCCAGGGTCCCTGTGGAAGTGGAGTAGTCATGAGAGGCTCACGCCTCTGAGTTGGTCTCCTTTCATTGCAATGTTGGCAGTTGGCAATGATGCGCTTGATGTCCGCAGTTTGGCCAGGCCACCATACACCTAACCGGGCTCTCTCAAGGCACTTAGTAATGCCCTGATGTCCTTCGTGGATACGTTCCAGGATCTCTGCCCTCATAGACTCAGGCACTACAATCCTGCTGCAGTAAACCAACAGTCCATCAACAACGGATAGGAGGCTTCGGTGGGAGTATAAACTCTTGAGGTTGTCAGGTACATCCTTGATGTATCTAGGCCATCCTGTCAGGGTGTACATGGCAGCAGCCCTCAGGACGGGATCCTCTTGGGTGGCTCGCTTTAAGTCACATTTCTTCTCTGAAGAGGCAGGAAAGGTGCTCTCGACGGCTTGTACATGCAGGTCAACATCAGCTGCAGTTGTACTTGTATCATGACTGACTGGACTGCGGGACAAAGCATCAGACACATACATTTCCTTCCCTGGTACGTGTTTAGCGGTGGCGTTGTATCTCATAAGTCTCATGAGAAGACGTTGGCATCGGAGTGGGACATTGTCCAAGTCCTTATCATTGATAAGGGGAACTAGTGGCTTGTGATCGGTAAATATACGGAAGCTTTCCAAGCCACACAGATAACGGTCGAACTTCTCACAAGCCCAGACGCTTGCAAGGCACTCCTTTTCGATTTGAGCGTATCGCTGTTCGGCTGATGTCAATGTCCTTGAACAGTAAGCGATAGGCCTCATCTGTTGATTCTGTTCCTGTAGAAGGACACCTCCCAGTCCATATGAACTAGCGTCAGCACTCACAAATGTCGGCTTGGTGACATCATAGTAGGCTAGTATTGGCGTTGATGAGATGCGAGTCTTTATCTCTTCGAAGGCCTGCTGTTGGGGCTTATCCCAACACCATACACTGTCTGACTTCAGCAGATCATTTAGTGGTCTTGTGATCACATGAAGCTCAGGAACATATGACCCAAGGTAGTGAACCATGCCTAATATCTGTCGAAGTTGGGTAACAGATGTTGGAGCGGGCATGTTCTGAATAGCGGCGACCTTGTCATTGTCTGCGGAAATACCATCTTTGGAGATATGATGTCCGAGAAACTTCAGTTCTGTCTGTCGGAATGAACATTTCTCCTTGTTGAGTTTCAAACCCATATGCTTCAGTCTGTCCAAGACTGATGCAAGTCTATCGTCATGTTCTTTAGCATCCTTCCCATACACCAAGATGTCATCCATGTAGACGAAGATACCAGGAAGACCGTCCAGTACTTCAAGCATCTTCCTCATGAAGATCTCGGGTGCTGAGGAAATACCAAATGGCAGGCGACGGAAGCAGTATCTGCCAAAGGGTGTGATGAAGGTTGTCAGTTCTTGACTTGCGTCATCAAGTGGAATCTGGTAGAAACCACTGGCAGCATCCAGGGATGAGAACATTGTTGCTCCTGCGAGTCTTGACGTCAGGTCATCTAGGGTCGGTAGGACGAATCTCTCTCGCCTGACATTTGCGTTCAACTTTTTTTTCGATGACTAGGATACGAAAATTGTATTTTGTACCCTTGAACTTGGTTGTGGCGATGAACTGCCCTTTACAGTCTAACGGACCACCTGGACTGGACAGATTTGTAGTGACATCCTTCAGCTTGGGCCTTGGCTTCAGGTGCAGATAATCAGTGTAAGACATAACCGACACATCTGCCCCAGAGTCAATCTTGAAGGTAACCCAATTATCACCAACTATGTCTAGGCTGACTTTCCATGCTGGGTCGCTGTCGTCACAAGTGACAGCACCGAAAAATAGATCACGACTACACGCACTTGCTGTCTCGCTGACTTCCTGTACTTTGCTTCTACAGACTGAGGCAAAGTGTCCGACTCTCTTGCAATTTTGACAAGTTTTACCGATGGCAGGACATGCGTCTTTGTTTGATGATCTATGGATGTAGCCACACTGACCACATTTAGGCTTCGAGCCTGACTGTTTTGAAGCTTGACCTTGACTTGACTTTTCATAGCGTTTAAATGACTGCTTGCCTGACTTGTGGTGGTGCCTACCTTGACTAGCATCCTTCTTGACGAAGCTAACATCTGCGGCTGACGTGTTTTGACTTTTCACCAACTCTGAGTGGCGTGCTCGAGTGACTGCGGTGGTGAGTGACAGGTCGTCTTGTTCCAGTTGAAGCTTTTCTGACATTTCTCGGTCCAGCATACCACTGATGAATCGGTCACGGATGTGTTCATCCTGTTTCTCACCAAAGTCGCAGTATGCCGACATCTCACGTAGATTTCGCACAAACACTTCTGTTGACTCACCAGCCTGCTGGGTACGCTGGTAGAATTTTGTGCGTTCATGAATTGTGTTTCGCTTAGGCACAAAATATGCATCAAATTTCTTAATAACAGTGTCATAGTCCTCTTTCGGGTCTACAGGGTTTGGCACATCTTGCGTAGCGGCTGGTCTAGCATCAAACTGGAAGGACTTAAAAATGTTCTCAGCTTCAGGACCCATGCAATAAATCAAAGAGTCAACCTGGAGGTCCCCATCTTCTTTGTCTATTTTCTCTATTTTTCTAAACCTCTCATATCTCTGTTTCCACTCAGGCCAGGCTGTTGGCTTGTCAAATGTAAATGACTTTGGTGTTTCGTATTTAGGCATCTTGAACTAACTGGCTTATGACAGGATATCATACACTTGACTATGAGTATGACCAGCAGCACTTGATACAGACTATAGCAATACTACAGGCTTAGAATGTTTAGTTCAGTTTGACATGGACAGCACAGTCAAATGATACTGTAGTTTCACTTAGCTGACAGTTGGTGGTTGGTTCTTCAGATCCCCAAATACTTCTCCTCCCTCTTGTCCATGAGTTTTACTTCTGACACCATGTTGAGTGCTGTATTTTGTCTTATTTGTGGGAGTGAGGAAGGAAGAAGACAGACACCATGATGCTGTAGAATGCAGTGTGTGTATTCCCCTAGTTTCGGTTTCACAACATAGCTGCTAGGTCTCACAACACAAAACAATAATATGACAATCTCTGAGGACAAGACGCGTGGTAATCTCCGAACGATAGTGAGGTGATTACGTAGAGTCTAGTCCGAGGAGATTACGGCCGTTTTTATCTGAAACAAGTTGATATAATGATAATGATATCGTTCCTAAATTGCCCGTGAGGTGGCAGTAAGGGGCCCCTCCCACCTACTACGATTAAGTCTACGATTAACTCTTTTTCCGTGTCGGCGACAAACTGAAAAAATCGTGGAGGTGTCGCCGACGAACTCGTCAATTAGTCAAGTTTTGTCGCCGACGAACTCGCTGCGCACCGACGCGCTACGACGCACTACAACAAAAAAAACGTTAATCGTAGAGGCTCTACGATATTCAAACATGTTTGAATTTCGTAGTGCGTCGTAGTGCGTCGGAAGGTTAATCGCAGAGCGCAGCGGTTTGTCGCCGCAAGTGGGCCCTCCCACCTACTACGACGCACTACGATTAAGTCTGCGATGGCAGCGCTTGTCGGCGACGCAGTCGGCGACACGCGCTGCCATCGCAGAATTAATCGTAGTGCGTCGTAGTGCGTCGTAGTAGGTGGGAGGGCCCCCTTAGAGTGTATCAGTTCGCCGTGTTGGTTTCATTCTGTGTTATCAGAGGATGGATTTAACACTTAAATACAGGACAAAACAAGGTAAGAACCTGTTGACAAGTGTAATCGGGCCGATTATAAAGTTTAGGAGATACTGCCACAGAATTATTCACCAAACTGGAACTGTAAGCACTGTTGATAGTGAACTTGTGATCGTAATATATTGCCTGCTGCCATCTAGTGTCATGACGTTCGCCGATACCTCGATAGGGGGCATGCGTTAATTAGTCGGAGTTTTCGGAACTTTTTCTGTAAACTCCTGATTTTCAAATTAGTAGATTACAGCATGTCCAATGCGTTTTCTATGGAGACTCCGTAATCGGTGGTTAATAGATATTGCGATAGGTGGCATGCGTGTATTAGTTTGAATTTCGCTGGCTAGGAGCCCGATGACGTTTTGGGAACTATTTCCAATAATCTCCGGGCCTCAGTAATCTCCTAGTAGCCAAATACTCACACCCAATGTTATACCTATGGAGACTCCGTACTAGGTGGTTAATAACAAACCACCCCCCTCCCCAATGGCATTTCATTTTGATAAAGTGAATACATTCTAGTTTTCCTATATAAATGTTATATACACGCTGCGACACGGTTTGTGTCGTAGCAAATGTCGAACATGTTTGATCGTGTCGGGGTGTATCGGTGGGCTTCCGACACGGCCCCTGGTGTCGGAACTATTAGTATCTATGGGAAACTGCATTTTTCACTTTGTGGCTAGATGACACTGATGTTCTATTGTCATTTTCAAATAATTCTGGATTCTGATAGTTGGGAACATATACAAACGGGATGCTTAATTGATAATCACCATGTTAACTTCTATAGGGAGGCCATCTGGAGAATCCAAGTGCTTAAGTATTGGTGTCTGTAGAAACTGCAATATTTTCATGAACTCGGATAGCAGCACCTGTTTAAAATTTAGTTCAGAGTATAGATATAGAGGGCAATGCGATACCTACTCGCAATTGTCTTTAAAGTTAAAATGTTCTCTCTGATGATGTTAACTTATTTTCTCCTCGGATTTGCAAGCATGTTGAAACTCCATACTGAAATTACATGCCGTGAAGTTCCAATCATGAAATTTCGGTATCTTTTTTTTTTTTTTTCCCAACAAACACAGGAATACTTTGAACACTCTTTTATTCACTCTCGCTCTTGTACGCAGTCTACAGAAATGACTGCAACCTGCTGTGGCCAGCTTCACCTTTGCAAAATAACCTGTGCTGAACAGGGAAGCGACAACAGTTTGTTCCTACAATAAACTCAACGCACCCAGGACCGTATAACGAGTCCCACAGAAAATGTATTCTGGTCTCCTCCCCCCCCCCCCCCCCCCCCCCGCCATGCTCCCAGATCATAAGACTATCCGGGAAGTATGACTAAAGTATCTGGAGGAACTGATCACAGCAGGTCATGTTTAGATTCAATTGAACCAGTCCCATTGTATTTAATACGGCCTGAGTTGGGGGTTTTCTTTTGTTTCTTTATACATGACAATTATCAATTATTTCCTAGTGGGTCCTCTTTCTGGCGCAAGCATCCGGTCGCCGACCGAAAATCGGTGGAGTGGTACCGCCTGGTGTTGGAAAAAGACACCGAGCCTGCCCCACGTAAAGTTACACAAGAACACAAAAGAAGTGGACAAGACAACATACATGGGACACGGGAGTCAACGAGAACTCGTGCCATCAATACCCCAGAGAATTATCCCTCCTCTATCCCCGTACCTCTTACAATTATACACCTCCATACGATCACCTTTTTCGGGAACTTTTTGTTTGGTAGTGAGACTCGCACTCCGAAGTCTGGTAAACGGAGGGAGTTCAATAGTTTCTGCGGCAGTAATGACAAGGAAAAATACCAATAATATATCAAGATCATCATCATTAAAACACATAACATCAATATAAGTCAACATCAACTGACTCTTCAACGGACACATCAGTCAGCTCAGGATCTTGGACATGCCGCATCATCGTGTTTTCTAGTTTTCTTTAATTATTTTTCTTTCTTGCTACATCATATACAAATAAATAGAGGTGGCTGCTGGTTGACCTTGTCGTAGAGTGCTGCAGTAGGCCCTGGTGGAGTGGCCCCAAGATATAACCGGTGAACGTCTTATTCTTTCTCTTCCTTGGCTTCTTTCTCCTCTTCCTCTTCATCTTCTTCTTCATCTCCAGATTCTGAAAGGTTAACGTATTCTGTTTTATTGAAGTTCACCACAGCAAAAGCTCCAATTACAAATAATTTCTGAATTGATATCAACATGCATTCTTTTGAACAATAATAAGTTGTTTCGCTATATCAAACTTAACTAGGTGAGTGTTCTTGTTCACTGGAATTAAGTTTTCCTTGATACAGAAACCTGCCGGGTTTTTTTTAAAAATTGATATAGTTAGCCACTGATAATATTTTAGCGGTCTACCTCTATACCCTCTATACCTGATGAACATTTCACGAGGTACATCGAGATTTCCCCGCGTTAGGGGACAAGTTTTCACATTCTGAATTCATAAACAATTCCCACTCACCTTCCTCCTCGGCATTCTGGAGCCAGTCTACGAACTTTCGGGTCTGGTCAAGGAAGACGCTTTTTCCCTTGGAGCTATGGGCGCCGTTATGCCATTTGAGGATTGTGTCCTCACTCAGCACATCAGCTGTGACAATTTAATATGACAATTGTTAAGATCTTGCTTTAAAACATGCATGCCCAGATAGAAGTTGGAATCAAATCATTTAGATATTTAGAGTGCAGCACAAAACTACTATAAAATTTAACAAATGCATTGGGTTTCCTGATATATACTTAATCAGAAGAGAAAGTCTGGACTGAGGAAAACATTTGAAATTTAAAACCTGTTAAAAAAAGTGCACTTAATAATATTACATTGGAACAAAATGGCTTTGAATCAATTTATCTACACATGTTTTGATTTCTCTTGATAACACTAACTTCTAGTACTTAAAGAGCAGGGATGAATGTCGGCACTGAGAAAAAATTCGGAAATTTAAAACGCTTATAAAAAAAAGTATCATTTATAACATTATTCTGGAACAGAACGGCTATGATTCAATATATATTATAACACTGCGGGTGTTGTCGATGTTTATGAAATGTCGGAATCCTGTCATTTGAAATCCCTTATTAATCCTAAAATGATGTATTTTTATGCCGCGATAATAGCCAGGGTCATACTAGGGCAGAACAGAATCTGAGATAAGGATGTGGGACAAGCTTACTCCAGACTTACTTGATAAAGTTTGCTTTTATAGATAATGAAAAAGGCATAATTCGTCTTTGTAAAATCGACAATTGAATCTAAAGGTTTTGAAAGATGTCATAAATATCTATATTACTACCTTTAGCATATTGGGATTTCCAAAACCTCTCATTATTTGATGTACGTATTAATACTTTCCCTCAGACTCATTAGATCACAGTTTTGCTATCAGATAAAGTCAAGCAAGAGTATATCGTCATTGGGAGTAACAAGTTCTAAAAGATTGCAAAATTCGCCTATGAAAATGCATTTTCATGACTAAAAGGAGCTAAATTTGGATGACAAAAATTATGGAATTTATGTTAAGATATATGCAGCGAAGTCCATCCCAAACTAAATATTTATTCAATTATTTATGTTATAGAGGTTTAATCTCTCAAGTTTAATTCCATATATATCCTGAATCAGGCTTAGTTCTAGACAGTTTGTAAAATGTACCTTGCATTTTCCCTCAGACTCATTAGATCAGAGTTTTGCTATCAGAGAAAGTCAAGCAAGGGTATATCGTCATTGGGAGTAACAAGTTATAAAATGATGAATTAATATATCCAGCCTACTGTACTTTATTCCCCCACCCCCTTTGATAACACGCGATTGAAAGGAGCTATCTTTGGAGGAAGAACTTGCACAGTGAAATCAATAACCAAAAAAATTTATCTATCATGTCAAATGAAGTTAAATCTCGGATAAATATCGGATATACAGATATTCTGAAGCAGGTCAGTTCTAGACAATATGAAAATGTACCTTGCATTTTCCCTCAGACTCATTAGATCAGAGTTTTGCTATCAGAGAAAGTCAAGCAAGGGTATATCGTCATTGGGAGTAACAAGTTATAAAAAATGACTTGATTAAAAGAATTTATCTTTGGATGAAGAACTTACTTAATTGATGTTAAGATATATGCAGTGAAGTCAATGCCAAACTAAGTTGTATCTATAATTGATTTCATATAAGGTTAAATCTCAGAAATATCGGATATACAGATATATTCTGATTTGTTTGTTTGTGGTTTAACGTCCCATGGGATCCTGAGGTTATATAGGGACCAACAGATATTCTGAAGCAGGCAAGTTCTAGAGTGTGTAAATGTATTTTTCGTTTTCCCTCAGACTCATTAGATCAGAGTTTTGCTATCAGAGAAAGTCAAGCAAGGGTATATCGTCATTGGGAGTAACAAGCTATAAAAAATGACTTACAATATCCAGCCTCCTGTATTTTATTTTCCCCCCCATTTGAAAATAAGATTTAAGTGATCAAAAGAATTTATCTTTAGATGAAGAACTTACTTAATTGATGTCAAGATATATGCATTGAAGTCAATGCCAAACTAAGTTTTATCTATAATTGATTTCATATAAGGTTAAATCTCAGAAATCTCAGATATATTCTGATTTGTTTGTTTGTGGTTTAACGTCCCATGGGACCCTGAGGTTATATAGGGACCAACAGATATTCTGAAGCAGGCAAGTTCTAGAGTGTGTAAATGTATCTTTCGTTTTCCCTCAGACTCATTAGATCAGAGTTTTGCTATCAGAGAAAGTCAAGCAAGGGTATATCGTCATTGGGAGTAACAAGCTATAAAAAATGACTTACAATATCCAGCCTCCTGTATTTTATTTTCCCCCCCATTTGAAAATAAGATTTACTTGATTAAAAGACTTTATCTTTGGATGAAGAACTTACTTAATTGATGTCAAGAAATATGCATTGAAGTCAATGCCAAACTAAGTTTTATCTATAATTGATTTCATATAAGGTTAAATCTCAGAAATATCAGATATACAGATATATTCTGATTTGTTTGTTTGTGGTTTAACGTCCCATGGGATCCTGAGGTTATATAGGGACCAACAGATATTCTGAAGCAGGCAAGTTCTAGAGTGTGTAAATGTATTTTTCGTTTTCCCTCAGACTCATTAGATCAGAGTTTTGCTATCAGAGAAAGTCAAGCAAGGGTATATCGTCATTGGGAGTAACAAGCTATAAAAAATGACTTACAATATCCAGCCTCCTGTATTTTATTTTCCCCCCCATTTGAAAATAAGATTTAAGTGATCAAAAGAATTTATCTTTAGATGAAGAACTTACTTAATTGATGTCAAGATATATGCATTGAAGTCAATGCCAAACTAAGTTTTATCTATAATTGATTTCATATAAGGTTAGATCTCAGAAATCTCAGATATATTCTGATTTGTTTGTTTGTGGTTTAACGTCCCATGGGACCCTGAGGTTATATATGGACCAACAGATATTCTGAAGCAGGCAAGTTCTAGAGTGTGTAAATGTATCTTTCGTTTTCCCTCAGACTCATTAGATCAGAGTTTTGCTATCAGAGAAAGTCAAGCAAGGGTATATCGTCATTGGGAGTAACAAGTTGTAAAAAATGACTTACAATATCCAGCCTCCTGTACTTTATTTCCCCCCCCCCCCCCACATTTTCAAAGGGGGGGGGAAATATTATTTAACGCACGGCGATATTGACTATTCTCGAGATTACTATGACAGGCAAGCAGGGAAACAGTCCCAAGGCTCTCATGGCCGAGATTCGCACCCGCATCCTGAAGGCCTGCAGATCAAGAGTTACCATTGACCTGTCCTGGAGTTCTAGAGACCGAAATGTGTCTGTAAATTGATCAAGAGGATCTCGTAAATATGCTTACCACGATAGAGGAGAATGACGATCTTCTGGAACACCTTCAGGAAGCTCTGGTTCTCGTAGCAGAACTCCTGGATCTTGAGGAGCAGGGCCAGCTCCGAGCGGTCTGTCGTAGTCAGCGCGGCGAGCAGAAGCGAGTTCGTCTTCAGATGCTTCAGCGCCTGCTCAGCCACCAACTCTTCTTTCTTGTTCCATTCGACGGACGCCATTAGTACTTGCCAGGCCTGAAGAAGAAAACAGTTCTCATGTAAAGTCACCATTTCATCTTGAGGACAAAATCTCATTCATCTCACGTTGTAAGGATTTGGGGTCTTTTCGGGTGATTCCCTTCCAGTGTAGGATTAATTTAAATACCATCAACTAGTTTCAGAGATGCTGACCTTGATATGCTGCGATTAAATAGTGTATGCACCTCAAAACACGACACAGTAAGAGCTTCCCAGTACTCACCATGACCACAACCTCGGGCTCGCTGATCTGATTCTTCTTCATGTTCTCCTTGACGACGATGATGATGTCTTTGACAGGCTCCTCATCGTGAATCATGTCCTCCATCTGTTTCTGCAGCTCCCTTTTCACTTCCATCGTAGCTTTGGCACGCTGAAAACAAACACATCCACATTAGTTCAGAGTATAGATATAGAGGGCAATACGATACATACCCGCATTTGTCTTCCAAGTTGTTCCATGAAGCTATACCAATGTTCAACACATAATTTGTATAATATACACCGGTTACCTAAGGAGCCGCAGGGATTCATATGATCCCAGTAAATTTACCAGAATTTAAGTTAATAAGTGCAAGGAAGCTACCCTTCACTTAGAAACGCACCATCTTTGAAAGCTGTCGCCAATGGAATTCATGCAACAATAAAGTAGAAGAGGCCACCCCCCGACCCACCTCTTCATGCTCTGTCCTTGTACTTTATACGCCCATGCAAGGTTCATAGAGCAACTACCAATTCAAAAGATCTATCAATGCGAGGACAGTTGTCTCATGTAAAATCTCTATGTACTAAGATTGAAATAATGTTCCAAGCAATGGCTAATAAAGGATCATGACAATAGTCAGATTAAACGCGGCGCCAAGGTAATGAAGTTAATACAACCATCATAGTTCCACACACAGTTCCCTCCTACAGTCAAGCCTACCTCTAGGCCTGGAGTCACATCATTTAGTCACATTTCCTTCTCTACGTCTCAGTCATACTACTTTAAATGTTTACCTGGTAGTCACAGATGGGCTCAAGGCCAGCTTCCCTGAAGTGAGCCTCGAAGTTTGCCAGTGTTCGCTTGTTGATCGGCAGCAAATTCTGAAATGATGAAATGGTAACTTTTAAGTCAAAAGTTACTTCATTGTCTTTGATACAGATATCACTTAGCTCTGCTTCATATCATTCCACAAAGACAACTCACGCAATATAAACAAACATGAAATTTCGTGAAGTTTCTTGATAATACTTTTCAGTGATTCTAGATTTTGAATTTGCAAAACATACCATACAGGTCAGAGAATAAACGCCATACGATTTAATTATCCAGCACTCCAAAGATTTCCCCGATTACCTGGTTTATGTGGGTGTGAAGGAGGTAAGGTGGCTACGTACCATCAGTTTGCCCTCTAGGCCTGCCCGTTTCAGTGTGCTGGCCACACTGCTGATGTCCTTCTCTGTCAACCATGCCTTAAAGACATGGGTTGCAAACGTCAAAGCCAAGCCTGAAAAACAACCATGCATTATCATCCCATGCATTAGTCAGGGTGCAACATGGACGATACTGACGGAGAACGCCACTTTGATAGACACGAAGCCCAAAAATTAGGAAACTCATTCAACAGTACCTGAGACGTGCAAAGGGGAAAAATTATCCAGTAAATGTTCTCTATTTATGCTAATTATGAGGGGATGGGAGGTTTTGTAGAATTTGTTAGGTCTAGTTATTTGATGTCAATATCCACAAACATTATGGAAACGACACAACACACAACCTGAAGTGATTGGTCGTCTTACAGATCTCCAATCACGGAAGCTTCACGGCGTAGATATACACATTTTTTGAGGGGACCGTGTCCTACATGCAGGTCTTTCAGAGGGGGATTTTTGTCTAGTTCCCAATGAAGAGGATTACACGAGCAGATCTCTGTGCGACAAGCCCTCACCATTAACCGGTCATCAATCTGAGCCCGCTTTAGGGATGCAGACAGGTGTTTGATGTCACGTTCCACCAACCAAGACGCGAATACCTTGGTAGCAAATTCGAGCGCAACTCCTGTAATCATGTACAACCTGCTGTACACGATTTTTTTTTTTTGGGGGGGGGGGGGGGTAGTCTAACGTCCAAGTTGTTCAATTAGACTTTGTACACGAATCTCCGTCAGTTCAAAAGAGGTGTGGAATACCAGGTTCAAGTCGGATTTGCCCTATGAAGACCAGTCCGAATAATTCAAGCAACTGAGCACAATTTTGCCACATAGTTTACAATCTGCCCAATAAATGTCATGTTCTGTATCATTAGAGGTTCCTATTTACTTGAGATACTTGTGACTCAAGCGTATTATGAGAGTCTGGACGATGCCTGATCACGTACCATCTTTGACGAGGTGGTCCTCAAACAAACAGCCCAGACACGCCGCGTTGCCCATGCCGGCAGCCAGGCACACGCCCGTCACCGTGGCCAATTTGCGTCGCTGCTCTTCATTGAAACCCTTCAGGAAGATTATCAGCTGCAAAAGGGAAGTGTTTACATCAGTATACCCTCCACACATACATAAAGTATTAAAGGGAAATATCAAATATAGATGAGCAGGTTTTTATCAAGCTGTGACCAAGAGTTCCAAAAACTAAGTATTTAAAAAGTATGCTAAAGAATTCATTTACACTGAACCATAGCTAGTATTTAATCATCTTGAAAAATATTTTCAATCATTTACCTTTTTCAATTCTTCTTCAAAGCTCTTCTCGAGATATTTGTATCGTCTGATCAACTTATAGAAGATCTGGAAGGAGAAAAGACATAACATGTTTTTATTTTTTCCACCAAGTCCTAAGAATCAAATACGATTGGGGTGGAAAGTGATAACATACTCCTTTTCTTTTTTAAATCAAATCTGTTGTCTTGAGAGAATTATCTATAGTGATTACACAGGTCCCTTCCAAAACTGCAATATATTTGGAACAAAACCCCATTTTCCCTACTTGTCAGTATCAGACACAAAATAGAATCAAATTCGATAAAAATGGCTGATTACACCCTTTTTCGAGAAAAAATTATCATACAGAAGCTACTAAGTCAATATTTACATTCAACTTCAGCTACCTCAAAAATTACTTAGACACTGTTTCTTAATCACATTATATCAGTTAAATATATAGCTCTTCATTTGAGGTCAGTTCAAACTATGACCATAATCCTTCTGGTGATGAGACTTGTTATCATTGATGGCAGGCGTATGCTACGATGAATAATAGCTCACCTCATACTGTGCCTTGAGAGTTTCGTAATCCTCCTGGACAGAGAATATGCAAAATTCGGTTTTGTACGTCTTTGAAGGGTCGGCATCTTCGATGATTGAGCCCCCAGGGGCTGGAAAACAAAACAAAAAGACAATAGTAACTTGAGTCAGGGATGAGGGTCCTCCATCAACATATAGATCGTTTTCACTGAAGGTGCCAATTGATGTAACTATTTTTGTTCGCACTAGCAGAAAACCAGGATGTAGTCCCGTTCTAAGGGACACCATATAGTATCTCCTCCAAGGTGGCCCCTGAACGAAAGTAATGCTGATGTAAGACTATTCCCTTGTCACTGATGCTATATTTAGATCCTATATCAGTTCAAGGATGAACCACATGACACAGTCGGAAGTGTTCAGTCTATGAAATAAGAACTAACTTAATGAAATACGACTTGACCTAAAACCGATATACTTCTCCCCATTTTTAAAGGCAAGTTCAATAAAAGCAATAATATACAAGTAATACCTTTTGTTCTATCAGATTAGATCAGTTAAATGTTTGGATCTTCATTTGTGATCAGTTCAGAGCATCATCATATAGAACGAATTACTGGTTTGTGATTGAGGGAATGAGGATGAGCAGGGTTTCTGATCCAAGCAGAAATATTGAACTAGATATGAAGTGAATGAAATGCGTCTTAATAAAATGTACTTAGCTGGCAGGTTGGATTGTGTGATACAATAATATATTTTGTGTTTATCAGATTAGATCAGTTAAATGTATGGATCTTCATTTGTGATCAGTTCTCAGCAGCATCTCATAGAACATGCTTTTCACGGCAATACGGGATTTGTTATTGAGAGAAAAAAAGCATGGTTTCTGATCCAAGCGAAAATATTTAGCTAGATAACAAGTGGATGGAAATGTGTGTAAAATAACTTAATTGCAATCAGCTGGCTTGTTGGACTGTATGGCGTCTTATTAGGCAGGGTGATATCACAGCCCTGCCTGGAACAACAAAACTCCAGTTCTTGTGCTGGTATGCTGTTGCCCTTGGAGAATGTGTCCCTAAAGCAGGGATGCCAGTGAGGTTTGGAAAAAAAACCGGAAATATTTAAACCCTATTTATCACCAATCCTTTGCCATGAATAATACACTAGAAATCCATATTAAGCGAACTATTAAACGATTGTTCCAAATCTGTTTATCTACTTGAATTTGAAAAATTTACAACAAAAAATACCAAAAGACTTGGAACAGGTCTAGGCAGGCACAGGAAGAATATAGGTCACATGCCTGAGCTCCAGGCGTGGCCTTTGTCACTCTCCCGGCACAGGTTTGGTTTCCGGGTTTCCGCTGTCAGCCTTTGGCATTATACCATGCACACAGGGAGTTCCGGGGAAAACCCGGTCGCTAAACGGGTGCTTCTAGTCTACCACTGAGTCCTATGGCAGGCCTGGGACTGGTGCTCCCGCGGCCGGCCACCGGGTCTCCGCTACCCTCCGCCAGGTCTCCGCTACCGGCCGCCAGGTCTCTGCTACCGGCCGCCAGGTCTCTGCTACCGGCCGCCAGGTCTCTGCTACCGACCGCCAGGTCTCTGCTACCGACCGCCAGGTCTCTGCTACCGACCGCTAATACACCATATGCCAGTGGATTAATTTAGAAACCCAGAAAACTGACATTCCTGCTAAAGAAAGTGTCAGGGATCCTAGCGAGGTGATGTCAAAGTGTTCTATCAGATTAGATCAGTTAAATGTATGGATCTTCATTTGTGATCAGTTCACAGAATCATCATATAGAATGTGCTCCTCACGCCCAATACCTGATTTCTTACTGAGATAAAATGAGAACATTCTTTCTGATCCAAGCTAAAAAAAGAGCTAGATATTAAGTGCAAGTGTGAATTAACAAACTCCAGTTCTTATGCTGGTATGCAGTTGCCCTAGAACAATTTGTCCCTAGAGAAAGTGTCAGAGATCCTAGCGAGATGATGTCAAAGTGTTTTATCAGATTAGATCAGTTATATGTATGGATCTTCATTTGTGATCAGTTCACAGAATCATCATATAGAACATGCTCCTAACGCCCAATACCTGATTTCTTACTGAGATAAAAAGAGAACATTCTTTCTGATCCAAGCTAAATAAAGAGCTAGATATGAAGTGCATGGAAATGTGTGAATTAACAAACTCCAGTTCTTATGCTGGTATGCAGTTGCCCTAGAACAATTTGTCCCTAGAGAAAGTGTCAGAGATCCTAGCGAGATGATGTCAAAGTGTTCTATCAGATTAGATCAGTTAAATGTATGGATCTTCATTTGTGATCAGTTCACAGAATCATCATATAGAACGTGCTCCTCACACCCAACACCTGATTTCTTACTGAGATAAAAAGAGAACATTCTTTCTGATCCAAGCTAAATAAAGAGCTAGATATGAAGTGCAAGTGTGAATTAACAAACTCCAGTTCTTACGCTGGTATGCAGTTGCCCTAGAACAATTTGTCCCTAGAGAAAGTGTCAGAGATCCTAGCGAGATGATGTCAAAGTGTTCTATCAGATTAGATCAGTTAAATGTATGGATCTTCATTTGTGATCAGTTCACAGAATCATCATATAGAACGTGCTCCTCACGCCCAATACCTGATTTCTTACTGAGATAAAATGAGAACATTCTTTCTGATCCAAGCTAAATAAAGAGCTAGATATTAAGTGCAAGTGTGAATTAACAAACTCCAGTTCTTATGCTGGTATGCAGTTGACCTAGAACAATTTGTCCCTAGAGAAAGTGTCAGAGATCCTAGCGAGATGATGTCAAAGTGTTCTATCAGATTAGATCAGTTAAATGTATGGATCTTCATTTGTGATCAGTTCACAGAATCATCATAGAGAAAGTGCTCCTCACGCCCAACACCTGATTTCTTACTGAGATAAAAAGAGAACATTCTTTCTGATCCAAGCTAAATAAAGAGCTAGATATGAAGTGCAAGTGTGAATTAACAAACTCCAGTTCTTATGCTGGTATGCAGTTGCCCTAGAACAATTTGTCCCTAGAGAAAGTGTCAGAGATCCTAGCGAGATGATGTCAAAGTGTTCTATCAGATTAGATCAGTTAAATGTATGGATCTTCATTTGTGATCAGTTCACAGAATCATCATATAGAACATGCTCCTCACGCCCAATACCTGATTTCTTACTGAGATAAAAAGAGAACATTCTTTCTGATCCAAGCTAAATAAAGAGCTAGATATGAAGTGCATGGAAATGTGTGAATTAACAAACTCCAGTTCTTATGCTGGTATGCAGTTGCCCTAGAACAATTTGTCCCTAGAGAAAGTGTCAGAGATCCTAGCGAGATGATGTCAAAGTGTTTTATCAGATTAGATCAGTTAAATGTATGGATCTTCATTTGTGATCAGTTCACAGAATCATCATATAGAACATGCTCCTCACGCCCAATACCTGATTTCTTACTGAGATAAAAAGAGAACATTCTTTCTGATCCAAGCTAAATATAGAGCTAGATATGAAGTGCATGGAAATGTGTGAATTAAATGAAAGCAGCTGGCTTGTTGGATTACAAATATAGCATCTCATCAGGCAGGGCGATATCACAGCGATCCATGCTAGGATAATTAGGATTATGGGCATGCAGGCAAGAAAGTGTCACAGCCCTGCCTGGAACTACAAACTCTAGTCTGCATCCTGGTTAGCCAGTGTACCCAGCCCTGAACAGGGCCGGGTTCCTCTGCTATAGAGCCTTCCACCGGGTTATCATTTCATACTGCGCACACTCTGACACGTATGAAAAATATATCTTATCGATGAATATATACCCATTTATCTTTGCCAACCTTCAAAATAGCTGTCTCTTATTTTATAACTGTATCTAGAGGTACTTTTCCATTGGAGCTTCGCTGGTTCTAAAGTCCAGCCATTTTGTTCAGTCTTCCTTGCTGGTTCCCTAACTGCAAAGTTCCTCGCCTATTTGCATAGAACAGCTGCTCACCCACTCAATGGAGATCAGAGGTGAATACTTTACATACATCCTGATATGCTGTTGCCCTTGGACAATATGTCCCTAAAGAAAATGTCAGAAATCCTAGAGATGTTGTCTAAGTGTTCTCTCAGATTAGATCAGTTAAATGTAAAAAAAATCCTCATGAGTTTCGGATCTGTTTTTCATCACAAAGAACACTTCTCAAGTTGTATAAACTTTATCGTATGTAATTATAAATGTACTACGTGAAAAAGTGGGAACTACCAACTTTGGATAAGATAAACAAAAGCATGTTTTACTATGCCCATGTATACAACTGCATATCAATCGAAGCAAAGAAAGATGTTAGGTCGGGCCAGAAAAAAGATTAACTTTTGTACATGTGGAATTTGTTGTCAGATACCCAACAAAAACAAAGAAGACATGTTGTGGTCAGCCACGATATGCGGCTGAGGGTCTGCAGGGGGATTCAAACCAGTTCTATTGCGTGAACTATACTTAAAATGACGTTTACCTGTTTTAAACGAGTGAAAAGAATCTTCAAGGGAAATGTGGATCAGTGTGTACGAGTAGCTTATCTCTAAAACGAGCTTTTATACAGGAAAATACGAACCAATTATGTGATGCAGTGATAAACAGAAATAGCCTTACATGTCAACTTGTTATACCTTATACTTCAAGGGAAAACGTGTATAAAAGTCAATAATTTTGGAGATAAGTAGAAGCTGGTAGCATGTGAATTCTAGAAGATATGATTATAACCATCTCTGTAATTGTTAGCTTTAGCTAGAAGTATGACCAGGTTAAGTTTGTTTGTGGTTTAACGTCCCAGGGGACCCTGAGGGTATATAGGGACTAGACCATGGTAAGATTCCACTACAACTTCCTACATGTTCTCTCAGATTAGATCAGTTAAATATGTGTAATCCTCACAAAGAGTAGGACCACATTCTCATCATCAAGAACCGAGGGACTGAAAACATGACACTAAAGGAGTGAATACATGGTTTACCAACCTAGAATTCCACCAGCGAAAAGTATGTCAAACAACGGTTCTGCATAACGTCTGTAGTTGAGTCTACCACCGGCACTATCCAAGAACTTTGTCACCTGAAAATCGTTAATCAGAAATAAGTTGTTTGGTAGCAATCAAATATAACGACAGTTCATCATTCCACAACGAAAAACGACTTACTTAACCCTTATCCATGTCAACTAGTTATTATATATATATATATTTATATGGAATAATATCGAATCGAGAGCTGATATATACATGCACTACTCGAGTGCTAAGGGGTACAGGGGCATGATGCATAACGTTTCAGCTCTCGATTCGACATTATTCCACATCTCTGTACTAAATGGCTTAACTGAACTATTTTTTTACAAATATGCGAGAATGCTTTCAATTCCAACCCTCATGGTTTCCTTAAAGTAGTTTATTCAACATACACTCTTTGTTTTAATCACGAACTACGGTTGGAAAATAGTCAGCAATACTTTCTCAGAGAATACCAACATCACAGCCAAGATTGTTTGTCTAAACAAAAGAAATCAGACTTTTAATATAAATGAATCGCTTCGGTATTAAACTTTTCGATACATGTGCCAGCTCCATCAAATTACAAATAAACTCCGGACTTACTTGATCTATGTCTGTCCCAGCTTCGTTAAGTCCCTGCACAATAGCATCACGGAAAGCGGAAGGATTGTATTTCTCTTTTTCATCTAAAAAAGAAAAAACAGAACATGACTGATTGATTTTACGTCCAGTCAACCATTACAGATCCACTTCACATTTCTTTGTTTGAAGCCTTTACAATCATGGATTTCTCCAATGATTTTCGAAAATCTTGGGTTTCCTGGAGGAAGGGCAGAATTTCTTTATCAGTGTTTTGAAATACACTTCACTGGGATGTAACCTCAGACGTGTGCATGGATATTAGCACTCATTGCGAAGATGAAACAAGTATTCATTGTATTCATTCACTGTAATATATGATTTTTAATATAAAACTATTAGAGTACAAAATAATTTAGGAAATATGATCAATAAAGGTTCAGCCCACAGAGTGTCAAGACTGACACTGATATCGATGGTCTGGTATTGATTGTCCAATCAAAGCCTTGCACCGGGTTCCCTCTATGGCTCTTTCCTTAGTTTGCTGCTTTAGGGAAACAGTAAAATAACGGAAAAATATGCCAATGACGGCCCAGCATAGGACTAAGGGTCTGTGGCCTTGGCGGTTCAGTCATTGGGAAATCCAGGGATGAGGCCTTATGCATAATGATCTGACTGGGCAGGAATCCTACAATATGGCAGACGTAAGAATTTAGGGCATTGCGGCTATCCTTGTCGACAAGTCAGTGTTGAAATCTAGGTGGTTCAGCTGCATAATGATTGAGACAGGGGATGTAGAGATCATGATCATTTAATCACCACCTGAAGAAATTGATGCGTATAGATGCCAAAATAACATGGCAAATTGTAAGCCTTTCTCGCTGCCCCAAAATAACACAGGGTGGCACCTTGATCACTCCTGGCTGCCATGTTGGTGATTTTGTGATTAAGACTTCTGTAGAAATGCCTCGCAAGTGACACAAAGCAACATAACAAGAGTTTTGATAAATGTGATGAATCGCTTATTAGACATCTCTGAAGGTAAAGGTAAATGAACATACACCTACATCGACAGGATTGCCTAGGACTAGTTATCTATATACAAACAAATCAATGTAGCCTAATTAATGTCCGATCGTTTGGAGTGATATCTAACTTAAGTAGATTCATTAACAGCCTTGCTATGAGGCAACTACTGTGAAGTAAAACAAAATTCAAAATTTGAGAACTAGCTCCCACGAGCTTCATAAGACTAGTCCGAGAAACTTTGACTGCCTAGCAGACAGTCAGAGAGCACATGCACTTTTTCCCATAGTACAGAAAAGCTCTTCCTTGGTTCTAAGTAATCCTTTCAATGTCAGTGCATGTTCATGCACCCTTACTTTCAGAAGTGTATAATCAATACTTTGTGCTGGTAAAAACTCTGTTTTGTTATTTTGCATCACTTTTTGGAGCCCTTTTGTACAACTCATTTCACAACATTTCACCATTTCTAACTCATGTCGGCCATATTTGATAAGCTGGTTCCTGACAATCCCCTGGGTAGGATGTCCTGCACTTTTGAAACCAGTTTTTGTTATTTTTGGCGCCTGCAGAATGCATTGACATGGATTTTAGAAACACTGGCTGTTCTATTACTTAGATCTAATGCAAAGGTAGGAAATTACTGCGTTTTGCCTCAGGAAACTGTCAACTACAAAATCAGAAAGATTCAACCTATATCTATAAGACAAACGGCTGCTGAGCTGAGATGTACATTTTTGGTCAACCTGTTAGCCTAGGCCTCTATGGGTGTGCGGTACCTAGAGAACTGAGCCCGCAAGAGAATGGAGCCAGAGGTGCGAACTGAGCCTTCAGGAGAACTGAGCCTGGGGTTGAGATTTAGCGCTACCAACTGAGCCAGGGCCCTGTTTTTCAGTGACGACAATCGTTCATAATGACATCGGAAATTCACTTCCCGTAGGAACTAAGCCATGAAACACGAGTAAGGGATACACATGACCAATAATCGTACCAAATATGAGAGTTTTCATTTAAAACACTCAGTACATATCACATCATAACTCCGCGAATACTTAACGTATTAACGTGGGACAAAGACCAGTAAATAGCTATGGACATGGGGATAGCAGTCGGTAAGTCTAAATTGTGATTTAGATAAGGGATCATTTAATAATTTGCCGTTTTTCGTTACGCATTTCCCCGCTAGTAGCACTACCTACAGCCCAGTCTCTTGGAGGCTCAGTTCTCCTGAAGGCTCAGTTCGCAATCACACCTCTGGCTCAGTTCTCTTGCAGGCTCAGTTCTCTTGTATTCGGGTGTGCTCTCTGACTGTCTTCACCGCTTGACAGGCAGAGCCTCTCTGACTACATAGGACTAAATGATGCCCCTATCAGATTTACTACAAGCAGTCCTGATATAGAAATGCAGTAAAACGGATTTCGACTTAGCCTCACAAATTAAATATCAAATTGTAGGAAAAGCTAACTTCTCGCCGTGGAAGTATACTGCTGCTAATTATTCCCCGTTTAAATTAAAACCAACATACCACTTACCCCTTTTTCTGGACTTTATGCGTTGACCTGACAACACAGGTTTTTCGACCTTCTGACTCATAAAACAGTTTGCTGGAACGAAATAATCCAATTTAAGATTAATAAGAAACGTTTGAATACCAATTCTAATATTCAAAAATGTTATTCTCACTGAAATATAAACATTGACAGTCATAGTGGCTTCAATCAACTGATCGAGTTCGTCTGATCTCCTTCATTCATAGATTGTATCAAGAACAATACAGACCAGAATATCTGTGAAATAATGTGTTAAATCGATTATATTTCGACAGACACAAAATACAACACAATAGACGCTAAGATCTCGATATTATCATTTTGTGTGCAATCAACTTACAAAGACATTGCCGGAAAAGATACCCGGCAGACGAGCGTTGTGTTTCATAGAAGCATCGTTACACCGCACAGTTACTGTGTAACAGTGAACTATCTATATCTAGTTTAGTAAAGACCTTATAATTTCAAGACAGTGCTCGAAAATACGACAGAATAATCTAGATAATGGTAATGGCGTTTCAAACTGAGTGACTAAACTACGGGTCATGGTCGCACTTCTCAGTAGAGCGGACAAAACCGGCTTTTCCGGGTACAGATTCGCACGTGACAGAATCATTTTGCGCTGCTAATATTGAAATAAAGTCAGTGTGTATATCATAGATACTCTATGCATGATATAACTTCATGGTCATCAAAAGCCTGACTGAAATTTTCTACGAAATATCTGCTCTGAATGAGATGACTCAGAAATAGACACAGGCTACTTAGTGACAAAGCTCGCTGACATGGCCGAAATGGACGACTGGCGACGGCGGACAACTCGAGTGACAAAATAAATGCAGATTATAATCCTTACTTGTAATAATCATACAGTTTCTGAATCTGATGTAAAAAGGGAAAATAAAAATTAAGTAACACAATTACTTACTTTGTAAAATCCTAGTCCTAGTTTGTGTCTAACAAGACAAATAATGCAGTGTACTCACCGTGTACACCAACCAACAGAAACAATCCTACCGGAGTGAGGTAAATCTGGGTCACGATCCGCAATGTGGTGTTCCTTTTTGCACACGACACTAAGTGTTTACAGAAAATTCGTTTTTAACAAATCTTTTTTTTATTTACTCAATGAACAGAATTAAGAACTTTGAATATAATGAGTCTAATGTTATACAATAGGAATAAATGTAATCACAAATTCAGTCGGAAAAATATCTGATCTCAACATTCAGGAATTATTGCATTTCTCTCGCATGACCAAGTTGTTGATTGGAGGATAATATGATAAGTCTTAAAAATGTATTGGCTGTTTTGTCCAGGAATATACAGTGTTCCTGCAAGAACACCAATTGATAATATTCTTAGTAAAATATCGATACTTGTTTTATCAATTTAAAGATCACAGAGATACGATGGTGCTTGCAGACTGTACAGCAGAAAATAGAAACATGGCGCTCTCCACAAGTCGTGTGTGTGCCCTCTGTGCCAGGATGCAGGCAAGTCAATTTATGAGAAATGTTCAAATAGGATCACAACTACTCATATTATAACCCTGGAAATGTTGATTCCATCGGTCTTGAATTTACAATGCTGGTCTGTTGCAGATTGTGTAACAATTTGTATTCATTTACTCCCTCAGAACACTACTTACCCGGTACTGACAGTGTTAGTGGTAGTAGTAGTAGTAGGCCTACTAGTAGTACTAGTAGTAGGAGTACCAACCCACAACAGGGGGATAAATGTAACATTGGAAACTCATACTTTTATAAAACGCCCATGGAGTATTGTAGAAAAAATGTCCAATGAGTGATTATGTCAGAAATTGTTAGCCCATTAGTCAACATGAAGAGAGGTAAATTTAGAAACAAGTTTAGGTTCCAGAACTTGACCCCATCGTGTTTAGATCGCTACATATTTCATGAGGTTTTGCCGTGTGAATTACTACGTGATTCAAACTCGATGAAAAACGAGCTCTGACCGTACACTTTTATAGGTTTCCTCTATAATAAACATTTGTACCACCATTGTATAGGGATAACATACTAAAATTCAATATTCACCTAACTTCAATTATACATACAATTCCTGGAAGCTAAGGTCACGAGAAAGACAAATCTGGTTTTATTGAGTGTCTATCGCCAAAATTCAGTCTCTACTGAATTTTTAACAAATAAAAATAATCGAGAATTTCTGTCAGATATCATTTTATAATGAAATGTGTCTTTCATGGTATAACCCCCAGTAATGTATACATTTCCTGAAAGCTTAGATCATGGAAAAGACACATCTGTTTTTCCTAAGTGTCTACAACCAAAATTCAAATTGAAATAAAAGAGATGTGGACACAAATTCTCAATTATTTTTATTTTTCAAAAATCTAGTATAAATTGATTTTTTGTGATGGACACGTAAGAAAAACATATTTGTCTTTCCCATGACCAGGAAATGTATGCATGAATGAAGTTAGGGGAATATTGAATTTCAGTGTGCTATCCCTATACACTGGCTACTCTCACCATATCTCATTGTGCCAGTTTGTGCTATGTCCTAGACCAACACAACTCAAACACAGCTTATTAAACACATTTATACACATGTGGGGAAAGTGTGAGAAAGAGTGATGCATAATAACATTTTAAAAATGGCAATCAAAGTGAAAATAGTGCTCATTTTTCAAAAACCTGCTCCATTTTGCCACATATTTTTGCTGTAATCGAAGAGTGGGGGTGTATCCAAGCTGAAAATGGTCAGAACAATGCTGATTGGTAAAAACAAAAAAAATGCCTGAGAAAATCCATTTACTTTGGAGTCAGGGCAGCTAGAAATCTGTCATCAGACGTGTCAGAAACATGGCTGTATCTCTGTTTCTATGCATCGGATCAGGATTTTGATGCAACAGAAATGATCAGAATAAAATTCTGCTTTAGATAGATATCTTTGTAATTTTCCTAAGAATATTTAGCACTGTGATAGATACGGTCGCGCATGAGTGAGCGCCAGCAGTGTGATCCCTATTCTCCGATCCGGCTTGACACTTCCGGTTCAAAATACCCTCCAAATCATGCAAATTCACCTGACAACGGAGCGATCCGCCATCTTGCCTGGTGAATACTAAGCGCTGTCAGAGTCTAAAATGGCAAAAAACTGTATTAATCGACCTTCTCTTTTGCATTCTGTGCATGTAATAGTTAAAACGGGATTATTTACATTATTCAGACATAATTTAAATGTGCCAACTCAAAGAAAATTGCTTGTTTCGACGACTTGTTGACATCGCGTTTATAGTTTAAACTGGGGTTACCACATAATCATTTGGTCTGAAATTGCAAGGGAAGTCTGATTTTGTCAGGAGAAATTCTTCAGAAGTGCTTAAAACATCCTCACACTTTAAAAAGTATCATAAATAGACGTCCAAACGGCCCATAGGCTTAGCACTGCAGAGGTGTGTCTCCAAAATGGCCGCCAAGGCGGTTCATAGTGCCACCTATCCAGGCCGGATCAGAGAATTGTATGGTATATAAAATGTACCCAGTAAGCCTGTTCTTTGTAGCTGGGGGTGGGTGATGGGGGTCATATGACTTTAGGGATTTTTTCAAGGGCTGCTAACAACCCTGATTTCCTTAAATAATTTACCAATTATTGATATATAAAGCTATTTGATAAAAGAAAAATATATTTGCCTTATTGGTACATAGACACATACGTTGTTCATTTCAATAGAAATAAGCTCGCAATTGGAATATGTTTATCCAAAGAAACAAGGTATGCAAGTACATACGGTTAACACTTTACTAAATTATTCACCCCACACCTCCATTCAGGAGAGGACTGCTGTTCTATGTTGAAACATGTGATGGGAGATAGGAGTGAATGGTAATAGGACAGTGCTTCTAAGAGACTGACACTAGGTGCAAAGATCTGAGATGTGCCATGGGTTGTTAGAGAAGGGCGCTAATGCGAATGCTGGTTTTGAAATGTGAGATTTGGGAAGAGGGAAGGGGGAGTTGTAGATGGTTTGGGATGTGCACGTAGGCAGGTCTAACTTGCTGATATTCACAAACTTCCATGTCTGCGGAGTTCATAGTGAGGTACGGGGAGTGAGAGTGAGGTGTATGTAATCCTGTACGGTTTTGAGAAACAGTGTCGAAAGGTATTGTGTAGGAGACTAATTTGTATAGAGAATAGGTGCAGGGCCTGGAGATGCTGGGGACCTCAAACCCATTATAATGTTGCCTTTCACCAGGCTCAAGGAATTTATGGGTTGTGAATAGTAGAAATACTGAGGTAGAGAAAGGATAGAGTAATCTGAGTCTTTTCATTCAGGTCTAAAGCTAACTGATCTAATGATTCTACTAAGAGAGTAGGTGATACTAGGGAGCGGGAGAGTTGTGATGAATGCAGCTCCAACAAGTCAATCGTCAGTTGCTTGAGGGTAGATAGTAACCTAGAGTGGGGAATGAGTTGGGTGTGCACAGAAGTGAGCGGAGAAGTTGCTTCTTTCATTGCATGGGTGTTGAGGTGTAGGCTGTAGAGAAGTGTGTGAAAGTTGTCATTGATGATGATAGTGGAGGAGAAATGTATGAGGAGGAGGAGGAGATTGATGGCGGATTGATGTGAGGCTTCCTTTACGAGCTGCATGGTGATGTACGACATTTTGAGGAGCACTTGATTTTGCTGTGCTTGATTCCTCACTCTTAATGCTAGATAGAGCTGTGCTGATTGTCGGTGCTCATTCACATGATCCATGCTGGGCTGTACCGTATGTCAGTAGCCGGGAGGTGCATCGTAAGTCAATCTCTTTCTACAAGATGAGGATCATGTGGAAGAGAGTGGACGAAGCATGGTCGGATGTTTCTTGTATTGGTAGATAAAGTTTGATTGGAAGAGATATTCGAGCACCGAATTGAGCAGAGGTTGAGGGTGTGAAGGTGGGAAATGTCAATGGTTAGGACCAGAGAGGCTTTTTAGGCACTTGGTGGAAGGGGATCCCAAAATTAGGTATGGCGATCACTGCATCCAGTGCTGATGTGTAGTGTAGTATGCTGAAAGGAGTGTGTTTGGTATGAGCTGGAAATGTTTGAAGATGTGAGTAAGATCAAAGTCATAGGAAGGTCATTACGCTGCTATAGACATATTGTAGGGCTACATGATGCCGCAAAAACTGGTGCCAAGAGTTAAATTCTGAGACATGCCTTGTCGGGCAGAAGCAAAGCTATGGAGTGGGCACTTGAACAACCGTAATATTGCCACTAAGTGCAGGAGTGCCATTGTGTCAGTATTCACAGATTCGTGATATCAGTAGTTGTGAGCAGCATGTTGCGTTCTGTGTTGCATTATTTGTTGATTAGTGGGTGGCGTGGTGCATGCTGTTTTGCATAATAGGAACCAGCCCACAGCGGACAACAAGGTACAAACTATGGGTCTATCAACAATAAGTTCTCCCACTATAGCCACCAATCCGTTCGGTGATAAAAACCTAGTCAAAGAATTGAAAGATCAAAAGGGAGGAACGGCTCCACAGGGGTCGTCCAACCTAGAGGGTGCCATAGCGGTAAATGAACTCAATCTCTCTACCAAGTCAACCCACAAGGTTAAAATTAGGCAAAACCTGAATAGGCTAGAGAAACAGGCCCTAAAGGGCCTGGATAAAAAATAGGGACATCACCATCAAACCGGCCGATAAGGGTGGTGCCACGGTCATTCAAAACACCACGGACTATGTGAAAGAGGCACATAGACAATTGAATGACACAAAGGTGTACAAACCCCTGACCCATGACCCTACAGCCAACCTAACTACGGAAATACACAGGGAAATACAAATAATGATAGACCAAGGGGAGATCACCCCGGAACTGGGCAAGGCGCTCAGCACCACTAAACCAAAGGCCCCACAGATATATTTTCTACCGAAAATACACAAAGGGGTAACACCACTGCCAGGCAGACCAGTTGTCTCAGCGAACAACTGCGCTACAGAGAAAATTTCGAAGTTTGTAGATCACTTTCTCAAACCAGAGGTTCCTAAAATAGAGTCCTATATCAAGGACACTAACCATTTCTTACAAAAAAATAGAAATGATAGAAAGTGTAAAGAAGGGAACAATCCTAGGCACTCTAGACGTAGGGGCGCTGTACACCAATATTCCGAACAAAGAAAGTATACTAGCGGTAGAGCAGAAATTAAACACCAGAGGGTATCAAACCAATCCGAAACCCAACAGTATAACGAAACTACTGAGACTGGTGTTATTGAACAACAACATTCAATTCAATGGCAAAAACTACATCCAAATAAGCGGAACTGCAATGGGGACCAGATTAGCCCCATCGTACACAAACCTGTACATGGAATCTCTAGAAATAGAACTCCTGTCAGGATATCGGCTCAAACCCAAGACCTGGTGGAGATATATTGACGATATTTTCTTCATCTGGGAACACGGGAAAGAGGAACTAGAGTATGGCTAAAGTACCTCAACCATGCACATAGAACTATAAAATTCACAATGGAAACCTCTGAAAAAGAGGTGAATTTTCTAGACACCACGGTGAAGGTGGATGAGAAAGGAAGGTTGTACACCGACCTCTACACCAAACCCACAGACGAGAATACGTACCTTAGGTACGATTCCGCCCACCCTCCATCTCAGAAAAACAGCATCCCCTACTCCCAACTCCTGAGAGTAAAAAGGATCTGCACCTCTGAGAAAGACTACCAAGTGCATGCACTCCAGAAAATGAACGAATTCAGAGAAAGGGGATACCCTAACGAATTACTCAAGGAATGCAAAAGCAAGGTAGACCTCATCAAAAGAGAAGACACCCTGAAACCGAAAACCAAGGTGATAGCCGACAAGGAAGAAAAGGTCTTCCTGATCAGCACATTCAGACAAGGGGAAAAAACTCTCCCACATATAGTGGAAAAAAACTGGGAAATACTGGGGAAATCCACTACGACCAAAAACCTACACCAAAGCAAACTGGTGAAAGGTTTCAAAAGACCAAAGAATCTCAGAGACCACCTGGTGAGAGCCAGAACAGTCTACAAGACAAACAAGAAGCATGAGGCCAAGAGTGAGGACAATAAATGCAAGAAAAAAGATTGCAAATACTGTCTGAAACTACAAAAAACGAGGAAAATAACCTCAAAGACCAAAGGTACCACACATCAATGCAAAGAAAACATTTCATGCAATAGCTCAAATATGATCTACTGCATAGAATGCCAGAGGTGTGGTATCCAATATGTGGGACAAACAAAGAGAAAGATCAAGACGAGACTATCAGAACATCTCAGATCTATCAAACAAAAAGGGACACAGAGTGATGTACCCAAACACTTCAACAAGTGCAACCATAAGGGTGAAGAAGATGTCAAGGTCTATATACTAGACTTCATCTACAGACACCCAAACAGTAGTCAAGCCAAGGTACTCAGAGACAAAATTGAGTACAATTGGATCCACCGCCTGAAAACACAGGCACCCAGGGGACTAAATACAATGGATAGCAGATATGGATAGACCCAAATACAATGCCACGTCAAAATTTTTTTTCATATCATGAAAAGACAAATGTGCCAACAAATCCCCATGGGAAAGTGAGGTACAATATGTCAAATTGAGAGAGAAAAATATCCACAATGATTACACAGGGACTCCATAGCGACTATTAAGTGACTGATCACTCTAAAACTAGACTTTCCTCTAGCAGCCAACTTGGCAAGCTAAAACCACTCATCCTGTTAGCAAGATGAGAACTTAGACCACCATATATACGGCCATGTTTTCGCCTGAAGAGACAAGTAATGTCGAAACTATCGAGTAAGGAGGGATAAATCCAGATGGATCATTTCCCACCCACATATACAGAGAAATGGGGTTCCCCGATAAGCCACCAGATGGCGAAAGTGACACAGAGTTTCCACTTCAAACCACTAAGTGACACCACCAAACTCCCACCACAGGGAGGGGGTGGAGCCACAGGTAGTGAGGAAACCAGAAGTCAAAGCAAGCCCATTTATCATTGGCTGATCAATATTCCCGCCTCTCTTTGTCTGGCTCACCGGCCAATCAAAGACACGAGAATAGATCACGTGATCAGAACCAACCAATGACGGTCAACCTCTGTAAAAGGAATTAACATAATCTAGACGCCCAGACCCACCACGGGTAGAGGATCGGTCACTTACTCGATGGTCGCGAGGCCGCCACGTTCAGCAAAGATGTTTTGCATTGTATTGGTGTCCTGTGTTGAGTTCTGTTGGTTTAGTCACAAATGTTCAGGTGAGTGACATCAGGCGAGCTTTAGGCTGAGGCCTAGGTTATTTCGGTTTCTGGGTTCAGTTCTACCAAGAAGCATGATTGATTACCAGAAAGTGGTTGGGGTCTGCCTGTTTTCAGGGGCTGTAGAAAGTGCATGTTGCAGGGGTGGGGGGCTTTTAATCATTCTTTGTGTATAGGTTTTATTGTAGTTTTGCTGTCTGCAAGTCTTCTCAGGTGGCAAGTGTTGCCGGTTGTGAATTTTGTGATGGGGTATGCAGGCCTCCCAGTGAAACCTATAAAACCTATAAAAAAAACAATATTTCGATTATTGAGCCTTTTTTTTTTTTTATAGAACCTATAAAAACTATATTTTTTACTGCCATGCAGATTGATGTATACAGGAAATTTTAGAAGTTAACTTGAGACAAAGTCAGATTATCAAATCACAAGAAATTCACATTATTTGTGTACTTCAGAGATCTTTAAAATTATTAAGAATCAACAATTTGCATGACTTCTTGCCAGTCTGGTTTGTCTGTTGGAAGCTCAGCATGCACATGTAAAACCAAATGAGCCAGACATCCTGACATCCTGCAATATAGTACTAGGTACTTTTTTTTATATAAATCAACAACTGAAAATAAGCAATTCACTATATTTTGACCTATAACCTATAAAAGCCTATGTTTTCGGCCTTGAAAACCCTGTTAAAACCTATATTTTGATTTGAAAAACCTATCTAAAAACCTATATTGAGGCAGAGTGGTACTGGTAGGCCTGGGTGTGTATGGGCCAGTGAATGTTTTCTATAATTCCTGTCAGGTCTTTTTCACTAAGAGAGTGGGATTTGGAAATATGTGATGTCTTCTTCCTTGAAGATAGGCAAGGAGGCAGGCATGCAAAACCTGGCTTTCATTTTCACATGAGATTTTTTCCAAAGTGATCGTGCTTTGCTGTAGCGCATTTTTGTCGCCACTGGTTTAGAGTTACCAATAATGATTTGATGTTTGATATGTTTCTAATAGTGCATTCATTGCTTCTTTTCCAAAAATTACCATGTTGGGCCTGTAGCCTAGAGCTGCCTAGAAGGTATTGTTGAAACTGAAAACAATGGCTTCCGAAAAGGAAGGCCACAAAGGATCTCAGGCATGTTTGTATGGAAGCAATGTAGGCTTTGGTTCTTGGGGATTGGAATTGGTTTGATGAGTAGAACGGAGTCTTCACTGGTGGGTTGTTCAGACTCGAAGGAGCGGGAGGTGCTTGTGCTAGAGAATTGGACACACTTGTCTGGCATCACTTTGTTTATGTGAAAATTGGGTTATTGGGGCTGCGTGATCCCTGAATAGCTTGAATTTTTTGTCTTCCAAGTAGTGTTTGAATTTCATAACAGCATAAATGATGCTGAGACATTCTCTGAGTTGTGTGGTACCTGGTTTCTATTGCCGCAAATGTTCAGCCAGCGAATTCCATCAGACTATAAAACCCTGTTGTATCTTCTGTGTGAGGATGCAACCGCAGCTGGTCACACTTGCATCTGTAAATATGGTAAAGGGTTTATCCTAATCTGGAACTTCAAGTTTGTTTATTAACAAATTTCCTTTCTGATGGTGTCAGAAGTGAGTTGGTGGATGGCGGTCCAATTAAACTTGGAGGAGGATTTGGTTTGGTCGTTAAGGGGGGCGCATGATGATTGAGACATTTTTGAGGAAGTCTTAATAAAAGTTTCTGAGGTTGTTAAATGCTCTGACTTGGAATACGGTCTTGGGTGGCAATTGGGGCTACCTTTTCTGGGAATGGGGACAGGCCTTCTCTGTGCCCGAGGAAGTCCTTTTCAGAAGATCCAAATTCACACTTTTTGCTTCTGAGCTTGAAATTTCCCCTGGTGAAGAGTTTTAGAAATTCATCTGCTTGCCAGATGTGATAGACAATGTCATGAATTTTCTGTGTGGCTTTGACATAACCTGCTTGCTCTAACCGATAAAGCAGATAATTATAAGATCCAAGAGGGGAGAGTCGAAGTCATACAGTTTATGGACTCCATAAGGCGCATAGTAGTGCAGAAACTGCTGCCACATCAGAAACACTGGAGAGCCCTTTGGTTTCGTTATTGAGACCCCTCCTCAACGTGCCATCCAAGTTGAGCCTGTCAATCGGAATTAACCCGTAACAGAAATTTCAATCTCAGCCATTTATGCTTAGCAGATTTATGAAAGTCTTAAACCGAAACAATAATTTAAAGTCCAGTAGAACCCCGGTAGCGGGGCAGCCCAGTTAAGGGACCAGTCCGCTTCTTGGACCAATATAATTTTGATAGAATCATGTAATTCTTGTTTATTGTATATATTTTTTAATTTTCTTGTTTATTGTACCCAGTTATGTAGCGAAGCACTCTACACTCCAATCTCTCTGGCTTGGAATTGATGAGATCCTACTCTATCTCCCTTGAGGCTCATCACCCAAAGGGAGGACAAGAGTATGCAGCAAAGCCTTATTTAGGGAGCGTTCATTATTTATGGCAGGGGGGATGTGGGTTTTGCTTGGCGAATCCTCCAAAATAAATCCCCCCCCCCCCCCCCACTCGGGAATACCTCCAAATGAAATGCCCCCCCCCCCCCCCCCCTCGGAAATACCTCAAAATGAAATGCCCCCCTCGGAATTACCCTAAAATAAACCGCCCGCCCCCTCGGAAATACCTCAAAATAAACTGCCCCCCCCCCCCCAGTCAAATACCCTGATATATAGACAATAGCCTTAAATCGATTCTTTCTCATATATACATGTATTTGTACACATATAATGGAATGTTAAGTAAATAAAGCCAGGTGAATTCTGGCATACAAATTTTAAACATCTATAATCAAATTCTCTAATATGCAGCTATCTGGCCCTTGAGAAATGTGGACTGTTAATGATGATTTAAGAGCAATGACTGCAAACTGGCGTATTCTAGTTATAGGATTAGATATCCACCATCTAGGAAGTGAATCCTGTCAGGACATGCTGGCACAGGAGCTTATGTACCTGCTGCTCTGAGACCTTAAGGGGGTGTTCTATTGAGACAGTGGAGGCACCAAAAGGTCAACTTGTATGTGCTAAGCTACATTGCTCGGCGGTCACCTGACATTGACCTTTGAAATGAGTATAGACATTAATACCGTGGAGCTGCACTGCATAGGGTCATGGAGCAATCTCCTAACAGCGGTATTGCCTTTGATAGTCTTAGCATATTCATGAACAACCTACAAACTCTAAAATCATTGCAGTTTTTTTGTGCAGAAAAGAGTCCTGGCTTGTTTTTCATATATTTGAAGTTTTTAAAAGATTGCGAATACCAGACCATTTTGCATGCCAGATTACAAGACGTCTTAGTATGATGAGCTCCCACTCCACAGACATGGCACTGCCAGGTGTCACAGTACCTCACTTATTATCTTTTCTGCTACAATCACCCTGCTTATATATATATGTAAATTTCTTAATTCTGCTAGAAGAGATCAGACACTATTGGCCTCTAAATTGTATAGATTATCCAATGTGGGTGAATCACAAAAACATAAATCATTGAAATTGAAATGCCTCACCCAAGCAAATACTGCAAAATGACCCCCCCCCCCCCCCCCCCCGGCAAATACCGCAAAATGAACCCCCCCCCCCCCCCCCCCAGGCAAATACCTCTAAATGAAATGCCCCCCCCCCCCCCGGCAAATACTCTCATATAATTTGCCCCCTCCAATAGCTCACTCCCCCCCCCCCGCCGTAAATAATGAACGGTCCCTTATAAAGAAGTGTAGATTTCTTGCATTATATGGGTATCCATTTTGACGGCAATACCAACATGTTCTCCATATTTCAAAGAAATGTCCGATTCAAAATAGGTCAAATAATAAAGGAGGGGTCACTTCAATCTAAGCTCAGAGACATAGATTTAGTTCTGGTGAGAGCAGAATGGAGAAACTGGATGACTTTTCACGTGACCTTTCATATTTCAAATGCTCGAGGGCTTGTCCCCACACAGATCGGACTAGGGTTGAGTCGTGCAATGACCCTACTTTTCAATATCTTTCATTGTAGACGTTTGGCATTTCCCTTCAGGAAACGCCCCCTTAGTGCGGTTGTGAATATATAGATCCTAAAGTAATTCCTTTTAAATTTCATGGTAACTAGAAACACTGACAACGCACCACGGTACCACACATGTCCCTTTGCCCTTAACTGCCGATATTTTTAACTCCCAAAGGCATTTAACCTTTTAATCCATGTCTTTAAAAAGAACCACCGTTCAAAAGTCAAATGCGCGGACCACAAGTGTGCGAAAAGCTATCGTCGCTAAGTGTCGCTGACTGGACGCTGAGCTTTGATGTGGCTCAGCGTGTCTTATTTCAGTTGTCAGAATATTTAAACTCTAAAAGAGAACTACAACTTGAATTTATCATGAAACTTGCTTATCAGAATACAATTGTATGGCGAGAACATAGTATGTGTTTATATTCATTGTGATCAAAATCTAACATCGGAAAAGTGATGAATTGACTTAGATGTTAAATTAACAAAAAGCAATTCTTGTCCGCGTTAGAAGGGATTTGAATACGGTGGTTACAGTGTTATTGCCACAATCTAAGTACCTCCACAAAAGCCGTTGTGTGTATCATAAAATATGTCCACATAACCAACCAAGCACGGTGGCAGGATATTACCCTGGCCGTTACCATGACGTAACCTGTTGTACATGTAAATATATTTTAGGAGGTTGTCTATTGAAAATCTTACATCGAAGAGTTCATTTTCATTTAAAGGAAAATGAAACGAGTTCAATCAATCATGGCATGAATTATATTAGATTAAAAGCATTATAAGTTGAATCATATTCTACGTGTCTTTGTCCTTCTTGCAAGCATAATATTTATAAATGAAAAAGAAACTGCACTATGACAGGAGTGATTCAATTGGTGTTCTTCTTACAGCGATGTTCGGTGTCAGGCTTGGTTCTGGTGCGTCCCACCGCGGCGCTCACTGGGACGCCGAGCAGGACGCCGGGCGGGGTGTGGAACCAGCAGACACGCAATGCCACCAACAAGCACTGGGACCCGAAATGGCGGAAACAGCGCGCAGCTAAGGTGCTCAAGGTGAGCAGTTTACCTGATGTGCCGTCCGTAATCTCCACTGCCTGCCTCCCTCAGAAAGACCGGAGAGTTCGGGTGGTGACGCCTGCAGACAGCCATATACAGGCTTCGAGGCTCAAAGTGATGTCGTAGTGTTTCCCTGCTTGTCTGTTATCATATCATAGATCATCCAACCTAGATCCTGTCTCTCGCCCTCCTTCCTTCCTTCCTTCCTTCCTTCCTTCCTTCCTTCCTTCCTTCCTTCCTTCCTTCCTTCCTTCCTTCCTTCCTTCCTTCCTTCCTTCCTTCCTTCCTTCCTTCCTTCCTTCCTTCCTTCCTTCCTTCCTTCCTTCCTTCCTTCCTCTCCTTCCTTCCTCTCCTTCCTTCCTTCCTTCCTTTCTCTCCTTCCTTCCTTCCTTCCTCTCCTTCCTTCCTCTCCTTCCTTCCTTCCTTCCTTCCTTCCTTTCTCTCCTTCCTTCCTCTCCTTCCTTCCTCTCCTTCCTTCCTTCCTTCCTTCCTCTCCTTCCTTCCTCTCCTTCCTCTCCTTCCTTCCTCTCCTTCCTTCCTCTCCTTCCTTCCTCTCCTTCCTCTCCTTCCTTCCTCTCCTTCCTTCCTCTCCTTCCTCTCCTTGCTGGTTTCTCCCCGTGTCGCTCGTCATTTCCAGTTTTTCTTTTTGTATAATGATTCACCTAGAATCTATTCCGTGTAAGTCTTGTATACGTTTCTTTTTCTGCTTTACCATTTTGAATTAGTTTAATCAATATCCTGATCACTGACATAATCTATCCTCATCAAACTATCCTATAAATCTTAGGGTGGAGCTTTTTGGTGACATAATGGGGTGAGAATCTATACATGGTAAACTCCTTATTTATAATTTGCCTTTTCAAAAAGTTGAACTGGGAGGGGCCCTGACAATTTTTCTTTGGATCCCTAAATGGGACAATGTCACATGCCTTGATACAGTCAAACTTTATGATGTCCGATGAATCCGAATCGGATAAAACTCCAACCAACCTCCTAGTCATTAATTATTATGCTAGGAACCAAGAATTGTGCTTGGTGTTACACGAGAACGCATACTACTGTGTATGGAGAGTGGGGAGCGGATCTAGGGTCCGTCCCATTGTTGGATTATGTGTTGTCACACTAAGGACAATAATCAACTGGAGACCATGTAGCAGTATGGTTCACATTGAAAGTAAGTTGTTATTTTCAATGTAGTTTTTTTTGCCTCGCACCTGTAGCATTGGCTTGTCATAGAGGTATTTCTGCCACGCCTAATCATTTTGATTTACTATCGGAGTGCTTTCTCGTTTTACAGATGTACTTGCCAGATTTCCAGAAGGCTCGAAAGGAGGCGAATATGACACCGAGTGAGATGAGGTCAGAAATGAAGAAGAGAGGTCAACTACCACCCAGGACCTTCACGGAGCGAAACCTTCTCATCTCCAGTACCAGTAAGCCTCATACATTCACTAAAACCTCCACTCTGCACGAGGTGAATGGTAAAATGGCTTGGCATGTCCACTTACCTGTGAAAAGATGGGTGATGACACAATTAAACACTGCCATAGCCATAACATGACTATCCGATGTGGATAAAGAAGGTGTGACATCCTGATGAGTAGCTTTGTCTAATTTCTGGAAGTATCTCCACAATGCGATGCTAATGTTTGCCACGCAATCTATGTGATCTATGAGCATTATTAGCGGGTGGACAGGCGGTCTTTAGGTTATGGCTATTTTACAGTTATGGCTATAGCCTTCTGTAGTATACCTGCTTGTTAAGTCACTAGCTGAACTGACCACATTTTTGCTTTTTATAGCTAATTAAGTACAGATTTTTGCTTTTTATAGCTACTAACTACAAATATGAACATAATTTTTGTTTTTGACAGAATGTTTTATAGATATACACTATCTTGCAGTTATTTATTACTTTTACATGGATTTTTCGAATAAAGAAATGTCAGTTTGGGGGTACTTTTTGAGTAACAGGTCCATTTTTTAAAACTCCTTTATAAACATATTTCTACCCCTAAAACTGATTCGACCATGTCGTAATATGCCTCATTTGAAAGGGAATAAAAGACCGTAGGTTCTAGGAAGTGGGATGTTCTAGGTGGATTCTGTATTTACAGAGATATTCAAGTATTTGTTGAAAGTTGGGAGGATTTGGGGTGAAATGGGCATACTAAAACAGATTTTCACACAATATTGATTTACACTGACCATAAGTGGCACTGGCAGTTGCCAACTTCCTAGGAAGTGTCATTGTTCAGGTAAAACTTATATTGATATGATATTCATGTTATTTTGTCTAATTTCATTATTATTTCGGTTTGACCTATAGGTCAAGACCGAAATATATTTGGGGAGATGGGGAACGGTTTTTGCGGCTTACATTATAATACATTACAGTAATGTATTCTGAATAATTAGAGTTTCGATACCGCCGATACCGGGCGCGGGCGGCGACAGCAGTGTATTTTTATATATTGTATAGGCACCTGTTGTGGTTCAGTGTATTTATATGTATTGCAACAGGCTTCCACCTCCCTCCCTCCCTCCCTCCCTCCCTCAATCTGAAAGCTCTAGACACCGGGTGCGGGCGCCGATATCAGGGGCCCGTTTCATATATTATACCTATAAGACACCGACATGTAGACTCTTCCCGACGACACCTCCTCCTTTTATAACCTCGTAAATTACGAGTTAAGATCAAAGTTAAGATCAAAGAGAGCCGCCGGGTGCCGAGCCGGGGTGAGCCACCGGCCGCTGGTGTAGAAATTAATTTAAAGTTTGATAACTTCAAATCCAAGTAGATTAAGAAACGGGCCCCAGTCAAATAGGTCACCAGCGCACCCGTTGCGGTTCAATGGGTACCCGGCGACAGTAGTGTATTTATATATATTGCAACAGGCTTCCCTCCCTCCCTCCCTCCCTCAATCTGAAACCCGGCGCCAGTAGTCTATTACTTGTTGAAACCGAAATCATGCCAATGCCATGCCAACTTTTAATCCTTGTGTAGGGGGGTGGGGAGAGGCAACATTGCTGTTTTTGCCGCTAATTTGACACACTGCACCACTCCAGCTTTTATCCAAGACCTGCCCCCATACATTGCACGGGTGATGCAATGTGCAAGTTTTATGTCCACACCAGTTAGACAGTTCTAGTCCTGTAGACGTAATTACGTCAGGATTACCGTTAGAATTCCATCATTTTTCAACATTATTATGATAAACAATGTTTAATCACCTCAGAAAGACCACATACCTTAAATAAACACTTTGAGTAAAGAGGCCAGGGGTCAAGGTCAGGCCTCAAGGCATCAGACACCAGAGGGCATCACCAGTGTAAACCTAGTGGAAAATGAGTGTACTATAGGCCAGGAAGACATAAGGGACTATGGTTGGATCCGTTTTCAAATAGTTATTCCCTAAAAGGTCGTATAGTTTGACTTGTGCTGCATTTGTAATTAGTTTAAGTAAGCATTTGTTTGTAAATAACAATTGCAAGAAAAACATTCATTGAAATTAAGATATCAGAATATTGCATCATCTCCAACTGATTATCAGCATGTCTTTAGCTACTTTAAGTGAGTATTAAATGCGTCCACCCGCTCATTTGTCCTTATAAAGACCAATGATTCTATTTTAAATTGTACACTTAGTTCTTGTGTACCAAAATGAAGGGGGTACAAATGCAAGAAAAGATTTGAAAGCCGTAACCTAATGTCTTGATTGCATGGAGAATTAGCTTAGGGAGGATGCAAGTCAAGGCTTCTGGCAGGTCGCCAGCATTATGTTTTCTCTCTTGATACTTACAATCTACCAAAGGCAGTGGCTCGCGCGCTTGTGGATTGCAGAATCCCGGATTTGAAACTCGGTCAATGGTTAGATGGCCAGTAAACCCTTTAAAGAGTTCTTAAATACCTTTCACATGATATTATGAATAAAAGGTAAAGGCTGTTACATGCAAAAAATAACAGCCTTGCGATCACACCCACTACTTACACTCTAGGTATGATGGCATCTCATGGGCAGACTAAACAATGCAGCGCAAGGTGCGCTGAACGGTAACGCATGAATTGATATAAACATCCTCATTGTTCTAACCATAAAAGATAGGAATGCATAATATCAGTATATTAAA
Source organism: Alentia gelatinosa (assembly GCA_950022655.1). Taxonomy (NCBI): domain Eukaryota; kingdom Metazoa; phylum Annelida; class Polychaeta; order Phyllodocida; family Polynoidae; genus Alentia; species Alentia gelatinosa. Next base: position 27,954,252 of record OX465592.1, read on the forward strand.
AAGACATATCAGTCCAGTCTGATTGTTTTCTATTATTCTAATGAAGGCATGCGTTGAATTTCAGACTCTATTTTCGAGCCCTACGTACCACCAGAGGGTGACGGAGTGGCTTCAGTTGTCTCCAAGGAGGTGAGATTTTCTCCTGTGATTATTTTGTTCTTGTGCATAACGAAGGGAGAATAAATGGTTCCTCATTCACACCAATGAAGAGTGGTGTCCTCACACATCTGGCACCATTCCATGGCCAATAACGATGCGTTTTTCATGCTTCTCAGTCTCTGTTAGGTAGAAAATTCCACCTAAAAATACTTCCTCTTCTTTTTCATGACCCTCCTGAGTGACATTCGAAACCCGTTGTATATGCAACTGTGACAGACATTTTTCTTGCCTCTGTCCAAAGTGACCCAAAGACATGACGAAAGATCTTTCTTCCAAACGGCAGTTCATTGGAAATAATAGCGATCTCTGTGGAGAAATAAGGTGCAATAAATAACTACTGTGACACTTAAGATATTGTTTAATGTAAAATTGCTAAATTCTGAAAATTATGTTTGAATCCCTAAGATTGATTTTGAGGAGAACTGTCAAATCATCCCATCACACCGCCGTCAATTTCCTGCTGTCATCCGTATCCCACCAGAATGACCATTGATTACTATTCCTTCTAAGGAAAGTTGTACATTTGTCAGGCAGGCTAACAACATACCGTTAAACCCCGCTTATAAGCCGACCCCCAACCCCCCTACTTCAGCAAAATACGATAAGCCGATTCTGGGGGCATTTCAACTTTAGGAAAACCCCACTTATAAACCGACCCCTGACTTTAGGGGTCCTGGCCCCCCATTCCCCGCCCCAAAACCTCCCCAATTCAAAACTTGTATAGATTTTTTTTGGGTATAGAATATGAACATTTCAATGAACTTCTGTACCAACATAGGATATCACATGCTATCTGACAATTTTTGGGTTTTTCAAAAAATCAGTTTTTGGAAAACTCCGGTTATAAGCCGACCCCCGACTTTGGCAAAAATTTATAAGCCGATTTTTTTCAAAAATCCCTAATTTACAGGGATGTCAGATTTCCTTCTTTCCAAGGAAATCCTTGTTTTCATTTTTAGACTGTGAAATCCTTTTTCCTTATGTAAAATGACATTACAACTGCTAAATACTCAATTCAGCCATAACTCTTCATTCCCCAAGCAACCTTCTACCAGATCCATGTCATGATGCAAATGTTTACCTCTACTCACTGTATCCCCACTTACTGGACCTGGCCCACAGCCTCTCAGCCCCTTTCCGTCACCGACTCCGATACATTTTCCGGGGACTCCCTGTGTCTGTCAAGCAGTAAACCACTGAAAATTCAAGGAAGGATTCCCAGGAATGTGTATTGGGAATGATAGGGACACTCTCCCTGCAGATCTTTCATGGCACTTGCGATTTCAACCAAAGAAATAAAACCCCTGGAAAGCCCACTCACGGCCGTTCAACGTTGTGCCTATGGGACGAACTCGTGGCTAGCCTTGTATCAAGATACAGGGGAGGTGAACTTCTGGTTACCCATTCGACACATGTAAACAGTGGTGTGGGTATATCCCGCCGAGACCCCTAGCGGATACCCCGGGTACCAGGGTACATTATTAACAGATCTAGTCGGACATGTTAGAAGCGTGAACCAGATGTTTTGCTCCCCTGTAGGACTCAGCGCATGTGCGCTGCTACTTCACAGGGCTCTACAGTGAGTGGGCTTTCAAGGGGTTCTAGTTCTTTGTTTCAACCAAAGCAGGAACCAAGGCACAAGATCCATGCTGAGACAGTGTGAGATGCACATTTGACATGCCAGTCAATCTTGACACTATATAGGCTGAATTTTCACAATTTTTTGCTTTGGATGATCATGTTTTATTGAATAAGTTGTAATTGAACCAGTCTTGCATTTCATTAATTATATATTTATAGTATTATTTATGTGAGATCTAAACCATATGCAAAATATTGATTCAAATAGTTGTGATTTTTTACCACAAAGGGCAGCACTTCAATGTGAATGTTGTCTAACACTACACTGGTCACCAGAGCAAACGCTTTTGAAACGCCGCATAGGCAGGGATGCCAGTCTGTAGGATTTTGCCTACATGTAGGATTTTCATTTTAGTCTCAAAGAGATGAAAATTTCAAGAAATTGTATGCTGTGAGAACAATACACACTCCAGGTTCCCTAAAATCTAAATCTTAGATAAACCTGTTCTGTAATCTTTCAAAATTCTGAATTCAGCTACCCCCAGCACACTCAGTTACAGGGCTTATGGATCCCAGTGCTCCAACCTACAGCTGTAGGATGGTCGGATTCTTGTGGGAAATGCTCCTACGGATAAGAGCAAACTTGTATACTGACATCTGATTGGCTTAAAATATGTCCTGTGAGAATAGTGTTATTAAAGCATTACCAAGTCTAAAAGAAAATATCAGAGGAATGCCTAATGAAATTGTAAAGATATTCTGCAGAATATAAAACTTATAGTGTGTGGTAATCTTTCTTAAATAATTTTCTTTCAAGGGTACCCCATTTAGTGCAGAACTACACATGTACCCACTCT